>JAOTQQ010000032.1:14849621-14997510 GCA_026546715.1 Gallinago undulata
TTCCACCCCCCCCCCCCCCCCCCCCCTTTTTTTTTTTTGGGTTTGGGTTTTTTTTTCTTTTTTTTTTTTTCTTTTTTTTTTTTTTTTTTTTGGGTGCATTCACACGCTCCCTCAGGCATGATGCTCAAGATGCTGCCGTTTAAGCTGCTGCTGGTGGCCGTGGTCCTCTGCTTCTTCGAAGGGGACGCCAAGTTCGGGGAGAGCGGAGCCCGCAGGAGAAGGTGCCTCAACGGGACCCCGCCGAGGCGGCTGAAGAAGCGGGACCGGCGGGTGCTGTCCCCGGAGGCCCCGGGCGGTGGGGAGGCGATGTGCCGGGGCCTCTACCCCCGCCTCTCCTGCTGCTCCCGCACCGACGGGCAGGGGCTGCTGCACGCCGAGGCCAAGGTAGGCACCCCTTAAAGGCTGCTTTGGGGTTTAGGGGGGGTTGAAGGGTGTGTGTGTGTGTGTGCTTTTTTGGGGCTTATTTAATTAATTATTTCATGCCCGGAGCCCGCGCAACCTGCCGCTTTGCCGGGCTGGGAAGGTGATGGTGGGGGGGTGTCGGTGGGAGGGGGGGGGTGTGTGTGCATCGACGGGGAGAGTGGGGGGGTGGCGACGGTTTCTGCCCCGGGAGGTGAGGGTCGATCGAAGCCGAAACGTGCCGCCGGTGCTTCATTTTATCGCCTCGGGAGCCGCCGGGGGTTGCGGAGCCGCTGCCTTCCCTGGAGGGGACGGGCGCTCGGCGGGGAGAGCGGCGCTTTGCGAGCCGACGGGCGGCGGGCGGGGAAGTTACTTTTATTTAATTGATTCCTTTATTTATTTATTTTGTGTGCCGCCAGAGTCGGTGGCGGTGGCCCCGGGCCGGGTGTCGCCCCGCAGGTACCGCCGCCCCCCGGGGGAGAGGTGGATGGAGAAGCCAGGGGGGGCTTCGGCCGCAGCCCCGGTGGGGCCGGTACCTTCTCTTGGCGCTGCTTTCCGGTTGGGTTTATTTATTTTTTTTTTGTCCCCGGGGTGACGAGAGTTGTCCGATTTGCTCCGCGTGTCTGGTCAGGAAGGTTTTTTTTTTTGGCTAGTAGACGGTGCCGGTGTGGCGAAACTTTACGATGCCCAGCCTCCTCGGGGGCCGTGTGCTTCTCACCTACGAAAGAACCCCCGGAGCTTCCAGCTGTAGGACCCTGGTCTAAGAGCTCTGGTGGCTCACCGCCGGCTTCTCACACGGGGATACAGCGAGATAAGGCTTTCCCCATCACCTGGCAGCCTCCTCTGCCCCCCAGCTCCAAGCTGCGGTCATGTGAAGGGAAGCACCACCTTCTCTGCTTCCCCCGAATTTCTTAAAAATTACTCACTCGTCCGCATCCTTTAAGCAAGTTGTAGCCTGGTTGTCAGCCTGTTGCTCGGCTGTGCCTTGGTACCCAACCCTCCAGGAGCGTGGTTGCTCCGCTCTGCTGCGATGAGCAGTGTTGCACCCGGGGGTACGCACAAGGGAGGGAACTCGCTGAATAATGTCATTAAGAATCACTGCACGTGAAATAAACAATCAGGTGTCTTTTTATTTTTTCCTTTTCTTTTTTTTTTTTCCTTTTTTTTTTCTTTTTTCCATCCTGGTTTAGGTTTAATTAAGAATTCCTCAGTTACAACTCTGTAGTTGTCAAGGTCTGAGAGACTCTTGGAAAACTTGTGTTTCAGTCTTGCTGGCCCAAGCATAATAAAAAAAAAAAATACCCAGCCTGAATCGAATTTTTATGCTCAGTTCACGGTAGATTTCACTCCATTCTCATGTAAACAGCTTCTACGAATCAACATATGTGTCTGGGTGGTATCTCTCACTTTGTTTTGTAACAAAAAGCCATATTGCATCATTTAATTTGCTCAAGTCATGCAAATAGGAAAAAATCAATAGGACAAAAAGGGGTCGACTTATCCTCCTCCCCACTAAACTGCTGCCCACACACAGAGTCCTGTTGCTTATGGCAAAAGAATAACAACAACACCATTGTGTTTGTTAGTTGGTTCACTAATGGGTGAAACTGGAGAACATCATTCTCCTTCAGTCCCCAGCTCTGTCCAAATGTTCATGCCTTTTGAGGGAGCATTTGTCCTACCCCCCTCTATTCCCAGATGAGTGAGAACTGTCTTGCTGCAGGTTTTCAGCTGCAGATCTCTCTTTATTCATACCATATGCAGCAGCAGTTTGAGATTCAAGGCAGATATATTTCTTCATGTTGTCTAGAGACAGTGTCATTAAGCTCCTGTGTGATAATTGAATTAAACTAGAAAGTAACCACACACAGATAACCTGAAAGATCGGGGGGGGGGAGTGTGGGGGATAATAAAAAAAGAGTAAGGACTCGAAAATATGTCCTTAATTCACCCTGTTTGCGATGTCTCAGTGGCATATATGCTACCCAGGTTATTCAGTGCTTGGACTCTCTTGTAGTGATTGGCTGAACTGGAAGTTGAATTTTGGTTAGTTTTCAGTCTCCAGGCAGTTGAAGGGTTTATTCTCTTCTTACTATTCCTTGAAAATATCTTTTTTTGTTGTTTTGTTGTTGTTTTGGGTTTTTTTGTTGTTGTTTTTTTTTTTAACTAAGGTGGTAAAAACCTGATATAAATGTGAGGAATTGACTATACCAGCTACAACAGTAGCTATTTCTGAGCTGCTGAACCTGTTTTTTTTTAGATACAAATTACACTTTTTAAGGAATATTATTTTACAGGATTTTAAAATCAGGCTGTTTTTCACCAAAGATTTATGAAACTCACAAACCTGCTTTATCATATCAATATATGTTTAGAAAAAATGTCCAAATATGTGTCATTTATACGTGACAGGAGGTGGTCATTCCATAAAAGCCATGGAGCAGACTATTATGGAATACATTTCAAGAGAACTTTTCTAAAAGCACACTTTAAACTGTGATCTACTATAGTTCCCAAACCAGCTTTTTTAAACTACATCGTATATCTACATGATGGAGTGGCTATGACATTAACAGAAATATGAACACTAGTTTCTTTGAAAAAAAAAAAAAAAAGAATTGAGCATGCTCAATTTGCATTTTCATCAGAACTGCTTGGTTAAGGTGCCAGGTCTTTGAGAATTTTTGACCAAATTATTGATCTGTGTTTATAATGAAAACACTACCATTGCCTGTGGTTTTGGAAACAGAAATGGAGCTACCATCATGAGCAGATAACAGCATTGCACTGGCTCAAGTAAGATTTTTGCATCTTGTTGTTGACATTTAACTCTTTGTCTTCTAGTTTTCTGCGATATCCCCTTGTTTAGGAAGGGCTACTATGTCCCAGGCAAGCATTGTAATATCAGTTTTTCTAAAAGTTTGCTTAGAGCCCTGACAGGCAAAGAAGTCCTCTCTACCTTGGATGGTTTCACAGCCAAGGCTGTCAAGGAATGGGTGAAAAGTAATTGTTTTCAAGTGTGCCCTTTTACAATCATTTGTTTGCTCTGGCTCTTTCACGAACAAAGGCTATTGTTGAACACATCCAACTAAACAAATAACTCATCTTGGGGTCCCTTTAACAGCTGCCTTAGTACAATGATCTATTTACATATTACCCTAAAATTGAAACCGAACTCTTTAAATGACATAATCCAGCACTATAATACAGAAGAAGCATATGTTCAACCCAACAGCTGAACAATCTCGTAAGCATATGATTTTTAGACATAAATGCTTGCATATCAAATATGGCTTAATGCAGTGACTTATTTCACTGGGATTTTTTTTCTGTTAACATCAAAATTATACTGCCATTCTCAAACTAGGTATGACAGAGCATAGAAATCAGATGACAATATTCAACCTAAAGTATTTCTGTCTGTTGTGTCGTCTTCTGTTTCTTCTTCTTCGCACCATTCTTTTTGTTGATAAACCAATTTAGTATGCTATGCTTTCCTGTGCATTCCAGGATTTATCTTACCTTTAGTCTACCCGTTTTGCTTTCATGTGGCTAGAGATTAAAGGATGATCTTACAGATGTTGTAAATTAGTCAGCAGCAGGCATAATCATTATTAGGCATGTTGCAATAAATGTTTGGAAGTTTTACATATTTTCCAGAGCACAGTTAGTTTAAACCACTGCAGTTTGATGGTTTCACATACGACTTTAAAAATTGAAGCAGGAAATTAGTTTACGTTTCTTCAAAAGACCAAAGCCATTGTCAACTTTAAGGTCATTTTCAAAGTAAACATCAATAGAAGAAGCTTCATTCTAGTAAGTTTTTCAGCTTTTGCTTAAAACTGGTTTAATATACTCCAGGATAAATACGTTATCGATTTACTGAAATTCAGAATAGAACGGTTGTCCTATCTCCCAGCCAGGATAGAGTTATACATCAGACCTCACACAGAGCAAATGTTACCACCCTGTTTTCCTTGAGCATTCTAAAAGTTAAATAACATCATACTTGATTTTCAGATAATTGATTGACTCTCATTCCTTAATCTTCCGATTAGCTATTATATGACCAAGATTCATTCCAGAAATGACATGAGGGGGTGAATTCCTGTGGTTAATTCCTGGATAGCAGCTGCTCAGGGGGATTAGGATCCTTTTGTCTTAACTTTGAGGACTGAAATGTTGGCAAGCATTACTTCTCCTGTATCACCAGGCAACGTCAATTACGTTTTCCACAAGAAACAGTAAATTAGCTTTGCGATCCTGTATTTTTTTTATTTTTTTTTCCCCAATTCACAATGCATTCTGGAGTCTTCCAGTAGAAGTACAGTTTTCTGTCTGCATCTCTGGAGTTAATTCAATAAACACTCTGAATATTTACCTAGAAATACCTCATGTTTACTTGTACTTCTAAACACACCGTGATACTGCTACCACAAGAAAGCCTACTGCCTGAGATCAATTCCCTGATGAAAAAAATACAAAATTTTTGCAAAGCAGGTGGTACTACTGAATGTAAGCAAGTACTTTGAGGAGTCTGTAGTCATGGTGAGCTTTCCTTCTTTCCTTTGGTGACAACACCAAAATAGGTCATTTCATCCTTACTTTAGGAGGGTTCCCAGCTTCTTGGTGACATAATGTTCTTAAAAAGTAGTATTTATGGCTAGTGCTTTGAATCATCCCCTCTTGGCTTCAGACTTTCTTCTATTTGGCAGACAATGACTTGACTGAATTATACAGGCCACTTCCCATCAGAACCACAACAGCACAAGGTACCAAGGTCAGGATGTCACCATCCCTTAAGAAAGTCCAGCTAATGCAGAAGATTGCTTCGGCAGTGTGGATTACTGCAAGCATGTGAAGCCTGTTCTCCACTACCTGGATTGCAATCCTAGGTGGCATTAAGTCAAGTTCAAAGTTTTGGTTATTACATATTTTGGTTATAGTTTATTGTAGTTATCATTATATTTTTAGTTCTTGTCTTCAAGGCATTTTCCCCTAGATCTACCATATCTAGAACAACATCTGAAACTCAAGAAAGAAGGCTAAGGTTAATACTTTCACTGCTATGGCCCAAATGAGCAGTCTAGAAAAAAAAAAAAGAAATCTAAACTTTTTTCAGGAGGGAAGGGGCTGGGGCTGTGGAAACAATTCCCTAAAGAATTCTGGGCCAATGCAAGCCTTTTGCCATGCATGCAACATGGCAAAAAAGAAAGATAGTAAAAAAGAAAAAGGAAAAAAAAAGACAAACCCTTTCTAAAAGAAGATGTGAGACAATTATATTCCCAAGAAGGGTCTGAAGGGAGATAATAAACCATATGTGGCAGATGTTACTCACATTACCTAATTGCAGGTGCTATGAAGCCGAGGGTAGTCTGAGAACAGAGAGTCTAAAGAACAGAACATTTAATGCATTCAATGGTTCTGGCAAATCTGGAGGAATTCTTTTTGAAGCCAATGGCAGCTCTTCCAGCATAAGGTAGAAGCCAAATGATCTTCTAATTAGTGGTCCAACTTCTGATACTAAACTTTAGTACACATTTCAGATGGGCTTTTGACAATACCTCTATGGTAAGACTAAATTTTCTGGGAAAGAGTTTGCTTTCTAAATTAAGGTTCCTTTAAGTAGGATTTTGTGTAACTGTACAGGCCATATATTGTGAAATATTTTGAATATGTATCTGTTTAAAAACAATGGAGAATGCATTTCTCTCAACTGTTTGAGGTCTATGCAACTATGATCCATAAATGAAAAGCTGAGTTCAGAACTGTGTTATCAAAGTACTACATCCTAGAAGACAGCCAAGCTAAGAGACAGTGTTCTCAAACACATAAAGAGTCTTCATGCACCGAAAAGCTTATTTTATCAAAAGTAATTTTGATAATTCCCTTCAATGTTGTGTTGCAAGGGAATGACATTGGCAAGTCCTTCTCCAAATCAACTCAGAGATATGAGCTATAGTCAAACTGTGCCAGTATTTTCAAATGGGCTATTTACAAATATTTACAAATTTTACAGAGTACAAGTATTTACCGCATTAATATTTCTTGATATAATTGTCTTACAATCTTTGTTTATAACTGCATTAAACAAATAGCAGAAGGAACCTGAGCTTTGTTTTTGCCTTGGATCGGATTCAGTCTCTCTCAACCGAGAACACATTTCCCACTACCCACCATTGGGATGAATGATCAAAAAACAATCCATGTGGTTAACAATAGATTAACAAAGTGCACTGCATTCAAAGACTAATAAAGACGACTGTGCTGTTTTCCATTATTTTTCACGATTTGATGACATCGCGCTCCTTAGGCTCCCGTGTTTACTTAAACACATCATCAATCGTGGTTTCATGCTTCTTCAAGTACTATGCATAATATATGCTCTTTTTTCAGGACAAAGTTACAGTTTCAATAACAAGGCAAACAAGACGTTATGAACAAATTCTACTTTTTCACTTATAAAAAGGCACGTCTGAAAACATCCAGCTTGTCCCACCTCCAAGTAGTTTGCATGAGAGAGAACAAAGGGCAGAGCAGCATTTAAAGCATGAAAAATCCAAAGCACCTGCTGAACTCCACAGCAGTCGTTTCAGTAGCCGGACTGCGGTAGCATTCAAGATATTTAATAGATACCTCGATGTGATTTTACTGATGTGTTTTGATGGTAGAATTTTAAATTTTAGTCTTGAAATACTTGAATAGGTCACCTTACAAGTTAGTTTTTTAAGTATTTCTCGTAAGGGAAGTGGGTAGGCGGCCTGCTGCAGTAGCTCCTCTTTGTATAAATGATCTCTCTAGTCCAGAGATTCTACGTGATTAAGAGATTGCGGGCGCGAGTCCATAAAATAACTTGAGCACTATTATTCTTATCTGAGAAAGAGAAGGAAGCGCTTAAAAACTCCCTGTACTACTGACATATTGCACATTACATAGTAATAATTTTTGCACTTCTGAAGCAGTGACACGAAACACGATGCATTTATACTAACTGTGTCGGTTCCGCTAGCGTTATTTATTACATAAGATCACGCAATCTTTTTTTTTTGTGTGTGTGTATGTGTAAGATGGGGAAACGGGTCATATATTTATTTGTCTCTGGTTTGTGGCTTGCAGATACTTTCTGTTACCAACAACACGGAATGTGCGAAGCTACTGGAGGAAATCAGGTGTGCACACTGCTCGCCTCACGCTCAGAACCTGTTCCACCCACCTGAGAAAGGGGAAACACCTGAAAGAGAACTAACTCTTCCCTACCTGTGCAAAGACTATTGTAAAGAATTCTATTACACTTGCAGAGGTCACATACCAGGTAAAACCTACGACAAAATACGGGGCTAAAGGATGTCCATTTTGATATGTTGATATATTGCCTGAGCGGCCGTAGCTCTTCAGTAGGTAAAATCCTCATTGATCTCCAGGGGATTTTGCCCAAGCTATGAGGGAATATCTCAGGGTCTTCACAGCAGATCTTACGCAGTGAGGTATAAGGTAGTGAGGTATACTAGTGAGATAAATAGGCTTTCTTGCCAGCCTCCTACTAAATTCTCCATGAAGCACAGGATTGTTTGTTGTCAAAGGCACCTGAAGCTATTACCTTTGCTGAATATCAGCATGTTCATTCAAACAATGTAAATCAGTAGTTGGCCATCCAAAAGGCTATTCTAAATCACAGATAGCTTTAAAACTCAAGTAATAAAGGGTGCTGGCTATTTGTGGTAGACTCTAAAAGCTAATGAGTAAAGTGTTTTTTCTGGTTTTGTTACCCTAGAAACTGACATTTTTTTTCCACAGGGTTTGAAGCCCATTGAACTCAAAGGGAGCTATTTGATAGACTTCTGTGATCTTTGAATCACTTCCAACATGCTGTTAACAACCCAATTCTTAACTAACCTAACACTTCCTCAGCATAGTCAGTAGGGTTAGCCAGGCATAACCAACACCAGAATTTGACCTGTGTTGTCTAAGACAGTCAGCAAATGTGTGCTATCACGAGTAACTGTATCAACAAAAATAACCACTGAAGATGGTTCTTTTAGAAATACTGCCTTAATACACTATTGTATTAAATAACAACTTTGGTATTCTCAATAGTAAATTATTTATATGTTTAAGACTGTCATTTTTAAACTATGCTTTTGTCCCTGTCCAAACACTACTTATAAATAATGCCACACAGGAGAAAATAATTAAACTGGTTAAGATTTTTTTTTTTTACTAGCAACACAGACTGGAAAAAAAGAGTTGATAACGATATGAAAAATGAATTTGTGAATAGTTACATTTGACATATGAACACAGCTTTGTAATATAATATAAACATATTTGACTAAAGGGGATAGTTTAAGTGGATGAGATTTGCAGGAAGGTTTTTTAATTGCATCTGTACAGTGGGTACTTGTTTTCTCTGAAATCCCAAGAGTGCGGGGATTTTTTTTGCAGCGTTCTTTTATTGACTTGAGAAAACATTTTGAATTTACTTACTTTTTCCCTTTACTGTGGTTTAACATGTATCTCAACCCATTCAAATATGAAAATATTATTATTGTCTTTATAAACTAAGAGATGTTTCTAAGGCTTTCTTAAACCAGCTGTTTCTTGCTCTTTATCACATTCCCCAAAGCAAAGCAGAATAGATCACAGTTGCCAAGACTGCCTGCTGAACAGCGATAACAGATTAGATATTCTAAATGTTTGGCCCATATAAGAAGTCAGCACAAAGACTTTTTTTGACATGAGTTTGTAGCTCGTGCAAATGATTAGCATATTCCACAGAGCAAGTCCCTCAGAGTTGTTTTGTGAAATTCTGTGTTTCTGAGGAAACAATTTGTTTAATCAGAAAAAAAAAAGTGAAAGGGGGAAAAGGGAGAAAGAAGGAGGAGGCAGAGGGAGAGAGAGAGAATGAGAAAGGGCTGAGCAGCACGGGAGCCATAGCCACAGGAACCTCACTCCTCAGATCAACATATGTGGTGACGAATGACAAATTTATTTTTCTACAAAGTTTGTGTATATGTAAAACTGCTGAAGTGCATCAAGATGTCAAGTGCTTTTTCTGACCACCCAGGTTGCCTTGAAAGATAACCAGATGAAAGCATAGCTTTAGCACTGGACAGAGCACTGTGCTTTGCAGGAACAGAGCTTACATACTTTAGCCTCAGTTAAAATAAGATTTTTCCTACATCAATCAGATGCTAATAATCATCCTAAATACTTGTTCAGAAAGTGGGTTGTGCTAACAAAAAGTTGTTGCCTACTTACATCCAACAACAGGGTTAATTTGGTGACTTGACTGGCACATACAGTTGTTGAAATCTATACTAGTATTGCCTGAAGGTATTATTTAAGTAAGATTCGGGTCCCTCTTTTTGAGGGATGGCTTACAGGATTTTAATATAGTTCAATAGTCCTACACATTCTAAAATACAAATAATTACAGTAACAACTTATTTGGGTTTTCTGTTTTACTTGTGAGACCTGTATATCCATAGTAATTTCAAATTATTTCAAAAGAAAGTCAAAAATAGAAAATATGGAAGCTAAGTCTTCAGTTTAGCTTGGAGGATTAAACAAAGAGTTGGAAATTAACAGGCCTGCAAGCCCAAGGTCTCTGGGAATGATTCACTGCACAATTGTTAAAAAGTCAAATAATTACTCTTCCTCCATTAGGGAGTGCTAATTGTTTCTGAACACCAATACAAAGGAGTTTAAGGCAATTGCTGACTACAAAAATAATTTTATCCCTTAAGTCCTGCACAAGTGAGAAAAATTAATAGCAACTGAAGATAGCAAGCATCTTTTATGGATTTGAAATTTTAGCAGTACATATTAACCAAGATGACTGAGAAATTATACATCAGTTTTTTTGATGAGTTAGCTCCGGAAATTCATTTATTGTTCTGTCTCTTTCTACAAAGACGAAAACTCTAGCTGATTCTTGGTTAACTCTTTTGAAGACAGCAGTTTGCCCACCAGTTATGACTGTATCAGAACTTCCACTGATTTCTTTGGGCACATCCACAGAAGTAGTGGACCCAATTCTTTATTCAAATAGAATAATGACAATAGCTGTTAGGATTGTATGGATATGTCACTGCAGGATGGTGCAATGTGTCACTAAGTCTATGAGAAGAACTTCTCTGCTTCATCCCAGGTGACGGTTCTCATTATTTCTCATCTATCTTTACTATGAGCCTCAGTTTAAGTGATTACTGATGGGGACACTGGAGTTAAGTGACTTAATGAAGTATCTTCAAGCAATATGAACTTTAAGGTTTTCCAAGGTCATAGAATCAAAGAATCATTTAGGTTGGAAAAGACCTTTAAGATCATCGAGTCCAACCACAAACCCAACACTGCCAAGTCCACCACTAAACCAGGTCCCTAAATGCCACATCTATGCATCTTTTAAATACTTCCAGCGGTGGTGACTCAACCACTTCCCTTGGCAGCCTGTTCCAATGCTTGACAACTCTTTCAGTGAAGAAATTCTTCCTAATATCCATTCTAAACCTCCTCTGGCACAACTTCAGGCCATTTCCTCTTGTCCTGTTGCTTGTTACTTGGGAGAAGAGACCAACCCCCACCTTGCAACAACATCTTTTCAGGTAGTTGTAGAGCATGATAAGGTCTCCCCTCAACCTCCTTTTCTCTAGGCTGAACACCCCCACCTCCCTCAGCCACTTCTCATAAGACTTGTTCTCTAGACCTTCCCACCAGCTTTGTTGCCATTCTCTGGACACCCTCCAGCACCTCAGCATCTTTCTTGCAGTGAGGGGCCCAAAACTGAACACAAGACTCGGGGTGCAGTCTCACCACCACTCTCTGGGCCTGGCCCTCCAGCCAATTTTTCACCCAGCAAAGCATACGCCCATCCAAGCCATGAGCAGCCAGTTTCTCCTGGAGAATGCTGTGGGAAATGGTGTCAAAGGCTTTACTAAAGTCCGGGTAAACAACATCCACAACCTTTCCCTCATGCACTAAGCAAGTCACTTGTCATAGAAGGAGATCAAGTTAAGCAGAACCTGCCTTTCATAAACACATGCTGACTGGGCCTGATCACTTGGTTGTCCTGTACATGCTGTGTGATGGCACTCAAGATGATCTGTTCCATAACCTTCCTGAGCACTGAGGTCAGACCGACAGGCCTGTAGTTCCCTGGATCCTCCTTCTGGCCCCTCTTGTAGATGGGCATTGCATTTGCTGTCTTTTAGTCAACTGGCACCTCCTTGGTTAGCCAGGACTGCTGATAGATGATGGAAAGTGGCTTGGTGAACATTTCTATAAGCTTCCTCAGTACTCTTGGGTGTATCCCATCCAATCCCATAGACTTGTCTGTGTCTCGGTGGTGTAGCAGGTCACAAACCATCTCCCCTTGGATTTTGGGGGCTTTGTTTTGCTCTACATCCTTGTCTTCTGGCTCAGGGAGCAGGGTACCCAGAGAACAACTGGTCTTATTATTAAAGACTGAGGCAAAGGTGGCATTAAGTACCTTAGACCTTTTCCTCATCCTTTGTCACTGTGTTTCCCCTCGCATCCAATTAAGGCTGGAGATTGTCCTTAGCCCTCCTCCTTTGCTGCTAATGTATTTATAGAAGCATTTTTAGTTTTTTTTTAAGGCAGGAAACATATTAAGTTCTAGTTGGGCTTTGGCCCTTCTAATTTTCTCCCTGCATAACCTCACTACCCTCTTGTAGTCCTCCTGAGTTGCCTGCTCCTTCTTCCAAAAGTTATAAACTTTTTTTATCCTAAGTTCCAGACAAAGCTCTCTGTTCAGCCAGGCTGGTCTTCTTCCCCACCGGCTTGTCTTTCAGTACATGAGGATGGCTTGCTCCTGCACCTTTGAGATTTCCTTCTTGAAGAATGTCCAGCCCTCCTGGACTCCTTTGCCCTTCTGGACTGCCTCCCAAGGTACTCTGTCAATCAGGCTCTTAAATAGGCCTAAGCCTTCCCTCCAGAAGTCCAAGGTGACATTTCTGTTAACCCCCCTCCTTACTTTTCTAAGAATCAAGAACTATCATTTTGTGATCGCTATGCCCAAGATGGCCTCCAACCATCACATCACCCACAAGTCCTTCTATGTTTGCAAACAGCAGGTCCAGCGGAACGTCTTCCTTAGTTGGCTCACTCACCAACTATGCCAGGAAGTTATCTTCCACACGCTACAGGAACCTTCTAGACTGTTTCTTCTCCACTATATTGTATTTCCAGCAGATGTCTGGTAAGTTGAAGAACTTACCCACAAGAACAAAGGCTAGCGATTGTGAGACTTCTCCCAGCTGCTTATAGAATATTCCATCTGCCTCTTCATCCTGATTGGGTGGTCTATAACAGACTCACAACATGATATCTGCCTTGTTGGCTTCCCCCTGATTTTTACCCATAAACACTCAACCCCATCATCACCATCGACAAGCTCTAGACAGTCAAAACACTCCCTAACATACAGGGCTACCTCACCGCTTCTCCTTTGTTGCCTGTCCCTTCTGAAGAGTCTATAGCCATCCATTGCAGCACTCCAGTTGTGCGAGTCATCCCACCATGTTTCCATGATTGCAAGTAGATCATAAGTTTCCAGCTGCACAATGGCTGCTCCTGTTTGTTTCCCACACTGCATGCGTTGGTGTAGATGCACTTCAGTTGAGCTATTGATCCCACCATCTTTGTCAGTGGAGAAGCTTTAATTCTTATATGACTGTTCTCAGGTACTTCCATGGTTTCTAACACATCAATAAATCTTGTGTCTTGCTGCTGCATGGATCTCCATCCCCTACCTCCGCTGAGACAGCAGACTCTAGGACCTCTCTAGCACACCATCCCTCAAACATCGGCATGCTGCCCCTAGGCTTATCTCTAGCAAGCCTGGGTTTACTCCCTTGCCCCTTCAAATATAACCTAATTTCAGTCTTCAAAGCTCTTTCAATAAGCCCTGCTAACTCCTGTGTCAAGATTCTATTGCCCATTTGAGACAGGTGTACCCTGTCTGCCACCTGGTGTCGTGTAGACTGACCCATGATCAAAAAACCCAAAATGCTGCCTCTGGCACCAGGCTCAGAGCCAGGTATTGATCTGCTGGCTCTTCCTGTTTCTTCCCTCATCATTGCCTGCAACTGGAAGGATAGAGGAGAACACTGCTTGTGTTCCTTATGCCTTAACTGGTCCTCCCAAGGCCCTGAATCCTGTCTTGATTGCCTTTGGACTTCTCGTTGCAACTTTATCACTGTCTACCTGAAAAATCAATAACGGATAATAATCTGAAGGCCATACCAGGCTAGGAAGCTTGCTCTTCACAGCTTTAACCTGGGCCCCAGGGAGACAGCAGACTTCCCTAAGAAGTGAGTCCAGTCTTCATATTAGGCCTTCTGTTCCCCTTGGGAGAGAGTCTCTGACAACAATGACCTGTCTTCTTTTCTTTATGGAAGCGGTTTTGATGCAAGGGGTAGGCCGACTTAACCTTGGCAACACCTCCAGGCTAGATGAACCATCCTCACAATTGTTTGGTTCCCCTTGCAAAGCTTCATACCTATTCTGCAAGGGCACTTGGGAAGGTTTGGTACTCACAGAGGAGATGTTCCTCCTGCAGCAGGCAAGGACTTGTCATCATTGCCTCCCTGCCTTCAAGTCACCAGCCAAGTGGGGAGAGGACCGGGAATCCTCTGTATTGTGTGTCCTGTCTGCCTGTTGGGGCTGTCCCAGGGATGGTAGAGAAGACTGTCTAATATTCATTGTTAATACAGCTGGTAAAGAAAGCTGATTCTCCCTTTAGGCATGAGCAGAAACTCTGTCCATGCCAGTCGAAGCGACATATTCTAAGGAACAAACCCACACCACAGCTATGGTGCGTTCTGCCATCCAAGGACATTGGAGACAGATTTTGAACTATATGCTTTCACTTATTTTCATTTGAAGAAATCAGTTCCAGGTGACTGTGGGTGAATTCAGACCCAGGCCTAAATCTGAACCCAGGCATTACCAGAAGGGGATGCTTGATACCAATTTTGTAACTCCAAATGGGGGCAGCCCAGCCCAAAATGCTGGAAATCAAAAGAAATTCTGCAACCAACACGACACTTCCAGAAGTTCTAACATAGTCAACTAATAGTCACAGTCAACCTGCAGAAAAACAGTAGTGGCTCATAACGTTGCTACTGCTAAGAGACCCTCGAGGGGATTAACCCCGGCACTGCCTGTGTACAGGTACATTCAATGTGCTAGTATGAGAAGGGGCCACCAGTCACTTGAAAACCAGTAGGAAGTGAGGTGAGCTACCACCAAACTTACTATATTTTGAAAGAAGTGATCTGGGATCGCCCCTTTGATTTAGTTTTCCCTGAGAGTTGAGAAGAGAGAGGACAATGTGGGTTTTGTGAACAAATTCACATCCAGCTGTTGAAAGTGCAAATCAGAAAAGAAAAACAAAAAACAAACCAGGAAAATGCCTTTTTTTTTTTTTTCTTACACAATATTGAACTGTATGCTCAGAGCCAATACTAGCAGGAATAAAGCAAGTGAGCCTGATTTCCACTGATTTCTAGATGCTCTCAAAGCCAGTGTAGGTCTCCTTAGATGAGTGGATGATGTGTGTGCAGTGCAAGCAAGGAAGGGGGGAGTTAGGAACTTGACTTGTTGTGAAGATGGGGACCAAGGCTACCACAACATTTGAGTTGCATAGCAAAGAGAAGAGGCAGGGAGGATGAGGAAGAAAGGAATCCAGCAAAGTGGAATTTGGTGAAGGCAGGATAGGAAGGAACATACAGCGTGAGGAATAACTGACCACAAATACAAGCGGAGAGAGAAGGTGAGGATCAACTGAGAGCAGTTTTCCTTTGAGAAGGCTTGAAATCATGCAGCTTATTCCACCGTCTTTTATAAAGGCGAACACAGAAAGCCTTCACTGTACCTGCCCTAACTGAAAAGTCTGTAGTTTGATTCTTGTTTGCGAGACAGAAATTTTTTAAAGCATAGAAACGCAAGCCCGTGCGAAATCTGACATCTACAACACTTTAAAACATTACGTTTAATCTTCCGTTGTGATTTCAGTTCTCTTTGTTAACATGGGCCCTGCTGTATCGACACATACACAACTGGTAGGAAACCCGTAGGGATATGTATGGCTCTTGTAAAACAGTACGTACAGAAATTCACACAGGACCAAATGTAGCTGTCCTTATTAGGGATCGTTCTCATAAAGGACAGTGACAGAGCTCTATTTGAATAAACTCAGATTGAGCAAAATTTTTTTTTATTTTTTTTTTCCTCCAAACAATTCTAGTGCTTAGGGGCACTTGTCAGGGGCCATTCTTCTGGACGCTGTACAAACACTGAACAAAATGGCAGATTCTACACTAAAGACCTTAAATTCTAAGCACAATAAAGAAAACGTTAAATGGCTATAAGCAGATAGGGAAGTGGAAGCAAATGTTTTTCTAACTGTCTTTAGTGACGCTGTTACTATGTTGAGTCTAGCCTATAGAGCACAGGCAGATTTTCTTTTTTTTTCTGCAAATTACTATGTTTTTTATAGAACCAAATTCCATCCCTAATACACAGGTGAAACTGTATTTACAGAGGTTACATTCCTTCCAGTAACGCAACATTTTAGCAATTTATTGACTGATTTTCACAGTTTAATTCAAACCGCATTTTTTATGAGCATTTCTAACAAAAATGGAACATAAGCCTTATCCTTTGTTGGAAGCTGCTGATGGGTTTGTTAAATAGCAAAAGGCAATGCCGGTGCAACGTGTACGTAAGTGCATGATAAAATATTTCATAAGGAAAAGGGATTAGTCTTACCTATAAGAAAAGGCATTGCAGGAGGCGTTAGGCAAGTGAGTTTACATCTGATTGTTATTTGAGATGAGCATGTACCCATTAAACAGCATGGTCATAATATGCTCTCAGTTTCTCTCACTAAAGATAAAATTCAAGCCAAGAGTAGTTTACTAAATAGTAGATGGTATATATATATACACACTGGGAAAATTCTAGAAATTTTAGAAATTGTACACCTCTAATTTGCTATTGCATTTTCTCGAATGACCCACTGTGCCTAGAGGAATAAATTATTAAAGACAAAAATGTGTATTCTTAAATCAAATAATTCAACAGCAAGACTTAAGATTACCTTTGATTTTGGCATTATATCTACAAGACTTGGAATAGTACTCGGTGATTCTATCAGTTCCTCTTCAGTTGTTCCACTTGAAATCGTATCTCCCATTTTCTCCAAATAACTACTATAAATTAAAACCAGCTCCTCAGAGATGATATTTACTGAAGCTCCAAATCATGGTAATTAAACTTTTACACCACAACATACTACCATGTGTTTCCAGAGATTATTTTATAGAAACCAAAGGCAGGCTTTGTCGTGTTATTTTTCCAATATTTTTAAAGGAAGATGCATATGAAAAGAAGTATAGTTGGGCGGGAAAGGCTTTCCACTCCACAAAAATTCTGGGATCTAAAAAATTTTCCTATTCCACATAAGGAAGAAATTGAACTCTTTCGAAATTTTCCATGAAGAAAGCCACAGAGAGACCACCCCAGGATAGCTAATAAAGTCGTTCTTAGGACATTTACTTGGGAAATGGGAGACTTAGGGTCAAACTGTTGCCTGACAGATGAGAGGCATTGACCTGAATATTCTTCTTCCTAATGAAACACCCTAATTACAAGACATTGGAGTATAATGATAGGAGGTTTGCTGTCTGTTCCTCTCTTTTTTTTCATTTAGACCAGAAGTTTGAGTTTGGACCAGAAACTTCATGTTAACTAAAATTTTGTCAAAACTGATAATGCTTCTGAAAAAGCTTTGCTTTTAAGAAATTGGCATTTTCCAGTGAAACACAGCTGTCCCTGATCAGCTCTTACCGTACGTTGTAAGCCAGGGGTTTTATGGCCAAGATCTATGGATTACTGCATTATTCACAAGTGGTAAAGCCATGCATAAATTAGGCCTCTAATTCCAATTAAGTGCTAATTCTGTGTATCCTATGAGTTATGTCCTGGACCATACACATCCTAACACAGAACGCCAATAACGCAAAGAGGAATGAAGGTAACTTAAGACGTATTATCTTAACATCTGTTTTAGTAAAATAGTACATGTATAACTAGCCAGATTCTATCTTCTTAGATTTAATACTAATGATTAAAAACTGGATAGAAATGACTAGAATTAGGTTTGTGGACAGAAACAGATCTTTTTGCTGTCATTAAACAGTGTGGTATCAGTAGTGGCAGGGTTCTACCTCAAAGGCTCTTAATTTACCAACTTCTTGTTGGTAAAGCTCCTTCCCTTTTTAACCTAAACCCTAAAGACCGCCTTCCATCCAAGCCAGCTTAAAGCCAGCTGCAGTGCAGTAGGAGCCGTATCCCCCTTTTGCAGGGGATCGGGGCTGAGGAAGCAGACCTGTGTTCACCAGCTTCAATGCTGGGAGTCAACCAGAGGCCAACTGCGTGTCAACATGGTGCAGTTTTCAGCTCTACTTCTCACTTTTTGAGAAGGCAACTAATTATTCACCTCGACGACTGATGTCCTTTGCTGCCAGCGTGCCTCAAAGTCTTGACTGCGTGTCTTTTACCCAAGTCTTGACTGAATTTTTTTTACTACAGCATGCCACTTCAAGAAAAAGAAAAAGTTAAATGAAAGCTGCTCAAGCTATTTTATGGCTGGTATTATTATACTTGATTAATGGGGTTAGAAACAGAGAAAAGCGTATCACAGCCTCAACTCTGAACTTTCTCTCTTAATTTTTTAATGAGTGAACTGTAGTGACATTTTGAATGAAGTGGTATTTTTATTTTAGGACACTGAAAATAAGGTTTAACACAAATACAGATGAATAAACTATAAAAGGAAATACTCGGTTTGTATTTATTCAGAGCAGGCCTTTTTTGCAGATAGCACTTTGTTTAAAATGACTTATTTTTCTGCTCAATGTATATCTATTTAAAGATTAGTTTGACGGCACAGAACTGCAGACATGACAACACGCTAAATATTTGTATGCTCTTTTGCATTTTTAAGGTTTTCTCCAAACTACAGCTGATGAGTTTTGCTTTTACTATGCAAGAAAAGATGGTGGAGTCTGCTTTCCAGATTTTCCAAGAAAACAAGTGCGAGGGCCAGCGTCTAACTCCCTGGACCACATGGAAGAGTATGACAAAGAGGAAGAGATCAGCAGGTTCATAAAGATAAATGCTGTTTAATCTGAAAAAAAAAAAAAAACCCGAGCAAAGCCTGTGGTTTTCACAGTGAAACAGCTCAGTGTGTGCTTATGCTCAGCAGCTGTGTTTTCCAGATGTTACTTTCTTTTGCTGCTGCTGGTGTACGTCAAAAGAGAAAGTTCCATTAGCCTCGATATTTCGGTGCCATTCAATATTTGCATTGCTGAAAAGGTGTCAGAATCCGCGTTTGATCCACCCTGTGGATCTTGGTTATGGTCCACCCTGTGGATCATACATAGTTCTAGGAAGCCATTTCTACCTGAATTTAATATTACTAAAGAACTACAATAAGTTTATTAGTAAAGTATTTACTCCGTGATTTTCAATTTATTATTTCATTCATGTATTTTTCATTGTGAAAATAACTAACTTAGATTGTTCCATCATAAGTCGTTATTTTTAAATGGGTTTTAAAAGGCTGATTTTGTCAAATTGCTGGAATTTAATGTGCTTTACAGTAAATTTACGGAATATTTATCTATGGAATTATATTTATAAATTGGGTTTTTTATGCCATTTTTTTCTCTCCTATTCCTCTATGTTTCAGATCTAGGACTAATTTTCTCTTTCTTGTATACCTACTAAATTTTGCTCAAGTCACTTTCTAATTAATTTCGGTATTTGCTTGCATACATTAATGGAAACAATTTATGCTGGATTGGATAATGGTGTTTTTAATATCACTTTAGGAAAATAATTTTATCTTTTAGGGACTTTGTTGAGTCATGGTTATAAGAAAAAAAGAAATTTCTCACGATTTTTTAAAAAATTTTTTAGAAAACACAAGCACAACTGCTTCTGTATTCAGGAGGTTGTAAGTGGACTGAGGCAGCCTGTTGGAGCAGTACATTGCGGGGACGGATCCCATCGCCTCTTTATTCTTGAGAAAGAAGGATATGTGAAGATTTTCACTCCTGAAGGAGACATACTCAAGGAACCTTTTTTGGATATACACAAGCTTGTTCAAAGTGGAATAAAGGTTGGATTTTTTTTATTTATCTCTATCTGTTTATATTTTAGCCTGTATATTGGGGGCAGGGGAAAGGGAAGAAGCTTTTTTCAGGAATTACTGTAATAATGAAAAAGAAGAGTAATGAGCACAGACACTACAGTTCTCGCTGGCAAAAAAGTAGAATCTTCCTTGATTCAGGAAGGTAAAATGTAGCATCTTATAACTGTCATCACATTTTTCCTCTTTTCTCATTGTTTCCTCACTTTAAATTCAGAAGTAACCCTCCGACACCAGTATCCCGCAGCGTTATCTTTGTATTTTCATCCTTTGGGCTCATTTCCATCCCACTAAATTCAGCTGAGTTTTGCTGTGATTCCAGTGGGAGCAAGGGTGGCTTGGGGACCCCCCCTGACCTGTGGGTGCTCAGTGATGTCCCGGGAGCTGGATACAGGAGTGGTGTCCAGGGGACAGGAGTGCTCGGGGACCCCCGGGAGAGGGACAGTGGTGCTCACTCCCTCTTGGCTCAACATCAATGCATGTAAAAAGGGACTGACCCTCTAAATTCAGACGTGCGGGTGGGTTGGTGCAACAGCTTCCATCGTCTTTAACGGGAAAACTTTCATGGTTGGGGAGGGAATGGTGAATGGGCAATGATGGGATTATATTGCAGAGTGGAGGTAAAAAATATTACATCTCGGTTTGGGGTAAGTACTACTGGAAAACTCATAAGTCTGTTGGGGGATATCTTACTTTGGAAATGTCGTAAGTGTGATTCCATGTTGATTTCTTGTCGCATTTTAGAGTGGTAACGCAAGTAAAGTCCAGATGTGTAAAGCAAATTTAAATTGTAATCATGTTTTGCCTGGAACAGTCAGGACTGTGTATCATAAAGCCTTCGTGGATGAAAGATATTTTGACATGCTATTGACAGAGTAACCTTAAATAATAATTCTGACAAACTATATTGATTTAAAATGCATAGCACATGCTAACTAATAATTTTGTGTTTCAGCTATAAGAGTGATAAGCCAGTTTCAGATAGTGTTTTCTGAGAGGATGTCTCAGGGACTTTTGGGTTGTGTTGAAAGAGAGAGAGAAAAGAAATATATGACACCTTTTACAGGAAAAGAACCAATGTATATGATTCTGTGAATTCCTGAGCACTTCCCTTTCTGCCTCTGTAGGTAACCATTATGTTCAAGATACCAAAACAGAAGAGACTTATCAGGGGTATTTTTGAACATCAATATAAGGCTGTTTCATATTTCTTAACTGAAGGTTCTGATAGTTTGTACTTGTGAAAAACTGACACTGAAACTTTCCACAGAACTGCTGTCGGTCCCAAACTTTTACAGCTGGAATTTAGAGGCAAGGCTGAATGGAAAACTGATTTTCCATGCTTCTGAATGGGCAATAGCTTGGTTGATAAGACTCTCAACAGCTGCCCTCGGACTCAGATTCAACTTTTACTTCTGTTTTAAACCCGTGACCTGATCTTTTTAGTCTTCACTACCCTGACCATCATATAGTACTCTAAATACTGTTTCAACTATAACATTTTCTGTAAATAATTTGAAGTTCTCTAAGCTAGAAAGCCTAATTCAATTCCCTGAGATAACAGTTCAGTGACTGAGGATAATTGTGTTTAATACAGGCTGGCAAGAATGGGGGCTTTATGTACTTCACAGGTAAGGAGAATGGGAATGTGTCTAGAAGCAATGCTCCAACTCTTACACAGAAAGGGGAAAGTACAAGAATTTGATGAACGAGTACATTATTTTAAATAATAAATAAATAGAATAAAACAAAACCCAAATAATCCAAATGGTTGTTTTAAAACAAAGGTTCTTAAACATTTTTATGTTTATCCCCCGCAGTTTGATTCTTGTAATCATTGTCTGCAGTCTTTTACCCACAAGACTGCAAGGTCACTGTGACAATGGTAGCAATTATTCCATCAAACTTCTACTTGAAGGGTATTTGGGTTTACTCCACCTGTTATACACTTTAAAACTAGAAATCAGTAATGGAGAATACTATGTGGACAGACAATTTTTCAGCAGGCAGTGCAGATAGTGTACAGCCAGAAAGTGAAAAAAAACCACATCTAAAACACACCAAAAAAGTGCAAGAATCACTGAATGTGTCCTCAGTGCCTGCTCAAGAAATGCTTGTAGTGTAAGGTAGATGAATTTGTATGTATGCATTTTGCTTGACATGCCTGATTCTTCTCATATAGCGGTGTAAGTAAAAAAAGGAAAATGAAATCAATGAATTTTCAGTTGTCCCTGACCAAACTTGGGTCCATATATTCCAGTGAAATGTTTTGCCATGGTAACATCTTGCCTTTTTTGAGTTCCCTGTTCATTTATGCTGATTCATAGATGTTAACCCAAATATCTAGTCAATTCCTGTGTAGCATCATCCATCTAATGTTATATAGAGACTCTTCATTGAAGTAAAAAAAAAGCTGTTCAACTCTTTTCCAACCTTGAAGCAATGGTAGCAAGAAAAGGCAAATGATTCTTTTTCCCTAAAAATAAGTGGGAAAATTTTCTCCTTTACATCCAAATGTCTGAAAATAGTTTTTCTTAATTTTTTGTCTGTATCTGAAATATAAACAAATACTTAACTCTAGTGACAATAGTAAAAATATTTTTTCAAACTTTTATAGATAAAGGTTGTGTCTGGTAAATAACAATAATAACGATTATGCAGCTGTGATTGAATGTAAGGTAATTTAAATTGATGCCTCTGAAAAGAATTTTGGACATCTATCCCAGTAAGGTATTTTTAATGTTGATAGATGGAGTAAAATAGTGGTGGTTGATCTTCTCTTCTTCTTCTAATGTAAACAGGAAATTTAGGAGTGATAAAATCATTATATTGTCACAAAGCAGCAAATCTGCTGCATGATGATTTTCCAAAGAATATACTTGAGGCTGATATAACGAAGAAACAGAAGTGATGTACTTCCTTCATAAAAATAGTCCTGGACTTTAGTTCTGATCTCACTAATACCATTTTGCTCATCACAGCACTGGCAGTCAGATAAGGAGGAAAACGATGTACAAAAAAACAGAGGAAGAGAGGTGACTGCACTGTATAGCACTCAGCTGTGGTACCCTCCTGAAAGGATGCTGGTTTGTTCCTCTGAACTAATGGTCCCTGTATGGATGAAATTCAGCCCCTTGATATTACTGTGAATGAGCCTGTAGGGCTTCTTCGCTGGTCCCGCTAACCTAAGGACATTAATAGCATTATCTGGAGTTGCTTCTTGTCAGTCACCCCGTGAAGGTCTGTGGATATAAATGGAAACTGAGTAAGAAGAGCAGTACAACCTGGTGCATATGTTTTATTGGTCCGTTGGCTTTTAGAGTTCATTGAAGTCATTGAGGTCTCTGCTTGAATATTGTTCCTGCAGTAAAATCTGCTGACATTTATTTGATTTAATTTTAAGGAGTTCAAATGAAAGAGAAGAAGTGATAATTTTATATGCTGCCAGTATCTCAGAAGGAATTAGCACAAGCATGTGGAAGTATTTCATAACAGAAAGAGATACTCTGAATGGATGATGGTAGTTTGTGCTTCCTAGAGGCCCTACTCAAGAGAAAATTAGATGCAGGAATCCTGAAGGTTTAAAAAAAGAAAAAAAAAAAAAGCTCTGAAAAGCTTAAGAAACAATTTTTCTCTGCACATCTCCCAGTTTCTAATCCTCTTTGACAGCACAGTTAGCAGGAATGCTTTTGTGATCTTCTATTTTTCAAATTAGTTGTTGGAAGCCATGAATGCATCTTAATGCAGAAGTTGCTAATTCAACATCTGTGTCCCTCTCCGACGTATTTTATGTCAGGCTGGCTGCATAAGTATCGTAGTAGGTGTGGATGGGTTGGGCACTTGGCCAAGTCCTTTCCAGCACCCTTAGCCTTTTCTTTCCTATCTCAAGAATGTGGTGAAAAGAAGGAAGCTGTGCACCTCATTCTTACCCCAAAGTTGAGTAAGGACATGCGTGAGATACGCACCTGTAACTTGAATTTAGGACACGCACCTGGGCTCAACTATTCAAGAATATATAGCCCCGTTTAGTGGAGAAAATACTGGTTCCATCACCTGTGCCCATACTACAAAGTATGCTGAGTATGTGGCATGTATGGAGAAGAAAAGAATAAGCATTTACCAGAAAAAAAACCCTGAAAATCTGCTTCCCTGTTCTGGTGATTTACTGCTCCATTATGTTGTGGTGAAGAGAGTTGTTAGCTACAGAGCAAGGTTTTGCAGTTCTTCCTTCAAAGTTATGTAGCAAAGACAATTTTTTAATGAAAACATTAGTACCCATTTTTTTCTTTCAGGCTGATTTTCACTACTCTTATTCTCTTTTTGTTTTAAACTGTTGCCAAGTAGAAGAGAAGCAGAAAGTTTGAATGAGAAGGGATTTAACTAATAATGGTAATACTCTGATTGCAGTGGTGTTAGGAGACATTAGTCAATTATCCAGAAAAAATGGTGTTGATGTATCTGTATCCAGAGTCAAAACGTTAGGCAAAATAATTAAGTGCTTTAAAAGTATCAGGCAAATATGATTTTATCCCATAATGCACTCAGCAGGAAAAAAAAAGGATCAAAACATGATAAATACTTAAATTTAATGATTTCTTGAGCTGTAGCAGTGTCATTATTACAAGATCAGTTTCCTTGCACTCAAGACTGTCTAACTTACAGAAAAATGCTGAATGCTCTAGCAGTTCTCCAAATTCCTTACTCCTGTGGCTGTATTTTATCTTATTAACTGAATTATTTCCTAAAATCTGGAAACCTTTGGATTAGTAGCAGCCACCATAAAATGTAACACAACCTATTACATCAATTCTCACTCACTCTCGTGCCTCCTGAGTCCAATAATATGTATTAGTCTAAAATCTATTGGTCTAAAATGTATTGTTCAGAAGGGAAGGAATCAAGGTATGATTTGGCAACAACAAAAAAGGAAGAGCGAACCACTTATCTTGGGAGTTAAATGCTGTTTAACCTTCCAAAATACTTTCTGAAAAGTTAAATAGCTCTAGGGCTGCAATTGTTAGTCCTTAAATCATTTTTGTGGTCCTTCCCTACAATCATTCAAATTTCCCAACATCCTTTTAAAATGAAGGACCTGGGACTGTACAAAGTAGCCAAGTTTACATCTTACTACTGCCAATGGTAAAATCATGTCCCTGTAGCTACATGGTAGTTTTCTACTTACAAATCCACCGACTGAATTAGCTCTTTAGGTATGGAATTGCAGTTGGGCTTCGTGTTCAGTTGTTTGTCACCTCTGATCCTGAAGTTATTTTCAGTTTATTGCTACTTTTTTTTTTTGATTTTAAGCAAGCTCTGGTGTAGCTCTGCTGTATCTGCTGACTCCAGGGTCATAAATTGCACAGTCAGCAAGAATGACTGCATTCTGTTGCACTTTGTCTCACAGTGCCTCGAGTAGAAACCCCTACAAAATGCGCATCCTTAAAACTGCTGTTATGGAATCACCACTTGTACTTGTGTAGAGATCTTTTTCTTTGTTATTCTGTCTTTTGTTTTGGTTTGGTTTTTTTTTAGCTACTAATAAAATATTCATAGTATATCTCGTGGGAATACTGTGATAAAGGGCAAAGCCTCTGAGGAAGGGAAGGGCAGGGCAGGAGAGGGAAAGGAAGGGGAAAAGGATAGAAAAATCTCAATGAAATGATATTGGAGATCACTGTTAAGAATATATGAGTTAGACTCTGACTTCCTTCACCTTCTTCTGTACTCTAAGACTATAGTTTTCCTTGTCAAATACAAATTTTAACAAAAACTTCCCCTAGATCCTAAGCCATAATCACCTTTTTACCATCTTACTTTCAAATTCATCAGTAAGACCAATTTTATATGGGGGTTGTTTTTTTTTTAATCCCCAATGTTTTTTAAGCGCTATATTCCCATATAATCCCTTCTAAATATTTTAACAGTTGATTTTCTTCAGCATCTTGCTCTTGTACTTCTAACTAATTACATGGTAAGGCCATTTAAGATATGTGCACAGGCCCAGACAGAGTGGCAAGGGAAATAAAATTATTGGCATATAGCAGTGCTATATTTTGGGGTATTCTTTGGTGTCCTGGAGCTCCTCTTTCAGAGTCTGAAAGGAGAGAGCCTAGGGTGTCTTTGGTGAGAAGCTGAAATGCTATGCTGTCTGTGTGGTTGCAAAAACGCCAAGGCAGCCAACATACACCTCAGCTTTCCACTGGAGACTGCAGAGAGGGAAGTGATGAAGACTTTTCTTCAGCAGAGGACCTGCACGTGAAGTCGTGTGGGGTCAAAGGACATGGAGGTTTCTCACTCATTCAAGAGATCAGAAGAGCCACAGTCAGGCCTGTAGCACAAGGGTTGTCATTTCTGAGGCCACATCTCACCTGTGACGTGCCCGCTAGGAGTCAATTAATTGGTTTTAAATGTCTTGACATAATTAGGGCAGGAAATTAGGAAAGAAATAATGTTTAAGGTGTGCAAAAGGCCAAATGTGAAAGCACAGAACATTTTAAAAGTTAAACCAAGTAGAATGCCCTTGCTTATAAAGTAGACACAATCCACACAGCACAACAGCCTGCCTGAGAATGCAGCCTTCTTCATGAAAAGCAAGGTATTTTTTCTCTTTATTAGTGATAAGTCTATGATTTTTGAGAGGGTGATAATACTTTTGTGAGGAGTTAATAACACTTCAACTGTATTCAGAAATGGTAAAATATAACCAGTGTTATAACCGAGGACTATGTAATGACAGTGAAATGTGCCTGGATTTCCCATTAACCATTTGCAGCTTTTGGTTTTAATCCTAAAAGGGGCACAACAGTCCTTTGAAAGACCCTCTATCTTACCACCATAGAGCTCTGTTGTTTGCACAGGAAAGAAAAGATTCTTACAATTCTGAAAAGCACGTGCCAAAAGCTTGAGAGACCTCTATTTTTTGCGGGAGAGACTGCAGTAGATAACCATACCCAAGCCTGCAATTGTGGAACAGTGCAGTGACTTTCAGGTTGTAAGCTGACCAGATGAAGAATTGCCAGTTTATTCTAAGGAAATTTGAATCAACAAAACATAATGGTTTCTGTTGATTTTGGGTAGCCTGCCTTAGATTTGAGGAGCTGAGACGGGAAAGAAGATAATACTTTATCATTTTACATGCACATGTGTAGATTTTAATGTTCTGTGTTTCCTTGAGAGGAATCCCATGGTGCCAATTAACCTCACTTATTCCAAAACAATTCTCTGTTTGGAAAGAATAATTTTCATTGTGGGTGTTCCATGAAATTGTATGCCTCTTACCCTGTTATTACTGAGATGTGTGCAGTGCAATTGAGAATGCCAGTTTCTTTTCCATGCGCTGTATAGATTATAGCTGTATCCCACACACAGTGCTAGATAATCCCTACTTTAATTTTGTTATGTGTACAAATCCTTTTTGAGCATTTAGCTGTTTTAAAAACGTAAAAATCCATCATCTTCTGAAACTGCATTTGTTAAAACCAAAAGCTGAATTTAGAAGTGATCAAGGCCAATGAATAACATGGTAATTATCTAATTAAAAGGAAATTATTGCGTTTGCTGAAATATAACAGGCAGATCATGATATCCAACAGAAAATGGCAAAGAAGGAATAAAGTTACGCAGAAAATTCCATGGTTTTTAGCCAACACAGTTTCAACCACATGTTTTTCTTTAATGGGAGGAGGTTTAACAGTCCACTAAGGCTCCAAGATTCATCATCCCTTCAAGCTCTTGGACACCCCAAAATCTGTAATGAGATCCTAGAATACTTCAGGGAACCTATGAAGTACTGGAGCTCTCAGAAACAGCACTGTGTTCTGGAGACTTCTGTGTACTTTCCCATCCATCAGAGCTATGTGATTTCCTTTGGTGTTATATCCCTTGTACTACGCCTTACAGAAAATGCGTCGTATCTTTGTCTTGAAAGAGGTTAAAAATTGAATAACATATATCCTTTCATGGTTAATACAGCCTAACTGCTATTCCTATATATATACTTCCCCCCAGATGCCACAGAACAATTTTCCTCTATATCCTCTTACACACATTTTCTCACAAGCTCTTAATTCCTATTCCTTAGGCAGGATCAGCAAGTTGGATTGTGGGAGGAACACTTCCTCCAGTGGAGCACTGCTATATTATCATGTTTTCCACCCATTTTATCCCCTTTGCAGTTAAAATTGGACAAATGATCTGTCCCTGATTTAATGTTTTATATATAATTTTAGTTTTAAAAACCAGTCAGAATTAATTTTTCCCATTACCCAAAATAAAATAAAAAACAACTCCAAAAGATGAAACCACTTAGTAGCTGACACATTTTTATTCGCTGTCGGTGTCTGCCTGCATTCTCATATTGCTGGAATTTTTAAAGAAATTATTCCATAAATCTCAATAAAGTAATATTCTCTCTTAGATTTAATTTGGAAAATGGAATATACAATCTGTGGGAGAGAGGTCTGCAAAATACTTTCAACCATTTGTTTTTAATTTACAGCAGATACTTTTTAAAACCTTGATCTATCTTCACTGGCATTGAATCGCAATCCCTACAGCTGAATTGCAACAGCTTTAATTTATGTAATAATCATCATTTTAATGCTAACTGAATGCCCTGAAAAGAAATAAAAGAGGGAGTAAATCACCAAAAACTTTTATATTTTTGACATTCCTAAAAGTTCTGTGAATCTGTATCAGCTAGATGCTCAATCACTCTAACAGCCCAGAGACAACATACCAGAAGTGCTAAATGAATGGATCTGAGTCACACTGGAGTGTGAAGAAGAAGAGATATTTTTACTATATCAAACTACTACTGTAAGAAAAATACTTAAACTTGAAGTACCTGTATCGTTTTTTTGAAGTGTGATCAGTTTTTCATGAGGAATCACATTAGAAGGAAGTTAGCTCCTCTCAGGACGTTATTTCAGGCTCCTCCTTAAAGAAAAGACATACCTTTCCATTACAATTTGAATGCTTATGAATGTAAAATAATATTGTACCACTAGGAGCCTACTTGAAGATGTAACTAAGCACTATTGACTCTTATCAAGTATCAGACAATGTTCAGGTATGTTAATGCACGCACTAAGCCTTGAACACTTTACAGATCTAGTCAAATAAATAGAATTTCAGATGAGAAGAAAGGCAATGCAAAATGTCAGCTATTTTCCATTACTGCTATTTTCCTCCTCCATAATTGCCTTGCAGGATATGACAGGACAATATTAACAGGACACTGTGGCTACAGTGACTTTTTGAGGGAAAGAGTAAGAAGTCAGTGGTTTCATCTAACAAGCATGTGTCTGCGGGTGTAAATGAGACGGCAAGATCAAATAAAACTTAACAAGCCACCTATGAGGTTACTCACATTTGCCCTTACAGTTCCTTACAGATCACAGCCCTGCCAAATACAGTGAAATTCCAAATGTCATGTCAAATGTTCGAAGCAACAGACAAATCCAAAAGTAGAGAATATCAGGGAATTGCCTAATTGAAAGTAGCCTCTGTCGGGTTTTGCCCCCTCCGCTGGTTTGCCCCTCACTGGGACAAATCAGAACTGTTTCACAGCCAGTATCCCAAGTTTCTCCAAAGTCTGCAGGGCTGAGGAGGCCACAGATAAAATGGGATCAAACCCTTTCTTTACAAATACTTGGTTAAAAATTGTGTAATCAATTACTTAATTTAAAAGTAATTTCGGTTCTTGAAGCAGAAGCATTCAAAACTGTGCTTTTGCTGTAGTTTAATGAGTCAGTATTTTGCAACTTGCAACATTTTGCACTTTTTGTAGAGATCCATTCTCCTTACAAATTAGATGGACCTTTGAATAGTTTTGTTTTTGAAATAATATGTTAAATATGTATGTGGCACAAATAAAAGAATAAAAGGAACATAGTTAAATACAATTCATACATTCTCAATTTTTTACTAAAATTTATATACATTTTATTTCAACTTCAAAGAGTAAGTATTCTAAGGGAAAAACATGGCAATGACCAAGGGAAAATAATTTAATTAGCTACTTACTAACAGTAACTTCTGAATGGCCAAAAAAAGCCCCAAACAAAAATGCATATGAAAGAAACTACCACTCTAATCTCAATCTCAGCAGTGCTAAAATCATCTTGAAGTAAGGCCTGAGAATTCCTACCTTTCTTCAATAAAACAAAAATGTACCTTCAACAGCCAGTGAACAATTTAGAAGGTGAAATGAAACACAATGAGCCAGAATCCTTAGTACTCAGTTGGATTTCTTTGATTTTCTTAAGTGTTGTAATTCATCAAAATACCAATTATAGATGTTTTCATAGAAAACGAAGAGAATATCTTACTCATATATTTGAGGTACTAGAGACGCAGCGAAGGAGAGGTTTTTTGGAAAAAGCAGCTTCAAAAATGAAGCATCGGATTTCAAAACAGACTCTGCAATGTGCCAGTTTGGTTAGCAAATGTGTATCATCATTTGGCAGTAACCAGGGATAAAACAGAAAGTGCAAAGGGTATTGGTTGTATTATAGTATCACTCTCTCTGGAGTATTTAGAGAAGCTCCTGAGGCTGGACTGCATTAAACTTACACTTCTTCCATTATGTTCCCTTGTTTTCCGTGTTAATTGTTCTGCCCATTTGCAAAAAGGTAGAATAGGATTTTCTTAATACTCTCCTCGACTACTTCATTTGATCAAAAACTAATGGAATTAGGGTTTGTGTTTCACTGATTAAAGGTCTGAGGCCGTGATACCCCGTGTTTCAGTTCTAGCCGGTTGAAACTTTATCGTCTTAATTTTGAGACCGAACATACACTGTGTTGTTCTAATTGCACTGGCTTTTTGAAAAGAACTTTGTACTGGATTCAGCCAAGTTAAAGGGTTTCCAAGATCATGGTCTTGGCTCAGGATAAATGGAGCCAATGAGCTAAACAAATTCCTGCTTTCTTGGTTTCTTATAGTACAAGAAAAATGGAAAGGGCAGAATACTTTTACTGCTTTGTACAAGTGAAACAATCCTGCAAGTTGCAAAAATACAAGTTAACTGTGTTTATGTCAGCAAGACACACTATTTCAGAAATTATTTTTAGCTTTCTTTTGAAATGTGAACCGCAAATTATAACGTTAATGAAGCAAACATTTCTCACATGGCAAATTCAAGAAAAAGTTAGATTTAAGAATAATCATTTCAAGATTTAAAATAATAAAAGAAATTTAGTCTCGTACAGCTAAATATTAGTGGTGTTCTAACATGTACTAGTAATAGCTGTCTTGCACTGTGCTGAGCGACGACACACATGTCTATATTTGTTTCAGCTTCTGTTACTGAGAATGCTTTTCTAATGAGCTACATTTTAAAAGTGGGATTGAAATCAATGAGTAATGGAAAAAAAAAGAAAAGAGACTTCTAATCAGGAAAACAGTGTACATTCTTTCAAAGTCATGTTTATAAGTTCAGAGAAGCAGTGGATCTAGTTCAAAGACAAAGCATATTTCAATCTGCTTTTCAAAACTACCCTATAGTTCATTACTAAAGTTTGTTTTCAGCTGAATCTTAGCCTAACAACTGATTACTTGAGATACATTACTGGACATCATAATGTGCTTTCACTTGTAAGGTGCCACTTTCTATTTACTACAGGTCACGGAGTCATTAATTTACAGTTTGGGTTTCAGGTGTGGGTTTTTTTTTTTAATAATGTAAGGAACCAACTGCTGCTTCAGTGAGCTTAGGCTCTCAAACCATGGGACCAGCAGTAATTTGCATTTGCTGATTTTAAATAACCATAGGATATTTAACCTGCAAGAATTCATGCTGCACAAACGTGAATTTCAGCACACACAGGGTTAGATGTGCAACTGACCTCCAAAAACATACAGCTTGATTCATGCACGGAGAAGGAATATTTGAATTTAGAAAACTCCGTGTGGTTTCACCGACAATTAAGCCCTTTAGACTTTAGGCACTCATAAAAGTGCATTGAGCAAACAAGTATTTCCTGGTGACTTTTTCATGTATATCACAGGCACCTATTTTTAAGCCCTGTCGGCGTACTGCTGGAATAGTGAGTACTCACCAAAGACAATCATTTGTTACAAGAATTCTGGAATATTGAAAGGGCAAATCTAGTCTTGATGCAGGTATGGAATGAAATATATGAGTTGATTCAGGAAGTTAACGTTGTTGAGCCACTAAATAAAAGTGACCATAATATAATTAAGTTCAACATCCTCCCATGGGATCGTACCATGAGGTAATAATATTACAGTACTTTTCAAAAAAAGGAAGATTTTTATATTGAGGAAGTTGGAAATAGCCTGAAGGGGAAAGTTAGGAAATTAAAATCTGTAGAAGCAGCATGGAGGTTCTTTAAAAGTACCTTATTAGACTCAGAGAAAATATGTATATACTGGAACAATTAGGAATCAAGAAGGTGAGAAATATAGCAAGGTACAAGGGAATGTTCAGGCCCCCAAAAAATAATAATCCTATAATAAAATGGAAATCCAACTCAAGTGACACTAATAGAGCAGAATATAAATTCAGAACACCAGAGTAAGGGTTATATCCTGCCATTGTTTCACTGGCAAACTAAGTAGGAGTTTCCCATAAACATTTATGGAAGAACAACATTCTGAGGTTTGAGAGGAAATTTAAAGAACAAATAGGGAAAAATACAGAGACGGTTTTAATACATTGTGATAAAGGAACTTCCTCAAGCTAGGTGACGGTCTTTGGCAGAGGCTGGTTACCCAGACCAATCAAGTAGAAAAGCAAAAGATACAGCTTGATTTCTTTGCGTAAGAGAGACCGGGAAAGACACACCCTGTAGTTGGTGTTTAACATTTTCCACTTCTCCACCTTTAGGATGAGGAAAAAAAAAAAAAAAAAGAGGGAGAAAAGAAATAACGGAAAGCACCAGAATAATTGCCCTAAAATTAAGTGCTCTAAAGGAAGTGAAAATTTGAGTAGTTGAGATAATGAAGTTGTACTATTTACTTTTCCGAAATTTAAGTCAAAGAATTCATAAGATATTGAAAAATAGTTACATTTCTAGAAGCTTTTAAACAGTGTCTCTGGAGAAAGTAGTGTAAGAGATTGCTAGTCATAAAATAATAAAAAAAACCTACTGTGGTTCAGACTGCACTCAGGGAAGAACTGCTCTATACCGGTGCCTCTGGACATACCTCCAGTACAGTGCTAAATTAGGAGGTGGGCAAACAAATAGAAGAAATAAATAACCAGTATCTTGAAAATAATTTTAAAATGTGTAATCTGGTATTGCCTCTAGAAAACCAGCTGTTGTTTTGAAGAATTCATGATAACTACGGGGTGGAATTTGCTGGAGATAGAAGATTAGAGTTAGACTTAAATACAGTGGTAGTAAGTCTAGAGAAGTTTTCTAAATTTAGGTAATGGAATGGCACACTAAATTCATTATAACATAGCTCAGGAAAAATCTTTAGATACACAAAGAGCTCTCCCTTTATTCTGTTTTGTCCTGAAAAATATTTCAGAAGCATCAGTGAGAACTTTGGGCAGCTATCCAACATTAAAAAGCAGGTATTATGCAGTATCTAAAAGAGGGTTTGCAGTACTCTGGTGAACAAACACTGTCACCCAGCAGCATCCTCAGGAGTTCAGCACGACACAATTGGAATAAATAATGTTGAAAACGATATTTGTTTGGTGGCATCTAAAAGTATATTTAATTTGGAAAAAAAATAAGATCTAGCAGAAGTAGGTGAAGTAATAACTTTCAGAGAAGGCAATATTGCCTTTTCATTCCCTTTTTTCTTTGATGAAAAAGTTTAACGAATTGAATTGTCACACATAAAAGGGATGACTTTTGAGCAACATAATCACTTGTCTGTTACATGCCACTACTTTGGTAGTTCTGATTCAACACCAATTAATGAAGGACTCACCAGTAGCTTTCCTACTACTATAATTTATTATCCAGTTGTTCACAAAAATTACAGCAGCCATGTAGCTTTCCTGATAGGGAATTGGGTTATATGTCAATAAAACTGGGAGTAGATAAGTCCTAGCTCTGCTGATGCTGTACTCTATACAACTGCCACCTTTAATCTTTGCTTCACATTCCTTGTCCAGAAATATCCTAGGGTTAATTTTGTTTCTTTCTTTTCTGGGTGGACCAGAACCAAGATATCTCAAAATCAGCTTTTATGTGAAACTTGGAGTATGCTGCAAAACTAGGTGACTTGGGAGCTCATTTAGGCTATCAGACTCACATGTAAAGTCTGCTGCTTATTAGAGCAAGATGCAATAATAAGCATTTCCAAGACTATCAACATTGACTAAGGGTTGTCAAGCTATACTTCCAGGGACAGTTATAAAATTGTAAAATATTGGACACAATATAGAATAAGAGAGAAGAAATTCAGAGAAGCAATTCCAAAGGCACATATAAAGTCAATGGTGCTTGCTCATAAAGGGACCTGCTGTGCTCCTGTGTGTAATTAACTATTGTTTGGCAAAAGAGATTCATTGCTCTATACAGACGATCAGGGAAGTTATTCAGGATGTGCAAGTTACAGATCGTAGTCCCTGCCATGAATCAAGTGCAGAATTCCTCTTCCGATTTTAAGGAAACTGTTGTTTGGAAACCTTCTCAGGTCAAGACTAGAAATTCTAGTAAAAAAAAAGAAAAAGAAAACGAGGGAAAGTCTGTAACAACATAGCCAATAGCTTGATAAATTAGACCTTTACATGGGATGTGTAAACTGAGTTTTTCACTGATCAGGATTTTCCAGTAACTGCCACAGAAATGTTTGCCAAAAATCTTAGATTAGCATTAATGATGTACTTCTGTGTATTCCTTGCCACACTTAACTGCTCCACGAGCTCCCAAAGCCTTCTCTTCTCCAGGCTCCAATTCATTCCTTCTGACCGTGGCTATCCAGCCAGAGGTACTTCTTCCCCAGATCAATGAAGATCAAATTTTCTCATTAAAACCTTAATGTAGAATTAGCCTCCCCCGAGATATCTTTCTTATCCTTCTGTCCCTCTTCCCACCATAAACCCCATCCAGTTGCTTTAACCACTGTAAGGTACAGAGCTTCCTATCAGGCTGGCTCCTCTCTCTCTCTCTTAAGAATTTTTTCAATTTCTCAAAAAACAATATTCAAATTAGATTTGCAAGTGTATAGACATGCAGAACACTTCAGGAGTGACAGATACTGCCACACGGTTGACTTCATGGCTGTGAACTGTTCACGTGCATAGAAGGGTGTGAAAGAAGCCTCACCGCTCACAGCGTTCCCACTGAAGAGCGTTTTTTAAGGGGTTGATTTTCAGAACTCTTAATCACTGCTGTAACCAGATACTTAGACTCGAATATTTATTATATACATAAGGCATTAAATACTTATCGTGATTTATAGCTTGGGTTAGGATGTTATTTTTAAATAAGCCATATAAACTACCTTCAATCCTGTCCATTCAGACACTCATGAGGCAGACTCCAAAATCATGAAATTGACTGAAAAGCCATGTGCTTAAAAAATCCATTTGGAAACAGGGGGAGTGGAAACTCACTGCCTCCTTACTTTTTAGCTTGATTTGTGTTCTCGAACTTCTTCCTGCAATCATGAACTCTAAAGGTTTCAAATTAAGAAGCTGAACACCTACTCCAGCATTTTAATGTACTCCTTTCAGTTTGCAGTACACCTCTGATACTTTGCAAGGCTTGTAATATCATCGCAAGCTTTGCCTACGCTACATAATAGGATTTATACACACTATACCTATGTCTATTTTCAGTCTACGTAGCTGAAAATTCCACAGCGTAATGAAAAGTTAGTTGCAATTAACAGGAGACTGGATTGCTGAGGTTCTGTGGCATGCCTTCAAATGGTTGAGTCCACATTCCTTCCATACTGTCAGCTCTGACGAAGTTCCTAAGTCCTTCATGGAGTGAGAGTGTGGGAAAAGCCTGTATGAGCACAGAGTAGTGGAACCTGCTGGGTTCCTGGAGAATATATGTTTTGTTTTAATCTTCATATGAGAAAGACCAATTTTCATATTACCCTTATTACATTTCGTGTGTCCCTGGGAGATTTTCCTCTATCAGTTCCAAGAACAATGGCAAGGAAACATTTGTGAGTTTCTGAATTTGTAGAGGAAATTAATTTATCCCTTTTTAAATATGTTTAAGCAGTTATATTTCTGTTCTTCAAATATAACAAATTGTGTATAGCCTGCTACTTTTTTCAGTAGTTATTGTTGTTTTTTTCCTAGGGGAATATGGTTTTCGTAGTTCAGTGAGGCTCTGCTAATTACTACATACCTTGTATTTCTAAAGAAGAAGTTATGTTTATGTTAGTTATTTTTCTTTCAGTACTTAAGTATAGATTGTAAATGGGTGAATTCCTTATTCCTCTTTTTGGGAAGGAGGAAAAATTTTGGAAGGAAGAAGATTTTGGCATTTTTATTAAGGAATGAATCAGTGTATCACAACATTCTGACAACTCTAGTCATTTTTTCTAGTTTGAATTTGAATAACTGTCACATTTAGCTAATGTCCATTCAAATGCAGAAGTCACCATGTATAAATAGTCACCATTTGAAACAGATGTCCAGGTCTTCCAACAACAACTAAAAAAATCAGGAATAAGAAGTAATATTTACTTAAATTTCAAGTTTATATTAAGTAATGCAAAGCATTACCTGAAAAAGTTATCACGGGTCTTAGGGTTAAATTGATCCAAATAATCTGTGTACTGCATATCTTTGAAAGATGACAAGGAATGAGAGATATAAATCCAGGTGATAATTTCATTTAAAAAGAACTCGTTATATATTTGTCTTGAGCTAAAGTACGTTAAGGACAAAGAGGCTGATGAGCTAGTCATGCCGTGGGGAGGAACAGCCCAGATGGTTTGGAGAAGGCAATGGGGATCATGTCTCACCACCATTTTTCCTGCTCCTTTGCTCCTTTCTGGGAGTGGAGAGATGGCTCAGACATCTGGGAAGGGACACAGTGGGCAAGAGACAGAAAAAGCAAGTCTGTGTGTTCCACAACTGGAAGAAGACTTGTTTCACGTGGAACACAACTTTTGCATCTCCGACATATTATTAGCACGTGCTATTGCATAGAATTGTGATGGTATCGTGGTACTGACATATCTCCTGTCACTAATAGAGAGCCATCAAGAAATGAAATTACCTTGTAAAAAGTTGTAGGAAACTTCAGAAGGAAAAGAAAAAGGAAGACGAAAGGCAGGGGCTAGCCATTCTATATGCGTAAATTATCACCTAACAGTATTCTAATTAATGTAAATATAAGACTAAGATTTTCAAATGTGAGTTAGTGCTTGTGGCCAGCCTGAGACTAATTCTGAGGAAATACTGAACACTCTTTCTGTGATTCCTGTACACTTTTTAGCTGTTTCAAGTTAAACTTTAAAAACAAAGAATCACCTTTAGAAATGTCCTTTAACGCTTAACAGCTCAAAGCAAAAGCAACGAAAAATGAGTTCATGGCTATTCTGAAACATCTTTTAAAGTTTGAGTTATTCTAAGAAGCTTTTGCAGGTCAAACTATGATAAATGGGCATGAATCACATGGAAGGGAATCTTGTTTCCCGAGTAAAACAATGATGACGATGCTTATTTCTTTTTTTTTTTTTTAAAGCATCACTGAAAACCATGGTTCCCTTTTTCATGTGAGCGCTCACACTGAGGACACAAATGTGGTTCTTGCAGATGATCACATTTTTTACAAATGGCTGTTGCTGTACTCCTATCATTCCTGGCCTGTTTGGGGTTTTTTGTTTTATTTTGTTTCAAACAAGTTACAAAGATGGCGTAACTTCAGAGAGATTTTCTTAATGGAATCCATTCCACCCAGAAGGTGTTCTCCCTAACAAATGGGAAACATCACTAAATTTAACCCAAAGTCTGAGCAATGGAAAGCTACATAGATGATGTCAGACATTACAAATATTATTTGTACTCGCTAGTTTACTTCAAGGGAAATTATGAGAATGACATCATAATGATGACTGACTAATTTTTATTAGTGTTTTCTCTCTGAAACTCTAGACTTAACAGCTATAAAGAAAAACAGCTCTTAAAATGCCATACCTGTTATTCTTTTATAATGCTGAGATTTTCTTATTTGTAAAAGATACTCATATTTAAAAAAAACATAGACACTATCACTATTCTAGTCATTTGACATGTCAAATATTTTTTGCCCAAAAGAAAAAAAATATTATTATTTAATGCTCATAAAAGATAGGAAATGATCACATCTTCTTTTAAATTAATTGCTGCTTGGTTTGGCCTATGAACCTATAAACTCTGCTGGAATAGTTGCAGCCAAATTTCTTTACAACAGTTTCTTACTATGGAAATGAATTATGCTGATGAAGGGGTGATGACCAGCTTAGGAACAGCGATATGTTTCTTCAGTCAGCAAAGGCAAATCACAGGGTGCCACAACTTTAGAAACATCCAAAATCTGCAGAACCAGCACACCTCTGTTTTACAGCAAATAACCCATAGTGATGCACAGCTGCACAAGGACTTTTTGCAAAAGACTATTTGGCTAATTTTGCTTAGGACCTCTTACCGAGAAGAAACGATTTTCAAGGCCGGGCAAAGGGCAACCTACAGGAATACTGAGAGTCATCAAGGGACTAGATATGACAATTCAAGTAAGTAGAGACTCCGTAATTAAAACCTGGCGGGCGGCACAGCAACCCAAAGGCTGTCTCTTGTGGAGAATTCCCTTCCCTATTTTTAAGGAACTTCTGACCACCACCAGACAGCATTCTTAGGTTCTTTACTGAGGACAAGATCAGGCCACAGTACCAGGTGGAGACAAATCTCCACAACCATATTGGTATCTTTCTCCAAATGCAATTGTCCCATTTGGCAATGTGTTTATAATGGACCTCAAAGACAATGGAATGATTGAAGTGTTTATGGTTGAGTATGTTCATAGGTGTTTCTTGTACTAGGACTTTTGTTTATCTGTGAAGACTTGTTTTGATGAGAAATGAATATTTATGGTGTCAGAGTGCTTACATTAAGCACTTAAATACTGTGCCCTAACGGAACCTTTATATTCACGCATTATTTTAATATGCAACATTCAGGGATGAATTTAGCATCAATAATCACTGCCAGACCTAAGCGTATCCAGCTCTGACTCCTGGCATAAAACGATGCATTTGTGGTCTCAACTCCCGCGTAAATACACATAAGTATATAGGTTAAGTGTGCAAAGGCAAGGTTGAAAATGTAACTCCTATGGCTGAGTTCAAACCGTATAAATAAGCAAATAACTAAGGGGCGGTACCTTCATAGAGCACTACAAATTTTTACTTCCAGAGAATCCAGCAACATCCTGGGTAAATTACATGTATTTGAGTTCAAAGATATTCCGAAATAAGAATTCTAGATAGTATCAATGGCATCGTTTATCTCAATGCTGAAAGAATGCTAGTTCTGAGACTGATTTGCAGAGTTCTGAGGAGAGTTACCACCACCATGTAATGGGCCTACGCGACAAAGAATGCTCCCCTAATCAACCCCATTTGCAAATGATTTTCAAGATAAAAATGAACAAATGATCCGTAATAGATAATAAACAGCTAATCGTTACATCACACATACCACATCAATTAATACAGATACATTTATGAAAACTATTTTACAGATAACATATTAGAGCATTCTATTTTATCAACGATTTAAAAGAATTAGACTTTAATTTGTTATTTTAGTATACTATACCTTTAAATTGTTGACATATAAGTTGTATAAATAGAAACACCATAAATCTCTTAAAAAATGTACCATAAATTTTTTATGTATGACCTTTAAGTAACAGCAGTCTGTTGCATAACTCTGCGGGGGAAGTCACATGGTGGAAACCTCATATTTCCTTAAATTTATGGTTGTTTCTTGGTGGTCTAAAAGACTTTTTTTTTTTAAGTTCCCTTTCAAAGTTGTAATCTTAGTAAATTGTTTAATGTTTGGTCTAATGCAGGTCAGTGTAAGTTCTTATTTAGATTTATAATAGGAAATATATAACGTCAGATACCAATGAAGCCTGGCTAATAAAGTCAAGGATACCAGTGTTATGTTTCATTATAATGATGTGAAGATAATGCCTTTAGCTGCATAACCACCACATTAGCTACAGACTGTAAAAAAATCTTTATGAACTCTCAGGGTCAGATTCATTAAGAGAAAAGTCTCCATTTTTTTCCAGTAATTTTTTTCCCCTCAGTCAGAAACATTTTTGATTGATAAATTCCCCCATCATCATTGTATCAGATCTCATTTACCAGAAGTCATGTAAATTCTGAAGTGGAGAGAATCAGCTGCCTCATGGTATCCTGTTTTGCACTATCACTGGAGTTTGGGCATGTGCCTAAATACTTGCTCAATTAGGGTCTTATGAAACAAAATTTTATATTAAGGCAATTACCATTGCCATTACTTTAAGGAAATTTTACTCTTTCCTACTCCAAAGGAGTTTGGTTTATACTCCAAACAGTGTTATCAGCATTAACAGAAAAGGTCTGCTCCGAGTTAAAACGTGCAAGTGAATACAAGTTGCGTGAACAAGAAGAAATTATTAGTGGTTTTCCACCTCCACCAAAATGCTCAGGATCCAAAACAGGAATTTACAACGCTTGGCAGAATAAAAATTAAACCCCACTCAGAAATGTCAATATTTAAAATACGTAGTACAACCATAATTTAATGAGATCTTTAAAAAACATGTGCACATACATGAAATGCACATTTTTTAAAACCCTTTTTCCCCAACATTGGAATTGAATGTTGTAGGCATAACAACATTAACTTATGCTATACTATAAAATAAATTCTTTCGGGTAATTCAGAAACCATTTTTTTAAGCCTTAAGATATGCAAATCAAGCATGTGTGCACTGTTTATGTCCACCCATGTTCTGCTTTTGGGACTAGGGAAAAGAATTAAATTTGTTGAGAATTTAAATTACAGGGACAAAGAAATCTGTGTTCCCCTAAATGCTGGATGCATGCGTATGTTTATAAGTGTACGTAGCGAGTATATGCGTAACACATAAGCATAAACAGCTGGGAAAATTCAAGCCTTGTACAGTCGTAAATTCTCACCTGAAAGGCAGATGTGCACGTTCCAAAGTGGATGCAAATGAAAGCAATGCTTTGTGCGCAGCCTAGCAAAGGCTGAACTAACATAACACAATTCTGTAATGAAGCTGAAGGAGGTACTAATAGCTCCTTTTCAAAGAAGAAGGAACGGATTTACCATCGAGCCGTATATTCATAGTCTATTAGATAGCAAGCACAAAATTCGACCCTGATGATCTGCTCAAACCTGCAGTTGCAATGGACTCTGTAAAGGACTGCTGTTCATACCTCTAGCCCACCTGCTTCTTCAGATAGCCCCTGTCAAACTGAATGTTCTCCATCCATCAGAGGTGGTGTGCCACGAGTCTATTAATCCAATTTGATTCAATGGACTTTGATCATCCTGTACAAAGATCTCAGGTGCTACGCATGTTCAATGCGTTCTAAAAAAGAATGGAAAATAAAAGAATCAAAATGGCCACTTTAATTTTCCATCTCTTTTTTTTTGCATTGTGCCTTCTGGAAAAGCCCTAAAACAATTAATACATGCTAAATAAATGTCTCCAGCAGTGTTTAGCAGTGATAAGAATAATCCTGTTCAGGTATGTCAAAAATCTGCTGAAAAACAAATTAAGACCAAGATACAATAACATACAGTTTACTGTCATTGTATGAGCATTGCTCAGCTAAGGAACAGGTAATTTGTATAATGAGTGTCTTTGAACCTGGAAGAGGGTTAATCCAGGATCTTGACGGACATGAAAGACTAGCAAACCTTTTATCTTCCCAATAATTTTCTTTTAAAAGAGCATTTAGAGCCTGAACTCAGAGAAAGGACTATAGTACTAAAGGCTAGTCTGGAGAAGAAGTCAAATGTGCACCAGAAAGAGAGCCTGGAACTTTTTCCTGTCCATGCAAGGCATTCATTAGCCTCACAAATAACAGAAAAATCAGCACTGCCGGGGCTTTCACAAGTAGATGAGGGTGTCAAGGGAGAGGCAAAAATCCATCCCGCAGGCAGCGAGTCTCAGGAACCTCAGAATGCTGGCAATGGCTTCGTTAGAAACCAGAGAGCCTTCCTATGCCAAGAACAGACACTAAAATCTCAGACAGTTAATGCAAGAACAGGATAGAGAGGAGTGAGAATTTTCTGAGATTTTGAAAACATACTCTTACCAAGTGTGGACTGAAAGGTTCTCAGGAAGGGCCAAATGAAATATTCCATTTCAGTGTTGACATTCTTTTAACTAAAACTAATTTCTAAACTGAAAACAACTCACTGAAATAACCCAAATTCCCAATTTTACAAATATTAGAACTGGATGTTTCAGCCATTTCAAAACTATGTTACTTTTTTTCCCCAAAATACATGGGCCACAAGCAAACCTCTCTTTCTATCAGGGAGCACGGTGGCTTAGACAAATCAGCGTTTTCAAATACTGTCTTTATTCAGAAATATCCTGGCCATTTATCCTGAAGGCATTTTTCATAGTAATTTACTGGTTGTCTTAGGACAAATGAATTCTGGAGTACTAAGTCTGCATCAGCGATTGACGCACACAAACATATTCCTCTAATTATTCCATATGCATGCAATGCCTCACCCTATTTCATTTTTATAACTGTGCATGCTTAACGCATTCCTTCTTTGCAATGTCCAAAACTATCTTTGCATTCTCAACAAGAAACATATTTCTCATTCACACATCTTGGGCCAAACCCAGATGGTATTAGTTTCCTACAAGGGTATTTCCTGTATGTCTGAATTGTCAACACGGCTGTGGATTGCCATCATTCTCCTCTTATATACAGATTCTAGTCATGAAGAGCAAACCGTATATCCTCCACCACCCTGGTTTTTCCACTTGGCACATTTCATAAAAATATTCATGCCTCTCTTCAAATTATTAGTATTTTTTTCACGATTTTAGTCAAGAGGTAAAGCTGAGATCAAGCACAGAAACGCCTGATTCTTTTAGCTAATTTTGTTGCTTTTGCAAAATGTCCGTGGAAAAGTCTAGATTTCACTGCATTTATTTACTCCTTGTTTTCAGGTAGCTGGCAGATTACATATATTTTTTAAGACTTACTGAAAGAACTCAAATTGCTTGATTACTGGAGTCGGTATTTGAAATCCAAGCTGTTATTTAACGGCAGCAGTGCAGGTAAGGTGCCCACCAGCCTTTCTGCCCTCCCGAGGCGTTGGCAAAGCACCAGTGAGAAAAACACTTGGGCAGTATCAGAGAATTCGAACGCTTTTTTTCTTCCCAGCTCCCATTCACTGCTTTTTTTCGGGAGTGTGAGGGTGCTGGTGGTTAAATATATTTCTGACCCAGCTACAAAACATGACACTCATGCACAGTTTTTGTTGAAAATAAATGGAATGATAGTATTTTCTATTTTCTCTAGCTGCCTTTGTATCATGACTCCAACAAGTGCAGGGTTTATATTGCAAACGGTTTGATTTGGGATAACAAACACACTTCCAATGCTCATGCTCACATGTGGGAGCTTAAAACTCAGTAGCAGATGCTGAACCTCTAAGTTGATTTTCTGTTTGCATTTGTGCCAATGAGACAAGACTGGTTACTGTTTGGAACAACTGAACGGACAAAGAACATAGGTATAAACAATTTTAATATTGGAGTAAATAGACATAACATAGCTGTCTAGCCTTCATCCAATAGATCTGTTGTATGTCTACTGGTAGAATGTTGAAGAATACTTACAGAGCTTCTAAGAATACAAATTCTGATTTTGCCTATTATCTTTAGCATAATCATCTACTGAGAAAACCAGAGACGTATGCAACCAGCATTTGCTTTGAAGATATGACACGTCATTATCAAAACTATGCTGAATGCTGATGCTAAATATAGGCCGAAATATGCCTCTCCGTGCGCCCAGACTTCAGAGTCCGAAAGTTCTTTGGATGTTAGGGAACAGAATAGCATTTGCTTTATCTCTAGAATTTGCACACACATACTTTGGCAACCGAAAAATGATGACGTGTTCCCATCTTTCGGTGCCTGCAGGCAAACCTCACGCTCTACACGGCGGCTCTGCCTTCAGGAGAGAATCCCAGACAAGACGATAGGGGAGCATAAGCATCAATTACACTTCACCTTTCATATGCTTCTAGTCTTCATCCTGTGTCTTTTATGTCACCTGAACTGCTGTTCTTCAAATTGTCCCCTAAAAAAACCCACTCAGATAATACAATTTTCCAGTCTCTTAAGAAGAAAAGGCGATTTGAAATATCTTGCGGCAAACCCTTTACAACCTTTGCTAAGTACCTTCAGAGCCTTAATGACTAAAGCTAGAGATCTGCAAGAAGGTACCTTTATATTTTACAGTGAAGATTAGTATCATTTTGATAAGCCACTGAACTCACTCTTCTCTTAAAACAGGGACAGAGTCAGGCTCACAAGGCCCACAGTTTAATCTAGGTTATGTTGCAAATATGAATGATTACCATAGTAATGCTTGGTGTAGACTGAACAAAGTGCCTCTAGTCCTATATTACCCTCTGGCAAAAGGTGCTCTTTTTCTTTGCCTTTTTTTGGTTGGGTTTTTGTTGTTGGGGTTTTTTTTGTGGTTTTTTTTTTAAGATGCAGACTGCTGGCAACCGACTTTTAGCACTTGCTGAGCAAGTTTTGCTATCTATTCGCATAAAGACATGGGGACCAATCTGAATGGAAATCTGTAGGTTTTTTTCCTTCAAGCTGGATCTGGCTTGCTGCTCTCTCCCCCCTGCCCCACGATATTTAAAGACATAGGTCATGCGAATGTAACATACCCCTTGCAACCAGAAAAGGCAAGTATCTGCTTTAACAGACACCAGTTCACTACTGAGAGCCAAAGGAGAAAGGCAGAATTGTGGGTAAGACAGAGTAATGTCATCAGGGCATCTTTCCATTTGCATGTCTCTTTTTTGAAACTAGTTATTTTTTAATGCCTACAATTAGACAGATCAACATTTCTGGTTTTAATTTAATGCAGAGGGTATGATAATTACTGTTATTCTGTTCTGAATTATATCCCTAAATTTCCATATAAAGTGGTCACGGTAAAACAGCATGAATTTGTTTTCAATTATCGGAGTATAGAAATTGTTGTAGGTTGGTTCATTTTACATAAGCACTGTCAAATTTGCTATGTGTCACCATACATCCTCTTTTTTTTTCCCTCTCTCAGCAGAAAAAAAAAAGTCTTACAGCTCATTTTAAAGTGCCGTAGACTTTTTTGTGGACATTTATGAAAAGTCTTAATTTAGCAGCCCAGGGAGATCTTTGCACCATAGTAAGATTTTTATTTTTCCATAGCATATTTTTATCTTTTGCAATGACTAAAGCAGCAGTGATTGGCTTAAGTGTCATGCCATATAAAAGCAACTTATATAATAAATTCTAATTCTTAAACTCTTTTGACAAGTCCCTGCCGTTAGATCTGTATTTTAACGAATAAGGAAAATTTTATGAAAAATGCTACTGAAAAATAAAGATGAGTTTTATATACATAGTCAAGGTATAAGAAAACCAGAGTAGCTGTCTGAGACCACCACAGTCAAATTAAAGCATCGGTAGAACAGTAAATCCCTAATGAGTTATCATAATGTCATGTATTACAATCATCGTGTCACGTATTTGTGAATGTTAATGTAATGTAGTGTGATCTCTGTGGGGTATCATCCGAGCCAATGTTATTGGGCTGCCTCCTGAAAGAGAGCTGTAAAATTTGCCTCTATCACAGAACTGGCATGGAAAGGTGGGTAAAGCTTAAAAGCAACAGAAGGAAGGAGCCAAAAATACAAAGGTCATCGAGTCTATTCTCCTTATTAATGAAAGGTTTCCATGGTCAGTAAATTTCTTTGCACTTACTGCATTCTCATTCACTTGAAGGAAGCTTTCTTGCTTTACTAGAAGGCTAATTCTACCACACAATAGGCCTCGAACCGATGCAGCTGACAAGCTGTCAGGAGAAGACAGTCCATAGTGGAAGAATGCTGAAAAGGAAAAGTATAGGATATGCCAAATAAATAAATAAATACCAGAAAGTGGAGGCGTGCCAGGGAAATAAGAAGGAGCATGCTTATTTTTTACCTTCCCTTAGTGGCCTCCGCTGGTCTCTCCACTCACTGAATTGCTTGTGGAATGTAAAGCTTCCTTGAAAATAAATCCAGCTGGGGACAGAGGTGGAATCACCACCTGTGTTCCCAGAGGATGAATGCTGCTTAGAGCTCAAGAGGCCTCTGTGGTGCAGGAAAGTGTGTAATTCACACCTCCTTGAGCCAGCTTTACTGAATGCAATAATCATCTGGTCTTTATTTGAATCTCCCTCTTCCGGGACTGATTTCCACTGTCTTCTGTTATTCCAATTCTCCTAAAGTAGTGCAGTACATAAAGTTTCTCAGTCCAGATGCAGACCTCACATGGGCTCACGGCCACCTCCTTGCAAGCACACTCGCGGTCGTATGTCACTCTGCCCAGAACCTCTCAATTATTGGCTGACTCTTGGCAGTCTCGAAGCTTTTAGCTGCTTCTAACCAATAATTGGGAGAGTTGTCAAAGCAGGATTCATGTCCTACTAGAAGAGTGTGAAGGAGGCAAGCTGTGGGTTTGTGTTGGGTTGGTATCTGCATTTATAAGTTTCATATACTTTCTTTAGGAGGACGGGAAGAAAGAATTGTATTATCAGGGGACAAGGATTGTCATTTGGATTAAACTAAAGATTTGCCCAGCAGAACAGCAAAATCTGGAGTTGAGGAATCAAAAAATAATAAGTACAGAGGACTAGGACTAGAAGTGAAAGGTCCTGCATTTAGTGACTGGTATCTTCAAAGGACTATAAAGGTAAGGAAAAGAAACAACGATAGAGGCCATGTCAAAATTTTGTCTTTGCTGCAACAGAAGTAAGAAGTAAAAAATAATTAGATTTTAAGTTCAGTGCTCTCCTTAGATCTCAAACCTTTTTCATTTATTTCTGCTCAAGTTACGACCACTCCAGAGTTCTTTTGCTGGAAAATTATGCTGTATAATAAATACATATGTGTATAGGTACTCTGACTCTACCCCAAGGGCAGAGAAGTCCCATTCAAAATCCATGCTGGTCCTATGAATCACCTTCTTACTACCTCACTGACTTTTTGACACACTGGCCACTAAAGGAGCAGGACATCATGACTTTATTGTGAGTACAGTTGTCCTGTAAAAAAAATGAGCATTTAAATTTTACTGCAAACATCACAGCAGACAACTTTGTGATGGATGCCCTTTGGCCACCAGTGATTTTCAGCCAAATCCTGGCCTGGACATAATTGAACCAAAACCACCTCTAACTTCAGTAGGATTTGTGCTTAAATCCCAAGCAAGAGTGTAGCCCTCTAAGTATTTTTCCTGTACAAATTTAATTGTAAAGCATTCCTCTATGTAACAGTATTTTTAAGTGAAGTATTAAAATAGGGTGTTTGTTAAAATCAGTGAAAAATATTGAAAATGTTTCAAAAAAAATCCTTAGATAACTGCAAAGCCCTTTATTAATGAGAAAAAAAAAATGAAGCTTTGCAGCAGAACAGCAAAAAGGAAATACTTTGGAGATAGGGTCTAGTATGCCTACTACACTGAGCCATGACATCAGTGTAATTATTTTTCCCTAAGGTAAATGTCTTACATTACAAATTCTTCCCTTGCCAGGGGCCCCAGGCCCCACAGATGTTCAGATAGCAAAGCACTTGAGTTCTCAACACCCAAGAGGTCTATAGGAGCTCTCTTCCTATCCCATACCTACAGCCCCAATCAATTTCTGGGTTTCTTGTTCGGTATTTGTTGTCCCCTTTCACCTGCCAGAGGCTCTTCCCCCTTGTGTTTCTCAAAATTGTCAATGCAGCTTTGAAATCAAGGTGTGCCCTTTGCAGCAGACCTTTTGCTGGTTTCTACTTCTGCTGTAGTCGAGTTTCTCTCCTGTGCTGGGGCCAGATTTCCAAAACATGTCGATTAAGCAAACACTTCCTGCTGAGAAAAATACCTGACATTGATCTGCAGCCCTACAGTAAGATCCGGTAAAGGAAGGTTCAAATAAGCAGAGATTCTTTTGGGATCTCCTAATTAGAAATCCCTTTCTGAAGAGTTCATATGGTACTGCCTGATAAGAAATTCTAGATGTTTCGTGACCCCTTCCCCCATGTTTTTAACAAGTAAAACTCCTTAAGATCAAACACATGGTAATGCATATTAGTTATGGTATTTATTACATAGGAAATAAACTAAATTAAGAGTGATCATACTACCTCAACATGTTACCCAGCATTTGCTCTATAATAATAGATGAAAACAAATTATATAAAGGCATTGCATTAGAGTTAATAATTAAATCACAAATGACCGTTGAATATACCTATTTTAAGCACAGCCACTTTTAAAAAAGGTTGCTACTCATTTCCAATATGAATGGGATTGTCCAGATGAAAAAGCTGTTAAGTATAAATACCACTATATTATGAGTAAGTGAATTGTGAAATCAGTTTTAAAGAAAAACTCAGAATCTGCTACCTATATTGTTTACTATTAAACCACAGAGAGTAATGGAAATAAATGGTCATGTCTGGTTTTGCTTACAAAAATTAATTACTACTAAGGTTACATAATTATGGGTCATGCTTACAATATGATTTATTTAAAATGAAATAGTTAACAATATTAGTTAAGATATTCCCATGTACTTGTCTATATTTACTATAGGAAATAATACATATGTATTGACGTAATGAAATGGCAGCATGTCTTAAAAATAACATATGCAGCAGCATATGTTTCTGTATTATAGAAGAAGTGTAATACCTTCATAATATAATGATACTTCTGTATATAATGTTAGAGATATACCAGAATACATTTGGAAATACATAGATTGAAAGTAGAGCCCAATTCTAAGGAGTGTTTATGTGACAATAGTACCTTTCTATAAAAATCCAGTACTCACATGCAATAATTATTCCTTTTGGCGTTAGTCAAACTACAAAGTGGATCTTGTTGTGCAGTTGCTTCAGATTTTTGCACGTGTAAATATATTACAACAGAAACAACAATGCAAAAAGAAATATTAAAAATGTACTTCAGTTGAGAACACTTCCTGGTGTAATATACTTTTAGAATTGACATAATGTACCTAGCCAACCATTTAAAAATGGAAAGTAAAGAAACACTTTAATGCCTACAATTAATCTTTACTTGGCTTTGTACTAACTTAAGATAATATATTCGGATGAAATTATTTTCATGCTTGTGGTCCTCAACTAGATGAAACGGTTTTTAAAGGAATCTTTTTTTTTTATTCATGGAACTCTTTAGCTGAAGCCTATAACCTGGCCCAAAGAAAATGAGGAAAAATTGACCCAAGTGTAGTATTAGTGCAAAACATGCAATTACTCGGGGTAGAAGATGGGAGCATTCAAGTTAAAAAGCTGCACAGGCAGACATTGGAAGCCTGAGCTTCCAGGTTTAGTTACAATAGACATTTCACATTGGCCCCTGTCCACAGTATGTTTAGGTAATTAATACTCATTTCAGCCAACCATCATTCTTTGTCTTCAACAGATATCCCAAAGGAATACAAAGATTTGTCTCATTCTTCTCGCCCTTCCTTATACAACTGACAAATGTTAATGATTATTCCATCAAATTGTGTAGTGCAGAATGTCATACAAGCCACTATGTCATCTATGGTTTGTTGATGCTGGTTTCATCTAAGGGGAAACTCAAAAAGAAAAGGATGACAAGAAGTTAATAAGCTGCCAGATATATATAGCCAGAAAGATATAGCTACTTGACACACAGTATCTACAAGACAAGACTATGAAGCCTGGGATGCAGGCTTCACGTTAGACCTCAAAAATCCATTGATAAAAAAATAAAAGTGAGGATTATTCCACAGGGGAAATCTGAAATTTTGAAATTTGGTACGTAATTATTCAGTTTGACAGTACCAAAACAACTTCTTGTAAGGGATTTTGCTGGATATCTCTCTATTTACCCCACAACATAAAAGAGATAACACAAATACTTTCTAGTAAATATGAGTAGAAAACTACATACTTTCTGGCACCACAGAGATTGTTTCAAAAGCTATGGAAGTTGTGGCAGTGGTTTAATTGGAAACCACAGGTTTGCCAGTTAGTGATAAAGCTAAAAGTACACATGAACGATTGTTTTGCAAAACCAGAAAAAGTAAGTATGGGAAAACTCAGTTGGATTTCTAGTTGACAACAAGCCAACTAATGGCTTGATGCTGCTCCAATGTCAGTATCTTAGAGGGATATTTCCAAAGTTTTTATTAAATGCAAAAGTAATAAACTTTTTAGAACAAAGTACGGCTGGATCTCTTTGAAAACCAGAAAGCAGCGTGACTTTTCAGGAAGTAATAGATGAATCCTACAAACAAAGTAAGTAATATATTGCAGTCTAATAGAATCACACAAGATAGCAATTAGTAGAAATACTAGCCTGATCCTATGAATACAATTTGCCACACTTACTACCTTGCAGACCCCATGTTTCATTCGTCAAATTCTTCGTGTGTACTTCCTTAAAAGCTCTTAATTTAATTTTCACCTGTTTATGCTTTCAACAACTTCACTTTCACACTAAGACTGCTCCCATGACATCAAGTGCTAAATAAAATCTTCAGCTTAGTAACAAAAAAAAAAAAATCCTTTCTTACTAATACTTTCAATAACTCACCTTGAATGGCAGGCCTAGTGTGATTCATTGACATTCCTGGGCCCTTAAATGAGTTGAACTCATCTCTCAGGAGAAGACATAGGACTGTCTTTGTCTGGGCACAACAGACAGAATCATTCATCAGGAATCTTTGAAATATGCCTTACTGTTCCCAAAGCAACTGATTTTCCTCCCTTTGCTTCAGACTTTTATCAGAACAACTTGGTCAAAACTCCTAGGAACTCATACAATAATATCTACAATCAGTTCAGACTCAGCTGCAGAATTATTTTTGGCTTGTAAAGGAGAAGGAGCGAGATTACCAGTCCCTTCATCCATGATGACTGCAACTGATTTGGCAGCTCGAACTAGACTTTCCAAACTAACCTCTCTGATAAACCCCTGAAACTAAAATTTTCTAGCAAACAAACTAGCAAATTTTGGCTGCCTCTAAATTAGCAGGATCCAGATTCCATTGTGCTTATCTCTGTGTATGGAAATCTCTTGACCTATTTACATCTCCAGTTCTGACTCAGGTTTCTCTTTGGTGGTTGTGATTAAAAAGGAAGTATGGCAATCATGTTGAATTAAAACAAATTAAAGCTGTGCACTTTCCCAATTAGGCCTTTTGTGGGACGTCTTTCAACAGGAAGACAGACCCATCCATCACTCTGAATTGCAAATACACTTTAAAAGCTTATAATTTAAAATTTCATAATTAGTTATCATGGGTGTGGTTAGAGTTGCAAAACGTTGTCTCCTTATGGGTGCAGAGCTGGAGCACTTGAAACCACAGCAGTCACTTAGTTTTGAAAGGCTGGCAAACCCTGAGTTAAACTCCAAAACAGCTATCAGCTTGTGAATAATCATACATATGAATTGAATTTGAATTGTTAATTATGTACTCTGATTATTTCTATGCCTCAGCTTCTCTCCTTTGTATTACCTCAAGAGCAACAAATGAATCTACGGTTTACTCTTCATTTATACAAATACAATTTTAGGCATAGTAATATTACATACGTTTTTAGAAGCCAAAGAGAAAATTGCTTTCTATTTAAGTACACAGGGCATTTGCATTGTCACAGTACATTACGTGGATTTGATGCTTAAATATAACTGTACTAATCTTTGTGGCAAACATAGTAACAAAAGAAAGTTGTTCAGAGATTTTTCTATTTTTATTTTAAAAAATAACAAAAGCCTTTCCATTGAAGGACCACATGTAAAACTATGGTTTCTCTGCACACAGGCCAAGGCTGCTTATTACCTACAGTATACTAGCTATGATGAACAGACCACCATAGTTGTGACAACTGATGTTGCTGCCTCCAGGGTAAAACAAAGGTTTACATATTACACAAGCAATTTAACTGTTTTCTAAACATATTGCCAAGACAGTGGGAGTTGGCAGCCAGCACTGTGTTTTAGGTTTTGGATACTTGGATTAGAAGTGACTGCTGATTATAGACCTTTTTATTTGTCTTCTACGAATTACAAGCAACCTAGTAACCCAGCAAAGAATCCTTCACAGCACTTAAACTTGTCTTCATGGCTTCCCGAAGATTACATACACAAATCACTCCACAAAAGTGGCGTAAGAGACTTGTGCATAGATAACTACATAAGACAATTGTCTTGTTCTAACTCTTAAAGAGTTCCCCAAAGTGAAATGTTTTATAATCCTTTTTGTGCAGTAGTCAGGAAAGAAATAAAAGAGTTTGGGCAAAGATTATCCACAAGAAAGAAACTTTTTTTTTTTTGGGTTCCAGCTGAAACACAATAAAGAACATAATTAACTTCACAATTCTTTGTGTTTTTCATTTGACTGCAGGGAGGAGATGAAAGAGGACTGTTAAGCCTTGCATTCCATCCCAATTACAAGAAAAATGGAAAGCTGTATGTGTCTTATACCACCAACCAAGAACGGTGGGCTATTGGACCTCATGACCACATCCTTAGGGTTGTAGAATACACAGTATCCAGGTATCAGTAGAAGTCTAAAATTCACAAAACTGTATTTCTCAGCAATCTTTTCATTTTAATATTTCCCATTTCTAAAATAAAGTATCAGATTTACAATGTGTATACTTGGGCACTTGCAGAAAAAATATTACTGATTTTATTTCAAACAGTAGTTCTGGAACGCCAGTAGTACACTGGTTTCTTCTTTTTAAGACTTTTTTATTTATTCTGTCACTTTTTAATTATAGTTGTTTCCTACTTATTGTGCATAGGCAGCAAGATTTTTTTTGAATGCTGGAAAATTGAAATTTCTCAGAAATAATTGTTTGACATTTTGCCACCAAGTTACAACATCCACGTCTTAAAGTAAATTTGAATGACTCAATTTTATTTCTAGAAAGAAGAGCAATGATAACGAACTGTGAAAACTGTGTTCATGTCTTTACATTGCAGGAAAAATCCACACCAGGTTGATATGAGAACAGCAAGAGTCTTTTTAGAAGTAGCAGAACTACACCGAAAACACCTAGGAGGACAGCTTCTGTTTGGCCCAGATGGTTTCCTGTACATTTTTCTTGGAGATGGCATGATCACTCTAGATGACATGGAGGAGATGGATGGTTTAAGGTACAAAAACTACCAATGGATAGACTTCTATTATTGTCTTCTGGTATTGGAGTTCAGAATCAAAAGTGACCAGCAGTTGTCAGGACAAATCTTACTCCCCCTTCCTTTACTCCCTATTCCCCCTAGTTTCAGGGCTTGGGTTTAGCAAACTGCTGATTTTCAGAACAGTCTTACTGCTTAAATAGATCTTCTTGTAATTGTGTGCTATCAAACCATTTAAATATTGGAGCCCTCACCAGCAGATGCAATTGTATTCAAGCACAGGTTAGACTTCTTTGTTCCAAACTATTATTCCATGAAGAAACCAATTTATTGAGCAAACATCCTAAAAAAGTGTGTACACAGACCAGGGTCAATAACAACACTGTATCACTTAGGAAAATGCCTAGAGAACATATGAAGCAATCCTGCTTTCGTTCTACCTGTACAATTTTCTCAACCTGCCTTTTCCCTCTGTTTCATTATGCTCGGTTAGAGCACACACTTACCTTAATTTAGAGAAATTTACAGACCTAAAAGAAGTTTCTCTGCTCGAAGGCATCTCTGGTTCAGTAGAGCCACAGGTGCTCCTGCCCTTTGCAGTGAGGATATATATGAAACCCAGACCAGAGAGCAATTCTAATACTTGGTTTTAAATTAACGTAAAACAAGGGAAGACTGAAACAGATTCATGATGAAGAAAGACAGGAAGAAATCAATCTAAAATATCACATCTATTCATGTTTGTGAAAAGAGTTTTGATGCTCCTCTTCTACATTCTTGTCCTTCTCCCTTCCTCCATCACAATCATGAATGTAAGGCAAAACATTTTACTAATACCAACATCTCCATTCATCCAATACAATTACTTTCTTTTCTTTTTCTGTTTTTAATTAATGTATAACTAATCTTTGTGTTGTATTGTGACTAGATACCAATGAATTTAAGAGCAGTATTCAAAGTGTTAGCAAAAAGCAACTACATGGTGATTATATCCATAGTTACCCTAGAGGAGGTACAGTTTAAGAGTTAACAGCCTTATATTTGAAGCCATAAAACACTGATGATTTATGGAAAGTTGCTCTTATTTTCAAGTTGCTTCCCAACAGCGTTGTCAGAGGCGTTCTAGTATGCAGATAACAAGGCAACAAAATGGCCAAACTGAATCTCTGATAGGTTCTGCTACTATTTTTTGACTTGCACGTACCATAAAACCTATCTAGGTGCGATTATTCAGGAAAGTGGGTGATTTCTTCTGCTGGTTCACCGCAGTATTATATGGATGAAATCTACCAATAAAATACTTTTTAAAACTAATTATTTTATCTTCCAACTTTCTCAGTGATTTTACAGGTTCCGTATTGCGCCTCGATGTAAATACTGACCTGTGCAACGTCCCTTATTCCATACCACGGAGCAACCCACATTTTAATAGCACAAATCAACCTCCTGAGATTTTTGCACATGGACTCCACAATCCAGGCCGGTAAGTAAGTTACAGTTAAACTGAATTAGTCTGGAACAGATACTGTTATCCACCGGAAATGTTCTATACAGTCGGATAATAAAATTTTAGTAATAAAGGCACCAGTGAACTTTTCAAAACTTCCACTCCTCCACCTGCACAAATATGTCCCAGTCAGAAACTTCCCCAGCAAAGGGTAAGGAGAAGAGAATTCACGACTATTGCAAGTCAAGACTGAAATGAGAGAAAATAAGTACAGGACTTTGGGTTTTAAGGAATAATAAAATTATTACCTTTAGGAAAGAAACGAACTTAAAGCAGAGAGTGGGTAAAATGCAGCTGAGTTGGGAATCTGAGAAATTAGAGCAGTAGAATCTTGATTGAGAAAAAAAAAGGCACATGGAAAACAAATGAGAACATCTGGTGATATCTAAACAATAACAAGGAGGAGAACAATCCTTTAACTAAACAAAACATAATTCAGCAAATTAGGTGGGTGGTAGTACTGAAGTGACATTTAAAGTCATGGTTTGAGAAAATTCAGAAAGTCAAGTTGTTCAGATAAGGATTTGATTCTTAGACTTTTTAACAGGCCAAATTCCTACTCCATCTAAGTCAGCTCACTTAGCTTGGTTAAAGTACTATTCGTTTCGGGTGCTATTGAGCACAGTACATTTTATCACTAGGAAAAAATAGTTTTACTTCACATTACATAAAAAATGGTGCAGGGATGGGAAAGGTATATTATCTTTTATATACAAATCTGACACACTTCTCAGATGTTTTAGTATGAAATAGGTCCCTCAAATGAGCAGGCACCACAAAGAAACAATAATCCTGCAAAATATGATGCTTCATACTATTGATAGAGAATTATTCATTATGAGCTCAGCTATCTCACAGGTTTTCTTATCTTTTTTGTTTTACAGGTGTGCTGTGGACCGCCACCCAACAGATGTAAATATCAATTTAACTATACTTTGCTCAGATTCCAATGGAAAGAACAGATCTTCAGCAAGAATCTTACAAATAATAAAGGGTAAAGACTATGGTAAGTTCCAGTGAGGGTAAAGCTACTGGGAACAGTTGGGGTTTATGCCCATGGAATAATAACTAGAAAGCAGAAAAAAATAGATAAGGGACTGACTGTATACTCATGATACGTAACTTACTGCATAGACAGGACAGGTAACCTACAAAAGACAGAACTCATTAAAAGTATGGTACAAGCAGATAAAAGATACAAGACAAAACAAAACTTAAATGACTCAACTTTGTTATGGTGGCGTAGAATATCGTGTAAATAAGATTTAAGAAATACGCCAGTTGCTGCATATGATGGCTCATAAAGAAAAGATTATCAGGAAGTGATGAAAATGTATTCTTAGTCATTCACAAATAACCTTGTAAGATACAGAATGGAAACCTCATGTAATGTGCCTCCTATAATGGAAAAAGTGAGACAGACAACAACAGACCACAACCAAACAGGGAGATGACTGAGATCTGTTTAAATTTTACTGAAAATTAAAATCGTAGAAAAATGTACTATGCTACTACTTCATAATAAACAACTAGTTTAGATGAGATCTTTTGCAAAAAAGATAAACATACTCAATTAGGGACTTAAAATTTTGAAGTGTTTCATGTGCTCTCTGAATCAGTATGACTGTCAATCACAATTTTAGTTTAATGTTTAACTCACCAAGATCTCTTCCTAGTTCAGGCAAGCTGAGTGACAGTTACTCAGAGTTATCATTTGCCTTGGTTGACCATTTAACAGCTTGTAAATTTATGGTGGTAAAAGGTGATAAATGCCAAGTGTGTGTAAAGACATCAAAAAACGGTCTGTCTCCTGGAACGTGGCATTTTCTGATTTTATTCACAGCCCTACTTCTCCAACCTGTACTTTACTTAAAAACAAAGCAGCTGTTCTGGCTAATACAATAGAGTAATGCAATTGTTCTACTTTAGTTATTGCATGTATTTTCTGTGTTCATTTTATAAAAGCCAAACCAAAGAATAATATTTGGTAAACCACTGCTCCAATGGAATTTTGACTGCATCTCTATTGCAGAGTAAACTAAGCAATATTGTGTCTATCCAGAACATCTTGCAAATATTAATACTAGACTATGGGTCAATTGCTTCAATAAAAAGAGCTCATCGTCCTTTTCTCCCACATAAATTTTCAGCTCTTACTCTTGGAGGATAATCTGGGAAATTCATTTATCAGAAACTTGCAGATAGCCCTTCGACTTAAAAAAAAAAAAGCTTTTTACACTAAGCAGTATTTGACTGCATGAATAGGAACGTGTACACTGAAACTTTCTTGAAGACATTATTTGATATGACTGAACTCTGCAGTTTTGTAAAAAAAAAAAAAAAACAGGGAAAAAAAAAACATGTAGAAACTGAAACTACAACAGCAGCATAAAATAAATTACCGCAAGAATCTATGGCCAGCAATAGTAGGGTTTCATGGGATGTAACACATATACAATGTTTAAAACTCTGATTTTGCAAGAGTTTCTCAAACCATTGAAAAGCTTTGAAATTAAGTTCTGCTGAAAATCAATGGAATTTCTACTCTTAGATACTGGAAGGACTTTACAGTGAAGGGGCTTTCATTGTATTCCTGAAGTTCAGGATGGCCATTCTGCAGACTGTATTGACACGTAAAAGTTAATAGCAGTAATCACATCAACCTCAATAAAAATCCAACCTAATCCTTATAGAGTTTTATTCTTCCAGCCTGTGCACATGGAAGAAAGCAATTATAGCCTCTCCTATCTAAATCCCTAACCGATTGTTTCACAAACAGCTTTTGTTGTATTTTTTTTATTTTTTAATGTTTCATTTCCAGCAACACATCTTGAATTTTGCGGAACGTTTAAATGGAGTTAACCTCTTTTCTTGAAGTAATAACATTTTCATAAATGTGAATCGAAATATGAAACTGCATATGATCTAATGCTACGGTAGTTCCTTTTTAGAAAGTGAGCCTTCACTTTTAGAATTCAAACCATTCAGCAGTGGATCCTTGGTTGGTGGATTTGTCTATCGAGGCTGCCAGTCTGAAAGACTCTATGGAAGTTACGTGTTTGGAGACCGCAATGGGTAGGTTTCTTATAACTCACTCTTAAACAAAAGTGCATATAAGGTATATTTAGTCATTTAGCTTCCTGTATAAAGGAACACCATCAGTCTTGTATAGCGTGTCGCTTTGCCAATTTAGAGGTGGGACAACGCAGATTAAATTCTAGATTTGGAAATAAAATAGCACAGCATTTTAAGGAATGGTAACATGTAACGTATCTGATCCCTGGAATAAAGTACAGACAGAGACGTATGACGGCACTCTTAAGATTTCAGTTCTACAAACACTTGCATGCATCATTTACCTTCTAATGGGAATAAATGTTAATCACGGAACTGTTTCCCAAACTGGTCTAACTGGCTAGGTTTTTACAACTTTTGGGGTTTTATGGAAACATCACTGATGGAACAAAATGATTTTTTTAAATAAATGAATGGGTATAGTTTTCCCATGCCAAATAGCTCAGTATTCACAAATGGCTATATAGTATAGCTTGAACCCAATTTTGCAATGTTTGAATGACGGGAAGGGAAATGCTGTTCTTTTTAAGTATCTGAAAAATAACAGGCAGGAAATCATAAGATGAACTGCACAGAGATATCTATGGAGCTACTTGCAGCAAGTGTTTACTTATTTATCTGGACAGTGAAAACTCTCTATTCAAAATGTAATATAACAATTTGCTTTATGTGTTTTTGGATATAGAAATTTTTTAACACTGCAACAGAGTCCTGCAACCAAACAGTGGCAAGAGAAACCCCTCTGTCTTGGCAACACTGGTTCATGTAGAGGTTTCTTTTCAGGCCCTGTCTTGGGATTTGGTGAAGACGAATTAGGTAAATAGAAAAAAAATTATGTTATTAAATCATAAGCCTTATCCATAATGTCTGCTGAACGATTCAAAATTATAGTAAATGTTTAAAAAGAAGAAATCTAAAAACTGTCTTTCCTTTGCCAAAGCTTTCTACGCTGCTCTCAGCTCACCTTATCAGTCTTGTAAGAACCAAGAAGAGAATGGGTTGTTGGAAGGGCAAAGGTCCTTACTGTCTCTCACATTCTGTGAACTGTGTCACTCACTGTGACACGTTGTGTCATGTACTTGCTTTTATCCCCAACATTACAGACCTAATCGGAAAAGATACTGCTTGAGCAGACCAATCCCCCTCTTCTCCCTCCCCAATCTTATTGGTTTTAACCAATTCTATACAGTGTGAAACAAAAACCGTTCATGATAAAGTATCTTTCACATTTTAGCATCAATTTGGGGAAAGTGCTTATTTAAATTTTCAAATAGCAATGATTCTAGTTAGATATCTCCGTGATGAGTGTTTCTTCTGAAGCTTTTCTAACCTCATCCTGCAAATACAGCTAGATCACAAAAGTCATGTTTTTGATGCCTTAGAAAAGGAAAGCTAATTTATTGTGCTGGTTTCTTCAACAGGTGAGATTTACATACTATCAAGCAGTAAAAGTATGACACAGCCTCACAGCGGAAAACTCTACAAGATCATTGACCCAAAAAGGTGAGCATTGCATTTCTCACCAACCTCTTCCCCTGATCAAGGGAAGATCAGTCTTCCCTTCAACAGGTTAAAAAACAAAAGATAAATGTAGTTCTTTCCAGGTAGCTGAATTATGCAATACTGACATTTAGTAAGAACGGAAATTCTCAATGCAGGGGTCTTCCTAAAAGCAAATGCACATCAGCAGCAAGCAGAATAGATTCACTAAAAGTAACCACTGTCTCATAGAAAATGAATGTCAGAACAACAGAGGTGGAACCAACACTGACTTCTGGAAATCTTTACTCTTCAACATTATGCTAAGTGCTGCCCACTTTCCCACCCAGATTCACATTCTTGCATGTTTCCATAGAAGTGTAGGCATATTTAATGAGGAACCAAATGGACTAATACAGGTAAAAGATGCTCCTGGTTGTTCTGAAGCCGAATGACTTGTAGGTACCACAGAGGTTATGCAGCAACAAGGGAAGGCAGATGCTGGAATTCTCCCCAGTGTTACTGCTTCCTTACCTGCCTGTGCGGTGGGGCAGGGCAAAAATACACTAAATTCTTTCACAGTTCTTAAAGTACTGTTTCCAAAAGGCTTATAAATCCCACTCAAATGATTTATGAGACGCAGCATTAATGTGATTGGTTTAATTATTTAGACTAATTTACGAGTTGTAAAATGAGGATAAATGAAAACTATCAAACCCAGAGTTTCTTGAGATGTGATCACTTTCAGTTCTTTGCAGAGCAGCTAGAGCTATGAAAATATTAGGGAATCTGGAAGGACTGCAAAAAGCAAGTCCTCAACATGACCCAGTGGCCCCAACAACAATAAGAGAAGATGACTAGCAGGTACTCACTTCAGCTGGAGAAATAGCATTTTCTTCATGACGGATCTTGCTGCTTTATCAGACCAAGTCTGTGGCATTAAAGGTACCACATCCACCCTGCAAAAAACACCAGCAATTAACCCAAAATGAAAAGGCTAACAGAAATGAAGTTTGTCATAGTAATTACTTTGACCCCATCATACCCTGCAAGAGCAACTGCCTGTTTGTTCAGCATCTACTTCAGCATGTTTCCCCATTAGCATCACATACAGTCAGGCTTACATCTTTGGTTTTGCTGTCAGCTATTTAAGAGAGGAATTTATTTTCTTGTCAGAATTTAGATTCTAAAAATTATTATTAGCACAACAAGACAACAAGTTAATTCAATAATAAATTCATTAAATTGGATGCACACTGTACTGTAAGTTACAGTAGAGTTTCAGTGTTTTATAATTATACTATCCCAAACCTATATAGCAAATAATTTGGAAGCAGATGTGACTGCAGGTTAGTGCAGTCTGTCAGTCAAGGTTATTATGTATGTTTTATTTATGCCTTCTGGTATTAAAAACATTTTTTTTAGAACAAAACTTGCCATTCTTACTGGGATTGTTTAGTCTGTTGGTGTACGGTTTTAAGTGAATTTTACACCCTAAATCCACTATTAGTATCTAATTACATGGGGCTGCCTTGTTTGACCTCTGCTTTTTGTTCTTGTTGCCTCTTCCAGTAGGGTGGTCTTCAGCTGACATACCTGAAAGGCCAGACCTCCCATTGCTGCGCTCACGGTTGGCTGTTTTCAAGTATGGAAAAGGGTCAAGACTGCATTTGGTTACTGGTGAAAGTTACCAGAAAACTATAAAATACTTTTGTAAATTGGCACGCAGCTGAAATTAAACAGAGTGTGGCAAAGGGATATAGGTTTTTGGTAATGCTTTCTAGAAACATGGGATAATTTTCATTCAGGCAAGGTTTTGAGTTTTGTTGTTTTTCAGTCTAACACCATTGCAGGCTTTTAAGTTAAAAATAATGAGTTACTTCCACAAAGGAGCATTGCAGCTCTTGTTACCAGTTCATGCTAATTTCACATTACACATGTAAACAATTTTAAAATTCCATGAAATTGGCAAACTTTCATGCAAGGCTTTATTAACAAATTATTAATTGTTGTTCACATGCCAATTTTTTCTGCATACTAATATTTTGTTGCTCCTTTTAATGTCTCCCCCTTGGTACATGCCATAGAAATACATCAGTTACAGGTGTAAACCCTAGTGCAATAAGCTTTCTAGAACACAAAATAAAGATGTTACAGGTGGGCTATGAGCATCAGCTATAAAGTCATCAAAGTATTGATTTGTCACGTTTTAGAAATTAATTACTTATTAACAAAACCCTGTGAGAGGTGGCCCCTGGCAGACTAATCAACTTGCAGAGAGCCTTCCAATCATGGGGCAATGTAAAAGAACAAAATTATCATTCCTTGTGGTGGCCCCTTGCTGGAAATAAATAACTTCATGCAAAAACCAGTCTTCCTCTGCTAGTAGCCACTTGTAAGCTGCTGCAAGCTTATGAAATTATTCTTTTATTCTAAATAATAGATGTTAAATTCAGATGGCAGGATTTTAATTCTTTTGATCTTTGTAGAAAACTACTACATAATCAAAGTGCTCTCAAACATAATCATGACCCTGGTTTCCTTGTCTCAAATATAGCTTAAGAAAGAAACCTTCTACTTGGCTATTGCTAGCAGTAGAAGAAAATTCAAAAGAAGTGGGCGGGTTAAAACATTAGAAGCTCAGAGGATCGGGGTAATCCAGAGAACCCTTTGTACTAGTCCTCAGTACTCAGCAATGGGAAAGTCCTATTCTAAAACAATCTTTTATGCACAATAAAACTAAGGTGTTAAACTGAGGTGATATATGATGAATTGATAAATATGATCAACACAGAGGTTTTGAATCCCTCCATCATCCAGGCAGTTTGAAACACAGAACTCAAGGTACCACAGGCAACTTTGGTTCAGTTCCTCCAAATATTTCTTGTCAATAACTAACATCCCATTAAAGCACAGAATAAAAAAAAATCCTTCTCTTTGTATCAAGGTTGGTATAAAGATACATTAGTACTAGGGAGCTCTTAGACAATGAAGTGATAAATCAGAAACAGAAAAGTTAAAAATGAATGTAAATACCAAATGTGCAAGGTGCTGCAAAATACACATATCCGCATTTTACCAAAATCAAGTAGAGTGGAGAGCATACGTAATAGCATGTTTAGCTTTGAGATTGGAGGGGATGTGGGAAACCCTAAGAATTACAAACACATAAAACCAGCACTAGGTAAATTAGTTAAACTAGCAGACAAAATAAGAATTTCATAAGTTAAAGCTGTGTCTCTGAAAAATATATCTGAAATATAATATTAAAAAAAAAATCCAAAAAATGTTATCACAAGTAAACTACTTTCCAGGGTTATGAACTAATGAGAAAGTATAGGGAGAAAGACTTAACATACTTCTCAAATAAAAGGTAGTGTTAGCCAGATGTCCTGAAGACCAGTGCAAATACTAGCATTTCATAAACTGTCTTTATGACCAAAAAAGAAAACATTTTCTTTTTTCTTTTTTTCTACTTTCTATTTTTTTCAATCTTGCTTTCTGTTCCTACAAATACATACTAATTTCAGCCACAAAAACATTGATGAGTACACAGGAAAAATAACTAGATAAGCAGTGATATAGAAAATGTGTATAGGTCCAAATATTCTGCTTAGTCAATAAGAGAGAAAATATGAGACAAATCCATTAGAAAATAAAAAGTAATCATTTTCAAGCATGATGAGAGAAGAAAATCAGCTGTGGACAGTATTAATAATGCGTATTTAAGTAAGAAAGATCTGTTGATAAGTTCCTATCAGCTGTAATTTAAACATTATTACCAGCTGCTCTTTGAAAACCATAGACAGGGACAGACCAAGAAGTAAGAAAATAAACGTTGGAAGGTGGCAGAACAGCCATAACAGGGCTTTGTAAGTCTTCTTTTAGAAAATTTTGATTGTGGCCATTTTTATCTCCAAGCAAAATATAAATAAAATAAGATTCAAAGAGAATACTCAAACTGATGGGCAACGCAAAAGATTTCCATTTAAAAGATAAGACTAAACCCAGAAAAGTTTATAGGGCAGTCATGCAGTGCTGTCTCCCCTATGAAGTTTTAAGCATTTGCCACTGTGGATGCCATGATTCCAAAAGGGATGAATAATTCTTTTGCCCCGGACGGCTCACTGGAGCCAGCAGGTGATTTTTACAGAAGAGGGCAGAGCTTAAGTAAGTGTCCTTGCACACGTAAGAAGACTTCCTCTTCCTCTCCTTTTAACACCTTATAGATCTGGACTTCAATATGTTTCGTATCAACAGCCAGAATAGCTGCTTTCCGTTGGATTGAAACTTGAACTTGATTCAAACCATCTCACTCCTCTTTCGTGCCCCTCCAGGGTATGCAATTCCTCTTATCATCCTTTCCATCATCACCTTCTGGGATTTCCGCTATCGGCGAGTATTTCCAAACAGACTGATTTCAAACACTAAGGGACAATATCTAGGTCATACCTCATCTTGACTTTTGTTCAGGCTCTTTATAAAAACATCGGTGATTTTATTTTTTAATATGAGTGCTTGATGGGATGATAGAACAGCATTTATGAATGTGTAGTGCTCTTGAAGACTTTAATTACTATGCAAATAGAAACTCAGAAACATACAGTATTAGACTAATCTGCATCAAGATACTCAGTTCTGATGGGCTATAGATATACTCTGAAGCTACTACTGGAAACTCTGTGTAGAATGAGCCAATTTTGGTGGTGAATGCTCCCACCAACCCAGGTGGGCCATATGATTTCTTTCTGTTCAGAAAGTTACTATCCCTTAAGTCATTTGAGGGAATGGAAAGCCAGAATTAATGTCTAATTATGTTTAGTTTAGCCGGAGCATACAAAATTCTTATCTCATTTACCAACCCCCATGCAGTTACTATTCCCATAAGAGACACTAAAGAGAAATTAGAGCTTTTTGCGAATGCCAGTCTAGAGAGTTTCACTTTACAGAAGTACTTCACAAAAACTCCTTTGTAACCACGATGGAAAAACTTAAGGATTTTTTTCAATCACATCACAGCTCACTGACTGTAAAAGTTTTTGTTTTGGTTTGGGAATTTTTTCCCTTTTTTTTTTAGTCTTTCTAACGTTGGCTATTAAGGACTTCTCACTTTTTATCGCTTTATAAGGAAAAAACAGCTCAGTTTATCTTTTGCTTATTTTCTGGAGCCTGCAGGAAGCCTCTGCCATCCTAAAGAAAGTCATACATAATAGAGCAGCTTTAGCCCAGTAAGCCAGTCTTTCCCAATTCATCAGTCAAAGTGTTATGCAAGTGGCCCCCTAAATTGATAAATTCCCACAGTGCCTGTTGACCCAGCTGCCAAGTGCTCATGCAGCAGGTGTTGTTTTCATGACCACCCTGACAGTAATACAAACTGTTTAGCAGTTGCATTGACCTCTTAGCTATTAACATCGATACAGGCTTCACTAGGGACTAGTTTTCAAACATGACAGAATTTCTTAAGACTAGAGGTCATGAACAAGTATACCATATAAGAATAAATTTGATATGCTGCTGAGTTTAAATCTTAAAAGCGAGCCGTGAGTTTTTTCCACATTATTCCCATGCAGTAAATCTGGAGACAACTAACGAGCTTTTGGCATCTCTCCCAGGACTAAAGGTATACTTTTTAATTTTAGAAGCTGTACCTGAAGAGATGTTATATTTATTCTATGACAACTAGTAAATTTACTCTATGACAAGTATGAAACAAAATTATATTTTCTTGACATTTTCCCTTATTAAGGAAAAAAAAAAAAGCCAAACAACTACTGCACAAGTTTTGGTACTATACTTCGTCATCTCTAATACCTCTTATGTGCAGTAAATTGAAGCATAACATTCTTTCAGTATATTCTGTACCACAATCAGGATTTCTACAGCCACGTCTCTTGTTTGAATTTTAACATCCAGGAATTTTGTCTGGTTTTTTTTTCTCACTTCAGTGGGCAAATAGAGATTTTTTGATAACATGTCAAAGGCAGGAGGGAGGAATTGTTTTCAGTTCGGTACCATTGTGCTACTGCTGAATTTGACCCTCCATTTGCATTGATCTGTGTTATGTCTGAGTTACAGGCTAGTGCTTATAGCAACTAAATCACTCTGTGCCTTTAGTGGAACAGTGAAGAGATGCACTACAGAAAGCATGAAATCCTAAGCAATTCCAGGATGAGTTTTAACTTATTAAAGCCTGCTAGGCTGTTATACGCCTCTAAACTAACAGCAGAGGCTGCTTTCTTGTACTAGCTAGAGCAATGCAGCAAAAATGATGTTACACATCGCACAGTCAAGAATTCCCAGCTCAGTGCACACGTCAGTGACGGGACCCAGCGAGGGCCCCAGCCCCCAGTACAACTTTCCCCTCCATGTTCCATACATTTAGAGTTGTTACACGGTTTCATGAAAGCATGTTTTAACAAGCAAGATATACTGTACTGTACTGTATATATGAACGGCTCTTTAAGATAACTAGAATTGTACAGTCCATATAAATAGTCATTATCAGCTACATTTTTGGCTGACTTTCTGCGGACCAAGTAGTGCTTACTGTAAGAGTAAGCAAGCTGTACCCTTTAGAGTTTTATAGATTGAGGGAGACAAAGAAAAAAAATTCTCTCTAGCCCACAGTGGGGCTCCATCCCCCTCCATCTTCCACGTCAAGAGACACAGTGAAGCACTAGTTATATAAACAAAATCAGAGGCTTGTCTAAGGGCTGGAAAGATCAAGTCCCAACAGTCAGCTTCAAGACTTATGTTATCTTTGTGAGATTCCGTTCAATTTATGCTGAGCCTGAAAATTTCCACCCCTTTAAAGCCTTAAGGATGCACTGTGTGAGTGTTGTGGGGCAGAGACTTTCCCTTGATAGGTGTTGGCCCCGTAACGGCGGTCAAACCCTGAGAAAGAAGCGTGGCTTTTCCCGTAGTACGACTCGGGAAAACCAGTAATTCTTCTCACACACCAGAAGGATTCTGCTGCAGCTGCATTTGTATTCCTCTTCTCCTAAGGCACTCTGCCAGCCAGAATTTTTTCCATCTTTGTTTCTACTCCACCCCACCATTAATAAATACTATCCGAGGCTGATGAGTGCAAGTTATTGATTGATGGTAGAATAAAAGGCAAGGTTATATTCACAAGTACCAAGAGCGCTAGAAAACTTTAAATCATAAAGTGACCGGCCATGCTTTGCTGGATACAAAAAAGTATGATTTCTGCCTCCCTAATTAAATGCAAAAAAAAAAAAAATATATACTACAGGACTATCACAGATAAATAATTTATGTCTATTAATAAAATAAACCATTATCTTCTATTAATAAAATAAACCATTATCTTCACAAATCAAATACCTCTGTGACTTATGAGGTCATTCTTTGCTAAAGGTATGCCACTGCAGCTCTTTTCCAAGAGATGCTCCAGAAGCCTGAGGTTATGCTTCCTGCTAAACAGAGAACTCTACTTGTGTTTGAGCAAGAAAAAGAGAAGACTCCCACTTAAAGTAACTTGAAAGAAATGGGCTTTAACAGATGAAAAAAGAATGCTGTCTCCTATGGAGCTGGCTATAGAGAATCAACTCAAGTTTAGATGTTTATATTTTTTTTCCTAGAGGTAGCAATTAGAACACAGACCTTTTCACTTTAAATCTAAACAAGTCTCCACTGAAAATCATATAATTTGGTAGAACTGTTTCCAAACCAGCATTGCCTTTGAAACTTGCATATAATTTTTACATGTAGGAACTTTCTTAACCAGATCATATGTAATGCACTCAATACCACAGAACTGTAATTCCTTGCAGGTCAAAAAAATAATGCATTATATTTAAAAGACAGCTGTGGAAATACATAAACACAAAACCTGAAAGGTTTCCAATATGCTGCATAAAAGGTGTCAAAACGTGTTTCAAAAGCCTTAAATAATGCAGGACCTTAAGTCTGATTCTCAGAAGAGCTTTGGAAATCAGAACTTGGTGCTACACTAGAGATGCGTCTACACATTCTTTCTGTCTTTAACATCTTTAGGGAACCAGTTCTTCTGTACGGATGTTTAAATAATCATGGTAGCAATTAAGACTGAGCAGAGAAAGTGCTACAGTGAAACAAACCAGTGAGCCTGTACCCTATTACTCTGTTTCAAAGAAAAATGCAAGAAAGCCTGTAATGTACCATTAACAAGCTGCATGCCAAAATGTGGGGGGTGGGAGGGAAACGTAAGCCTAGTCAGCTAGTGAGGGACTTCTGTGACATTAGGTATGAGTGCTTATTTTTCTTAAAAATTATTTTTACCCTATCTAATATTACTTTGAATAGCTCCATTGTGCGTAGAAATATCTTTTTAAAATCCTACTAGAACATGGGCTTCATTGATATCTTAGCAGCCATGAGTTCAGCTGGTTAATTTGATCTTCTTTACTTAATTTTTTCCCTCGATATTTCTTCTGATGTTGAAATGGGAGACAAACAAGAATGCCCAATTTTGCTCCTCTTTTTTTCTGCTACTGCTTTCCGCAACTCCATCATACCCCTTCTTTCTCAGACTCCAAAGACTAGGCTTTTCTCCACAGAGTATCATCAATCTAGGATTTTACTATTTGACAGGGCAATCAGTGCACAAGTTACTATTCCAGCTATTTGCATATTATTGGGGTTTTAATGCTGAGTCCGTATAGTGAACAAAGTTATTTTCTATTCTATTCTGTTCCATTCTATTCCATCTCACACAATTTTGTTTTGGTTTGTTTGGATTGTAGCTGGACACTTAGCCAAGGTTTCCACAAAACTATTCCAATCTTTGTCCTGCAAATTTCAAGCTCAGGAACATATGGCAGTAGTTCAAGTTATTTCCTTGAGAATGAATAATGTTGTATTTCCCACTAATTAACTTAATTTGCCATTATGCTCCCATTCAATGACTTCTTTGGATCTCCTGGAAAATCCTGACATTCTTTTCTCAACTTATTCCTGTGCAATCAAACCCACAGCACAAACACGACATGGTACCTGTAGTGGGAACCTGTAGCTTGTAACGATCCTGCTGAACTCAAACAGCAAATAAAGTAAGTGGTCAGCATGAGGACATACCACTAAATTTAAAAGTAACAACCAATTAATATCTAAAAAGTGTTGGAAGTAATATCAAAAGTTAGGGCATGATTAAGTGAAAGGCTTAAGTAAAACACCTAAGTGTTTTACATATTTAATGCTACAGAAGGAACACTACAGTTCCTTATTTGTCAAGGAAGATAATGTTATGCTTTTATAAATTAAAAAGGCTACTGGACATGCAAAATATTTTGTAGAGACTGACAGAAAAAAATACATCACATAAGACTTGACACCAAGAAGCCCAATAAAAAAGTAGCATCAGAAATATTTTAAGTCAGGTGAACTAGAATTTCCTTCATGCATACATTTCACAGAATCAGCCACAGAATACCCAGGTTGGAAGGGACCTCTGGAGGTCACCTGGTCCAAACCTCCTGCTCAAGCAAGGCCACCTACAGCCAGTCGCCCAGGACCGTGTCCAGACAGCTTCTGAATGTCTCTAAGGATGGAGACTCTACAACCTCTCTGGGCAATTTGAGCTAGTGCTCAGTCACCCTCATAGTGAAAAAGACCTTCTTGATGTTCAGAAGCTTAAATAAGCACCCAGAATGCATAATCCAAATATGATTTCACAAAAATATGGAAATAATAAATCTGTAATGTCAAATTGGATTTCTAGACAGAGGTAATACTTCCACAAAATTATTATGCAAGTCATAATGCGTGACATAAAGCTTGCTGTTCGGATTACTCTTCCCAGCATGCAACTGGAAATATAAATCATCTAGAAAAACAAAAAGACACTACTGGATTCTGGACTGAATTATATGACTATTTGTGCTTTCTGAAGAAAAGCCACACAATCAGTAGAATTTAGCACATCTAATATATCTAGAGATACACGCTGCCTGTGATAAGCTCTTCAGCAAGCTGGTTTTGCCAGGCTCAAGCTTCAAGAATTCTCAAGGACTATTATTTAATCTTGCAGAAGATCTCTGAAGGCAGTTATATTAAAGAATAGCAAATCACACTGTATTTTTCTGTACTGTAACAAATAATCTCTATGTCTATTGGTGTTTTTAGAAAAAAAGCAATCCTTTCAGAACACACGTTTCTCCCACTGATGATACCAAAAAAGAGAATCAGGTCTTTACTAAAAAAAACAAGGGTTTTCTCTTTGACCCCAACTTTTAACTGTCTGCTTGGTTTGTATATTTTTATTCAGGCCTTTAGTCCCTGAAGAATGCAAAAGAACAGCCCAGTCTGCACAGATACTGACGTCTGAATGCTCAAGGCATTGTCGGAATGGGCACTGCACTCCCACAGGAAAATGCTGCTGTAATCAAGGCTGGGAAGGAGAGTTCTGCAGAACTGGTTTGTATATAGATTCATAGCAACAAGTGAAAAAAACAGTGACATGCTGTAATTTGCTTTTAATTATTTTCTAAGAGAAATTTTCAATATATGTCATTGACCATCACTTCTAAGGCAAAATTAAAAAAAAAATATTGGTCTCCTAATTCGTAGGAGAACAATAAGTCTTTAGAAAAGTGCAACAGTTAAAATATCTAATATAATATGAACCATTACAGAATGCAATTAGTAGCATAAATATGACAGACAACAGTATTTGGTTTTTTTCCCCACCGAGATTGTATAATGAAAGGAAATGCAATCAATACATGTTCCATCTTTGGACATTCAGTTTCCACCTGCAGTGGAAAGTACATTGTCAGTGTCAAATAGATATATATACCTTGTCAGGAAAGACCATAAATCAGACTGGCAGGTCATTATTGCAGATTTTGCACTTTACTAATTTAATGCAAATACTTGAGGTTTGGTACACGCTTAGTTTTGATTCTACAAAATAAAAAGGATCTAGTTTGTTAAAAAGAATTCTATTTACAACTTATCACAAAGCAGCTAATAATCAGAATGTCATTGTAATCCATTATTAATCGCAGTGCTTTTATTAAGTGATCTAAAAATCACTTGAAAAAGTGACTGTGCTCTAACTAGATGTTGGGTATGCCAGCAAAGGGGTGAGACGAATGAACCTGGAGTGCCCCAGCTGTGCTATCACTGTCTCACAGAGGCTGTGGTTATGCCTGAGCTGGGCAACTCTGGCCTATGCAGATCTTCAGAGCAAGCCTGGGTACCAGGAGATGCTATTCGAGCATCAGCACAGTCTTCTGACTGAGTCTATCTGCTCAGCGAGTTTGACCAGATGCCTATACAAACAGATAAGGTTAATGTAATGGCAGTACAACTCAAAAGAGGAAGAGTCACAGAATAAGAGAAGGCAAGTATCACACAATGGACATGGGGGAATTCAGGTTGGAAGGGCACTCAGGAGGATCTTGGTGAAGCAGGGTCACCTATTAGATCCTGATAGTCTGGAGTGTAAATTTCAGGGAGTTCCAGCTTTTTAGGGATGAGCAGGAGTGACTTAGTTTCGAATGAAATGAAATAAATCACTAATATATCTTACTTGCAACATTCATGAGCTGTCCATCATACAGCCAACAACAAAAGCAAGTTGGAGAAATGGATGAGGTAATCTTGCCAAATAAACTCCAATTGTCAGTCAAGAATTCCTACATTCAGAGAATGAGGCCCATTCTACAGCCCTTGTCCAAGTGGAACTTAAAGTAAAATACATCTCCAGTGTGAACACAAATGGGTCTTGAATAACCTGTTTTGTTTAAAAAATGATAAATAATTTGGTAGATGCAATTAATACCAAATAAATACCAATCTACCAAGCTACAGGAAGTATGCGGACAGAGGATCTTTCTTCCCTGTATCCCACTCAGCACTTAGCAGAGATGTTTTATGTTGGACCTCAAGCTATAGTTACAATTTAAATAAGAAAAGTTACCTTACAAGGTATGAGGTTCCTCCTAGGGTAATTAAGAAACTCATGAATAAAATGAAGAAACCTGGTTTTATATAATGAATTATACATCTCTCTAAATCATCGTTAGAGCTTTACTGTAATAGATAACATTAAACAGCAAAATGTCTGCAAAAAGAAAGATACATTTAGTTTATCACAGCGCTGTGACTCCACCCAGCAGAAAATACTTCCACAGCTAAAATTATCAATTGTTAGCTTTGTTAACACTGGCTACAATTTATAGTTGAAAAACCTAAGCAAGCTGATTAACCTAGAACATTATAGGTAAAACTTTATAGCAGGCATCTGCTAAAGAGAGAGGGAAAACTTTGACCAGCTTCAGGGCTCTGTTGGGTTGCCAGCAAGAGAAATGGGATGAGGCAGGCCACCACTGTTTAAAGATTTAGATATATGTCTAGTTTTCAAACGGTAAGTCATTTGGAGCCTGAAAGTCTTTTGAGATGGGTCTTCTATGCACTCCAAAATCAAGCATGAGTATGGGAATTGGATATTTTTAAAAATCCGCTTTTTGAGTTTCAGTCTGTCCTGGGTGATGCTCTCCCAGACATACAAAATTATTTCCTCCCCCAAATATTCTAAAACTTTAAAAAATATGGTTTCAAAACGTCTAATATTTCATCCTTTCTATTTTGTTTTTAATGTATGTGCTTTATCATTGTAAATTTAGAAAAGCTCTTAATGAATGCGTACTGTATCTTTTCGGTTTGTGGTGTTCTAAACAAATTAGAAAATTGCTGTTTTTTTACCCACAGCAAAATGTGACCCAGCCTGTCGACATGGAGGTGTCTGTGTAAGGCCTAATAAATGCTTATGTAAAAAAGGCTATCTCGGCCCCCAGTGCGAACAAGTGGATAGAAACATCCGAAGAGTGACAAGGGCAGGTATTCTTGATCAGATCCTAGACATGACATCCTATTTGCTGGATCTAACCAGCTATATTGTATAGTTACTGGGACTATTTGGAAACTACACTTTCAACGGGCATTTGTTTTGAATCCTGTCATTTTTAAAAGACTGATATCCTGCAACAAATACCGGTGATTTGATTTACTTTATTAATTTAAGTATAATATCCACAAATGTGCAGATAATTTCTTTGTATGTGTGTAAATATTTCTGTACGTCCCCAGAGACGTACCGATGTCCAATACGTGCACACATACACACGCACGCACTATCGCAAACACAGTTTTACAGCTAGTGGAATTTTTTTTTAATATTTATTTCTTCATGAGAAATAGTTTACAAAGCAATTCCACTGTAAACCACATTTCGGTCAAAGGACTTTCGTGATGTCTTAATGGATTCTTTGACATCCCAGAAATCTCGTGTCTGTACCTATCTGATTATAGCAATAAGAGCGCAGCTTTCAAACACGGCTGTACAAACTGCTGGACTTAATGAAATCCAGTTGTAACAGTTTCTAAGGTGAACTGAACTGAACTACATCATCAGACAATATTTCAGAACTCCTTCATGCATTCCTATCTAGGCAATTCATTGTAAGACTGTAACCTTCACCTTCATCAATGTAACTCTATTACAGAATGTTACGCATTTCTTTATCTAGCATAGATGCAAAAATCTGGTTATCGCAGCTTAATATCAAGATTGTTTCAAGTGTTTAATAATTAAATTATATTCGCATATTTCAAAACCAGTCATCCTAGAAGGTCTGCTTTTTATCTTATATTTTATTTAACGATGGGCACTGGGTTCATGTTACATATTTATATTATTTTATTTTATTTTTATAATATAGACATCACCTAGATGAGACAGCTTTACCATGTCCTGTAAAATACTAAAGTTACATTTTTCACCAACTTAATTGGAAAGACGGGGAAAGAGAGAGGAAACACACTCTTTAATGTGTTGTGGATCTAATCTAGAAATGTATCCTTGTGTCAACTTGTATTCATTTACGCCGGATGAAAAAAAAAAACCAACAAACAAACACCAACCACCAACCAATCATAATAAAATTCCAGCATATGTTAAAAGTGTTCATAAAGTGATTTTCACTGTAACAGGACGGGCCAGATTATACACGAGTAGACTGCTGCTGATTTCCCACTGAACGGAACGTCCCTGGATGAGAGCTCACACGAGCACGTGTAAGATGTCACTTGTACAAAACATTCTCACCAAATGCAGTTCTAAATGTAAAAATGTTCCTCGAAGAGCTAACAGAAAACTGAGTCTTTGTAAATGTATTAATAAATGTGGTGTACATGCTATAGTCAGGTTTTCTAAAGTATTAATAGTCTAATTAAATGTATCTTCAGAACTGGTGCCCTCTTATCTCCAGCTCTAGGGCATTATTGGCGGTTTCCTTGCTCGCTACTTGCCCACTATCAGATTGCCTTTGCACTACCTGGCTTTCATGAAATCTTGCCTATGAAAAGAAAGCCGAGTAGCCCCAGTATGCACGTCCTATGGCTCTTAGAAGCAGCTGCTCATGCGTCAATGATTTACAACACTTTAGGCAGTAAGATCTAAAAGACTTTAGCCATATTACTCTCCAATTATCAGTTATTAGCAAAATTACCTCTCCAAGGCAGTGACATGCAACGAATTTTCCTTTATAGAAAGTTGTCAGTCCTCATTTAGAAAGTGTTACATCCGAAAGTACAGCATGACTGATAACTTGCATTTCTCTGTCTTACGCATTCCAGCTCAGAGGAAGAGAAAAATTACATTTGCCTTCCATATATGTTTGCTTGGGTTTTGAGTGACCTCATGCCAAATGGAAACTGGTTGAGAAACCTTGGTTAAGTGCTCAGCGAACAATGGTCTGCATTAAAAAGTGCATGCATAATTTTGCACAATGTAGATTCAACTGACAGTCCATTGAAAGACGCCTCAGGATTAAATGAGCATGAAGACCAAATTGCCCTCTCACCCCAGAAAAGGGTGGTCCCTTATAGTCACACGAACACTTCATTGGCTAAGCAGTGTGACCAATCTTAAAATGAACCCTGCGGTAGCATCTGTAGGTTAATAGCAGCTCTTTGTCTCCGCTGCTTTCTGCCTTTAGTCTTTTCCCTGAATTCCATCACAAAAAGTTTTACAATTAAAAAATGTCCTGACAACCATTTTTGTAAATTGACCTTAGCATCTAATCTTTCCTTATTCAACGTGGGTGACAAAAATGTGAACTTCTCATGAATGAACCAGCTGTCTAAATCTGTCAAATAGCACAGTTTTATTACACTCTTCATAATCGGCAAAGCAAGAAAGTCACTGAAGTATTTCAGCAACATTAAAATATCTACAGAGATAATAACTTTAACACTTTAAGGAAATATATTTAAAAATAAACCCAGCTTTTAACTCCACTGTGACACATTATTTTCAACAACCAGCTGGGGAGTTGTGATGCTTCTTTTCTCACAGCTTAGTTCTGGAGACTCAAAAAATACCACGGATAGTACTTAAATTGAAGAACCCCAGTAATATATATGTCAGGGTCATGTAGAGAAGGGGTAAGAATGATCTTAGAGTTTTGGTCTTAATAATAAAGACAATTTAGTTTACTAGTGAAATCGGAAAATAAAACTCCAGTAAAAGCTAAGAATTAGATCCAGTCCTCATTCAAATCAATAGCAAAAAACATTGGCTGTGCTGCACACAGAAAATCGCTTTCAAAATTTAAGCAAAATACTTCAGCTTATTTTATTTTAGAAAAATACTAATACCACCAAAACTTCAAAATGAAGACGTAATCTAAATGAACATTAGAGGCAGAGGGAAGAGAGTTGTGGAAAGTGTTTTGCTTCATTTTTAAATCATCTTTTATATTATATAAAAGCAAGCATCTGCACTGAGCCCGCACGGGTACGTAGGAAGTCCCAGTGGAAAAGAAGCATTCTCAAAAAAAAAAAAAAAAACAACAAAAAGACACACAAAATCCTAGCTGCTTATTTATCAAAAGAAATTATACTATTAAAAAGAGTGAGTAAACCCCAGGCCTAGCCACCCAAGATGCTAATATAAAAAGGGCAACTGCAGTAATTGCCCTGAGAATTGGCATACAAAAAAAAAAAGAAGGTCTGTAGAAAGCCCGTTGCCAGTTAGGTCATTCTGCAGCCATTCTCACACAACCTCCGAGAGAGCCCCAGAATAAAACTGAGCTTATAAATGAAACTAGATAAATGAGGCAATTAGATAAGGGCCTCCAGAAGGGATTTTATGTATGTGTTCAAGTTGTCTCTGTCTCTCTCTCTCCTAATCTTTTATTCCATTCATTTCTTCCTTTATTCGGAGATACTGCCTCTCTGTTCCCAACACATTGTACATTTCAAGCATTCTTTGAGGCTTTCTACTGTTAAAAGAGAACAAACATACCTGTTGCAAGAAGTGTAACTCCATTCCTGAATGTCTGCTATTTTTCAACCCTCGTTTTATTATTTTTGGACAGAAAACCTTCGTCTTTCTCTTTTTAAATGCCACTGATCAGAAAGAAGGCGTATTCCTGGAATATAAGGAGAAACTTTTTCACTCCGTAGATAAGTAGGGATACAAAAAGATGTTATGTAAAATCAGCTCCAAATTGTTTCACTCCATTTCAGGAAAACATTAAACTCATTTTTCTAGTTCATCCAATAAGAAATATTAACTCAAACTCTCCCCATCAAGGAAATAAATTTCTTCTGTTAACAGTCAGGGACACAGATGCAAACCCTTTGTACCTCTAAATCCCCACAAGTAATTCTATTTCATGCAAATAAAGCGTAAATTAGGTATAAATAAGTAGAAATTCTGTATTGCCAACATGACACCTCTGTTTATCTCCTTTCATTCACTTCTTCACATTTTGGATTTGCAGCTCCTTCCTTTCTAGAACCAGAGCAAAGGTCAGCAATTCCTGGTTGCTGCAGGTGATGCTTATTATTATTATTAACCTGCTGTAGTGGGAGGTGTCCCTGCTCATGGCAGGGGGGTTGGAACTCTATGATCTTTAAGGTCCCTTCCAACCCAAATGATTCTATGATTTTTAAAACTGCTTAATATAGGCTTCCTAGCAGGCTGAGGTTTTTATCTTTCTTTCTTTCATTCATTCCACAGAACTTTCTTATTTGATAGTGACTTCTAATACCGTATCTTAGCTGGACGTTTACAGTTCAGGAGTACCAGCCCCAAGCAGCTCAGGCTGCGAAGCTCAGCCCCAGGCAGAGTGAAGCTGGAGAAGGGAGAAAGCAGTGGGGCATTCTACAGTCACTTTGCTTGTCAGAAAATTACCTATTTCAGTCTGATAATCAGGTGCCTCAAGTGAAAAGCAGAGTGATCTCCCTGGGATGATGAAAGGTTTTTCTTTTCTCTAATTTGGGGTTAGAAATGAGGACCTTTTCATGTACAAATATGCAAAATTGAGATTCTGAAAACACTAACAAGTAACTTTTCACAGGTGTAAAGTCCCACTAGGGTGAAAATAAATATTCATATATGTAATTCTACTTGCATCCATGAAATAGGCATTTATAAGATTGAGTATACACGGAAAAAACAACTGCAAGGATATTCTGCTCTGCTTATTTTTCCTTAATTATGTAAATCCCTTAAAAGACATTAACGCATTTTAGTTTACAATGCTTTAGTTTAACTGTGAATCAGTTTAATGAGGAATTATACCATTTTGATCTTCTGTCCAACTTAAAAGGTGATCTTTGTCTCACAAAAAAAACCCAGAAGGGAGTAATGAAATAAGGAAAAACTAATTTTTCTCATTTTGCAATATTTTGAATTGACCAATATTTTATTTTTCTCATTTTTATCATTATTTTTATCATTTAACTAAGACTCTCACCAAAAAGGCAACCAATCCTTTATATTTATTCTAATCCAAATTTGCAGAAAACATGTACCAAATTGACTGGGTTCTGGCTACAAAATAACCCCTGATAAATATTTTCATAAGTAATTTCAGAGCAAAACACTGCAGACCATCTTGCTAAAATGTTGATTCATTACAGCAGAGTAATTCAGTGAAATAAGACACGTGTACTTTTTAGGATATAGGTGTGAAACAGCAGAAAGCACCTGAAAGCTTAGCACAGGATTAATTTAATCTTTGAGGGCCTGACTCGAAGCCCATTGATGTCAACCGAAAATCTCCTATTGACTTCATTAGTTACAGGATTAAGTCCTTAAAAGATATCCACTTAGCTGGCAGAAGATCTTAACTTCAGACATCAGTGCACACATGACCTCTCTGTGTCTGCATCTGCGGTCATTAGGCACACTGAGGTTTTCTGGAATAACACTGCAGAGTCAGCCCTGCACGAAGCCGTACGGAGCACATCCTGCTAAAAAGACGTACGGAGCGTATCCAGTCCTCCTGGGTTTCCTTACAGGGTTGCCAACAGTTACACAAGGGGGCTATTAAACCTGCCAGACTTCTTGGTACTTTGTTTAAAATGGTGATCAACTAGCCTTCATTTTTTCTCTTTCACATACATGTATGCTTATTTCAAATATGTAAGCATATGCCTAGAAGCATGAAAGTAATTAAAATACCAATTCAGTGGCCCCATTTTATGAAATAGCCATAGTAAGACAGGGCCCAAAGCTGCACCCACAGATGCTCACAAAGATCCACGGGAGAGTTCCCTCAATTATTTTGAGTCCAGTATTGCAAAGGCTGCGTTGAGTGGCATTAGGCACATTTTCAAACTTTTCTTTTTGTATTTAATAGGGACAGCGTAATATTTCAATTAAGACTACATCCCTTTGCCTTTCTACTCATTGATTTCAATTTCCACTCAGCACACAGAATTTATTGTGCTATAAAATGCACAACCTCCAAACAATCTTAGCACAGCCAATTAACTGCATAGATTTACACTGGGCAGACTGACTAATCAGATAGTATCACTAATGCCTTATCTGGGAAAAGACAAGTGGTTCAACTGACACATCAACCTTTGTCCTTCAGTTCATTTATGAGTTATTAATAATTACTGATTTGATCTATATATTAGCAAAGGATTATCATATTGTCCCCATAACCCAAAGAAAACTCCCATAGGCTGCCACAGGAAGTTTTTCTTCACGTTACACCATACGTTTTGCCTTCAAAGCAACACACCTGCTTACCAGAGCTCTCAGTACTAAAACTATCATTCTAGTTATCGTTTCATGCTATAGGAATTCACAAAAAAATAATATTCTGTGTTATGTACATTTAATGTGTGTCTTTACCTGTTGTCTAGTGTACACGCACTGGTTTCCACAATCAAAAATGCCAGAACTTACTGCTAAGAATGTGCACAAACAGCAAGCGCATTATTGGAGAAAAGTTCTAGTTCTACTGATAAAAACCAACTTTCCATCTGTTACAAGTGATCAATAGGGTCCACATGTATCATATAGTTAAGCTCCTTTTACAGTCTATGAGATTATCCCATTTATTTTCATTTTGCAATAAAAACCAAAGTTAAAACCAATATTTAAATGAAAAATTGCTTAAATTCCCAGGAAACTTCAGAAAGAAGGTGCCAGCTAAAGCATGTGAATATACACAGTGGCTGAGTTCACAGTATTCACCTTGGGTGGAAAGAAGGCAGAGAGAGGTGGCTGTTTTGGAGGGTTGTTTTTTTTTAAATAGGATGGATTTTGCTGTAGAACAAAAAGGTGGTTTGCATCACAAGGCAGTAACAAACCAATCCCATTTTCTGAATATTTCTAGGAGGAGCCGCTGAAAGGAAAACATTAATAGGCAGAGTCAAAACTTAGAATGCAGAATGAACTTAATTCATATCAAGATATGCTGAGACCAGAAACCATCTGGTATTAAGCTCCCAGATGTATCTTGTAGTGATCTCCATTAATACCAGAAGCAGTAACCCTACCCTGTGAATTATCAAGAAATACTATTAGCTGTCCCCCACAAAATATACCGTGGAATTAAACTTCAATTCCCTTTTGAGAGCAATTAGATTGTAAGGGGAGCCAAGCAGAAACGGAAATAACAAAATTCTGTCACTTGAGAACATTACTGTTGTGATATTCCTCTGTTCAATTAGTTTTATTTTATAGTAGCTGTCAGGTACTGTATGTACATTTGAAATGTGGAAAAATAGCTTAGAAAATATCATTCAAACTATGTTTAAGTATCTCCTATAAACTGTATTATACTACTAAGCATATACAAACACCCATCTAGCAGAGCACTGGAGCACACGAGTAATTTTAAGCATATGAGCCTCACTGAAGTCATGTGCTTAACGTTATTAATATAATTAAGTGCTTTCTTGGTTTGAGACTTTACAAGTCTTTGCAAGTCTACCTACATAGGCTACGTATGCTGTATGAATATTTCTCTTTAGGGAGACAGCATGGCTGAAGTTCACAACAAGAGAATTAATTCAGTTACTGTCTGTCACAAACTCTGTATAACCTGAATTATTTCCATCTTTGTGCCTCCACTTTCCATCTGAAAATTAGTGAAATCAATCCTTGTAAAGCGCTTTGAGCTCTTCAAATGAAAAGTGCTATAAAAAGTACAAATTATTATTATATTATTGAACACCATGTATGTATACACACTATTATGTAATATATAATATATGTATAATGCATATAAATTCTAACAAATGTATTTGTGTAATATCTGAGAAATGGAACAGTTGTATCTGGAAGTGATAAATGCATAGAGTTGGATTTATTGTTAATCTGTGGATTTAATGATTTTTTTTAGACAAAAGGATGTTTAAGTGTATAATTGCTTTTCTTAATTTAATATATTTATGTAAATGCATGCCTGAAGTTCTGGATAGATAGTTATTCTGTGTCCCTTAAGCTAATAAAATATATTAAACTTTATCTTACTATATAAGGTACACCTGCTGCTTTAAATCTTTTTTTTTAATATATTTTTGTTATGACCAAATGCATAATTTAAAATTCATGACATTTTAATTTTAATCGGCTCTTTGATCTTTGCAGTAAAAACAAAATGCCAGCATTTTATATATTCTTTGAAATGTACACTAGGTTTTTTTATATAAATTCTAAGATGCTTTCATAAAATGTGACTGAACACTGCTATTATTTTTGGAATGGGAAGTTTGGAATGGGGTTTCCTGTTTGCTTCTGGATAAATGAGAGTGAAAATTAAGACCTCCCTACTGAAAAGATACCTGTTTCATTGCAAGCAATACCTTAAAGCACACATAGCCTGAACAAGGAGATTTCATGTACAGGCTTTTCAAATATAGATTCCTTGGAGAATTAGTTCAGTAATGGTGGGAGAAGTGTTGAGGGTCACTTCTTTGTTTTGTTTATTTAATATTTTTAGAGAAGCTTGTCATCATATCAACGTATGTTAAATTCAGACGTACCACTAATTTCCAGAGCTTTAAATAAGGGCTATAAAAAATGGATGCAGTGTGGAATTCTTTCCACTTCTCCCCACCTTAAGTAACAGGTTCTGTTCCATTGAAATCAACACCTAAGCATATATGTGGGAGTAGGGCCAACTCAATATAGCCAACTCACTATATTTTTTTGATACAAAGAACATTTAATCGCTACCTTTAACCGTGAACTACACTCGCAGCTTACATCTGTGAGAATAAAAACCAGTTTGGACAGGGAGCACTAAAGAGTCAAGGGCTTCTTCACACGCAAAGTTTACCTTCGTGGTTTTGAAACGCTGTTGAATTACTCTTAAACATTTAACTAACCTAAACTACTGATCCCATCCTGCTTTTGTTTTTTTGACTAAAGAATGAAGCATTACTGACACGAGGGTATCGATGCTATCTCTACGTTTCAGATCTAAACCAAAATAATCTTGAAATTTTCATGGAATTGTTTTTCCTTTTTTCAGCTAGTTATGCCATTAGCGATATGGGCTTGTGGCCAGCCAGAGAACTAGGATCCAAGGAAAATTTGAGCTTCACCCAAATTTGAGGGTATTTGAAAACCGTATTTTACTTCAGCTTTTCAATGAATAAATATAGTAGTTGTAGCAATGTTCTTTTAAATACATTTTCTTAAATATTTTCTTCATTTGAAGAAGGGCTCAGAACAAGAAAACAGCTGAAAAATGGCAAATAGAAAAGAATGAAGAAATCAATGGGGATTGTTTTGAATTTTAGTGGGACCTATATTTTCACGTAGAACATAAAAGAATTCTGTGAGGTACAGTACATAATTACAATAAATACAGTGCAGCATGAAGTTCTGGTGACATCATGAGTTACTGAGTTTGTTCTTGTAATTTATTAAGACATTATGAAAACCCACTGACATATTTATAAGCCTTGAAATTAACAGTTACCTTTCATTTCTTTTACAACACATAAGACATGAATTTTACTTAAAGAATTAAATACACTCAGCTGTGTACAGCAGGACTGTAATTCCATCTAGAGTTTCTGATGGCATCCTGATCCCGAGGGGCCAAATTCTGCTCTGCCTTTAGATGAATCATAGAAGGTAACCTTGGCCTCTTGGAAGAGGTTTGTGTGGTTTGTCAGTCACCAGAACTTTCCAAAGGAATTCAAAGCCTAAATGCACAATTCTGGAGCATTTCATTTTAGTAATATAGTTACTAATAATATCTTTACTTCAGTATTTAATCACTATTCCCAAAATATAGACTTCAAATAAGCTTCTGTCCTTTTATTGCCTTCTCTTTACTTGCACATGTAGCTCTCTTCTTTAAGTCTTTTATTGGTTTTTTTTTCTGATAGAGATGCTGCCTCTCCATTCTATTGCACTAAATTTACTATATATTTAAAAGTTTTTCACTAGACTGATTACAGCACAAGTGCTTTTTTTTCTAGTTTATTTTAATAAAAAGATTAAGTAACACATCAGTCCCTGGTTTAACTCTAAATTAAAAATGCACCACAAGTAAGTAGGGTAGAATCTTTAAAATGCCAAAGAATCATTTAGGTCAATGTGGTTGCATTTATTTATTTTGGGGGAAGGGTTGGTTTGAGTCATATTTGTTGACATGTCTATGGATGACATACATCTCTGGCAGAATTGGACAAAGCGGGACATAGCTTTGGTTTTGAAAAACCTCACTGAACAGTGGCTTTCTTGTTTGCTTGGTTTGGGGTGGTTTCTGGATTTTTTAAAGGTTTGGGTTTTTTTTTTAGTTTTTTTGTCTTTCAAAGCTAGGACTACTCCTGGATTTTGTCTGTCTTCCAAAATTTTGGGCTGAAACAGTTCAATGAATGCCTCTTATCCTGGTTCAACATTCAGTATTTAAAATGTATCATTTATTATTTAGGCTCTGGCAAATATCACAGCCTTCTTCAACTGTTGCTTACCTTACATTAGTACTAATTCACTGATACCAGTGTTGTCAGGAGGTCGATCAGGTTATGTTAAGTAGTTGCTAGCAGAGTTTGCTCTAGTTGCACACACAGTTCGATATGTTTCATCTTTCACTATGTAGGGTTGCTTACTCAGAGGTGGGTGGACCGAGAGAGGGAATGCAGGAGGTGTATTGCTGGTCCTCCATTAGATCACAGAGTATGTTCTCCCTTCAATATTAGAAAATTGAAATTCGGTAATATATATATGCAAGCTATTTCCACTTCGGGGAAGGGGAACATACATGTGAATCAAAGGGCTCCATTTGGTTCAGAAGATTTATAAAGAAAAGATCCAAACTCTACAAACTGTCATGCAGTGGAATTAGTGCTTTCCTGGTCAGATGAATAGAACAGGTGCAGAAATAGCTTTCAGGTCTTTAAACTACACCAGCCCAAATAAATTACAGCTACGGAGCATGTTTAGCAATTTCAAGCAAAACATTAGAAATGCAATGCCCATGGTGCAGATAAAGTGCTTATGAGAAAGGTGGACGCAACATCTGTACTGGCACAGAACGCCTGTTCTAAAGTAATAGCTGCAAAATGCCTCCTATAAAGCATAAGACTGTTAGTACAGCTGCAGCTTTTAATAGCTATTGAATTTCTTGATCAGGGAGGCAGATCCAGAGCAAGGGAAATGGACAAGTGAAACTATAAACTGCTATTTTACACCTATGAATGTAATATCAAATAAATGTGGTCAAACCCACTTTTTTTTTTTTTTTTTTAAGAAATTCATCCCCAGAGAGCCTCATGCTAGATCTTACCTAGCAAGCCATCAGAAGGCACTTATGTCAGCCTAACCCTGAAATTTCCAAGATGTGTAACTGTACGGTCTACATATACCTGTTGCTTATTATATCTGTAACAGAAACCTGCAGCTACGCACACAGGCATAATACTTCATGCATCATTTGTGCACTTATTCAAAGCTCTTTGGTTCTAGATCAATGCAAAGAAGGAATGAAAAGGTACACAACAGATTAGATAGTTTTTAAGACAGTTATGCAAGAGAAAAATTACAGTGAAGTGACTGAGTTGCACAGAGACTTGAATATAGGCGAAGGGGTACAACCAGTAAACTCCTTATTATGTTTGCTTATTAAAATTATTCCAAAGAATACAGCTGTCTGGTATTCTCTGGGTTTTCTTATTTAAATACCTTAGTAGTGACATGAACTTGTGTCTAAGAGGCCCCCACTGAAGTACTAGAATCATATTTACTTAGCATTTATAATTACAGCTTTTTGTTTATGACGGAACTTTCTACGGAATGATCAGATTTTCAGTACGCAACTGTCATTTTAATCTTTTCTAAATTTATTCTAGTTTTACAAATTCTTTACTTTTATTAGTTTGGAAATAAAACACATCGCATAATACTCAGGTAGCAGCGACTGCTGATACTGCAGATTGAGCTAGTATGGAATTCACCTGAAATTGCCCCAGATTGGAACACTAAATATCATTTTTAATGTCTGTCATACACAGATTAGACTGGATTTGTTTTGGTTTGGACCACTTTTTTCTTCCAAAATTGACATCAAGTTTCAAACTACATGTTGTTGATGTCTACCCAAAGCGTGTCCCAGGCATGTAAACCCTTCCGAGATCCAAACAACAGTCCTGTCTACTCAATTTCCAGCACTACTTAAATTTCCTGGCACCTGAACTCACTACATACCTTTTAATCTGGCTAGAATTTTTTCTGGCTGGCATACACCCTCAGAACTACCCGAACAATATGGAGATAGATACTTATCTCCTTCTAAAAGCAATCCAGGATAATACATACAACTGCCAAAGCTTGCTTGAGACCTTGCAGAATCCTGAAAAGTTAGTCATAGTCAGCACCTCAATTAACTTCATGGGTGGTGGTGCCAGTTTAATGATAAGAACACTACTACAATTCAGAAAGAGGTGGATCTAATTCTCCCGGTTACTTCCCAAGAAACTGCTTTGACTGCAGTCCTTCTGGTAGAATCTAAGCTATGATGCTGCCAGAAATGATGAGAATCAGTGGGTCAAAAGAAGAGAGAGAAGAATGGAGTCAGAATTTTCTAGCCTAGAAAGCGTATTTGAAAGTGGAAAGGCCCACTGAATTAGTTCTGCTTTACAATTTAGTTATAACCACTCCAGGAAGCAGGACCCAGTTCCTTCTCCTCCCAGGTGAATCCAACGCCCTTTTCTGCCTCCATGCTCTGCCTTTCATTCTGGCCCGTTTTCAACAGGCACCACCAAGAATGCCTCTTCTTATGTACTTCTTCACTTACCCCTCACTGTGGCAGAACATCTCTGAAATATCCAAGAAGTTTTGTAAAAGAATTTAGGGACAAGGCCCAAAGTGTTTGTTTATAGAGAACAGTCAGGGATTATTTTATTTATTTACAACTGTTCTACAAATTATAAAAGCCTCAGTTCATAACAGAAGCATAGATTGACAAGGAAGAGGAGACTAAGCAGAAAAAGCAAAAAGCCATCACACAAACTGGTAAGAAAACAGCCCCAGCATAAAAATTACCACCTGAGAGCTAGAAGTTATTTCTTCTGTTTTTCGAAATCCACCTGCCAAAAAAGATCAGAGTAAACTCAGATCTGTTGATGTCCATAGGAGCCCTGCCTGTGATTTCAGTGGTGCCAGCACACCAACCCACGGAGAGATTAAAATCTGAAGAAGTTTAACAGAGTCTTTAGGAAGGCAAGTTGAGGCGGCAATGGGCTTCAGTGCAGCGTGTGGCTATCTATCATTGCGAGTTTCCAGCTTCTGCTCCCTGACAAATGAATTCCCCTACAAAAAGCTCAAAATGAAAGATTTCTCAAATTACGGCGAGACATTAAAACCCCACAAGATTAAATTAATCCCTTCACGCATCTTTTGAACAGGTAACAGAAAATGCTGAGGTGTTTTCTATCTTATAAAAGAAAATGAAAGCAAAGACAAGTCTTTGCTGAAGTTTTTTAGTGACTACAGAGATCTGGGAGAGAGCTTTAAGTCTGGGTATGAGCAGCAGTCTAGCAGTGCTATCAGGAAGTCTAGGGATCATGGAAGCCTGTGAAGCTCCACATGACCATTCTTAGTATTCTTTAGTATCATCGCTGACTTCAGTAAAACTTTCCACAGATCAGAAAATGATCACTCAAATCAACAGGGATTAATTATTAATAGTAACCCTTCTGTAAAGGGTAAATTCATGCAAATCAGATTCCTTCCTCTGCCTATTATGAAAGCTACCTGCTCAGAAAAAGCTTTCTATAAATTACCTGTAATGGGATTATTAGAACATTTTCCCCAATACAATAAGTTTGTCCTCAGAAATAGGTAAAGCTGATACACTTTGCGCAACAACTATGAGAGACAAAAGATGTTGAGCAAATGAATATTCACTGGATTGCAAACATCGAGATTAACACAATCAGTGTAGTAATTAACACTCCTGTAAAATGACAACATATGATAGTGCATAAAGTAAATAAACTGGATTTTGTCTATGTACAATATTTTCACTGATTTTAATGAAAAAAAAATTTCCTGCATTTTCTGCCTTAACAACTATCCTATATTTCCTACTGCTACAAAACAAGCACTACCACGCATTTCAACCGCACAGATAAGTTAGCTATTATTACTTACCTCCTGCTTTTTAACGTGGTGATAAAAGCATGAGGTTTGACCTTCTTTCTGTGGATTCATGATCAAATATTTCAAATATCATTTTGGCTACAGCACAGATTTGCATGCACAGCATGTAAACTTCTCAGGACAAAACAGAAAAGGTATCTACAGGCCCATTTCCTGCCACTAACAAGTTTAATCCAACAAAATCAAATAATTAACTGAACTGTATCAGGTGTGCACACTTATGTACACAAGTGTTATTAACTCTTAGAATTTTACATCCATAAAAATTGTACTTATTTGTAATCTAGAAAATCCTTCAGCATCAACCGGCTATATAAAACATACACTAAAGCAATGCCTCACTTGAATACAGATGGATCAACAGAACAAGTCTAAGAATGTATCTGCAGAAGGTAGTGACCTCTATCAAAAACTCTTCATATCAACAGGGATGGAAACATCTGGGAGGTGCTATCCAAACTGAAAAGTTATACGGTATGCTGCAGAAGATGCTACCTATAATATCCCATTCTTAAGATCAAGTGGCCATTACATCACAGATATGAAATGAAAGAACACATCCAGGGTGGTTTTTGCATAATAAAAATAATTAAGGATCAAATTAATTTTTTCAGTTTGCTTCTATCAAGTATTGACCATAAGAAATTCCAAGCAATATGCAGGGGAATATTTTAACAACAGGAATGGAATAAAACTCTGAGAAAAGGAACATGAACCTGATTTCTAAAATCATTTGCATGGAAAATTGATGTCTGAACATCGTTGAAAGTCTGGCTTTTATTTCCTGATCCTGCAAATTGCTCTACTTGCCAGCTTTAGAAGTGTAAGAAGTTGGAATGAACACATAGTGTCTGCTTATGGATTTAAAAGTTTCACATATATTTCATTTTCAGAATTGTATCTTGACAACAAAAAGCTCCTTTTCACTTATTATTTCCTACTGTAATATGATAATCTATCCAACGGTCAAGATAAAAGATGTAACTTTAAAAGCCATGCAGCGCAAAAGGTGTTTACATTTTTTTAGACATATTGGTCACTTACTGTATTTTTTTCTTCCTCTCTTTTGATTAGTATGAATCAAAATGCCTCAGCAGCCCAATCATGGATGTGAATAGATAAGCTAAAATCTGAGAATTTCAGGAGTGGTGAAGTGCATGCTTTCACCTCTCCTCCTTTTAAAAGTGTCAAATGCTTCCTGACACGCTTAGGTCCATGGAAATGGAACATATTTTCTCATTACGTTAATTAATGGGTCTGCTTGGGTGGTATAATTCAGTATAAATTTCCTTTAGTATTCTGTCATACCTAAAAAGGATCTTATTTTTGTGATGTCTTTAAATTTTTATGACTTCTACTCTGTTTAGTCTGTGTGTAATCCTTCTTTTGAAACCTAATGTCCTAGAAAATCTGCAGGTTTTTCTCAAAACTGGCACGCTCGCTAGTTTATAGTCATTGCTTTTTCTTGCCTTCTTAGAACTCCATGCGAGTCCTTAAGGTGTAGTTCACAGCTCAGGGAATTTATGATTACATCGTCAATGTAAACTTAAGCACTGCGATATATTAAAACTGACAAGATGCTGTTCATTAATCTCTGAAATACGGCCAGGTGTGATGTAATGAAGAGAGGCTTCCAACTCGGAGAAGCCTAACACAGCTCCTAGCTCAGCTTGATGGTGGCTTCCTTTACCTCATCTGGGAGAAGGACTGCCTGGGTGGGGACTCTTGCTGGAAGCGTAATGTCAGAAAAATGCGGTTTGGGGAAAATGAGACAGGGTAATCCCTTGCTGTGCCAATGTTTCTCAAACAGCTCAGCTTCTGCTTTCCTTTCATTTCCAGGTTAGAACACTAACTTGGTAGTGCTGTAGCGAACCACAACTTCCCAAGGAAATAGCTTGATGGGCTGAAGGTACCTTTTTATGTACAAAAAAGAAGAGCATTTTAAGTACTGGAGTCTCAATCACTGGAGAAAGCAACGGCGGGCTCAGAACTCAGAACAGCAAGTGCTGCAATTTACATGGGTTTTAAAACTTGACCAAAACAAGACTACAATTTGGTTGTGACAATTTTAGTCTGTCTGTTTGTTTTTTAATGAGTAGTTCTACTGCTTCAACACAAACAAGGGCAAAAATCAGAAGAGGCCAAATATAAGGAAAAGCTCAACCTTTCCATATCATTAATTCAAATCTCAACATAAACTGATAAACATTATTGTCTAATTTTACTTCATTAACAGTGTATGTGGAATATGTATTGAATACAAACAAAACTTGGAAACTCATCCGTGCCACAGTAACAAAAGAAACTTTGTGAACGAGGCTTGTATTTCTGAGTTGTAAAAGAAACAGACATGGACATAAAGTGTGAAAATAAGTTTTTATACACTCCATGATTCATCATTTTGTGTCCATGCAACATTGAGGTCCACATCCTAAAACAAGTTACGGCCATTAAATAGCTTCGATCTCTGCCAAGCCAGCTACTGCAGCAGCGCAAAACTGATTGATTTTTACAGAATACTTGATCCAATCAATTTTATCCAGCTACAAATGATAGCTTTTGATATAATAGCTTTTTTCCTACACCACATTTCAACCAGGGAACAAAAGACAGCTCTTCTTGGATAAATAAGGTTTGGGTAACCTTTCTGCTACCTTCTAAAATTTCTAGGAAAGGGTGCAGAGCAAGACTAAGCCTTTGCATTTTCTTCTGACCATGGAGAAGAACAAGGAGAAGGCTCTTCTCTTTAACTTCTATTTTTTGTTACTATTGTTGTTATTATATTAAAATCTCCCCTATTTACTCCAGAGAAGAGTACTTCTAGCTCCTCCTGAGCTCCTCATCCATGGAGAAAGTGAGAAAGACAGGACAGGATAATAAAAAGACTGTGGAACTGGAAGCAGACAAACTGATGGGAAAAGATTAGGGGCCTGAAAAATGACAAAGAAAAGTGAAATGGAATGAAGGATTATAAAGAAAGAAGGAGTGGTAGGATGATAATGAGCCCTGAAAAGAAAGTCAGAGATATGAACAGTAACAGTCTTCTTCATATTTGACTGCTGTGAATTATTTGTGAATATGATAAATGTAAATACTTTTAAATACCTATCTCTACCCAGGCATGTTACAGACTTTTTTTGTTGCTATCACTACCGGACATGTCACATCAGTGACAGAACAGCAGCCAGGGTCACTGGTAGTGAGTGGCAGTTCCCACCTCTATGTCAAACTATGTACTACTTGAAGCCACTTTGTACACTACTGCCATGTAGTAGCAGCAATTGTGAGGCCCTTATCTAGTTTGCAGAGAGCTATCCAGGCCCTTAGATAAGCCTATTATTCCCTCTTATCAGAATCCAAATCTTAGTAAAATATGGCTCTTCTATGTCAATTATTAGAATGCATGCCTTCCTCTCTCACCTGCTCCTATCCTACCATGCACGCTCCCAGTCACTGAATACTACCTTTAAAAGAGAAATTACATAAGTAAGTAGACATGAATACACTGGAATTACTCTGCAGAAGAATATTAAACCTAAAATCTTAAACTTCTAATGGATTTACTGTACCTAAGCTTGGGACTTTGAACTATTTTTTGCAAATATTCTGGCATTTTACTTGCAGAAGTGATTTAGTAAAAAAAAAAAAAAAAGCTGATACTGATGAATATTCTCAGAATCTGAATCATGTATTTATCAAGAAGCCAAATTCTCGGAATTCTGTTTATCCATTAGATTAGAAATTTCTCATATTGGCTATATTAGCTGTCAGAACTAAGTTTGAATATGGTATCAAATAAGTACCGCACTGATTTGTTAGTTGATTATCTTTAATTTAACTATATATCTCTTATTTAACTACTTTAATTAAGTGTATAAAAATATTAAATTACTCACTTTAATCACTAAGCTTGAGAACACCTTAAATCTTGCGAATTACTTTGAACTCATTCACAAATAGACAAAAAGGTGAAGGATATCAATTAAAACATGCCCTAATAAGAAATCATTCAGCAATGGTCAAGGCACTGTTGCAACTTCCTGAGTTAACATTAAATTCTTGCCCTAAGTTAATCCTACATCCATCCTGGACCAGTTCCCCCCTTGTAAGATAATATGGCCCAGGAGTTCTTGCTTTTGCTAGTTTGTACCACTCATGTGCTCTTATCCCACAACACTTCCCGCAGAGACATCTCAGTCTTTCACCAGAGTGTTTTCTGTTGCGGAAAAGGCATTTGGCAATGACAGAAATATTTCTTAGCTAAATATTTGAGAAAGCCATAATTGTGTAACAAAAGCACTGCAAAACTGATACAGTCTTCACCATATTTTGACATAGAGGGTTTTTTTGCAATATTAGTCAGATTTATCATACTTCAAGACCAAGGATGAAATTTAAATTCACTTGATGCCTAGCCAACAATCTTCATTTCTGTAAAATAACAGCACAATATATGATAATGTATAGTCCAAACTACTGAACCTTGTGGGGCTTCTGCCTATAATAACGCTACATTCATTAAAAAACTCATTACACCAAAGCATAACAATAAATACATGGTCAATGATTTCAGGTAAAGGTGGACCCAAAACCATTAGTGAATTAGTTAATTACTCCCAGGTGCTGTAGCAACTTGGATCAAGCATGAAAATAAGTGGTAGAACAAATCTCTAGATTCAAAGATACATACTCATACTCTCCATCAGGAAAATATTAAGCTAAAAATTTTGTCCAGGACAATGAAAATTATAGAAACTGGCTGTAACCTTAGTTGTGATTATCAGGAACCACTTATTCCATTTCATTAGGTTTTATCTAGATTGTAGAATTTTTTTTAGCTGATATGTTATCCTTCAAATATTAACCTGATTTCCAATAAAATGGTAACAGAAGCCTATGAAGTTCATGTAAATTGCATACAAGGTTTTTTAAATTGTTCATAGATGTTCATATCTATTAGAAGGGATTTAGTACAATTTAATTTCCTTTAAATCACCATTATCAAATGATACTGTTGGAATTTAAAAGCTTAGATACTACTATTTAAAGCCTTTTTAATATTTTTAACACATTAAGATTTATTTGGCTTTTTGAAACATTAATTGAATATCAAATTGCATACATACGAACAAGAGTGCTTCTGAGCTAAGCTTTACACTCTGAAGTTTACTGATTCATGGTAAATGAAATCTACCTTTTGTATTATGTATATATTTCCACAGTCTTTATGCCTTCCCTGCAGCAAAATGATGTTCTGATGATTGTGTATTTAACATCAACTATATAAAAATAACACTTTAGGCAATAACTCAGAATACAACAGATTATTGTAACATTTTTGCTAGTAGTCAGGAAAGCATTTCACCCTTGATGGTCTTGAAGACTGTCAGAAATATCCTTCATCTCTTAAAAATGTGATTGCTGCCCCAGATCCCGGATGGAAAAAGACAAAACCCCTATGAATTTCCGGCCTCTTGCAAAAGCAAATGACAGAGATCTGCCCACGTCTTTTCAAGACTACAGTGTTTTCAGTATTGTTGGCCAACAAACCCAAGTCTCAGCCACAGGCAGAAATGAAGATTTATCTAATCACCCCTCAATAGCTACTACAGCTATTGTACAGATGATTTATTCAGACAAATTAATAGCAAGTCAACACTGCCTCCTGCACATAAAACCTACTGTTAATACCCGAAATAAACAATATTCCTCAAGAGTATGGCCATTAAGACCAGACTGTCTCTCTTCTGTTTCTCCTTTGCATTTGGCTGCCAAAAAAGTTCTGGGCCAATTTTTATGTTCTGAAATGAAATATTCACACTTATCATTTGTATCTCTGTATTACCTTCCACCCAAAGTTTCAGATAACTTCAAAAGGGCTAATTAATTGTCTAAATACGTAATAAATATTAGTCACATCTTACAGAAAAGGAATCAAAAAGAAGGCTAGCACAACAAATTTGAACCTGATTTTCAATGCTGACTATTCAAACCTCTGAAAACACATCATTTCTGTTATTGGAAGAATATTAATACAGATACTGAATAACAACCTCTAGGTTTGAAAAATATACACTAAAATAGCGTTCAATAGATGATTGGCACGAAAGGCATTATCCAATAACTTTTTCTTTCTCTGTGTTATCTTAAATCTATACTCAGTTCTGTATGAGCTTCCATCACTCTCAGATTTTGTGGTACAACCCCTCTTTATCTCAAAAGAAACCATTTTCTCTGCAGAAGCCTCTCTCACTCCACTCTGAAGGTTTCCCAGAGCACAGCTGCATGATTTATGGAAAAAGGTTTGAGATATTTATTCATTTGTGCCTGCACTCCTCACTACTCTTCACAATAAGCTTCATATGAAGCCTCAGGTGAACCAGAAGGCTTTCCTAAACATGTGGAAGTTTGTCATACCTATGCCCACAAACTATTTGCCTGTTGAGATATCTAAAAGCTGTCATGGAAAAAAAGCTCACTTCTACTGAAACAGAACACTTCTCTAAACAGAGTGGGAGGTTAAACAGTTTCATTCTATCTGCTTCTATTCCTTGATTTTATCTTTTAATATTAATATTCTTAAGACCACCCATCAGCTAAGCTGTTTAACAAAACTTACTCCCCGATTATCTGATCAACAATTGCAGCGAGGTATAACTTCCTAAAAAGATGCATGTATTTAAAGATAATTATTTAATCACATTCTTATATCATGGATACACTTATATTTAACTTTTTAATATAAATAATCAAAACAATATAGTGGATATAAGTTCATCATAATCAAAATAATGTAGTGGATATAAGCCCGTGTTTAAGGTGATGGTGTGACACTTTAGCGCCAGTTCTTGGTTCAACAGGATACTTAATACCAAGTAGTTCTATTCAGATTAATTTGCAAATATTAATCCTCAAATTTCTTACCTTTAGAACTAATTAAAAAAATCATCCTCTCTAAAATTTGAAAATTTAACTTGATGCAATTAAAAATATAATGTCTATGCAATATACACAATCTAAGGAATTATCTAAAGGTATAGGAGAGTGAGAGGACTATTTGTGGTGGACTTAGTAGCATTAGATTAATGGCTAAACTTGATCTTTTCCACTCTAGCTGATTCTATGTTTCTATTTTTTTTAAATTCTGAGGGGAAAAATAATCAAGAGCAAGTGATGTGTCTCTTTATCCTACATTGCATATGCTATTTGTATTATACAATTTCCAAGTAAATGAAAGCTAAAATGTACCATTGCTAAAGTCATATTGAGCCTCAGAAGACTGTAAAGAAAGGCGGTTCAGATTAAAGATCAGATATTAAAATAGATGACATTTCAATTTCAATAGCATACTACAGTCTACAGGTGTGTCCTGCACCTAGGGAAGAATAATCCCACACACTGGTCCAAGTTAGGGGCTGACCTGCTGGAAAGTAGCTCTGTAGAGAGAGACCTTGGAGTCCTGGCGGACAACAAGTTGACCATGAGGCAGCAATGTGCCCTTGTGGACAAGGCAGCCAATGGTCTCCTGGGGTACATTAAAAAGAGTGTGGCCAGCAGGTCAAAAGAGGTCATCCTCCCCTTCTCTGTCCTGGTGAGGCTGCGTGTGGAATACTGTGCCCAGCTCTGGGGCTCCTAGTTCAAGAAGGACATGGAACTACTAGAGAGAGTCCAGCAAAGGGCTACAAAGATGATCAAGGGAATGGAGCTTCTCTCTTATGAGTAGAGGCTGTCTCTTTTAGCCTGGAGAAGAGAAGACTGAGAGGGGATCTCATCAATGCTTATAAATATCGAAAGGGCAGGTGTCAAGAAGATGGGGTCAGGTTCTTCTCAGTAGTGCCCAGTGACAGGACAAGGGGCAATGGACACAAGCTGGAATACAGAAAGTTCCATCTGAACTTACAGAGAAACTTTACTTAGAGGGTGACAGAGCACTGGAACAGGCTGCCCAGAGAGGCTCTGGAGTTTCCTTATCTGGAGATATTCAAAACTCACTGGATGCACTCCTGTGCATCCTGCTTGAGGTGAACCTGCTTTGGCAGTGGGGTTGGACAAGATGATTTGCAGAGGTCCCTTCCAACCCCTGCCATTCTGTGATTCTGTAAAGCATACAAACACATTCTGAATGTATTACTGCTCCAAAAACATAGCCTCCATTGCATACAAGGAAATACAGGATTAATGATGTTAGCTCCTGGAGAAAAAATTATGACTGGTGAAAGCGTACAATGTATGCTATACATTGATTAAAGAAAAAATTTTCCATACAATTTTATTGATGTATTGACAACACCTCATCACCAAATCTCCTAAAATATGCCACCTAGTGGAGTATATGAATAAGTTCTACAATATAGAAGCAGCCAGCTCTGTACTGGCACAGGCTCTGTCATCACGTAGCCTTCTGCTAACTTTCCAGCTCTCATCTGGAAGAACAGATTTACATTTACCATTTCTCATACTGCACATCACCCATTCTCCTTAGCTCACCCTGCAAAAACCTTCAAAAATACCTAGTAGTCATTACCAAAAACATGTACCCTAAACCAAGACCAAAATCAGTTGTGATTTTTTGGGATTCTAGTCCAACACATTACTGTTACAATTTTGTCTTTTCAGAAGATGCGTAGGTATGTATAAATATAAGTGCAGGATGTGCGTTCTCACGCGCATCTGCACATGTACGTAAGTACAGGCATTTGCTTTACCAGCCAGAGATTTATGGTTTTTAACACATGTTTTTAACACAGATCCAAGAGAAGCCCCATCAGTGCTCTGTTTATGCTTCAAGGAGTAGTTTGTCCAGAGAAACCAGACTAGGTTTCATGATAACACGGAAAAACAGGCATCTGAGAAAATATTTCTGTGTTAGGATCACAGGGATGGATATTAAGCATCTGCTGAGGAAAATTAAAATAAGTTAGATTTTTATCATCATGCCACCTATACTATGGTAGATCCCAAACAGTCCATTTGATTTGCAGCCGCATTATTCCAAACAGAAGAAAAAAAAAATAAAATTAAAAAAAATCCTTGCCATGCAGCCAGATAATCTAAAAAACTCCACTGGGTGAAAAGTTGGGGAATGCCTTCACACTCTGAAGTAAACAAAAAAAACCCTGAAAAAGAACATTGGGTTTGTTTGGTGACCTCCTGCACCCACCCCCAATACAGCATGTTCTAAGGAAGAAAAATAGGCTATCTTTGTCATTTCTTGCAAAAAATAAATTCAGATGTTGGGTTGGTTTTGGTTTTTTCCTCCTCTCTTCAAAAACCTGTGCACTTTTGTTACCATGACCCTCATGTGTAGATTGCAAAGGCAAAATGCTTGCACTTTAGGCAGATGCAAATATGAATTCTATAATACCATGGCAGTTGCAAAACTCTCCAACTGTCTCATGAAGATTAATTTCCTTTGCTTCTAGGTTGTCAAATGGTGATTTCCTCTTCTTATAAGAATATTGTATAAGCAGATTCACAATATTTTGGAACTTTATACCTCCCAATTTTCTCCCATGAGAAGTGACACATTCCTTAAATTTGGGAGAACTGGAAAAAACTCATAATCTAAAACGAAGAGCCAATTTTAATGAGAAAGAATCACCAAATTAATCACCACGTCTCTAACAGTTTCCCCATACACATTTGCCCTGAGTTGTCCGGTACTGTTACTCCCCGCAGTCAGCATGTGCTTTGAGAGACACATGCCCGTACATTGCAGTAAACATGGACCAGAGCATCCATTAGTAATTAACGAGGGATGAGCAAAGCAACTGGTAACAGTTAAAGCAAGCGTTTGCGAACCGCTTTGAATGGGTTGCTCTGCATTCTTTTGCAATGAACAGGGAAAGCTGTGATTGGCTCCATATGACCAGCAAAGGTGATGATAACATGACTTATGAGCAACCTGCCAAAAAAAGTATTTATCTAGCGATATATTACATGTACACAACCAAAGATGCTCCTCTAGAGGCACATCACACGGTAGTTAAACACATAGTTTAGTACAGCAATTAGAAAATCACCTCGATACTCATGTAAGGAAAGAACTTTTACAGCCACAAGGCAATCACTGATAGCAGAACTGTGAAGAAAGCAGTGCAGTTTACTCACTTCCCACCTTTGAAAACAAATCTCTGTTAATCTCAGACCGTGCAACCGGTGCAACATGTCAAACTAATTGCACAGGTATCATACTTAAAGTGACAGAACATTCCAAGTCAAAAGGAACAATCTTATTCATGTTCTGCTGTGTGCCACATTACCACAAAGCTATCCTCTTGGCTACTTCTGATCTTTTCCAACCTATTATAGTCTGGATTCTCTCTTAGTAGTTGCACTTTTGGTTGTTTCCTCTTTCAAGCTAGTTTCCAGATGTTGTTGCTTACCCATGTTTTCCCTGCCACACTGCATCCTTGGCCTGAACTTCTACACTATTCCCTTCCCTGTTTCCCCCACTATTCAACTTACAATCTAAGTCAAGATTTTTAAACCTGTTGTAAATTACATTAATTGGCAGTTCTTTCCTGCAGCTGTGTGCATTTCTTAAGACCACATACTTACAGGGCTTGGGGGTGCGTCTTTTTTACCGTCTTTGGACAAATTTCATACTGAACCAAATTGCATCTGGTTCCAACACCAGCTGAAGAGTCATGCTGGTACCTTTCAGGGGTCCTAGCAGGGTCAACTTTATTTTGAACAGTATTCAAGTGGAAGAGAGATCCGCTGGAAACTTAAAAGGAAAAAGGAAAAATGGTTTGTGAAGTTTGAATACTTCATGCTATCATGGGTAGCTCACCAATTTTTTCTTACTTGTTAAACGCAAAAATACATTAATGAATAAAAGAGATTTTAAAAAATTGAGTCATGAGGCTTCTGGAAAAAAGTGAGGCTGTATGAACATGGGCAAAGGGTTTTATTAGCTCTGCAGGAAAATTTTCTCTTTTTATTTAGAATCAACTCAACCTGCATAGTTCAGAAAATAATTTAGGTTACCTTAAATCTACAGTAATGATTTCCACAGTCCCCTTTTTAATATAGCCTCATAAATTAAAAAAAAATCCTGAAAATATTCAAAGAAAATATGATTAAAACCTAGAAGTCAGACCACATCACTGTAGCAAGCCAAAAGAAAATCCTGAATCTGTCAAATATCTTTGAGTTCTGACAAAATCATTCAAGAAAAGATAGTCTGTTTCTTTATATTTGCCCTAAAAAATCTGCAAGAAAGTAATTAGGAAAAGAAAATTAGAGGATAACACTTTTGAGCTTAGATATTAGAGTGATGTTTTCCATTTAAAACAAGAAAAAAAAAACAAACCAGCTTTCTTGGAAAATGATAAAGTGCCATCAGAAGATTTTCATTTATACATATACTTGAACAAGTAAGCTCAAAAACGTTGTAGCAGTATGACTGGCAGTAATGTTGACTGTAGAATGCACGTTTACTCTGACCTCTAATTGATTTTCCCCAATTAGCCTACCAATCTAAAATCTAGATTGAAAGTCCAAGAGACATTTATAGTCAATGCAGGGAATCTAGAATTGCCCCCACCTGCTCTTTATGCCCTACATCTTTTCCAAGAATGTCTTCTCAGTGCAAAAATTGCAGACTTCTCCTGTCCTATATCCTCAAACCTGAAATATCTGCAGACAAGGAAGTAGAAGACACTGAGAAGCTAAGGGTCATACAGACAGAAGCAGAGAATAAACCCAGTGACAGCCACACCTGAGGTCCCAGTTGCAATGCAGCCTACTGTATTCAGTCATCGGTGAAGCAAATGAAGCCTTGCTCATTGCAAGATCTATGCCGCCTTGTCCCCGCTTCCCTTCCCCTCCCCTGGGTCTCTCTTACACCCTTTCTCCTCTTTCATCCATCACTTTCCCTCTTCTGGTCTCTTCCTTGAACTTCTTATATCCCCAAACATTTCAGAACATTTTTCATAGCCTTTAAAAATTTTATCTCCTATCCCTCTCACCCACATTGCTGGAGATATGGCACATCTCCCATGCCAACTTCCATTAGCAGCTGGTTGAACAGCAGCACGTGCAACAGGCTTGGAGGTACAGATGTTCTGCCTGGCCAGTCAGGATATGTTTGCTGACCCATCAACCGCCGCAACAAATACAACAAATGACTGTTGAGCTCAAATAAATGCTCTGCCTTCAATGAGAGCACTAATGGTGGTCTCCATCCAGTTACCAATTTCCACTGGGAAACTAATTTGCATTGTAGGACCATGATCTCCTTCAAACCTCTATCCTTCTGCCAAATTGATTTTAAATTACTTAGTGTTTAAAAAAAGTATCATATTTGTAAAACTGTGGAAACTGTGAAAAATTTAGTATGTACAAATGGTTGTCTCCATGCATAGAAAACACATTTCGTATACGCTCTGGCTGCATTTCACATTCTGTTGGTCTTTCCTACACATTTGAACGTAAACAGGCTGACAAGTAGCTTTCCTTTCCCGTGCAGTAGAAGAATGATGCTGCTTACTCCAATTCTTACAGCTCTTTGAGCTGTGAGACTCCATTGGCAATCTTTTCAAAACTTTCAAATGACAGCATAATAACCAATTTATAACTGAATACTAAAATACGTCCAAAATAAAAATAACTTCATCTCAATTGTTTTCATCTGTTTTAACAATAGATTTTACTAACATTTGCTCCAGGAATATATATTATAAAATTAGGCCAACGAATGCACTATCAAAATGAATAGATATGTGATTGATTTAAATTTTCCTACACACTTTTTCTTTCACTTGCTGTGCTACCAGGTTTCTAGAGCAAAATTCCTGAAAACAAGGAGCTTGGACAGGGGCTTCAGTTTAAATTAACAAATGCTTGAATGCGATAAAGCTCCACTGGTTTACAGCAGCAGATCTAAGAGATGCTGTGCACAAAACACTGTGCTTTAAAAAGTAACATTGTTACAATTAAATTAACATATAATAATATGGAAATTATATTTTTAAGGATTACATACAAAACCCTGACAAGTGTAACTTAGCTGAGGCTTGTCGTTGACCCCAATGTGGCTTTACAGTGACTCACCAGCCTGCTAGCCAATCTATAATAAATTAGAGAGCTTCAGTTGCATCCAGTGTTCAAAAACACTTGGGTTCAATTATCATGAAATCAACTCATAAAAAAAGGTACATTTATTTTTTAAGAGAACTTACATTATTGATTAGACTGTGCGGTTTAAATCAGCTTTGGATTTAGACAAACAAATAAGAAGCATTTTACATAGCCAGCTGCACATCAAAAGTAATTTTGCAACACAAAAATTTTCTGGCCAGACCTGCCTTTTAGACAGTTATAGATCCCAGTGGAGGCATGGGAAGACCAGAGTTCAAATTCAGTTTACTATGGCAGTTCTCCCAGCTCTGAATCTTAGCCATGTGACTGGCAATGCTTACTGTCACCACAGGGGAGTCTTAAAAGGGAAAAGTGGTAGCTCTGACATTCAAAGAAAAAGCAAACACTACCATACATAACTCACATAAGAGCAGAATGTTCCTCAGTAGAATTTCAAGCTATTTTCTTAGCATTGCACAGGTATCTTGTCATTGCCTAAGAATGATAGTAGACATAGAATAAATATTATTACATGGGGAAGTGCATTTGTCAGCTTATCTGCCTCACTGAGCATACCCTGAATAAACTAGATACCCCATGAGGAAAAGGTAAGAGATACTACAACTCTGTCTGTACTAGCAAGCAGTGTGGTACAACAGAAGTGGGTCCACTGAAGTAATTAACATCAAAGTACCTATTGAACTAGCAGTTACTATACTGACAGCATTGAGGACTGGATACCCCTGTGTATACGTGCCTTTTGAGGGTTTCTGATTCAGAATCGCTCTAGTTTGGGGTTGTAGATGGAACATTAGTAGGGTTTGGAGTGTATCAGATGCACTCCCAGAGCACAAGTTTCATTGGAAAGGAATCCAGTTTTTGTCCTCTGGGACTTCACTGTGACACAAACCAAAAATGAAGCAAGTGGAAACCACTGTGAGCTTTGTTTCAAAAGCATACTCATGGTCTGAACTGTAATATACATGTACCGGAGCTTGAAAAGCATTAAAAAGAGTTCCAGGGTAAACAAACAAGCAGCTGTTACAATAATTCTCAAATCCTGGATGTATATCCTCACAAGCAATGGGGCCGAATACTTCTGTACCTACCTTAATGCCAATGCAATATTTGGCATTTGCTTGAATAATTGGCATTTTAAATACTTTTTTGGTGAATTTTTCAAGTCTTTCTTTCCCAAATTCAACATTATTCAACTTGTTCTACCAATTGCTGTTCTTTTTTTTTTTTCTTTTTACATTGATTCTAATTTAGGAAGACTTCTTTTTCCTGTTAGCTTCTTTCAGCAAATTCTTTGCACTGTATTCAGCATCATGAACTTAAACATACAGACTACACGTTTATATCAATATAAGTTAAATATTGTTAACCGATCTGGAGTCAAATAAGAAAAGTGAGCCCTGGCATTGAAACCTACTATTGGCCAGATTTACCCCATAATCCATTTCTTATATACCTATGCTCCAATAAACAACTGTAATGCAGAAGTTAGCTATAGAGGGTTTTAAGGGATGAGAGAAAGACGTAGCACCTCTCCATAACTGGGGAGTATCACTGACAATAAAAACAGTGAACATATGTGACAATAAATCTAAATTCAGGATACTGCCACGATACTGCGCTGGCTGTTGCTGAGATCAGCCAGTCTATACTAAATAAAGCAAGAGTGTCTAAATCTGGCCAGTGCACAATAAAAGCCAAGATGAGTACAAAAGCTATTGTCATAGAAGCTTGTTGAGAAATCAAAATACAGCATAGTAATGCAAATGGGGCAGTGTGATTTGTCAGGAAAAACTGCACAATTCCCTAGCTGATTTCCATTTAAATTTTTGAGGGAGCTAAGTATACAGCTTTCTACGCCAAAAACACACCAAATATAAGCAGATTGACAAGATACTTATTTTGCAGCAGTTTTTTGGGAGCAGTCACCAGTGCTGACCCAAACAACCTCTATTTAGATTCCTTGGTTTTACTCATTCATACAACTGGAAGTGATGATCTCTTCTCAGCTTTAGCATAATGGTGGTTAAGCACTTAATCCAAACCTCTGGCAAGCTAGTAAGGACAGCTAGTCACAAACTGGAGGAACTGATGTATTCACAGGCAATACGAAACATCATAAGCTACCTCTTTCACTTTTGAAACTCTACAAATGCAAAATCATAAATTGTAATAGAAGATTAGTGTTAATGAACAAGACAGACGCTTTCCATCCAACACATTATTGAGATTTTGTACCAGTTCTTTTCTTAGCCAAATTTATCTAGATCCTTTAAAAACAAATGGAAACAATTTATACAGCTTACAAATAGACTTGGAAAACTCTCCCTGCAATAATCTTCAGCTTTGTAATTTTTTAATAATTCAACATCCTTCTCAACAACAATACAAACGCTATCGACACGTCTCCTTTTAAAAAAACTGTATCCAGCTCTGTATTGTAGAGTCAGTGACAGCTATGACAATACCGCTTAGGTATATAAAGGTGTTTTCACGATCATGAGAAAAAAGTGTTAAGCTGAACAGAATGCTTCAAGACTCTCAGAGTATACAGAAATTTTTCATCTTTAGGTCACTTTTTACACCTCCAGTCAGGCCATCGCTAGCTGGTATGACAGTGACTCCCATAGAACAGATTGGTGTTTTAACAGTAACTAGCAGATAATTGACCATATCAATGAAATTATTGCTATAGTTGCCAGCATTTGTGAAAAAAAAACAACAGCCAAGACTGCATGGGCATAAAAACCCTCCAGAGATTGTATTTCTTCAAATGACTTTTATAATATATTTTAAATCTACACTGCTGACGGCACTACAGTGTAAGTATAAGAACATTTAAACTTGTTTCAACAAGCTAACTCCAGGACGAGAAACAATTCTGCTGAGGTATCATTGAGCATGGTATCTGGTTAATTATCCTGCCAGAAAAGCAGACTGATTAACCTAGCCAAGTGCCAAATATGGGGAACATTGTACAAACACTGCTACGGGTATTGAACCTGTTCTGTACAATCACCTGATTACAGGGCTGTCAGTCTGCTACGTGCAGAGCCTAAATTCAGATGCAATATGATGGAAAAGCTGGTCTACACAAGGTACGTGCACAGAATAAAATCATGATTTTTGGCAGGACATAACTGTAATTGCTGAGTCAAAACTGTAGTCCTATTTCTTAAAACATTTTAAGAGGCATATTTCTGACATATACATAATATCATAACTAGGCTTATTGCTGCCTATTCACTACTGTCACTTATTTTTAAAACAGTTGCAGAATTTCTTCTCAAAGAGAAAAGTAGTGTGCCATTTTTACCACTCAGATCAAGAAAGTCCACAAATCCTGAAGCTCTGTAAAAATATCGCATGTTTTTCATCTAAATGAAATTTTCAACGTTCCCAAAGTGTAAGAGCTTTGTAGGTTCATAAGCAAGGCTACTTCAAGTACTTCACAGCTCTAGCTATTTGGGATGCATGCAGTACAAATTTTTATCTGTGGCGAGATTATATTTCAATGATACAGCTTGGCAACCGCACTAGGAAAAGCCATAATGATCAGAAGGTATGTCATAAGATCATAGTCCGTAGCAAGGATATGGCTATTACTTTACCACAGGTAGTCACCTACCAATCTGATAGCAAAATAAAGCATTTCTATTACTTTTAACAAATCAAAAATGTCCCATTACGGAAAATGTAACTGATTTTTAATATTTTTTTTAAAATTTCTTGTTAAGGTATTTTCTATAAAGAAAACTTTACTGATTAGAGAAATCAAATTTTCCATTCAGAAGACATAAAAAGAAGAGTGATTCTCCACATATTTTTAAATTCTATTTTCAGTGGGCAAAATATAGTTTACCTATAGTGTACTTAATACTCTTTAGATTAGGAAAATCCCTACTTGGACTCAGCTTTTCATAGTCCCATGGCAATAGCCAAACTGAGCTTCCATGTGAGCAATCAGGCTCACCAAGGTATTCATAAAGGAAGGGAAGACAAACTTGTTAGAAAGTTAACGAAGTTAAAAGTAGGAGAACATATTTTGATTCATTCCCCTGGTTGCACCACAGCCAAAGGGACGGCTGTCCTCATGGGGAGAGTGAAAGACACCAGTTTTATAACAGCCCAGAGGGCTAGAAGTGGATAACAACCAAAAGTGATGGCTTGAAGCCATCAGTACATTTCCTTCATTTATAAAAAGAACTTCAATATGTGCTTGAAATGCTTTGTTTTAATTTGTTAGCTGTTCTGCAAAGATCTCTTGATAATACAGAATGTTTCCACAATAAATGTTGGCCAGAACAAGTTTACTCTAGAGTTTTACTCTATCATTGAGCGTTTACAAAATAAAATAAATTTAAATAAGTAAGGTTGGCCAAATTCAAACCACAAATCAGAAAACCACCAAGTAGGACCATCCTCCCTGCCAAAGCTTAATGTGACCTAATGGGAGAGCTGTAAGAGGTTAGAGTTGGTTTTTATGTAGCTTCATGTAATATTTGGCAAACCAAAGGGGGTGGACCAGGACTCCTGATCCTTAAACAAACATTTGATGTAATTTTTTTTTCACTTTTTCATCATAATAATACTCTGCATTCTGCCCTCCTATGACCTCAGCCCCTTTTCCCTGGGGTGGGTCGGATTTAGAACCTCCTTCTTCACTTACGAGTGCCATTTGAATCAGCCCTTTCCAGATGTGTTTCACCTCCACCCACAACAGGCCCTGCAGGTCCAGCAAAGTGCAGAGAGGGAAAGGACCGCGGGGAGAAGGAGCCGTGCCCTGGCAGCACATCAGTTGGCTTGCAGCTCCTCACTGAGTTTATTATTCATAGCACTGGTGGGAGGGCAGGGGGCAGGGTGACTCACACAACATCTTGTCTAAATTGAAAACCAATACCAATCCACACCCCCGCAACCGAGAAGCAGAGCTGTGGTGGGTCACTGTGGTCAGTTTTGCTTCCAGTGGATGTCTGGGCCCCAGGGACAGCAGCAGCTCCAGGCAAAGCAGGTCACTCGCTATCATTAAAACAAGACAGAATGGCAAGTTTATCTTTTCCCCCAACCCGCTTCAAAGAAGCAATCTCCACTGCCTGCTCTGTCTGAAGGAAGCTGTAAATAGAGCCAATGTGAAGTCCCTCAAATTATCTTCTAATTTGTATGAAACACACAGAGAACACTTTTTTTATACAGTTCTCCGCCATTCCAATTTAGTGCTACTCTAATAATACGTAAAAATAAATAACTACTTTACCAGCTTTGATCCAACTAGAAAAAGGAATGTTATATAGCCTGAACTCCACAATATTTCAAATGCCAGTGTCCAAGAAAATTATAGTCTTGACTACAGATTGAAAGTGTAACATAGTAAGGCAGAAATGAAGCGGTACTTTCTTTTGGGTACTGCTGTAGAAGTAACAATAGTTTAACTGCATTGAATTTAACAGTAAAGCACTTGCCTAACAAAGTAAGAGTTAACACGCTGTTCCAATCATATTTTAAACTACAAACTACAGTGTTTTTGCCACCATCAGACAACTTTACTACCTCAAGATATACGTGTATCTTCAAGAGTAACTATATGGACTTCTTTAATTTGTCACTGCCCTGGCTTTCTCTCATTGTATAACAATTCTGTACAGTTTTGCCTTCAGTTTGCCCCCTAATAAAATTCTTGATGACCAAATGCCTAATCCTGTTGCCAACACACCCTACCCTGAAGGGGGATAAGGGCAAAGTAATGAACTATACAGCCTCGGTGCCTGGAATAGGTGCTCCCAGCTGGATGGGGAACTGGGATGGTGGTCCATCAGTGCTTAGTCCAGGGAACCTGCTGAGTTGAGGAGTGATAGGAAGTTCCTGGGATGCTCGACGTTGTTTCAGTCACCCGGAGCGAAGCAAAGGCAATGAGGACAATAGGAAACGGTCCTGCCTATATGCATCTTCTACCTCCCAAGAGTTCCTTCCTGCCTGGGATCCAACAGGGGGGAGATGCTCCACGCTTCCTGCTCGAGAGTGCCACAGTGGCCCCAAGCGGTAAATCAGGAAAACTTCAAGCAGAAACCTGCAAGTCTTCCTGCGGGAGAGCCAAATCCTAAAATTAAAGGAATGTGTGACAAAGCTGCCGAAAGTGTGACACTTGGCAGCTCTCCCAGCTACCTTCTACTACTTCCCTTCTAGCCCCCAAAGTATCTCGGATATGAGTAAGGGGCACCATTAAGTAGCTGCTGGCCCTTTCCCACTGCAACTGCTTGGAAGAGTACTCTTGGCTTCTTCAGGCGTCACTGGGTTAAGGTAGAGAATGTGGCTCCTGGGCCCTCTGCCCAATTCCTATTCAGATGGTGGAAACCAGCACAGGAGATGGCTGGCTCTTTCTGAATTGAGGAAAGCTTCTAAGAAAATTAGGCTCCTTTCTTCACAAAGCTACACAGAAGAAAATAAAGCACCAGCCAAAAATCTCTGCCCTTGCTTTCTCCCAACCCTTATGTCAACCGGAGTTAACTCCCAATGAACTATATACCAGCTAAGGACAGGGCTATCTCACCCCCTTCACATCTGTTTCACAAACCAGCGTCCACCTTGAGGGACTGACTGTGGCTTCACAACCTTCTTTCAGTACCTTTAATCCCAACACCTTAGAAGTGAGATACGGCTTTAGCCGTGTTCCCTGTAGATAGAACACTCGCTCTTCACCCAAGTCACAAAAGCCATAGTTAGAGAAAAATCTCTCCCACCTCAGCCTTGCTTATAAACTGCTTCCATCTGGCTAAAATTAAGTTAAAATTCTTTCTTCTCAGCTTAGATTGATATTTCTAATATTTCATTTCCAGTGGGGGGAAAAAACAGCAAATTACCAAAGTGTTTCATATTATGTTACACTCTCCATTGAACTGAACATCTCACTGATTCCTTTCCACATAAGGATAATTGTGTTTTATCCACTAACAATAAAAACTGTAAGTATATGCTATCTTTTACCCCCATAGTAGAAAGCACTGTACAAATACAAAAACTCAAGCAACACAGCTAGCAAGAAACCAATGAAAAATGAGTGTTTACAAAAGACACCTCACAGAGGAGCAGAATAAAAAATGGAAATCTATCATACCTAAGTTATCAAATGGATAAGTTAATTATTCAAAATATAATTTTAGTTGGCACAGATGCAAACACACAGTATTTATAAAACGTTTGAAATGTGTGGGCAATGCTTTCATATCTTACTGATGCCATGAGGGGCAAAGGCATGCAATTATTGATCCAGCAAAAGAAAAAAAAAAAAGCACCTCATTATTTCACGTTAACTCTTGCAGATCTTTGGAACATCCCATCTTCCTACCCATCTTACATTACTCTGTTGAATTTGATATAGGAAATAGCACTCTGTAACAAACAGTTGCTCTTAAGTTTGTAATTTTTTACAGACCAGAAGATACAGCTTGGTCTAGGGATTTAAGTTCATATCCCTACAGAGTCATTGGCTAATTGTGTGAAATCAGCTAAATCTATTAATCCCTGCAGTAATCCCCATTAGTAAAAAACTAGTTTTTCTGAACTCTGAATGAAATGTAACATATTTTTATGTCTGAGGTAACAAATAAATTTCAAATTGAACAAGCTATTTTAGGGAAACAACTTTTATGTTTCTAAACAATAGACAGATAGATTTTTAAACAGATACAGATTACATATACTGAGACCCAAAGCCACTCTCTCTAAGTAGACCATTGTTACAAAGACCATTCAGAAAACTGTAGGCCAAAGTAAGACCATTTGTTTGACATGACAGATGTCTTTGACAATTGGGCACTTCACAGGTATCATTTAAACGTGTTTCAGTATGGAATTTTTAACTGCATATTTTTAATAGAAGTTGCCTTAACAGGGAAATGCACATAATCTAGTTCTGCTGGAAAGTCTGTTGAAGAGTCTACCTATGGAAAACCACACTTATCTTTCCTTTTCTAGAATTTTAGGTCTCCATTAGGGTCTGAATGCCAGAAACCTGCCTGTCATTCCTAAAGAAGTAATCATACAAAGAAATTGTACAGAATTTTTGTATTCCTGAGTCCTATAAATGCAGCCACTTTCCATCTTAAATTCAGAGACTTCATGCTAAAGTAAAGGCTGCTGTTTTCCAACAGTTCTATCTCCCACTTAGTAACATGAGTTCCTCACCATAAATTTGCTGAAATACTCAAGTTCTATTGCCTGCTTCTACATCTCAGGAATCATTGCTTTTTGAGAGGGATTTCAAAATGGAAAATTTGCCTTCTCAATCAAGATCTGACCGTCAGCCCTGCCTACAGTGTTCAGAGCCTAGCAGAAAGCTCCCTCACTGGAACTAGAAATTGGAAACTGGAAATAGAGAATCACTTTCCTTATGCATATATTTCTTCCATTAGTATTTTTTTAAATACTTGATTAAAAATTATCATCTGCTTATAAGTATTTTTTAAGCATAGTGTTGGTTTTGTTGGTGTTGTGGTTTTTTTTCAGAAATTGAATTTCTTCCTTTTTATAAAAACTTAAGAGTCTGGGGGAATGGGATACTGAGGAGTAATGCTCTGATGTAAAGTGAAGACCACGCTGGTTTGTACTCAGGTCTCTCATGAGTAGGTGTTTAATGTTCAATGGCCTCCAATGTAAACTTATTGTATGGACGAAAAGCAGCATACCAGCATACAGTACAGACACTTCCCATGAATTCAGTTTGTTTCAGATCTTTGAAAAACATCATAGCTGGGATTGCTACTAACACGACAAATCTCCTAGGCATGACAACCCCAAAAGAGTATGAAAGCACTGGCTATCGTGACGCAGCCTGCTATCATATCACAGCACATGAAAGACAGGGACAGAGAACAGCAATTTTTTATGAGCATTCAGAACATTTAAATCTGCTTAAACACGGGGATTTTGTAGAACAGGATCAGAGAATTAAAACTGCTATTCCATGCATCCCAAACAAAAGTAGCTCAGCGACACGGTGGTACCATAATTGCATCGGGGCCCCTGTCAGAAAATTATTGAATAGCTGAAGCATTAGGTATTTTAAAATTTATTATATTTTGTGACCAAACTGGCAACTGCGGAGGGGTTGGGACTATATTACAGTGTAATAAAAACCTCATAAAACATTTAAACAAACTCACACATCTGCAGAGAGATGGGAGGTATTATGTAATGTAAGTCATTGCTAAAGTCACCTCTCACCCTACTAGCTGCTGCAGGAGCAACTCTCGGTATAAAGTGCCTCTGCGGTTTCTCACTCAACCCCCCTCCCCCCAGTACACACACACTCTCATGTGTGGATGTTATTTACAAAAGTGACACCATGGTTTTGTGAGCCGTTTGGTGTTTTTTCCACACACACAAAAAAAGAAAGTCAAAAAGAAAAAGTGAAAAAACCTGGAATGGTTTTAGTTTCAAACAAACAAGTGTAGAGGTGAAGGAGATCCAGATCTCATTTTATATTACTCCCCATAGTAAGGAACTCTTGGATACAGGTCTTTCCTTAAACTTGTAGCTAACAACCTCCAGAGGATTTCATTGGTTTTAATAAAGAATATTCTGTGGACAAATTCTTGACCTACATCCTAGGCTGGCATCCCTATTGTGTTTGTTCTTCGAAAATTTAACAACAGCTCTACAGCATTCCTTTTGCAGATTGCCAGAGAGCTTATGTCTCAATTATATGCAAATGTAGATGATAATGTGTGAGGTAGGATCCACAATTTCACTCAAGGGACTACCTCAAAACCAGTCCAACAATCAACAATCCTCTGTCCAAACCACAAAAGACAATGAGAGATGACTGCTTGGAATGTTTTTAAAAATTATGGCCGCCAAATTGTTTGAAGGCAGTCAGGAATGTATACTGAGGACTCATTAGAGTTCCTCCCTGGCTGCTCTCTTCACTGCAGCATATTCAGATCAGCTCCCAGAAGGCCCTTGATGAAATATTAAGTTACTGAGCTGGAAAAAACAAATATCTTCAAAGTTTCATTTCTTTCATTCTTGATTTCATACTGACCTACTCTGAGACATGACACAACATGGGATATGGAACACTCTGCAATGCAAAACAGCATAACCACCACCTTTCCTACAATTGAAAAGCCAGTTATTTTTGCCAGCTGGAAGCCGAGCAGAAGCTTTGTGAAACTCTGAATTCCTTTGTAGCCTGGTGGTTTATGTGAATAGATATTATCTTAGAATACTGAAAACTTCCATGCACTTTGTTGCTAATTCACTACTTCTTTTCTCTCCAGTTTTTATCTTCTAACTTAAAAATCACATTTTCACTCATAAAGGTGCAGACCAACAGGAGAAATGCCTGTAAGGACTCTGTAAGGAGAAATGCCACTTTAAGTGGCATTATATGCTTATTCCTCCTCTCCTAGCAACTTCTTGTTAATAAAAGTATTCTAGCACAGGATAAAGAGAAGGGGATGAATGCCTGAGAAATTCTACATGTAATGGTGATTTCTGCTAACTCGTTCCTGAAGAACAATTCAAACACAACAATCTCTTCCTGAATTCAAAAACATTTTTCAGAGCTGCCATGAGGTAAGACAAGCCGTGTATTAAAAAAAAACTGCTGAAGATACCTAAACTCAAAATAACTTACCTAAGTCTCTCCCAGCTACCAGATCAATTTGAATAATATATGAATGGGTAAACTTACATAGTACCTCTTTTTTACATATCTAATGTAAAAATCATTTCATGATCAGGAATTGGAGTTCTGAACTTCTAAATGATATTTTGAAAGAGACCTTGAAAGAGGAGTTCCAGTTTTATCAGCTTATCTAATGAAACCAGATTAGCTCTTCTTTGAGGTTCTACCTCTTAAATCCCCAATAGCTTGTTCTTTCCAAAGCCATGAACTCTGTGTTTCAGTTAACAGCTCTCCTTACACCATATAGTTTAATATTAATCTGACATCTGGGTGCAATAGTGTTTGAGTATGAGGCACATTCACAACACCTACTTTTGCGAGTTTTGATTGAAGATTTTTCAGTGCCTGTGATTGGTAAAGCTCAATTTCTCTTCACTGGTTTTGAAAGATTAATGTACACTTCAAAATTACAGTAGAAGACCCCATGAAATAGGCTCCTGGTGTTATAATCTGGGGAGCTGGCCTAGCTGGACTCCGCAGGGAATCTGTTATCTCTGCTTCATCATTTAGGCAGATCATTGCCATTGCGGTTCCCACAAGAATTTAAAATAGTTCTGGGACTAGTCATAATTTCATCAGTTTATAAAGGCATTCAAGGAAACAGTAAGCTGATTTGGGAGTACAAAAGCTTAGCAGTACTGTTGCCATCATGTCTTCTTTCCTAATCACCTCTTGGTACGACTGCTAAAAGAGTGATTTATGTCAATATTGGAGCAAAGTGCAAAAGCTATGATTGTTTCTCAGCACCCCAGTAATTCCAAATTAGACTTCTGTCCAAAATGAAGGCTTCATATAGGAAACAATAGTTTTAAATTACCTTTGTTGACATTAAAAGATTTGAAACACTAGTGATGAATTAGATTCTTTCTAGGGTCCATGTCATTTTTCTGTACTGAGTATTGTTAGTCTTCTAAAAGAAAAAAACAAAACACATTGAAATGTACACCTGCACATATATATAGCCCAGTACCCTATGGTGAATGCTTATGGGGAAAAAAAAAAAAAAAAGAACAGGGAAGCACAAGTAATAGTTCTCAGACAAACTCTGCCACATCCAGTCATGTGTGACTTAAAGAGAGTTTCTGGGCTATTCATGTCATCATCCTTCCCTTTCTAAAACCATTTGCAGCTACTTACAGTTCTATAGAATGACTTCAAGTGATCTATTTCCCGACTGGAAATAGGAGATTTACAGTTCGTTATCATGTACATAAAATCAAGGTCAACAGATAACACAATATATAAATTCCCTCTGAATTCAGTGGAGACCATGATTGTATTGTGGTCTTAAAAGGAGAGAGGTTTGAATTAAATGAATACAAAATAATTATAAGAAGTATAGTTCAAAACTTTTAACTCACAGCAACTTAATTTAAAACCAAATGTCAACTGAGAAGTCTTGTGTAAACTTCAGTGTGAGACAGATCAGGCTGTAGACACATGGGTAGCTTACACACAAACTATTACATCTTAATTCTGTAGTAATGTATGTTCAAGTTATCTCGAAGAATTGCTAACATTCCTAAGAGACAACAATCCCAGTGTTTTCTTATCTGTGGATAAAATGGTATTTTTTATTTTATTAAAATGAAGCTAAAGTAACCATTCATTGACTTCCACTTTCTGTTGGAAAGGCAACTTTTAAAATCTTTCACTGCAAACTCAGCAAGTTCTTCATATCCCAGGTAAGTAAAATGGCGTCTTTAGTAAAGCCTCTAATGGAACTATTTATATATTTTTCTCCTGCAGAAACAAGCTGCTTAGATGGATTTTTCTTTTCATTATTATTTCACATTTTATTCTAGTTCTTGGCTCAGGTGTGAATCCTGAAGTTCATAAATAAATAAATAAATAAAATCTTTCCCACAAGTTGCCAGTTAGAACACACTTCAAAACGTTTGCAGATTTTTTTCTACCTACTGTCAAGTACCATGTATGATGCAAATGCCTTGTCATTAGAGAAATGCAACCAATGTCATCAAAAAGAAGCCTTTTTTCAGCTCCAACGTTCCATTTTCCCAAGAGTGCAAAAGTACAAATAATTTGATGTTCAAGTATGTTCTAAAACATGATTCACATGTGTTTATCAACAAAAGCATGCATTCATTTTTCTAATGAGTCAACCAATGAGTCACATCTTAGAGCAACGCATACTCTGTTTCATAATAGCACAATATACACTGTTACCATTTGTGTATTGAAAAGAGCGTATATTTGTGTATTGAAAAGAGCGTATAAGCAGCATTTGTAACACTAAAGTTAATCATGAAACACCACCAGAGCTGACAGAAAAAAAATACAACCTCAAAAGTAATGTGACATCAAAGATAAAAATACCCCAAACACAGATATTCAAGAAAAATACATTTTGCCTTTAAGAGTTTTGATCTCCTTTAAGTGAGAGATTTTGCACCCTATTAAGATTGCAGAACTCCTAACTTCGGAGAACAGACTATGTGTAGATTTAAAGTAAAGAAATAGATTTAAGTAAATTAATTAGCTACATATATAAAATTTGTCAGCAATGTTTTTACTGTGCATTCAAGAGCAAAGAAAGATCACGCACAAATATCAGTATCTTACTATTAAAGTAAATGTCACTTACAAAACTGTATTTTACTAATTGTAGAAATAACATGATGTAGTTTAAAAGACATTTTACAGTATTCTTGGAGAAAATAAATCACCATTCTCAGTAATCAGTCTTGTTCTACTAATGTGCAATAAGCAGCACAACGATGCTTGACTGTTGTACCTGATCTTGGCTGCTGCAAATTATAGTAATTCTGTTCAATCAATAGAAGTATACCACAATAAATCTGGTATCAACTCTGAGCTCGGTCTATCTTAATATTCCTTCAAGTAGGTATACATGGATATTATCCAAATTACTATATATAATACTAATATACTCCTATAGGCATATATAAAGATAGAAGTGAGGACTGGAGTTGATGACTTAAAAGGGGGCTTCTATCCTGTATCTCTAACATTACTCCAAAAAAATGTTTACCCAACTATGATTGTCAAATGAAATTCTAAATTAATATTTAATGATGTTGGTTTGCTTGTCAGTTAGCAATAATGACAAGCAATAGGGATGATATTAATTATGAATTCTAATTTAGAGTCCATCTGCTCGGTTGAGAACAAGACAATTGGAAGGATTCCACAAAAATACCTTTGAAATTATATTTAAAATGGAGAATGCTATACCTCCACATAGTATAGGAGGAGGATAAATACTACCATAGAATAATGTGTTAGTGTATCAAATTGTACAGCTGTAGAGTATTAGCTATTTCTATTAAAAGTTGCTCGTATGTTGTGGATTTTTTGTTGGGTTTTTTGTTTGTTTGTTTTTGTTGTGGTTTTTTGTTGTTTTTTTTTTTTTTTTAAATCTCTTTCTGCCTTCTTATCTCTAAGCACTAAAAACATTAGAAATTCTAGACTTAATGGCAGCATGTCTGCTTATATTCGTTGAAGACATGCCCCCTTGGGAGAAAACAAGTTCTGGTAGTACCACCAGCTCAGTCTTGCAGTTTCAACAACTGCTCATTACTCCAGTTAATCCAGATCCCAAATTCTGAGCTTTTAGAGAACCGTACTTCACACAACTGAAGAAAGGAAGCAAATTTAGTTTTAAATTGAAAGTATTTAATCTCACTCCACCTACCACCAGTAACCGGAGCTGTTTCGGCAGCTGGTGACTGCTGTGCCTGTGTGCCACACCATCTCATTTTTCAGCAGCAACAAATCTTACCAGAATTTGAGAAGAGGTGATCCAGGGGCTACTCTGGTACACACAGGAGAATATCTAGCTTTTATACCTGCATAAAGTATGCCCCAGTAGTGTCCCGCAGCTTATCAGCAGGCATAATCTCTGCTGAGCATGTAAGGAAATTAACACTTAAAAATTCTCCAGCTATTAGTAATATTACTCCTCTATAAGATAAGAGCCTGACTACAGATTTAGAACAATTGTGCTGAAAGTAGGAATGAGAAAACTCTACAACTACAGCAGCTCATCCAAATACCATTATGCTTAAAACTTTATTGATATTAAATAAATTTGTGAATGATAAAAACATAATTCCATATTCTGAATTCCTCATTCACATCAATTAGACTAAGTAGAACGGATGTACCAAATTCTTTATGAGTGATGCAGCTCAAGTCCCACTGATTCAAGCACATAATCTCAATCAGGTGAGTCTTCTGTAGCAATAAAGTGTGTTTTCTTTAAATTATTGGGTCTTGCTCTATTTGTACATAAAAGAGCCCCAACAGATGATAAGTTGGTAAATTCAAGCTTATTTAGCCCAGATAGTCTAAGAAAAAAAAAACAAAACACCACCTATCTCCATTAAAAATTCACATAGAAAAGGACTTAAAAACACTCTGACTTGGTGATTAAATGGCTAACCATATTCCATTACCCTTTAGAAGCATGAGAAATCTGGGAAAAGAGGAGGGGCAAGCTGAAAAGCTATTAGTTGCTCAAGAAGTTTATGCCAATTTGAAAGAAAAAAATATAATTATTTCTAAAAAAGAAGGAAATCTAAGTGAAAGTTACATTTGTGCGGGATTTCACATTGAAAAATGTACTTGTTTACCTTCAGGAGAAGCAGCCATCACTACAGTAACTCAGAAATATATGAATTCTATTAAAACACATTTTAATAGTATAGCCCATAAATTACCACTCCAACTCACAGCACAGTTTTGTACTGTGTTATCATAGGGTTTTTATTCTTCCCTTTCAACATATTTTTTTCTACAAATAGGGCTGTGGGTACCATCCCCAAGATCCATCCCTATGAAAATCTTCCGTGCTTAGTCTTCTGCTCATTTATAGATGAGGTCTCACCTGCCAATGTAGTAACCAAAAACCAGGTCAGGAAAATTCAAATTGTTCTGCCTTTCCCAGCTTACCAGAGCATGCAAAAAATCACAGTCCCAAGCTAGTTCCCTCAGTTTCCTCAGCAATGATATCTGAGAGACAGGCACTTCAGAAAAGAGTCCTCAAAGGGAGCAAGTTGAGCTTGGAGTTGTGTAAGACTTGTCTACCGCAAATGCCTTGGAGATGGCTTCCCTTTTCTCCTGGAACTAGACTATGTTTACACAACGCTAACAGAATTTCAGCCAGTAAATCTACAACACCAGTACCTGCACTGTGGTTTCTAGTACTGATAGCTTCAAGATTGGTGTGCAGAGCCAGCCCAGAGTCTGAGATGATGGTGTAGATATGCTCTTAAACATACCTGTAGGCCTAACTCCGGCCTCCAGGAAGGAGCACTCCTTGAGAAGGACCATGTCCTGGGGTTTGACTGGACGGTGGAATTCCCTCTCCTTTCAGCCTCACCCACCACCAACACACAAAGCCAGAGTTCACTGACCTTCCAGATTACCAGAGCAATTTGAATCCTCATCTATCACTTGCATGGCAGGTCAGAGAGGAACAAGAATGAGGAAAGCAAAGGAAGGAAAACAGTTTATTGATTTTTTTTTCATGTTAAACTGACCCACTTGAAGCAAACATTCATTGGGCCAGCACAAGGAAGAGAAAACATTTTTTCCCCATTCCTAGAGACATGCCCAAGCAACTTGACTAGAGCATTTTCCTCTGCTCTTTTTCATAAACACACACCTGTGTCTCATAATAACTGCTAATTAAAATCAGATGTGGGTGATTCCACAGATATCCAGAGGAAATGAACCAGTGCAAATACAGGCCTTAGGCTTTTTTGATACAGCCAGATAACATAGTGGAGATCTTGGAGATCAAAAATGTGTATTAAGAAAAAGAGGATGGCTCTTAGCATTTAAGTCTCTAAATTGACTATGTGATCTAGGCCAGAGCTTTCACATAGATACTGGAATAACTTAAGTTCCTGGGGCTTCACAGGGCTTAGATGAGCCCAGTGAAAAATCGTTGCAGGTTTTCTAGTACATGTCTCTCTTAGAATTTTGCTCACCTAAACCACATTCCAAAAGATGGAGAAATTGATCTGCTTTTGTTGTACCTACTTTACACAGCATTTCTGCCAAGTCCTAAATTATCACAGAAGAGATAGCTTTAACTAACAGTATCTGAAGGGCTATCAGAAACATAGCAAAACAGAGCATTTTTCTGGTATTCTTAGGTTCACCCCCCCATGCACAATAAGCACACTGAGAAAATATCCTCTGATCAACTGAGCAAAATTGATTTGCCATTAAGAGAAACTGTTTTTTTCTATCTTCTGAAGCCGAAAGAGCATTGTCTCCTCTCTTCAAGAAAGACTGCTCTAAACTATACTGGTAAAAGCCTGGCCTTCAGAGTATCTTACATTAAATATATTAATATTGCTTTTCATATTACTTTTAAAATTATATTTTTGTATCACATAAATTATTATTCTCTCAGCTTCTAATTCCCCATATGTAACTTTCTATAAGTGCACAGCTTCTTATATGCTATGAACGTTCAACTAACAGAACAACAGGTGAGTCGCTCTTTTTCTATCATTAGATGAAAACTAAGGCATTTCATTTCAGAAAAGGAGTTGACATGGAGCAATTTACCGGCACCAATCCCTTCTCTTACTTGGAGTTTCTCATCATGTTCCCTTCCTCGCCTTGTATCAGGATCAGGGAGGTAGCAAGTATAAGAGAAGGCAGACTGTTAGCTTTCAGCCACATTGGGAATATTTCTCCCCGTGAAAACTCCTACTCCTAAGTGTTCTTGGTGTTGTAAGCCTTCTCAGGAGAATTGATTTTGGTAAAGACTGGTTTCTGGAAATTTTGGACAAGATTGTCCATAAATGTCAAAGCTACACACTTGTAATGTTATCCACATTTTATACTCTCTGAACATTTTGACTTCAGAAAATCTGATGCCATTCTATAACCTGTATTCCTTTACTTCCTGAGCGATAACCATCTCCGCCACATGGAGTAAGCCTTGAGTGAAGGCTACAAATTAGGTATCTGATATGTCAATACAATATATTAAATAAAGATTAATGAGATTTACTTTAGTAAATTCAGTGATATAATTGATGTACTTGCAACACTCCTTTAAGATGGCTCTGACAAATATTGTGTGCTATTTAATGCTAATTTTAGTAGCGCTACTGATATTCATGAGACTGATTCTGCTGAACATGTTTAAGTAACAAAAAATGCAAACTGTCATTATTTAGATTAGTATGCCAAGACTAAGCAACATTGAGTGTAAGCTGAAGCATTCAATATCACAACATATTCTGCATGGTTCTGCAAAGTTCTTTTGAAGAATTAGACAGAAAATATTCACACAAACCCTGTAGCTATAATTTGTAATTAGAAGCAAAGTTCTACAGAAAAAGGAACCTGCTTTATTTCCTCTCCCTATAATAACAAGAGGAAATGGTGTGTTTAGGGAAGATTAAAAAACAAAAGTCTGCCGAGTTTCTCTAACAGTCACAAACGTACTTCAACAACTATTTTACTTTACATTATTTCATATAAAAAATACAAATAACCTTAAAATTGCAAAGTTAGGAGACAATGAATAAACCATTGTAGAAAATGCAGTTCATCATCAAGCATAATTTTTCTTACATACATCTTGGATCTTTTTGTGTATCAGCTGGCACATCCCCTTCCTCTCAATTACACAGAATACGTTGGGAATGAGACAGCACAGGGATATCAAGCTGTCTCATCCACTCAGAGTTATTAAAAATGTTTACATTACAGCAGTTCTTAAAAAACAAATTTTGGCCCTAACCCTTTGAGTGGAAGTGTCCTCAAGCACACTATCACTGACAAACCCCCCTGATTTTAAACCTATTTTTTTCAGCCTTAGCAAAGTGTAGTCTAACAGTGCCTTTACTGTAGTCTTGCATGAAAGTAATCACTTTTTCTGTACTTTTCCTATGACAAATTTATTTTTCCTATATGCTTTTACTGGCTGGTGCCGTTGGCATGGCTTGACTGACAATGAGCCAGAAAGATGTGAGTGTAGGGAAAACTCACAGCTCTCTCAGCTGCTGGCACAGAGGAAGGCAAAAGTATAGCAGAAATGATGCATTCAAGCACAACCCTGTGAGTTAGTATTACCTGCCTGCCAGCTTGCAAACACCACTGGCAGTGCATCTAAATGCAGATTATTCACACCCTTGTAAACTAAGAGAAGGTGCTGGAAACTAACTGCATAGAAAAATTTAACAAAATATTGTAAGCATTCATCAGCTGTAGGAGCAAGTGAGTGCTTTTATTTGATCCCGGGATTTGAAGAGGTGAAGTATGTCGATTTGCAAACTAAAATGCATCCTGAATTATACTTAAAGTGAAAACTTTTGTTAAGGACATTAACAGCCCATCTAATGTTTTACTATGTCTTGTTACCAGAATAGAATTACAGCCCTATTAGGAAGTCAATCTCATGTATTCTTATCATTTGGGAGACCATCTTTGAGTACGGTGCTATAGTTGGGTCTTACAGAAAGCATCATAATAATTCCATCTGTCTACTCTGAAGGTGATACAATGCCAAAGGAAATACCAGAGCTGGTGGTACTGAATAATAATTTCACATGACAACAACTCATCCTAAAATCTCCAGAGTTCCAGTTCACTGCTTGCTGGGTATTAGTGATTTGAAGGCATCATTACCTACACTTTTGAGTTTTAAGACAACATCCAAAGAAGTTTTCTGAATTGCTTATGAAGCTGAAAACAAAAAATATTTTTCTACTAAACCAGTCCCTCTGTTTTCTAAACAAATCCTAGTTATGCATTTGCCTTAAGAAAAGTAACTTAGAAAAACCTCAGCCGTACTGAAAACACACATTAAAGAATTATTCTCATACTTTGTAAGAAAGGGGGGAAATCTCATTGTCAGATGAAACAAAACGTAGTTTTGAATCAAGGAAGTCTAATAAGAGTGTATTCATGTTTTTTACGATTTAAGAAAGCCCAGCAGAGGTGACAATGACACAGGGTCACATTATAGGAGACAGCACAAACATGCAAGCAAGGTAAGCCAGTTATCCAGTCCAGCAAATGCCCATAAAGTTAAAGTCTCTTTCGTTTTAATTCAGTGAAGCTCAGCAAGCTATAAAATCTAGGAGAAAAAAACATACTGTAACCAGGGAAGATACAATTCATGAAGAATTTATCTCAGTAAATGCTAAAGTAGACATGGACAGAAGAATACATACATTAAGAACAAAAGCACTTTCTTTCTGGAATCAGTGATGACAAAACCCAAGATGAATATGATACTATCTGATTAGCTTTAGTTGTAATCAGCACTGGCCAAAACTGCGTTTAATAGAATATATTTAAGATCTCATAATGTATGTGGTTGAAAAGGAATGGTAGTGAGGAATATAAAGGAATCTTCTGTAAATACAGTCAAGTAGACACCAAAGCTAGAAGTGGAAAAGCTTTAGAAACTACACTACTTGTGATATTTTTGAGAAGTGGGAAATGACAAGTAAGTTCTGTGGCAAGGAGTTTATTTTAATGGAACAGCAGTAAAAGAAATGACACAGTGGAAGCATTTTGTGTGGTCCTGTTCATATTTTCACTGGATGGACAGAGTGCTGATTCCACCATAAGCTTTTATTAACAGCCAAATCCGACAAAATGTGATTTTAAGCTAAAATATATACATATATAAATTGTTTATTATTTAAATTTCAAAACAAGCATAGCATTCAGACTAAGAATTAAGCTCTTGCCAATTTTATAGAACATAACACTATGAAGGTTATATATCAGTCTAAACATTTTCTCAGTGTACTGTGATGAGAAAACAGTTAGGGTCTCTCCCCCCCCCTTTCTTAAACATATTCCTCCCTCAAAAGTTTGCTTTTTGGGACAAGAGAAATGCAGTGCTTATTTCTTAAATCACAATGTTTCTACTCTCAGTTGGCTTCACATTCTAAGCAAATTTTGCCAACAGCCAAACGTTCGAGAACTTAAACCGCTGAAGAATGTACAAATGGCAGCATCAGGTAAAATCACAAGGTCCATTTAGTTCACAACCTGTCCCTGATAGGAGCCCCTGGGAAGTATCCACCAGGTCCTTAGCTATTTTCAGGCACTTTCTAGTGCGTTGGAGGGTGTTCTGAACAGCATCTCTTCCACGTCTGTTTATCCATCTTTGATACTTTGAACCTAACCCCTCTCCCTTTCAGCATATATGCTGCCCCCTGTAGTCACTCTGTTTTCTCCAAACTTTTGTTTCCCTTATCCCTTCCTGCTTTTCCAAGCAAAAGTTCTTTGGTCTTGCTAGAGCTTGAAACCATCCTGTTCCTAAAAATGAACTGGTATAGACAAATGCCAGCAAGCAAATGTCTAGGGAAGAGTGTAAGAGGACAAGCATGTAATGGTATTTCATCCAGTGCTATAGAAATCTCCAACAATTTATGGCTTATGTCTTCTGTATTTCAAAATAATCTTTAATGGATTTTTCTCCCATGTATTTCTTCAGTCATGTTTAGAAACCATGCATGCTTAAACACAGATTTGAGAACAATATTCTTTTACTTACTTTGAACTTCTCATATGCTGACATAACTTGATATCCTCTCATTTTTGTACTGAAAAAAGACATGGGGAGGTGAGAAATAAAATCAATCCCTACTCCATGGTATTCACCATTTTAATCAGTTAATTTAACAGTGCTCAGTTTTTAGCAGACTGCTAAAACAAGAAATTGCATTCAATGGAGAAACAGTCTGGAAGTGGCATTCCTCTGTTTCAACTCACCCATCCAGATGGTAACAGAAGCTAACATGAAATAGATGGGGAAAGACTTTCTATGCCTTAAATATCTTCCAGGGTAAACTGACATCTTGTCTTTTGTTGTTGGCTGCTTTCATTTGGTTTTGAGTGCTTCAGGAGCACAAAAAAGGCTCCATATAATCACATTTGTCTTTGTCAGGTACTTCCCTTGCCTTCAGCAGAGCTCTTGGATTTAGGAGATTCAGAGTTTAGAATCTCCTGATAGCCTTAATGTGCAGTATTAATTCTTGTATTTGAAGGCCAGATTAATAAAGTACATGAGGTTCGTACTTTGAGACAATAAAGATGGCTGGAATATATATCTAGCGAAGAGAACCTTCAGTTTTGAACACATTGGGCAGGTCACAGCCATACATCAGGAATCAAGAACTCTCAATTAGCCCAAAAAGGCCTGCAGTAATGGAAGTAAACCTGGGTTGAAACCCAGTGAAAAGCTGGGGGAGCTAAGAAAGAAAAATTTAGTAATGAGAGAGCTTGAAAAACAAAGAGTGTAAGTCTGGCTCACACAAGTAGTTAAGGAGAGCTGGGCAGGAGGAGTGTACTTTGCTTCTTTTACTGCCGTACGGACTGCACGCTAGGGAAGCAGAATCACAGCATGGTGCTACGGACGGTGGCAGAGAGCTAAGCTCTGTGATGGTGCTGCTCCAGCACAAACCCCTGGTGTAAGCTGTGAACAAACATAAAAGAACAAAGATACTTCGAATACAAATGCCTCGACAGAGTATACCTATAAAGAAAGCTACTTCAATCAGTCTGGGGAAGCAAATTATTTCAAAAACTTTTTGACTCTATAAATCCCGTATAAAAATAGCTCTTCTGCTGTACTGAAGGTTAGCTAATTACTGTGGAGAACAAATTTTCAACCAAATGAGAATGCCCACACAAAGCGATGAAGTATATCCCCCAGAAAAGGATATTTGGTGAAACATGAAACATTACCCAGAGTTAATTCCCTCACAGATCTCTTCTGAGTTTCTCAAAACTTAACCAATTGCAACTCTTTTAGCTGAAATTTCCCATACCAGATGTCTGCCTCAGGCTGAATTTATTTTGGAAAACTCCAGCCAAAACTATCCAGCCATTTCAGAGAAATACTCTCACAATCTTTTATTTGGAAACTTTTAGGACTCTAACGCTTTACAGTCGAGTTTCTGAAATTAGACGGGAAAGGAGTGAGAGTAGAAGATATACCTACAACTGTCTATGAAAGCCTGTCCAATTTTGGCGAAGCTATAGGGCAAAGTCAACCTTTTGCTAGAATAGCTGCTTCCAGGTGTTGTATCCTCAGGCTGGGTCGAGTACTATAACCAAAAGCATAAAAATCTCTCCCCTGTGCTCTCTCCATCATCTCATCATCTTGCTAATTCAGCAGGACGGGAAGAGAGCTGACAAGCAGAATATTTATTATGCAATATGGGAAGGAAGCATGTGGTATTAGTTGGGATCGGCTAGGAAGGGATGGAAAAATCTACAGAATTGGGGGGAAAAATGGGAAGATTAGAGAATTTGAGGGGGAAAATGAAGAAACGGGTATTGGGTGAGAAAAATTATGACTAAACAGGATACAAAATGTTGCAACAGTGAATCTGGGAAAGGGACAGAGATTTGGGGGAAGAGAATGGGAGTGAGGGATAACCAAAGGCCAGAGTGGGAAAGCACCTGGACTTGAAAGTTGAGTCTGGACCCAATTTGAAGATTGGGGAGGAAATAAGCACTGCAAATGGGTGAAGCAGAGTCCAGAGATGATGAGAAGATGATTTCTTCTATAGCAACAAATTTAGAGCTGCCACCATAAGCCAGAGAAACAGAGTAAGTGAATGCAAACATTTGTCCCCAATAAAAGTGATTTACACTGCTTTCAATTCAAAGATAGTTTTTAAAAAAAAACTTTTTTTTTCCCCCAAAAGGCCAACTCTTTAGTAGAACAGATAATGCAAGCAAACTTCTTCCTTCAGCAACCTCTCAGAACATGAAGTATTTTAAAAAATCTGAACGAGGAGTTTCAGAGTAAATTCTCCAAGAAACAGATAATTAGTGATCACCTATAAAAATATTCAAGAGACTTTGCTAGAATCATTATGCGAGAAGCTGGAGTCCAACTTTCCAGAATAGCAATCTGTCTTAATCAAAAAACCATGTCCTCCCTTTCTGCAAGACTTCACCCTCATTCACTCCATACTTTTCAAATTTCCAGATGAGCCAGAGGTAACAGACTCCCTTCACTATACTACTTTGATTCATTCCTAAAACAAGAGGGGAAAAAGGAAAAAATAAATATATAAAAACCACATTTCAATTTATGGGAAGGCTGTGAGGATATGAGTTTTTCATTACAAATCTCATTTTGCTTGATTTGATTAATTAGCTAAATTTACATTAGCTTTATGTTTTTTCCTCAAATTCTCAACATTATTTCTTTTGAGGGTTATTTCCCTTAATAATTAAAGACTAAATTGATGAAAATTAGAGAATTAAATTGTTCTTGCTAGCTTGGTTTCAGTAACTGTAATCAATTCAAGGAATTGATACAGATCTCTCAGTGAGCTTTTTACTGATACATAATATCAGGCTGTAGAACCCAAACCCAGTGCTTTTCCTTCTCAACTTGTACTAGTTCAACTGCCAAACTTCAGTGCAAACAAGTAGCAGTGAAAAGTTTAAGCACTACTAATGCTAAAAACACACCTCCCAGCTCTACACGCAGCAAGAGCAAGACTGCTGCATTCAGGCCCACCCCCACCCGCGAATCAAGTCACTCATCATAACCCATCCCACCAGCAGTAATTACCCTTCAGGTATGCCAATTACATGGGCGAATCATCCCATACATTGGAGATCAAGTCGTTACTCATAAGCAAGTGATAGTTTATATAAATGGTGTTTGTAAATCAGCCTGTCTTGCCTGGGGAGAAAAAAAAAAATAATAATCACACTTAGCTCACAAGTCAACAGTGTGATGATGGCAGGCATCTTCAGCCAAGGCTAGAACCAAATCTACAGCCATAAACTGTCTCAAAACTTAAGTGTTATGGAGCTCTGATGCTCTCCTTTCACACAAGGTAAAAGACCTTCAACAAATGACATGTTTAATGCTACATTGCATGTCTCTGGGATTTAGTCCTAAGGGACTTTTGTACATTGAAAGAAGCATTTCAGAAAGAAATTTTCAAAAATGCTCCAGGTCAGCCTGGTTTTATCTACATTACTGGGAAGTCACTGATCCTATTTAATTTACTTGAATTAAAGCATTAAATATTGGCTTAACTGTTCCCTATTATAATTAACAGTGGTAATTCACTTCAGTGGGATCAGAGTGCAGATATTTAATACTTTCAGTGATCCCAAACTTACTTTCTCATTTCATATATAATTATGTCTGGATTATATCCTCTAGCAGCATCCAGTATTAGCATCATTTTCATTACTTGGTTTTTTTTTTTCCCTCTTCCATTAAACTAAACCACTCTAATACTGTTCACTGGCTGCAATAAATGTTTATTCTTTAGTGCAAATGGAGAAACTGTCACAGCTAATTGTTATGCTGACGTAAAACAGCTTGTTGAAATGTCAGCCTGGAACTACAGCAAATATGTCATGTGAAGGATTACTTGAAATTTACTTCAATGAACAATGTTTAATGATGGTTTATACAGTTTTATAAAAGCACCTTAACACCTTTCTGATCTAAAACAGAACACTTAAGTATTCCAAAACAACAGCAGACCACCCAATACCTTTGCCTGGAAGCATCAGCAATCCTGTCTTTGGAGGGCAGTGTATATACTCTTAATATTATGAACATTTTAATTGCATTTAGATTATTATCTCATGCTCCGGCAAAAAAACTGATGGCATTTAATTATAGAAGTAAAATAATGTGGTAATTAATTATTAAATAAACAGCTATTTTTGTGTATACATGCAAAGGAATGCAAAGCATTCTTGTAATTGATCGATCAGTGTTTAATAACCATTTACATATAACGACAAAATTAAGAAGAGCCCAAAGGTTACCACTGATTAAAGAAGTCAGGCTATGGAAGCACTCCGTTCTACTGCACGTTTAGCCATGTACGCTTCAAAGCCCCAAACCCCGCATTCCCCCCAAGTAGGCAGGCATGTGCTGATGTCAATCTGGGGCCACTCCAACAATCTCAAAGAATTCTGACGTACTTCTACTTAAGCTGCAGAGCTGGATGGTAAATTCAAGAAAAATAGCCACTAAAAATGATCTCTATAATTCATTCACATACCAAAACACACTAACAGCAATGATGACCAATTATTCTTTTCAGTGAGACCTGGCATAGAAACAAACTTTTGTGTTTTGTATTACTAATCCTGATGCATCCTGAAAACAGGAGTTATAGAAAAACCCACTGGTAATTTTGAAACAAAGACATGTATTTATGGTTGACAATGTCTAAATTCTTTAGGATTTCCTGCGAAGTTTACTACACTAACTTCTGACTCCTCCTTTCTTTATAGGATGTAATGTGACTCAGCTGTAATTATTAGGTCCAGTCTTGTCACCTTGAGGAAGTGCAAATGGCACTCTGCTCTGTAGCTAGCCCAACTTACCTCACAAGGTGCTGGTATAAGTTGACTGAGCACCTGTTTCCCATGCAGCTCTTGACTCAAGACAATTGCAATTATCGCTGGCTATTGCTTTGTGAGAGGTGTGGGTTTTTCAAGCAACGGCCTGCTGCCTAGCGATGCGGCTCACGGTGTTAGGCAAAGCCATGATTTCCTTCCCCATAACCGGTAGCTCTCCATGGTCCTTCAGTCCCTTCCGTCCCTTCCCTTACTACACACAAATTCATGCGCTTTTGCTAATCAGTACTGGTTATCTGGGCATCTGCCTCTAGTGCACAAACAGATTTCTAGCCTAAATCATGTTTCATTTACTCCCCTTAAACTATTATAACACAGATGAAGAAAACAAAGTCCCAAGAGTAAGACTAACTTCAGTTCTTGATCTCTCATACTTCATTCATGTCAGATTAAGCCTTCGGTTCTCAGAAAACTACCTACCTGTCACTTGTTCAGTAAACATCTAGTCTGACAGTCTTCATGTTGGGTTATCAATAACTTGAGCCTGAATTAGAGCTCCAAGCACCCCATAGCCTAGTAGTAGGCCTACTTGTAAAGACTAGGGTAACTACAGAACTAGGCAGCAAGTGATCTTTAAGCAGGTCACTCCTGTAACTGAGGGTCTGGGCAAGAGCCATCTGAAGTCTCATGTACAGAGTAGCTATAAAAAAAAAATTTAAAAATCAATAGAACTCTGATATTCTACATTTACACCAAAAAAGCATGGAAAATGGCATGTACACCCATCTTTGATACTAGCTTGCAGTCTGACTCAATCTCATATCACACATGGAGAATCACACAGAATCTTCACGGTTGGAAAGGACTTTTGAGATCACCAAGTCCAACCACAAAAAACCCAAACCAAACCAAAAAAACCTCACCACACTCACCCACAGACACAAACCAACAACCTCAGGCACTAGAGCATGCCCTGAAGTGCCATGTCCAGACGTTTGGTAAATACATCCAGGGATGGCGACTCCACCACCTCTCTGGGCAGGCTGGTCCAGTGCCTGACAACCCTCTCAGTAAAGTAATTCTTCCTAATATCTAAACTAAACCTCCCCTGCCCCAACTTCAGACCATTCCCTCTGGTCCTGTCATTATTCCCATGGGAGAAGAAGCCAACACCCACCTCTCTACAACCTCTTTTCAGGTAGGTTATCCCATATAAAATTTAAGGCAGCTTATGTCCTAAACAGCTTGTTATGCCTTTTTAGTAAGTTAAGAGCAAGCACCAAGGCAGCAACTGAAGACGTTCAGTTGTGCACCTATAGTCACAGTGTTGGCAGAAGTATTTCCCCTACAGATTGAATTATAGCAGCAAAAGCAAAAACACAGTGTAAACTTTAAAGTGGAATTACATACAGAAATTGCATTACTGCAAAACTTGTCTTTAAAACAGTATCATTATCTGAAAATCTGCTTCACAATGAAAGAGAAAATAGACAAAGAAGGTATCATGTCAAACTTCCAGCTCTGCCAGAGACTCCCTATGCAAGCTTAAGCAAAACATAAATATTTTGCCATTCTCCATTTTAGCAACCAGGAACAGCAAACACCTCTTTCTCCCTCTCCTGTCATCTGCCTTTTTTGTTTACACTGTGGTACTGAAAAGACACACAGACATGACTTAGTCAAAACAGAGTTACTCTCATTCATTTCAGCATGAGTTCCTCAAGTTCCCGATCACTTAGTGTCTACAAAGTACATATCCCTCTTCCTAGTGTCTATAAAGATAATTAAGCCAAGGTTTAATTTAAAGAAAGGCTTTTCCATTTATGCTAGGAATCAAGTTTCTGTTCTGCAAAGCAGTAAGCCCTAGTTTGGTATCTTCCAAAAAAAAGTTTTAAAGCCCCTAAATAACTAATATTTGAAGTGATGATTTAGATCACTGCCAGGTCATAATTTCTTAGAATAAATACATCTTCCATTTTGTCTCACATTTATTTCAATATTACCTTAACATTACACTACTCAGTATTTATTAGATGTTTCTCATACAAGAGAAAAAGACTATTTAGGAACATCATCTTACACGACAAAATGTAGGGAAAACACAATCCAGTAATCAAGGAGTGGTATTTGCTATATAATATAGCTAATCATAGCAATTCACACACAATATACTAATAGTCTGTTATTTATCCCTTTTTATAGTACTCTAGTTTTCCAGTGAGTCCATTTAGTATTATAAACTGCTGCCACTGTCACAGTGAGGGAAAATATTCTAGCCACAGCTAGGGTGGGAATCTATATTGCACAAGTTAAAATGAGATGATTCCTACCTTTCTTTTCTCCTGTACCCTATAATTCTGATATTGCAATTAAACATAAAAGCTCAGTACATACTTTTATACCTTGCTTGAAGTTAGAATAACTGCCAACTTTCCAGCCAAGGCGCAACTTGCAATTCTCTTTTTCTTTAATATTAGCAAGCAAAGAACATTTTTAAAATGCAAAATTTAAAGGACTGCGGTAAAGTCATCATAACACTACTAATCAGACTTAACAAAAATTTGAAAACCCAAGGCTTAAAAGTAACTGTAACCCATTATGCAAAAGCACTTAACCCGATACTCTGTTGGAATTAATGAGCCCCATTCCATCAACTTTAACAGAAAGAAGTAAATTAAGTCCTCATCCACTTACCAGAGTGTGTTTTTGAAAAAGCAGAGCTGGCTTTAGAGATAGTGTTCCAAGTCTTGTAATTTTTCTATAATTCATTGTTAAACAGAAGAGAAAGCTAATGACTTACTTGCTTTTATAAATATCTCTGTAATTTCCTCCATATTTTGCATTAGTCACAAGGGACTATGAATTACCAAATATTTTTGGTATATTTGGTATTATGGTATCTCAAGCATTTGGTAAAGCTTGAGAAACAAACAACTCTGAACTGCTTTGGTTCAGTTTCTTGGATAGTTGCTACTCAATAAACTAGACAATTTTGATACCACTACTGTAATAACACAAAATCATCCACTATATAACCTTAGTCTCCAGCCAGAGGAAAGCACCAGTGTAAAGAAGCTACCTGTCTTTACAGACAGTTCACTGATTTCAATTCAATTCTAAACTTGGAATATCATCAGCAGTAGTCAGCTTGCTAAAAACAATGCTAAGATTGTATGTTTTTAATTGACAAATAGTACACGAGTCCTCTCTGAGTATACACCATGTAAAATTTTTAAAGTTTTATAAAAGCTCTTTTTTCCATGGATCAAAATTATTTAACATCAGTTGTCTTTGTAACCAGTATACCTTACTCTTTCATATTTGGAGAAGCAAGCCATAATACTCATGTAACTACCCTACGTTTAGGCACAGTTATAATTCTCAGCAAGCCATGTTTGTGAATATGATTATTTTTATTTCCTCACTTTAAAGAAGCAGTCTTCTGAAGAAGCTCATCATTAAAAAAAAAAGAAAAGTATGTTTTAAGCTGGCAACAAGTTGACAACCCATCATCTTCAGAAGTTAACATTCATAAAGTCACCTTGTAGGGCAAATAGGGCAACAGTTGACTTTCTGCTCTTTAGAGATATAGCTCTGTATTCATTTCTACTGACAAGCTGACAATTAGAACATACTGAAGACTACGCATTCCCAGGAGTTGTCTCCTTCCAAACAGCAGCCAAAGTGTGAATGTAGGGACAAATAAAATAAAACAGTCATGAATGATAGATATTGTTAAAGGACACAAAGGAAATTGCTTTTTCAAACTGAGGGGGGAGTGAATACGAGACGTAGATTGAACTAAAACGTTATTCCTGTTTTTACTAAAAACCTGCAAACATCAAAACACCACAAACATCAAAATGGTTCTAGTATTCCATCAGCACTATATATATACATGAATCTAAGAATGCTTATTTTTGTGAACTTTTACTGCAAAGGCAAGTCATTCTTGGGGTTTTTTTTTAGGTTTGCAATTTTGGGTCTCTAGCACACATTAGCAGTTAAGTGCAATTTACAGCACTTGTTGACACCTTCCAAGGAAGCACGTGGCTAGGTAATATATAAGTTTTAACTGAATTAACATTACAAAAACTTTCTGCTGCCAAACTCCATCTTTGGAAAAACTGGTACGCTAAACAATTTTGGTGCTTAGTCACATAAAACTGCTCTTTCAAGTGATAAGATTCCAGACAATTGTGTGTCTGAAAAAAATCAGCAAGAAAAGAAATGCAGCAGTTAAACAGTACGTATGTGTAGTAACTTCCTGCAATGGTCTGGCAGACCGGTTTGTTTACCCCAATTCAAATACCAAGTACTATATTAATACACAAAGGCAGTAACTTGCTTTATTTTCAGACACAGTCCTCTAGGATCTCATCACTTAAAAATCAGCAGCCTTATGTGACTAAGCACCAAGAATGTCAAAAACCAAACATACTTGCACAGATGTTTAATACCAATGCAATGTATCTGCAATTGTTACGAAACAACAAAGATTTAAGATGGATTTAGAAGGGCCACTGCACTTGTTTTGCAGCAACATTGAATATCAAAGAGCAAGACACAAATTGTAGTAATGAGTTTGCATTTTTATACTCTTTCAAGCGCAGTCATATATTATTTTGTCAGCAGCAGCTGAAGGAATTACTACTTGTACTCTCCCTTTTAATCTACTCCCACCCTCATCATCATGACTCACTGTTCACTCCCACGGTCTTACCACAGATTACTTGCTTTCACCCAGTATTAAGAATATACTTATTTTAAAAGGCCAAGGACAGACCAAGAATCTAACTGTTTAACAGATGCAGTTTCATGAACAGCCATGAAAGCATCTGAACAGGTTCAACTATGGAGATGGTAATTGCTGGTAATAAAATAGAAACAAAATAGTGTCATGAGCAGCTTCAGACAGGATCTGCTGTTCAATGAAGAACAAAGTGTAACTACAGCCTTAATATTTAAAGAGCCTTGTGCACCTTAGCATCTACTAAAAGACTGCATTAAGTTTAATTTATAAGTACAGATTTCCTCCTCAACAGTAAAGCTTAACATCATCCAGTATTACACGAGTATCATAGATTCTTAAAACACTTGAACACCAGCTATCACGTCAAGAGTAGCAGGATAAGTCATCAAACTCCATTTCACCTTATTCAATTACACCGTTAGGAATAACAATTCTGAACTTTGGGGACAAATACTGGCAACCTACCCTGCATGGACACAGGACCCCTGAAAAAAGAATAAAAGCAGGAATAGCTCTCTAATGATCTAAAAACGATGCCTACTGAGGCAGGGCAGAAACAAGCAGAACAAGACCGTGCCAACAGGCCTGTTCCTAGTCTACTGAATAATGTTCGTTATAGACCAATACTACTTTGACTTCATTAGCCCAAAGATACCAGCTGCTGCTTTGAAATACGTACCCTTAACTTGGACACACTTAAATGTTTATGCAACCATGGAACTCCATTCTTGGGCATGGTTCATGCAGAATGTATTCATTTCAATTACTGGTCTTTTGTGAACTGATGAGAAAATAAATGCATATATTATTGAAGTATGTAATAGATAACGTAGAATGACATGTAAGAAAAAGTAATACTTCAAAACATCTTTGAATCAAAATATATTGAGTGTTACTGACAAGAGATCAGAACTAGAATTATCTGTGATAGAATTGTTAAGCAGAGAACAGTGGCTTGAAAACAGAAAGCTTGGATGGACAATTATAATCTTACCTTCTTGGAGAAAACCAGGAAAATTGCCGTTCTTACAAATCTATCAATAACTTTGCAACAAAACAAGTGGATAAATCAAGGTGGGGTTTTGTTGTTTTGTTTGGGTTTTTTCTTGACAAAAAAAATATCAAGTGGTACATTTAAAGTACAAACTCTTCTTCAAATAAGTGAATAGAAATATATAACTCCTTGACACTATATAATGAAATCCACCAAACTGACTTGGTGAAAAGCTTCAACCAGCTTCTGCTAAACAGGAATTCTGCTGTTGATACATCCTTTACAGGGAAAGGTACAGTACCACTAAGGTACTCCTGAAATCATTGAATCTGCATTTAAATAGAGAACTCAGGCCAGTCATGGACTTCTCTGTAAGGTTCATTATCAGGAAATAACCATTTTAATCACCCTGCTAAAGACTGTGGAATTCAGTCAGAGGACAAAACTGTTCAGTAAACAGCTTACTTTAAGTATATAAAGGGTTTCAATAGCTGAATCTTTATCCTTCCTTCACAACCTTCCCGTTTTCCTCTATTTCACCTTCTTTCTCTGGAGGATGCTTTATCACTGTTTGATGAGCCTCCACAATTACTAGCCTTTCCTTCCTCATAATTAAGAGGAGTGTCAGAAGTTTTCCTTGGCTAAAATAAGTCTGGATTTACCATCAGTTTTTATGGAGCTAGGAGGAACAACGGTTTTAATCAGTACTGAACATTTTAAAAGAAACCCTTGTAGTTCGACATCTTTCTAAATCTAGTTAATTTTTTTAAAAGGTGAAATAACTAGTAATAGGATTATGAGACATTAGTAGGAGTGTTAAATACTCCTACTTACAGCAAGTAGGCTAAACAAGTTTCCTTGAAATGTTTTTTTACTTTAAAACATGTTAAAGAAACTCCATGCTATTGAGATTACCTTGTGTTACACATCTGAGTTCTCCATAATTTAGAAGATGCATTAGACCTTCAGATTCATTCCTACTGTTATTGTATGAAGTTGGAGCCTTCCTAACTCTCCTCCCATTTTGAACAGCTAACATCTTTAGATGACCTATACACAGTATATCTCTATTAATGTATATACTACACTGAGTAATTTGGAAAGGCTTGTTTTTCTTTGTGTCGTTGTCATTTCACTATTGGTCACTGGAATAGTCTCCCCAGGGAAGTGGTCAGGACACCAAGCCCATCAGAGTTCAAGGAGCATCTGGATGATGCTCTTAGTCAGGTGATTCAGTTTTAGGTAGTTCTGTGAGGAGCAAGAAGTTGGATTCAAAGACCCTCATAGCTCGCTTCCAACTTCAGATATTCCATGATTCTATGATCTACTTTGCAGTTACGAAGAAGGCAAAATCCATGCAGACACTCATTAAGCAGAAAAATCTATACAGAAATTAGTAGAATGTATTAACATAAAGTAATGATGGGAAAATACTACTGGCAATGTCTTTAAACTATGTCTGTTCAAGAAGAATGCTTTAAGGAAAGGAATCAACAGTAACACTATAGAACAAACGATTTCCATGCATGACCATTAGGAAAAGAAAACACCTAAAGAAAAATATAATCAAATCAGTTATTGATTCCTAGTCACAAATACATTCTTTTAAAGTGCCCAGGTTTTTTCCTCTCAGATAGTATAAGAGTACTCAAAAACTGCAAAAGTAATGAAAAACTACAGACTACAGTATACTGTTTCACAATATTGTCTTTATTTCAAAATCATACAAAGTATAAACATAAAGATATAATTACAGTGAAATAAACCCTGCTCTAAGTATTTGAATACTTAAGCAAAGACACTGCCATCAAAAAAAGCCTTTATTTCACATTAAGAAATTTTATCTTATGGAGCGATACATCATGAAATCAATTGTTGTACATCTAGGAAATTTACCAATAGAGCTCTCTTCCACCGGGGTGTACACTTTGATTTGTCTCATGTGAGTGTCCCTTCCATTTTGGTGATTAGCTAGAACCGCAATCTGAATCATAAATGTGCGAATAGGCTTCTTATGAGTATCTGTTAAAGGAACATGAATCCAGCCACTTGGTTCCACTAATTCAAGTTGCTGCCAAAAACAAGACAAAAAAGCAAAACATTCAGAAACAGTTAACATAAGTGATCATATACTAAACCTGTTTAATAGAGCAGAGTCTTCTAGACGAGCATAAATTCAAGACAGTCAAAGCAGTACTACTTGGATCTTGTTACAGAAGTACACTGCTCAAAGATGACAGAAAATATGTGTCTTGATTAAATTGCTTTATCTAGGCACTCTGAACTAAAATATGCTAGAATGACCTATGTAGGAAACTAAATCTACACAAAGACTGGGTTTTCAGAAATACTTTAGATTATGCGGGGGACTGGGGAGGAGTAAGAGGAGGGTGACAGAGTGAAAAAATACAGGGTAACTCAGACTTCATCTCATCTATGTATGAAGACAGATGCCTGCCCAGTGAAAAATAGCTTCACATCCATTTAATCACATTCTAAGGTCCATTTTGACTTGGCTTTCGTACAACAAACCAAGTCTAATATGATGATTGTTTTCTTTTTTAATTTTAATCCTACAGAAACCAATGTCAAAGCAAGCAAAGAATTGCATTTCATTAACTATAAACCACATCACTAACACATCAGCATGCTGAAATCAAGCTAGATGCTATGCAGAAGTGTGGTAACAGCTTTTGTTTAAAGCTAGTTGCCCAACTTCAAAGCACAGCTCAAAACACATATGGAAGAGCCCAGAAGTAAGCGGAAGTCTTGCAGGGGGGGAACAAAACCCAAACCAGTTGTCCATAAGCAAGTGGATTTCACACGGCTAAGCAAATAAAACTGCTGTTTGTAGCAGCTGAGCTCCTCTAAGGAAGATCTATGCTTTGAGCAGCTCAAAATTTCCATCTTTCTCCTGAAAATACTGCATGACAAACATCCTGTCAAATGCCTTGTTTTTGTTGAAGCTTTCAAAGACCCATATAAGATCTACTGTTTCAGAGGCAGCAAACACCCTGAGGTGATCCAAGAAACAAGTAAAAAACGTTTGATGACTAAGTTTAAAGAGACAAAAAAGCCCTCTCACTTACACCTTTTAAAAAAAAAAAAAAAAAAAACCACCCACCACAACCCAAACCTCTCCACTGCTGGAGGCTCTCCCTCTCCAACAAACAACTTCCAAAGCATTAAATTCACTAAACCTTAGCAGCAAACGTTTTCACTCCAGGAGCTAGACACTTCCACGAACACACATTCCCTTATTTGTTGTAACCCTATCCCATTCAAAAACATACAAAAATTGTTTTTTGCATAGGAAACTGCAGTTAACATTTGGCTTTACAAAGTGATAAAAATGAGGTACCATTGAAGCAGCTTTACCAAGGGCTTTATCACAGTGAGGTAGAAGTCAATGGTTTGAGCAAGTATGTTTTCCATCTCCACAGTGAACAGAACAGACGAAGATCCCAGTAATATTTTATTCAACTAATACTACGATAAAAATGCTATGATTTAGAAGACAGAAAGTTATTGCTAATTAGATTTGCATTTTAATATTATTCTCATAGTTTACAAATTTTGACTGTTGATTCAAAGAGGAAAACTTAAGTCCCAGAGCTCTGATATTGGGGGGTTTATGCTTGGGTCAGTATGAAATGGATTAGTTAATACAGTTTTTAAGAAGTGCCACTTTCTATAGGTTGACATCATTGGTTGCAGACAGATCCAATGTGGTTCAGGTTTGCATGCTTTATTGGTAAAGAAATTGCAAAGAGTGAAACCAAGAGAGCTACCAAGAGATTGGTGCAATTGGAAAAAATTAAGTTGAATGCTTTTAAATTCCCAGAGAAAAAAAATCACATCTTTTATTTTAAAAGAATTATTAGGGTCAAAAAAGTAAGCACTGGAAAGTTAAGAGTTCCAAAGGGAGTTTTACTAATATTTACTGAAGTAAACTTTTGACTGCATATTTCTCAATGCTTTGTTTCATCCCTGATCAATGGGAGGTGGTCATATGTTTTATTTATAGCATATTCATTTTTCAGTTGTGCTACAAATGCAACCAATTTCCTCATGAGCCTTACTACAGAGACAGGACAAGTAATTTCTACATCTGTAAAACAGGCAACTGAGGCATTAGGTTAATTAGACTAAAATATTCCCTAGTTCCAGATGTCAAATTTCACATACTTTGAACCTGAGTTTTACTGTCCTTGGTAATATACAGTATTTTACAGGACGTTTAGCTCCCACCAACTTCACTTGCAGTTATAAGCATCTGCATCTCTGCAAACTGGTAAGAGTTCTGAGACCAGCCACTAGAACACACAGTATGAGCAGCCACCTAGGAACAGTTATTTGAATGCATCATGTAAAACCACCATGACTAAGCACAGATTGCACACATTTCATCAAGTAGCATTCAACTATCTTACCCACAAAGCCTTTTTTTTTTTATTCCTGAAATCTCTGCTTCACTTACTCCATGTTTCAACTGCTGTAACACATGAATACACATCCTTTACTTTACAAATCCTGGACTCATCCCCGTTCCAATCAAATGGTTGCCTCTTGGACAAAGCACACAACACTTGTGATGAAGATGGAGGCTGTACTACAATGTACTAAGTGCAAAAGGTCTGAGTTAGGCTCAAATGTTTGAAAAAAGTGAGCTTTTGATTTTTGTCCTCTAAAGAACATTATTATTCTGTGACTTTTTCTGAGTCTAACATTTTTTTAATTAATGTTTCATAGTTCAGTAAAATGATTAAAACCTTGAGACTTACTCAGCTACCGAAGTGTAAGTACAATAAAACCTAAGGATTATTATCTGAACATCCACTAGAAAAGAAAGTAATATTTTGCCAGTACGATACATGCATTTTCCCTGACCAAAAGAATGGTATAAACTAGATACACACACACGCTCCTAAATTCTTCTCATCATATCTGTCATACTCTTTCAGATGAGCGAGACAGTTTCTTTTTCCAGAGGGCCCAGGTCCTTCACCATGGAGAGGGAATAAGACATGGGAATAGGCGGTGGTGGTACAAGATAAAACGCTGCCCGCTCTTAGTCAGTGTCAGCACCCAGATCCAGCCATTGCAACTCCTAGCAGAAGTGGGATGAAATATGCAGCTCTACTCTGCCTGGAGCATTCCCAGTGTGAACAGAATCTAAAGGAAACTTACTGTGAAGTTTTAAGAAATTCCTATTAAGCCCAAGCAAATGGCAATCTTTCAAAGCCTTGTAAACCGGTCTGGAAATTTGGGTGGATTTTTACAGGGAGGCAAAAGGCACATCCTCAACACAAAGGCTGAACTATTGCCAAATTTCAAATCCTTGCTGCAGAGCTTGGGGGCACTGGAGCATCAAAGGACAACACCAGAATATTCTCACACAAGCAAAATAGCATACTTTTCACTCGCCTTATTCTTGGAACAGAACTGCTTTGGCTGAAACTTTCAAAAAAAATTCAACCCAAAGCAGACATCTGGCATGGAAAAATCTGTCTGAACTGAACTTTGGCAAAAGTTATAAAGTAATTAAGAGTTAAGCTTTAAAATGTAAAGGGTCACACAACCGTAAGTACAGGTGGCACTAGCAGCTCTATGTATAGGAAACACTATACTTTAAATCCATTTCAGATGATTTTGTTGTCAACCCTGTTCCTTAAAAGCACTAGCCACTACATATATGTATGTGCATGTATACATATATTGTGTTTCACCACAACTCTACAGCCTAAGTCCACTTTGAGAACTCACTAAGTTCTCAAGACTAAGCTTCCTCCTGTGTTTTTAACTCCTATATAGGTCATTAAGAATCAGTCACAATTGACTGGCTTTCAGCAAAGTTTTAAAAATCAGCTATATTATTAATTACCTGAGTGAAATTAAAAATTGGAAGTCTTTCTGTTATGCATTTTACCAGAAAAGGTTAAAACAGGGAAAGAAAGGAAAGAATCAATGCAAGTGCAACATTAGTAACTCAGGACAATTCCTGCAGCTCTAGCCTAAAAAGTCTAAGGTTTTTTGGTTGGTTGGTTGATTTCAGTTCTTTTGTTTTCTTTTTTAGATTTGCTTCTAATACTGTGAATTTTGTGACAATAGATAAACAAGAAGAGCAGGAAAGTCAAAATAAAGGAACAAAGGGATAAAAATTGAAATGGAAAAATCACTCACCTGTCCTTTGCTGCTGTTCTATACTCTTATCTATCTCTTCTCCTGCTTTCTCTCCATTGCTTTCTTATTTTTCCTGTCCTCTGCGTGCTACAGCTTTACCTATGGACACATACTTCCACTCCAGTAATCCATGTTATTTTGAAAGCCAAAGCTGAAATAATGTTCTCAACGGAAATCTCCTTCCCAGCCACTTTAACATCCCTGTTTCTTCACTTTATTGTATGTTGCAGAGGTTCTAAAGAATTCCATACATATTTGGCAAAGCTTCTATTGCAACTAATGGGTGTTCTACCATGGAAGATGCAAAACACACAACAAAATAAAGATTAAATAAATAAATACATCAAGGCCAAAGCAACTTGAAGCTACACTTTAGAAAGATGACTGACCATAAGACCAGAGCTTTTAAGAGAAAACTTCTTCCTCACTGGTATTGCTGGGCCCTTATAGCATAGGAAATTATTTATCCAAAGACGGCTTTTCTTTCATACTTAATCCTACTTAAATGGAATATTAACCTCTTTTCCATATTCAGTGATATTCTGCTTAAATTCTGTGGTGTCTCCGAAGTGGCATATAACTCAAACTGTTACTTCTATCAGGCTTATAAACCCAACCCAAGTTGTTTGCTATATTTAAGGTAGGCTAACATCCTTGAAACAACACATTGTTTGTGTTGCCCTATGAAGATATCTCTTGCGAAGATACAGAAAGGAAAAAAAACCCACTGTAAGTAGTTTCATATTCAGGGTCATTACAAACACATCCCAGAATGTATGTTAGACAAGAGTCCCAGATTTCAGGGGTGTAAGTTTTCCTGCACATATGTAAGAAGAAAACACAGTCTGTTTTCATCTTCTGGAGAAGAAAAAAAATCTTCTGCACACACGTACTGACAGAAACCTGAGAATTACTGCTGCCATCACAGCTTCAGCATGATAGAACATGATTCCGAGATGTTGGTACCTCATCAAATTTCCATTTAATAATCTGTACTACTAGATCCAAATGGCAACATATTTCTCTAAAACAGGCTGTGAAACTAAGCCGCATTTGATTTTACTCCTCCTACTATTCTCATAAAACTGGTAACACTCCTTTAATTTCACCACCTTTGAAATGAAGAGTAGTGGCTACTCTCTTCTTCAAATGTAATTTTACTTTTCTATATGCTTAACTAGATCTTACCACACAGTTATATAAAAAACCTAAGCTTCTCAGTAAGTTCTCATCTCAATAAGTAATGCATTCTTCTAAGCAGAAGATTATAAAACTAAATTCCAGAGGAAATAAATGTTATTTTCAGTAATGAAGTATTTATCAATACACAGACTTTCTCCAAGTTGAGAGGTCAAATACAGGGAAGGCTTTGACCTGTTTAGCCATTGTGTTGGGTTTTTTTACAGCTATCCAAATATGTTTTCACAACAAGTAGCAAGGAGAAAGAAGGCTGGCTAAATTTCAAAAATTCTCTTTCGATAACTGCCATGTCCTACCATATAGCTACCACGATTTAGAATCAGTAGACCTCTGCATAATTCCAAGTATTGGAACTGTCAACACATGATGTAGCAGAGCTTGGGCTTCAGCCATCACTTCACTTAGGAAGGAAGAGAACCAGTTAATAGCAGTGATGCACCAGTTCCAGCAGAAAAGTGAAGCATGTCCAAAAGAAACTCCACAAGTTCCAAGTGAGTCAAAGGAGGGACACCACATTAGCAGCTTAACAAGAAACACAGAAACATGCTCAAAGGACCCACTGTGAAAAGCATACTTCTTTGCTCTAACGAAGCAACGACCACCTAAGGAGGTGGCTCTGTGGTCTTAATCAGTCACCTCCTTAAACGGTCAAGAAATCTAACTTCAGTCCATTAGGTAAAAGAAGTTTTCCATTCTTCCAAATAGCAGTTCCTGAAGATTCTAGAGGAGCACAGTCCATCCCTCAGGAAGATTCAACTATGGATTTGAGCAGACAGGAGACTAGTTGCAGAATAAGCTAGGTAGTGAAATGGGCAAATACTGAAAATTCCCATCATATGTAAGCTTTTAGTTCAAATGAGCTAAAAGAAATAACTTTTGGGAAGACGGGGAAGATTGAAAAAGAAAAAGGTGCAAAAAATCCTTGCAAAAAAAGTTTTACAGAACATCTTTCTTCAGACTATTCTGCTCCAGATTAAACCACTAAAAATTAACCAGTGCTCAGCTGTTAGAATGTTGTATCTTCTTAAAATAAAGAAAACTAAACATGTAAGCAAGCAAGAAAGAGTAAACTTTACTAATATAGATTACCAAAAAAATATTTGCCACATAATATGTATCTGAGCTTACAAGTTGAGCACAGAAGTCAACTAGAACGCAGAGATCCTGAAAATATACTGGAGAAATGCTCAGTCAGCTCAACGTAACAGGGAAACACTACAAAAAATGTCAAAATATGCCACATTTTCATGAATGCTGTAAGTCTGAGCTCATTTTGCACAGACCGGTTTTCAACCCATCTTGCCGAGTTTATGAAATTAAGCTGTTTTTAAGTGACCCATAGCTTGTTTTCATCTCGCTTCTGAACTGCTGAATGAAGCATTAAGAAGTCTTACAAAAAGTAAGTATTCTTTAGAAAAAATGCTCTGTAAAGTGACACTTCTGCTTTATGATGTCAAGCAAGAGAAGCTCAGCATTATTTTGAGGACCTTTCACTGTGAACCCCTGGTAAAAGGCAGACATCTAAAAACTGGAGTGATAGCCTCTGATGGGGAAGGAATCAACTAAGACAATGTTATCCCACTACGAGGATCTCGTCCTTAAAAATATGATCTGTGAAGTTTTAAATACACTTGATGAGTTGTGAAGCAGCAACGGACTGCAAGAAGGATTCAAGTCACAGAAGATTTTTTTTAAAAAAGCTACAATACTTGATAAGTAGCATAAAACCATTAAAATTACAGGGTAGTGTAATGCTTGGACCTAAAAATACAATGCTTTTATCCAGTATTACTGAAAACTTGCAAGCAGTTTTACACAACTAGATGGATGGATATCTACAGACAGATCACAGATACAATGCCACAGAGCCTGTTGACAAACCTGTCTAAAGCCTGATCTGAAATTTATTCAAACCATGTCTCCTCCAGCTCATTGCTGTCATTACCAACCTGAATATCATCACGAGTTTGTCATGGCTATCCAGCAGGAACTGTGATACAGAATTGCCAGAGGACATCACCTCAGGGACATTAAAATATGTTTGAAGAACTAGAATTCCTCAAAACAGTGTCAAATGTATGTCTTATACTGTCTAGTGATCTCCTATAAAAAAAAAAACCCAAAACTTTATCCATTCTCATTTCCTTATGCTTTAACACCTAAATTCCTACATTTCCATAAAGCGTGGCAGGTTCAATCATAGCAGCTAAACCGCAACACCTCCAACAATCACAAAGTAAACAGCTACTCCACAGAAGTATCCAGTGTGGGTAACCAGCAAGTCATATCCTCCTTGCATAGTAGGCCAAGGATTAGCATCTTGGATGCTCAAAGAGAGATTCTTATACGGTCTTTGTCACAACACGTTGGACAATGTCAGTGGGGTACATCATATTGCCACCTTGTAGATCACAGAAACAGACATGTTTCTGAGGTAAGCAGATAAGGTCAATTGAGCTATGATGTAACTTAAATTTCATTTAGCATAAGTGATTCACCAGCCAGCATGAGAAATGGTTTCATTCACTGGTCCATTTTTATCTTCCTTAGAATTAGGTGTCCTGATTACAGTTTCTCAATACAGTAAAAAAAATAATAATCAAGGAACCATTTGATTTGATGTAATTTCTTGCTAGCTGTAGTTAATTGATTCAGACAGAATTTCAATACAACAACAGGAATAAATTTAGGAAGATACAACATTGAAATTTAATCTGTGAAATGTTGAACAGGTAAGGTAAGGTTTTGCATTATTATTGCCCTCATAGTTTGCGATTGAAGTCTTCTGAAATCAGATGAGGAATATGTAAGAGGACAACAATTAACTCAGGAGGTGAGTTTCTGGTGAGTATGCACGTAAGACTACTGTTAAATGGGAGAAAGCAGCGTACAATTGCATGTGCTGTGGAACACCAGGAATTTTATTACATGGACTCACAGGAAAAAACAGCTGTTTCAAAAGTATCAAGTGATAAAGAACTGTAAGTACTGATGCTTGCAAAAGGGTCAAGGCTGTGCTAAACTGGCCATGTGAAAAAACACTCCTGAGAGATGAAGTCGCTTTGCTGAAAGTCCCACAGGTTGACAAATGGATGGATGGTCCAGACATGTGTGGAGGGGCCCCTGTCCGTGGTCCTTAAGCAGCCACCACCCTGCCCATCACACTGGCGCTGCTGTACCTGCTCAGAGGACTTGCCAGTAACACTCATACAATCAGGTACGTGCAGCCTGAGACAAATAAACAGCCTGCCAAATGCTCAGCCACTGCAGATCCATCAGCCAGAACTGTCTTAACCACTTGTAATTTAAAAAAAAAAATAAAAAAAATATTGTCTGCTTAACTCTGGGTGGCAGAAAAAGAGAAAGCAAAAGCAAAGAAATAGACAATAATCTTTGAACGCTTTCTCCTCTAGAATTTGGCCAAAACCAACTCTGTTCTAGAAAAATGTATCTGTGGAAACCATGAGGAATTTGTCACGGACTGTTTGATAGTAAAGTCCCTCTGGAAAGAAAAGAATACTGTTTTCACATTTGTTGTGCCATATAAGCTTTTTTTTTTTTAGTATGTTCTGAGAGGGATGATGCATAGGCAACTTAAAATTCATTACAAAAATATATGTCTCAAGATGTATATAGTGTATCAGAGAAGATCAAAATATGCTTGAACAGTTTGCTCTTAAATCCCATATCTTTAAAACTATTTTTTTTTGTTGATCGAGGTCACTTGAACTTTTACATAACGAAGTTTATGCTTGACACATTTGTAAATTAAATCTCATTAGAGAAGAATTGGCTGTCTGTGTATGTTTTAAGTGGCAGCCATCCTATCCACTAGATCTTAAGAAAAAAACAAAAACTTTCCCCTTGTCCCTTTGGAAAGCAGAGCGATCAAATTAGCAAATACACAATGGCAACAGAGTCTAGCATGGAGTTTCATATGTGCATGTATGGAAATAAGCCCTAAAACTCCAAAGCAAACCTTCAACCCACAGCAGGAAGCCGTCTAAGTTTAGTTTGGTTTCAGCTAAAACAGATTCCATATTAACAGGAACCTGTTGCTCCAGAAGAAATACTTTCTCCACCTGAAATCAGTCATAACAGCTGTGAAGTTTTGGATCTCTGATTTAATGAAAAATGACTTTCATAATTCATGTAAGGATCAGTCAAGAGTGGAGGAAGGGAAGGCAAACATATTATAAGCTCATTAGCATTCTCCTGCTGGGACCTCTGTCTCATTAACCAGCTGTCACAATAGACCATGCCATACCTTCATAGGTGCACTGCTATTAGACTTTGGGAAGACTCCTGCTATCAGGGGAAGTCCTTCAGACCTACAGGGACTTGGCTCCAATGTGAATCTCAGTTACTTCCCTTGAGCTTGGCAGATAGTATGCTGAAGCTGAAAAAGCAACAAAAAAAAATAAAATTCTTGAGCTTATGCTCTAGAGTAGTGGACTGGCTGACAGTGTCAAAAATAGGTTATGCAGCCCAAAACAAACTTTCTGCTTCAGTTTGCCTACTTCTGGTACCCAAGTTGTTTAAAGTCTAAGTTGCAGACATACTGGAACAGACTGCAGCTGGACAGTCTGGTCCTAAAAATGAATGATAAAAAAAGCTATGGGGTTTGCCGCAAGTCTTTAAACTTTCCAGAACTCCAGCATTCTGAAAGAAGGATAAGGGGTTTTTTATTTATTATTATTTAAAAACAAAACAACAGCGTACTATCCAACTAAAATTATTAGTAACTCAGAGTATTAGAGATGCAGATGAGAGAAAGGAAACGGTATATTAAAAAACCCGGAAGAAATTTCTAGAAAATATATAGCAAACACTGCACATTTAGAAAGAAGTGCAAATCTCATTTAGTGAAATCAAACATTTTTCACCTTTTGAGAAGCACTTCAAATCATAGAAGTTTATCTCACTGCAATGTTTTTTAATTTTATGGACTAGTAACTAATGAGAAGGCCCCATATATATACAATATAACAGGTAAGTATCCTACCAAGTAGGACTCTGGCAGACAATGACCAACAGATCATTCCAACAAATGGCACTTATCTGCTTTCAAACGTTCTAGTCACAACACAAAATACAAGACAGTAACAGAGCTATAAAAAAAACCCCAAAAACATCTGGTTAAGTATATGGACGAAGGTTTTCACAGAAAAACAAAACAGGACACAAGGTTCTTAAAATTTACTTAGGATGATACATCACTAGCTCTCTTAATTAAAATTCTTATCTCAAGTCATAAATTTGAGTTCCTCTCTACTCCCAAGAAGCACTGAGAAGACCTAAGATTTTCCAATTCCTGTAGTAAGATCTAAAAATCTTAGTCTGTGTTCAAAGCAGCATCTGTCTGAAATAAGGACATTATCTCCTAGAAATTCCAGGTGATTAAGGCTGCTCTTGGGGAAGACAGCAACACTTCAACCATCTACTGAAGAGAGGTAGGGAAACCTGTAAGCAGGGTAGCAGGAAGTGGAAAAGCAGACAGCTATACAAAGAGAACAGAAAACAGACTAAACAAGAGCAGCAGAACATGTTACAGAAAAAAAGTCTGAAAATATATTTTAAAAATCCTCTGAAGTTCAGGTGAACTTACATTACAAATGGGGTTGCTGCTCAAAGAACAGAACAAGGTGTTAATATTGGCAGCTGCCTTTTATAAAATGTAAGAGAACACCACAGAATCCTACAACAAAGCAGAGAAAAAGCAGAATTTCCTGCAAGCAAAGAAACAAGTGCTTTAAAGGAAAATCCTACAATAGTTACTTGTTAAGCTATGGCCTCATACAAGATGACCATAAGGCAAACAGAACTAAGATATCAGAAACCAGGAGACTGAAGAGCATAAAGGAAGATGTGCTATTGTTTTTTCTGCACTAGAACTGCTGGATACGAGCAGAAACAATGTAAATGGACTCTATGGATGCACTGCATAGATTTATTGCAAATGAAAGTTAAATAACTGAAAACAGTACTAGGAAATAAGTGGTCTTACAAAGGTGCAGAAGTTTGTTCAATAGATTAGAACTGTACTTCCGATGTCTGCAGTTCCCATTTGTTCCAACATACATAATGGAATGATACTATGTTCGTGTGAAAGTGAAAAAAAAAATAAATCCGCTCATAATTTACCTTCAAAATTGTTTAGCCATATCCAGGAAATATGTCTAGACATAGCTACAGTTAAATTATACAAAGAACATATTTGAAAAAAATCAGATTATGCAATGAATATTAAAGATGTGTCTGAAAGCTAGTCACATTGAGTTAATCATATATCAAATCATCTTGAACAACTTAGTGAGATAGCCTAGTGATTACACTTCATGCCTTGCACTTTGCACCTCAGAGAATGCTGGAATGCTTCAGAAAATTAATATGGGAAATGAATAATACAAAAAAATGGGAATATGAGATTTTAAAATGTCAATAGCAGTAGCAGCAGCAAACTGCAGGCTCTCAAGCACCCTTTATAGGTGAAAGGAAGAAAGTACATCCTCCTGACCAAAAAAAGGGCTCTTATTACACATTGAAGAAAACTAGATTTCTCTTCTTCCACCAGAAGACTGGTTCACAAGACTGCATGGCTCTAACATTTAGAGTCATGTTAAAAAAATGTTAGAAAAATACTGCAATAAATTACACCTAAATGCTACCAAATTAAAAAAATCCTACTTATTCTTTACCAGCAAGAGCATAAGTTGTTGCTTTGTAAGACAAAAAACACTGGGGTTAAGTGAAAGCATTTCTCCCAGTTGCACAGGAATAACTTGTTTCTGAGGAAGAGAATGAAATAGGGTTGCTTCTCCTAAAATCAAGGGATTTAAAAATCCCCAAATCGTGTAGGATTGTATACAAACAAGTAAAACATTTTTGCGTCTGGATAACAACTCAGTGGATGCAGACATTCAATGCAGGCGAGTGGGGCAAAACCTGATAAACTGTAACATTACACAAGTTCATTATAACATGCCAGATTTCAATAAGCAAGTGCATAGTAGTATTTCACAGGATCCATAGTAGATGTAATGCTCAACTCAAGGAATATTTACTCATTGGAAAGAACTGCAAGAGACCGTTGTGAAAACTATTTGTGTAAATTTAAAATGCAATGCAATGTCTGAGAGAGATCCCAAATTCATAAACGTGTCTCTCACTGGAGATGTATATTCATACGAATGAACTTTAAAAGAAAGAAATAGGAGTGTATCTGTCAGAGGTTCAGTGAGTAGTTTTATATGAGCCAGAATACACTTTCGTAAATTTGCTAAGCTGGAATCAGGACTGTTGCCCAATGGACGCGTTTAATTTTACATCTACACACCATTTCTTTTACTTGAATGTACTGGTACAAACGGAGTAGAGTTTTTACCTTTTGCTTGTGCTTTCTTACAATTCCATATTTAAGTGTGCCCAGAAAAATTCAAGGCTATGTTTCATTGTTTAGGTCAGACTTTGGACTCTGCTTCTCTCAATCTAGATTAATTCTATTTCTTGACTTTTTTCTAGGACTCAAAGGTTCCTCAAGGCACCATTCAATCAAAAAATGTGCACTACAAAGAGGTATTCAGATGGAGCTATACAGTGTTGAACTAATGACTACCTTATTGCAACAACACGTCTTATTGTAAACAGCAGTCTGGAATAGTCTTAATACTACATTCAACAGATGTAAGAATATCAGCTCTTCAGCATAAACTGTGTGAGAATCAAAATAAAATTACATTGTGTATGCTCCTGAAGAACGAGGGGGCAGTGGAAAAAACCAAACCAAACCAAACACGTGAATGACATAACCAAAAACTTGCTTACTTAGGCCTACTAAGTCCTAAATCTAGAGCTACTGTTGGATATCATCTCAACTGCTTAGAGGAGCCAGTAACAAGCTGATGGAATTGGACTACAAATGTAGGTGACTTACTGTATATATTAAAGTACTGTGGGTACATATGCTCCTCTACTAAATTTAATTCTGCTATGCGAGTAAATCTTTATCTCCCCATGACAGACAGTATAAATAAAAAGAAGGAAGTCTAATAACTCCACAATATAAGCTCTTACTCCAGCAGTGATGGATTTACCCAAAGCCGATTTATGAAAACCTCTCTGTTAAACACAGTGACTGCCATAATCACAAAAGAGACCTGTTCAAAAAGAGGGAAGCCTACTTGAAAATTTTACTAAATCATTTTTCCTGATATGGAACTGTAACTGTTTTCACAACAACAACAAAAATACCTATTTGATTTAACCTTAATAATTATCCGCAGTAACATTGTCTTGCTAAGAATTAACAAATGAAGCCCAACATAAAATAAATTAATTAGGATTTTCTGCATTTGGTAGTAGAAATTATCCAAAAAATCCTTCATACACACAGTTGAATTTGACCTGTGAGAGATATAGAGGGGGGAAAAACCAAAAATTTAAAAAAGGAGCATATTAAATGAATAATAAAAAGTATTAGGGGCTAGACTCTCACGATTCACTCAAAGACTGTGACTGAGAACAGTGTTCATAAAAAGCCTCAATAAAAATTCTATTTGTTAACATTCCTTTAACATGAAACAAACCATTCCAGAATTCATTCTGAGAAAAAAAAAAAAGAAAAAAAAGAAGTGTGAGATAAACCTAGTTTAAGAATCTAACCTAACTAGGTTAGATAAACCTAGTTTTGAGCACAGGCCCCCAAGCCAGACATATGCTACATTATTACTCTCATTCCACTCTCTTGTGCGTTCCTGCAGAAGATGGGAAAATCCTGGGAAAGGTTTTTCCGATTCAAATGCACAGTCTCAGTTATCTTATGACGGAATAAGAAAGAGAAAAGCCGCCAGAAAGAAATAAATTATATTTCAGATCTATCAAAACCTTTCTATGCACTACTTGAGATACAGAACAGGATACAACCATATGCACTTCCCCCCCGCCCTCAGAAAACTTAGCAAAGCATATGGTGTAGGCACTGTCTAGCAGTATTTTCATCAAAGCTCCCAGCAGACACATGATCCCTGACCAAAATAACATTTCAGCAATCGAGGGATCAAGACCTAGCTCTAGATCGGACTGTCATGATGATAGCTCCGGAACAACTGATTTTCTTGCTCAAGAGCTCTGTATTTGTTCTAAATATCTATCGTTGCAAGGCAGCATCTTCATCTGAACCTCAAAGATTGCTTTAACTTGTCACGTGACCAGCATTCCTTTCCATAACTACTTTCTTAATGACACAATGAATAATCTCAGTTTCCCAGTAAAATGTTATGCTTCAGGAATAATAATAATTAAAAAAGGATTATAGCAATGATAACCCCTTCTCATACACATACATGAAATACATCTGTTCATCTACTTTTACTTTTTACATTACTTTTAGTGTAATGACAGGACAATGGGTAACAGTTTTAAATTGGAAGATGGGAGATTTAGATTAGACACCAGAAAGAAATTCTTTACTGTGAGGGTGGTGAGGCACTGGAAGAGGTTGCCCAGAGAAGCTGCAGTTGCCCCATCCCTGGAGGGGTTCAAGGCCAGGCTGGATGGGGCTTTGAGCAACCTGCTCTAGTGGGAGGTGTCCCTGC
>JAOTQQ010000032.1:14998134-15009741 GCA_026546715.1 Gallinago undulata
AACCTGCTCTAGTGGGAGGTGTCCCTGCCCATGGCAGAGGGGTTGGAACTCGATGATCTTTAAGGTCCCTTCCAACCCAAATGATTCTATGAAAATAAAGTGTGGTCTACCAGTTCACCAGCACCAGTTGAGATGACAGCACAAGACTTTCTTAGTTCTTAGGTAAGAGCAGATAACTTTGCATTTCTCAGGTCTGCTGAACTTCAAGGATGGGAAAGAACACAGTTGTAAGAGCATGGTAGAGGGGAAGAAAAAGAAAAGGAGATAGGTTATTAGCTCACTAACAATTTCCATGCAGTATGCAGGCCCCTTTACTACAGAAAAAACAATTTCCTTTTCAAATACAAGTCTGCTGATACCAGAAAGCACTTTGCCAAAACCTCCTCCCTAACATACTACTCCCTGGAGATTAAAGAAGAGTCCCTTGGTCCAGACAGACAGTTTCTTCAATGGTTACCTACCAGTTATACAGCAGAGTAAGAAGGTGAAGTCAGGCATCGGGATTCCTCCCAGAATATTCATCATTCCCTCTCACACTTCCCCCAAAGCTAATAAATGATAAAACAGACAAAAAAAATGCAAGGATTTTCAGCTTTCCTTATCTTCAAACATCTAAGAAAAAACCTAAGTGACAACAGCAATTCCCCCTTGGGGTTACACATCATTAAAACCGTTACCAGAAACTTCCCTTAAAAATCTTTGCAAGCAAGAAAAACTAAAAGAGACGCACAATGTTGTTACAGCAACCACACCTGACGGGGGCAGGAACCAAACGAAATCTACCAGTGCAGTCAGTCTGTAGTAGTTTTTCTAGATAGATAATCAAATGCATGATTTCTAGACCGGCAAGCATACACTGACATCATTTGCCACTGGCAATTATATTAGCAGAAGGACTTTGGCAGAGTTTAGGCCGTCAGATCAATAGATAATTATCTCGAGTACTAAGGTAAACTATCACACTTTACCTAGCATGAACCTTATAATCTGGTTTAGAATAATTTCCTTCTCTCTTAACTTTTATGAACCTAGTAAAAGACTAGAAACTGTAATGATCTTTCCCTGCGTTAAACAGTTTGCCTACCAGGGTCTCCAACAACATGGCCAAGTGCACACAGACTAAAAACAAATGAGAAAATAGATGTTGCTACACACTACAGTTTTCAAATTAATAATACTACACGTTTTTGCAAAACACAGTTAAAACAAATTCGGATCAACTGAGGGGGGTGATTTTATCGAGCACCATGAAGACTTTCTAGATGAGCCTGCACACTGAAAACCAATGTGAGCTGTAACACTGGATGCATTTGTACCAATTTAAAATGTCAACTAGACAACACACTTGCATTAAAAAGGAGGGGGTGGGGTCAGGGGAAATGTGTTAAAATACTGGAGTAGGGAATCAATGTATTTGAGTCTCTTCTGTCACGCTATCATCTCCCCTCCACCTACCCACGTTATTCCTCACTCCAATGTTCAGTCTTCAAGCAGAATGCTTAAACGGAGGGAAGAGCACCGAGCACTTTCTTGATATGGTTTTATGTTGCCAAAACCAAATCTCTGCTTGCTTCTTCTCAGTTCTTTACCTCTCAAGCATTAATGATCATCTGCAAGAAGTATCTAGTGAGCCTACATTGGTAAACTGTAATTAGAAATCCCTACAAACTTTGAAAAGCCATTGACCAACAAATATCCCTGTGCACTCTCCAAACACAGAACCTTTATTTCAACAGGAACTTTCAGTAAAAAATGATGTGTGAACAGCAGACACTGATGTTCACACAAGCATACTGCATACAACCCAGCAGGCGATTTTTCTGTTTTTTTTGGATTATGCCCTGGAGGTGCTGGCACAATGGAATTTCAATACCATAATTGCTTATTTCTGTGTGCCAGCCTCTGAAATAACAGGTAAAAAGGAAAAAAAAAAAAAAGAAAAAGAAAAAGAAAAAACGCACATAAAACAAACAGTCTCTTTTTTAAATTACAGGAATCACAAATAAAATGGTTTTAATTCTCTAGTTCAAACGATGTAATTTATAACCATGACACAAATAGAGAAGAAGCACAAAAGAAGGGAAAATACAGAAATAACATAACGTTCCCAAGGTTCAGTTTACAAGGACCTCACACAAAGTTTTTTTTTTTTGCAACTCTTACTAGAAACAGTATTATTTGCTAAAAATGCAGTAGCTGCCAAAAGCTATGATCCATCTAAAGCAAACATGTTTAAGATGGAAATAGAGTGTTAATGCTGAAGAAAGACAGAATTGAGTATACAAGTTTTCTTTTAAAAGTGCTGAAGCAACTGCAATACAGTGTTAAGTTTGTTTTTCATCTTTCTGAGCAAAAATTGATTGCGTTTGCAGATAAGCAGCTAAATTAGGGAAAAGTAAACTAAGACAATAACAGAAGTAATCAAATTTCAAACTTTCTAATTAAACCTCTTTTTCCTGCAGAAGGTTATTGGGAATTCAACACTAGCCTTGGTTCACATGATAGAACAATGGGAAAATTTTCCGAATGGTTGAATGCTAACCCTGACAAGTGTGGAGAGCCAACTACAATACATTATATGGTAGCATAACCTGCCACCCACGTTGCTGAGAGAACAGCTTTCAAACACATGCACCGAGCTGTAAAACCACAAAATCCCTTATTACACATTGTCCCTTACTTAAGGTGAAATACGCTATCCCCTCCTTTTACAAATCTTGGTGCTTTTTTAAAACCTTCAACTCTGAAGTTTATTTAGCAGCTAACTAGGCTGTTTTTCAGACTTTTTTTTTCCAAATGCCATTTTTCCTGTTTTGTTTTCTAACCAAAATAAAATCATGTTTTTTTAAGTACATAGTGAAGCCTGTTATGTCTGTCACTGCTGCTTTTTATTTTATAATACTACTTCCACCTGTGACATTATCCAACTTTTAAATAGGAAATGTCTGATATATGACTAATTCATTTGAGAAGACATTTCTGGAGTGAAATATTTTCCTTTTTTTTTTTAATAAGAAGATACATGACTCATCATTGGTAAAGTAAAAAATAGTTCCACCATGCTTTTGATTGGAAGACCAGATATTCTGTTATTTACAATGATTCTTCTCCATTGTTACACAATTTGAATATATTCAAAAAGATAAACTGTCACAGTATGTGTGGTTATAGACACTGGCATTCATGTAAGTCAACCATTGCTGTAGAATGACAAACATACTCCACCCTAATTACAACATGTTGCTGTTACTAGCCAAACATCTTTTCTGAAAAGGGTACATTATAATACAAGCAGACCAGCAGAAAAAAATACTGCAAGAGGACCTGAAATACAGTAAAAGTAATAACAATTGTTAGAAAACATAACTGAATAGGAAAAATGAGCTACTTAAATGATTTTTGGAACACCTATAACCTCATGCTACTAATAAAGATCACTGAAAAATGCTGGTATAAACTTTCTTAGTTAATGATTCCCACTCTAACCCCCCCCACTGCACATGTCTGCTGCTTGAATCACTGCATTCCAAGATAGTTAGAGGATATACACAGTTTCTTCAGGGGTTTTCAGTTGCAACTTTGCTGGCAATCAGAATTTTATTTGCAAGTGTTTCTATTCTACTGACAAGATCAATTAGTCCAACGAACTATTGGTTGTTCTGTCTGATAGCTCAGTGTATTTATTCAAGCAAGCACTTTTATAACCCACAATTGAATGCAGACAGTTACCCTTGTAAACACGACTGTCCACAGGGATTTTCACTACATTTTGGGCATGTAAAAGAAAAACATGCTTTTCTTCTCTCAGCCTGATAGCACATAAGTTTGATTACAGCTCAGATTTCAAGGGGGGGAGGGAGGGGAACACACTACAGTTCTAAATATACACATATATAATTTATTGTACCTAAATATACATATTTGGACCAATTCATAGGAGCTAAATAACACAGACATTTGATTGATCTCTATATGAGCTCCAAAAATTTGGAAATGCTATCAAAGAGAGACAGATCAGCATCTCTGCTCTACCAGGCATTAAAAAGGAAAAAGCCACGGTTTAAAAGAAACAAAGAGATGCTATATGTAGCACTAAGGGTTAAAGGCTACAAAAAATGCCTTCACAAAAGCCAGAAGCATGGGGGTGAGGGGGGTAGTGTAGTGGAAATCAGCTGCAGAAGTTGGTAGAGTTAAAAAAAAATGGGGGAAGAAAAAAAAAAATACTATTCCACAGCTCTAGCTACAATTTTTGTATCACAAAGAGGAAAAAATGACAGACCCTAAATCTCACAGAACTTTTATTAATACATACATGTACTCCTTTCATACAAAAATCTTGCAAAGAATATATTCTTCATTTTACTAATTAGGAATTGCAAAGGAGCTAGTCTACTAGTACACTGATCTTCATTATTCAAATCTTCCCTGAACAAATCCTTCAGGGACAGAAAGAACGTAAGAAACTGTCATGGAAAGCCAACAACCTTTCATGGCTGTATTCTACCACTTTGGGTATTATACAGATACTACAAAAATTGAAAAGCCTACTGAAACCATCTGGGAAGTCTGTAGTACAGGAGAAAAGTCACAGGGATAATCAGTAAGGAAATATTGATTCCATAAAGCAATGAACTCTGTGAACAACACAGAAGTATACACAGTATATTCAATCTCTAATAACTATTTAATCAATATTAAAGCACCACTGGAAACAAACAACTCCTGAAAATGTTACCAAGAAATGTTGAGTCAGTGTAACAAAGTGATGAATAAATGGGAACTAGATTTTTAAGGACTGGAAGAGGGAGTGCTTTATCATGGCTTAACTGAAGAAGGAACTTTATACATAAGTGTGTATGGTGCTTTACCTTGGTTTTGTGGGTTGGTTTGTTTTAGGCTTTTTTTTAGGCAAAGGTAAATTTTATCAGTGAAAACCAGGCAATTCTAGACAGAACCAATTCATTTGAATAAAAATGTAAGCATTCACAATCTGGTACAATTAACGAGTTTCAATCAGTCAGGTATAAACTAGACACAACCTGATGTGGACTTTGACTTGCAATATTGGTTCAATAGCATAGATAATCTGCATAGACTACAAACAAATCACTTAACCTCCCTACAAGATGACTAATACTACTACCTTTCTACAACACTATTCTCATCCTATATACTTGAAAAGAATGCTGGAGAATATACTCATATAAATTTGCAGTTAGTTTCTTCCTATAAGGCCACAATTCTATCCCTACTTGTTTTAAAAATACAAATTAAATAAAAAGTTCAAGCATTTGGCACTCTCCCTCTCACACACAGAACACTATGTGCAACCTGCTCTTGTCCACCAGAGAGAAGGTTGGAATTTGTTCATAGTATTGTAACATAGAATACATTAGCCTATGAAAAAATCCCCAATCATACTGGAGGACGGTTTCCCTGCATTGATAATACACTTTTTTTTTAATCTGAAGTTTTAAGTCATCCATACTAGAAAGATTTTTACAGAAGTTAAATAAGTAACCAGCAAGCTTTTAAAGAAATTTCTTCAATTTCTACCAGAATTTCATGCACATAAGAGTTGAAACCATGAAACAAAACTCTTGCTACAAAACAGGTATTACACAGCATAACATAAATGATTAATGTTAATTGATTAGTAAGTTATCTTGCCTCTTCTTATTGGCAATGGGGAGAGAAGCTCTTTCACTTATACATGAAAAATCATACACATTTTCTAATTTCTTTTACCTGATGGAACTTAGATTGAAGAATCACGAAAAAGACTGAAGAATCACTAAGCAGAATTAGATTGAAGAATTAGATTGAAGAATCACTCTAGCTGAGGCTTTCACATATATGTAAAAATGTTGTGCTTCAATCAGTTCCTAGCCTCTATATACTTGAGTTCCCTCGAGGAAAGCTCTGTACTTCATCAAGTTCCCGCCTTCCATGGAGCTGTTGACACTTTCTTTTACGTGTCTTTCCCTCTGCTTCAGAAGGTAAAGTCAGACTGACAGCATTAAAAATAGAGGGCCTCTTTATGTACCTTGCCTAATTGAGTCCCTCTGTGGTAAGAAAAAGTTCCTTCATAAATTCATTTTTGAATGCTGGGACGCAAAACAAGAACAATTATCTTTCTACACACAACACATGTCACAACATAAAAACAATGTTTAGTTTTCCTCTTTTTCCCTAAGATCCAACAGAAGATATGTTTATTTCTCTTAAAAATACTATTTCAGAGCAATGTAGGATAAAAACGCATGACAATTTTATGATGTGTGGACCGATATAAACTTCCAATCTTCAGATTTCTTCTAAATCTAATCTCGCGATCTGTATACGCATATCTCCTATGCACAAAAGGCTATTTCAATAACTGCATTTCTTATGATTCCATATGAAGCTCCATTTCAATGTTATTATCATTCCAGGGTATAAAGAGCAGGAAAGCTGCAATCCTGTCCATAATTTCCACAGTTTTAAGCATATATTAGTTGATTTCCATAAGCATAGGAATGATGAGTAGGTCATATCATCTACACACTGATTGATGGCATTGGCAGCGAACAACAACGTGATGTCATTAAATTAGCCTTTTCTTTATATAGAGGGGTTCATGTGAACATCCCAACTGGTGACTCACAAAACATCGTCTTCGCTAGAAGGTGAAAATATGGACTAATATTTGAACCAAATGGAAGTAACCCTGCTTCCTAAACTTGACTCCTACCCTTGACATCAATGACAAAATTTAATAACTAACCAGTAGATGATTCTGCTCCCATACTTTGCAAATTTCCAGTACTGGTTAAGTTCTATATGTAAGGAACAGGTACAGTGTGCATCCTGATGAACTAAATTCATACCCAACCAGCATAACAGCAAGATAACAGCCAAAATGAACAAGCTGATGTGCTGACCTCATCTGCAGAGCATCCTAGAGACAGACAAGAAACACTACAGTTTGAATTCTCTAAAACTAAAGCTTACTCAGTCTTTTCTTAACATCAAGTGTAGTTTGCAGAAAGCAGACTGAATAGACATTCTGAACCCAAGAAATAATTAGGGGTCCAAAATGCATCTTTTCTTATATGGAAGAACGAACACAGAGGAATGATTTCTAACCAAAGTACTTAAAGCCTAGTGAGGAATCTAAATAAAGCAGTAACAACTCAGTACTCCATCTTCAAAGGAAAGCAGTTTAAAATGGACCCTAGAGATGTCTGTTCAGAGACTCAGAAGCAGCACATTTTCTTGATTCATTAGCTTGCATGTCCTGTGATGAGTTAGCATCACCTTATTCCTCAGTATCTAAGCTTACTCCACATACAGAAAACAGGTTGAGATTGCTGGCTCTTGACTTACAGAAAATGTCTAAAAAAGTCCAGTCTCTTCACTACAATCACTGGACACTGTAGGAGTAAGGAGATTACAATAGCGACAGACTTCTTTAACTACCTCTTGGAAAAGGTTCCCGGTTTGGGTGGTCCTCTGGTTGACAATTCCCTGCTCTAGTGCAGAGAAGTTCTTCAACCAGTGAAGAGATGGCCCTGTCCGTGGTGCTTGGTCACAATCCCGCCCACCAGGGAGACTGCTGGGCCTGTGACAGCTCTGGAGCACCTGGTTACAACACACCAAGTAAGACTAAAAGGGCTAGAAAACAAACTGAAAACAAAATAAATAACAATTCAACAAAAGACAAAAAGCTGAAACAAAGGCAACAAACACTGTTGCCAGGAAAGGAGTATTAAGGTAACAGGGCTTTCACCTGAATCTTCAGAGTCAATTTCAGAACTGAGTCTTGTTGAAAATGTTAAGTAGGCTTTTGCTCCAAGAGGAAAGCATACAGTAACTCGGTTAAGGCAGGCCTCTTCCAAAGCAAAGTGTCTGTTTCCTACATAACAGCCATCCACCAATGGAGTATTGCGTACCCATGAAGAGGAGCTTCAACCTCTGTCAACCAGAGGAGCTACACTGTTCCAGCAGCGCTGCTTCAGACTGAATGGCTTCCAAAAGAAGCCAAAAGCAAACCCCTTTCTTACCTAGGTTACACAAAGCCACGATGCTACCTGTTTGCCCTACTGCATGAAAACAGCATATTCATGGCCAGAGGCTTCCCGTCCGCCCCTTCAATGGGGTATTCTTGATAATTTCCTTTGAGGCCTGAACATTAATACCTCTTACCTGCTATATGGATTATTACTACCCTTAAGCAATTTGAAAAGCGAAGTACACACAGCAATGCCATGCACTAGCAGTGCATGGTCCTATCACAAAGCTTGCCAATTTCTCTGAACTACACAAACAACCAAATCAAATTCTTACTCTGAATTAAAAATCATAGGAAAGTCCAAGAAGTGTACTGGAATAACTAACTCCTACTGGAATAGGCAGGACATTATACTTGTCTAGTTGTATTTTACCTAGTTACAGCCAAGACATGTATGCCACGTTCTGTTGTTGAATCCTCTACAGGGCACAGGAGAATAAAAACTTTGTCTATTTCAGGAGGAGTTCCACCTTTTAAAGCAACTTTAATTTTGAGATTAGACACCAGTAACTTCTCAGATGCAAACTCATGTGAGTAACTATTTTCAAAAAGCCTAACCCACACCTTCCCAGGGTGTGTTTTATATCCAAAGATGTAGAACTGCCTATTACAAGACTTTACAGGTGTCTTGCTTTGCTGTGTAAAGTACCTACATGACTGGCTGACAGCAGAAGCCACTGAAACTATTAGGTGAATATAACCTGAAACCCTACCTGCACTTAGTCATAACACTTAATCATTTTATGGGAAGATGAACTGCTGATGACCTAAATTGTCCTGGAGAAGTACAAAGGCAACAAGCAGGTAAGCATTATTTGAAGAGACCAGAGATCTCTTGCAGCCAACATTTCACTCGCATCCTTTGCGGTGGGTTATTTTCATATCATGAGAAATTCCAATAACTTAACTCACACTGAAGAGTCTGGAAGCTGTTCCAAAAATGTCTCTATATACTATCTTGTCCATCCAGGCTGTTTGCACCACTATGTGGGAGAACTCTGAGACTGAAAATGAGAAAATATTTGCTCTCCAAGCTTGACAGCTGTGATAAAGAGGCACTTAAGTCAGAGGAGAAGGCTCACTGCATACATCTTAACTGTAGTTCCTCCAGCTGAGCGAAGGAATAATACTGCCAGACTATGACAGCTGCTCTCACCCATAGGATGGGGTACAAATGACTTGTTTCTCAGAGGGTAAAAAACCCTTTAGTTTAGAAAATAATTTCATCTTAGGTTCCAAAGAGGACATGCCTACATAACTAGACCACAAACTAAAGCTAATCTTAAATAAGTGATAAAACCTAGCCTAAAAGCACATCACGTTGTTTTGAAAATTAGACCATTAGGAAGAAAACACATGGAGGCATCACAGGACTTTCATTAGACACTGTGAGCTGGGCAAGCATCCATGAAAAAATATAAAATTATTTAGCTGGATTTTCCACCCAGTTAATCAATCCTGTAGCCAACTGAATTATTCTACAATTAAGCAGATTTCTCTAAAGAGCTCATAACAGTTCACACTGCTTTAATAACCCACCTATGTGTCAGAGAAGCTGAGGAAAAGAGAAAGTTTTAGGACTGAAGGAAAATTTAACATATCCTGAGTATCAAGCAGTTTAGGAGATATGAAAATTCATAGCAATATTTAACATTACAGTGGCGACAAAGTTAGTCATTAGTATTTTACAACATCAAAGTACTATATCTCATTAGTAAGCAGCTTGACCAAATTTTCATCTCAGTTTTGAAGTTAAAAAGTATGAGAGCATGTGGTATGCATAAGAATTACTGCTCTCATGCAACATATTAGTCATATTAATACACTATAAAAGATACCAGTAACTTGTTTCATTTAGAAGTGCCTTTTTTAACTAAATAACATTGTGTATAGAATCCTGTGTTTAGCATGAAAAGAGCTAAAGAAACATTGCCTAAGAGACTGTAGAAGACTAATATGCTTGTTATTATACATTTTATTGTTTCTATAGAACTTTAATAACACATATACCCTCAAAGGTGGAAGTTCACCACTGTATAAGAAACTGAAGTTATTGCAGTTATAAGTGTAATGCTGTACTAAACATTATTATAAAAGGATAATCATTTAGTCATCGGAAGAGTGGACTACAAGCACAAAATCAAACTGATAATTAAAGACAACATTGACATCTAGTGGACACTCAGAAAACAGACCCATAGCCAAGCACAAGGGAAAGATCCAGCTGCTGTTACTGCTATACCATGCGGAACTCCCAAATTGCTATGATGCAATTAAGAAGATTAAAAGACAGAATTTGCAGCTGATAAAAGTCAAAGCAGTGTGATGATTCAGTTCTTTCAAAAGAATATTCACTTAATAAAAAAGAACAAAAACCAAAACCCTTCCATTTAGGATTTTGGATAAAAATATAGGTCAAAACTTGAGAAAAGATCACAAATCATGAAAAGATACAGATACATAGTGCTAACATAGAGGTGAACATGTTTTCTGCACTTCCTATTCCCACAGCATCTATAACCTTCTACTCGTAAATTGCTCTTGTTGCATCTTTGAAGTAAAAACAAAAAAAAAAGCCGAAAGTAAAAATTCAAACCACTATTTAACACCTCCCTTTTCTCATCATTCTGATCCTTCTGTTACTGTAATATCTGCCACATAAGGGAGGCAAGTTAAACCTTCCCAATAGATCAGCCAGAAGCTGCTGAGCTCCAGAGAAGAAGAATCTCTGGAATCTCTAATCATGAGGCTACTCTAACTCAAAATTAACGAAGATACCTGCTGATGAGGAACCTGATTAGTTTACAAGGTGGATTTCTACAAAGACCATGGATTATTTTAAGTCTGCTTTTACTATTTACCAAAAGGCTAGCAAAACTAAGCAGTTAAAGCAACTCAAAAATCTGACTTCAGTTGTTCTATTAAAGAAACTTTTTCTGGCCATGTCACCCTGAAGAAAAATACTGGTTTTGACTGTCACGCTTTTGTAAATTAAAACATTAACAGAACACTACAAATCTATATCCATTCCAAGTCTTAAACATCAAATATCCTATCTACAGAAATTAAAATAGGATTTTTACATTGTACTGTTAAAAACAAAATACTCCATCCCTCTTTCTCCTCTCAGTGACAGTCCAGCATTAAAAAAAAAAAAAAGCATTGGAAAGAGTAAAGCATCATTTATGAACACATTTGATTGCAATTTACATTAGAATTCCAATTTAAACTGGTATATTTTTTGCTTTATATATGATTTCGGGAAAGTTAGTGTTGCAATTCCCCTAGCTCTCCCTATCAGTAGAGGCAAGGATCAGCTACTAGCAAATACGTAACAAATTCTCACTTATATGAAGATTCTTTAATCAGCAGAATACAAAGAAACCTTTGCATAACTGATGATCAGGCCTTACGTCCCGATTTCTTTTTGCCAAAATGTCAAAGTGAGCTTTGAATCAGATACTCCTAGTTAGATAATCCTAGTTAGAGTACATGCAGCCTCCCAGAAATTAAAATCCAGACTCCAAAGATTTATTCACAGCCATAGCTAAAAC
>JAOTQQ010000032.1:15019490-15052362 GCA_026546715.1 Gallinago undulata
GGTGGGGGGCAGCCGCGCGCGGATCACCTCAGCGCCGAGAGGGTGGGGGGCAGCCGCGCGCGGTCCCCACAGCGTCAGAAGGTGGGGGAGGGCAGCCGCGCGCGAGTCTCCTCAGCGGCGGGAAGAGGGGGGGAGACAGCCGCGCGCGGGTCTCCTCAGCGCCGGGCGGGGGCTGAGGCCGCGCGCCCCTCAACCCGCCGCCCCAGAAAGAGCCGCCGCGCATGCGCCGAGTCGTTAACACGCCGCGCGCGCCCGGTTTAAAAGCGACCGGCGGGGATTGGGGGGGGGTGGGGGGGTGTCCGCGTGCCACCAGAGCTCGGCGCGCGCTCGAGGCCTCGGTGGGGCTTCCCGCCCTCCAGGCTCCTCAGAGGAAGCTTCCCCTCAGGGCCGCAGCTGGTGAAGGCCGATAACGGTCTAAGTCCCCTTACCCTCCCCCCCACCCACCCTTACGGAGCACCCAAGGAGGAAGGACCCGGAGATGATGTCACTAACCGTCGCCACCCCACGCGCCGCGCCGCGCCCCGCCCCGCCCCGCCTCACCCTTGTGGTGGGAGGCGCCGCTCTCTCTATGGTGAGCTTCCCTCTCTCCCTCCCTCCCTTCCTTCCTCTCTTCTCTATGGTGCGCGCCCAGGCCCCGCCCTGCGGGGGCGGCGGCCATCTTGGCCGGGTGGCGGCGGCGGCGACGGGAGCACGTTGCGGGCCGGCCCGCCGGAGAGGGGAGGTGGTTCCCCGCTGCGGCCCGGCCGGGGAGTGGGGGCGCCTCGCTCTCTCCCCCATCTCCCGGTAAGCGGCCTCCGATGGGGTGGGTGGGTGACGGCATTCTTGGTAGGTTCTCTCATACTGGTGGGGGGAAAGGGCCCCCTCCCCTCTCCTTCTCTCCTCTACTGGGAGCCGCCGGCGGCTTACCGTAGTTAGGCCGTATCCCCCGCCACTGGGCTTGGCCTTCTCCTTCAGGGCTTGGGGCTTGCCCTCTGCCTACCACGGGAGCAGGGCTGGCGGATGGCTCCTCGCCCGGGCGTGGGTGCCGACTGCTCCCGGCCTGGCCCGGCTGTATGATAGGGCCGAGCCGCCCGGCAGCCGTCGCCCCCCTGGCTGAAGAGAAACCCCAATCCGCAGTCTCCATGGAACCGGGGGAGTCGCTCCCGGCGTGTGGTAGGGGATCGGCCCATTCCTATCCCTTCCCTTCCCATGCCCGCACATGTGGTTCGTCGTCTCTGGCGTCATTTTCCAGTTGCACGTCATCTTCCAGAGCTCTGCTTTTTCCCCTGTTTGTGGGGCTGAGAACACGTTTCCTTCAGCCCCGGGAACGGCTGTGGCCTAAAGGCTCCTGGCGTCGTGGTGGTGGCGGCCCGGGGCGGAGGAGCCGGTGGTTTTCCCCGGTGGAAGCGGGAACCTCCTCTGCTGGAGGCGAAAAGCCGCGTTTTGTCTTATTTCGCGGAAAGTTAATATCCGTGTGCGTGGTTGCGTGGTGAGGAGATCCAGGCTTCTTGAAGGTTTGATAAGGTAATAAGGGTAAGGCTGGTTTTTCACAAAACATGAGTAAAAAACAAAACTCGGCAAAAACCACTAGGACCGTGGCAGTGTTTGTCTCTGGAATGCAGTAGGATATTTCACCTGCAGGTTGCTGTGACAGTTTTCAAGTTCTAATTTGAAGTTTCCCCTGCTATGGTTTCCTAAACCACAAAGTGGTCGTGAAACATTTCTGTAATTTTCCTGTGAAAGTTTGCCAATTTATGGGTTTATTTTTCATGCATTTCACTTCATGTTAAAAGGAACTACTAAAGATTGAGTGATAATTAATGCTGCTCAGCACCAGCTAAACACACCCACTCGTTATGCTGCGTCAGTATTTTTGACCATATGCTTTTCATGTTAACATTGTGTTAATTTTCATATTCATGTTGTGCCTTATGAGTAATATAACGAGTTAAATACAGTAAGGAGTCCTGGGGCTTGGTTAAACTTCTTTTTTTACATTATCTCAGTTTCTAAAACAAATGTCAAAACCTTAAGCATTGACTAGTTCTTAAGTCTTAGTAGATTTTGTTCTCGTAGCATTTACTATTATTTCTGCTTTGACATCTACAAATATAATAATCTCCCATATGAGGTTTGAAAATCTGTACTTTGTCTTTCATTTAAATTTTCTTTGGCTATTCTAGTTCTTTCTTGTTATGGAGTGACTGTGTGTAGTCCATTAGCAATGGTTTGAGAGATAATTCGTGAGGTTAATTATTTTCAGAGGAAAGTGCAAATGCTGCTCATCCTCACTTCTTTCCACAGCATTTATCTTTGAGGTCAGATGCAATGTAATTTAACAAAATGGTGACTTTTTCTGCAAAGTAACTAAAGCATAGCTCGATTTTGAGCACAGATCTTGCCTTAACATAAATGAATTAAATTGTCTCTGGTTATGTTTCAGTCTTCATTTATTTTTTTTTAATGTTTCTCTGTTTAAGTCTGAATAATTCAATGCAATTACAAATGCTTCTTGGTCATAATTGACTTAACTTAGTAATTTCTAGTATAACTCGTATGCATGTGAAAGAAATAAACATTCTTAATGCAAGTACGTTTGTTCTACGGACTGTTCATTACTGTTGTCCTGTTGCCTTTTGTGACAAGTAGTAAGGTCTCCTTACATGCACTTTTTTTTTTTTTAATTTCTTCTGGTGTGTCAGCCTAAGAATGCTGACTTAAAATGCTTCTGATTAATGTGTTTTACGTCTTATTTTTAGACATGTTTTAGTGTTCGTATTGTGTCATAATTGGGCTTAATGTTTGGTTTCAATAAATGGTACTGTCAAGATGTTTAGAACTTTTTTTAGAACTTATGCTTTTTTTGGTAGCAGTTATTCCTTCTCTCATTCTTTTATCTGTGTCATCAGTCCATTGTTCTGGAAAGATTTTCTGTTGTCACTCTGTCATAATTTACTAATTTGAAATAACACTTTATTCTTGTGGTTAGTAACAAATTAATATTTTTCTACTTTGTTTTTTGTTCTGTTCTTGATTTGGAAAGGAGAAATACAGACATGAACTTAAACACTTCTGAATACCAGTTTCTCCTGCCTTTAAACTGCTGACTGTACTTAACAACTACTGGTATGCTATGCTGTAGTAGAGGGACGTGTTGCTGACCTGTGTTCAGTGTATTGAGAGTTCCAGTGCCTGCATCTTGAAATCAGACAGTCCCATTCAGAATGTTAAGTTAAATGCCACCGAAGTAACTGCAGATAAATATGGAACTTGAGACCAAACCAGTCTGGTTTTGGACAGTGTTTTATTTGCTCTGTCAGTTCTAATTAGAAAGTATTATTTTCTCTTGTGGGCAATTATCATCATGTGCGTCAGGCCAGTCCTGTAAATACTGCAGAAGTGAGAGAAGTCACAAATAGTTTTTTTTGAAAATGGTTTAAGACCACTGGAGAGCCCCTTCAAAACTCTTTACCACAGATGTGCATTTCCCCATATAAGTAAGAAGGAAAAAAAAGTATCTTAAGCACTTTATTACTTACCAACCATGGTCTGATCAGCAGTGAGTAGTAGCATAAACTTCAGTCTGATTATCCCACCAAGACTGGGCGGAAAGCTTGCTGAGGTAGGTGGCAAAGCCTAATTGTTTCAAGCCATATTTGACTTGGTCTTTTAGTGCAGCCCCCATCCCATTCTGCTGCTTCGGTGCTTTAAGCTAAACGCCAGGGTGGATGGCTGAGGGGAGAGTTTGTCTGGTCTGCAACCTATACTGCTCAGGAACCTCCAACAGAGGTTTGGGAGATTGGACACCTCCTAGAGCCTGCTGTTGTAACCCGTAGAAATAGTTTATATGCTAGTTAGAGCTAAGATAACTAGCAGGGAGAGCCCTGTGGTTTTTGGAGAAAGGGCTGACCCAGATGAGACACTTTGCTTGGGAAACCAAAAAGTGAGCGCTTGGCTCACAAATACCCTGTGCAAACTACAGGACTTTTATGAAAAGCACTGGGATATGTTCCCAAAGAATGTATCTTTATTTGAAGCACTGACAAAATCTGGTATCTTTCTCCTAGAAAATTACCTTGACTCAGACATCCTTATAGTTTTCAAGAAAAAAACAAGAAATTTTATTTCTTATTATGTAAGAAAAATGTATTAAAGTGAGAGTTACAAATGCACTATTCCATGCCTCTTGGCCCGGTCTGTGGATGTAATTGTAGTTTCAGCCCTACTTTGTCAATCTGGTCTGATGATACAGAACTGTAACAGCTGTTTTTAATTCTTTTTTAAAATATTCGGGCATTTATTTGAAAACATCAACTATGTCATTAGGACTTTCTGGCTTAGGAAATGTTAAAAGATAAAAGAAAAACAATTGAAATATCAAAAGTAGAAATTGCCATAATAAGGTTGGCAGCATAACTCATAATTGCAGTCATTTATATCCAGTGAAGAATATTTTTAGACATTAATTTAAAAATACTTTGGAAATTGAAAAGAGGAATAAGACTATCACTTTTAAAAGGGACCACTTAACGTATTCCTAAGTGTGGTAATAATGGATTTAAAGATAGAATAACATCTTCATTTCTGACCTTCGTTCCCTGTTAGAGTCCAGTCTCTTCCTTTTTTTCATATTACAGTAGTATCTGTAGGATTTTGTGCAACTGAGGTTCATGGGTGGGTTTAGGGAAGGATGGAGTTTAATGTGACCCATGTGCCAGACACCTCTCTTATTCTTGCTGCTTTCAGGAGATTGAAAGTCACAACCTTTCTTCATGTAATAGCCATATGTAGTAAATAGTCTCTAAACCACCGCAGGATACTTTAGTTTGTTGGAGCAAAGAGGGAACTGGACATCCAACAGAAAATGCTTTCTTTAATAAGAGATGTTGGGTTCCTTTTCTTGGAAGAAAGTGCACATGCGGACTGTGTGGAAACCTGAAGTATTTCAAGACTCTTTCCCAGTTACGTGTTTGAGCTACGGATACATATGGCATTGGATTGAAATTATTTCAAATTGGCATCACCTATAGGGCTGCCACCCCTTGTGTTAGTGGCGTTGAACTGGAAATGCTTTGTACTTTATTTATAGTCTTTCTTTAGACCTAAAAAATAAAACCTGTTTGTCATCTCTAATTTCTTGTAAACTTGCAAGAGCCTTACAATTCAGTTGTCTTTGTTCTGGACAAACAGAGGGAGTTGCCTTTAGGTGTGTGTTACTCATAGGAAAATAAAGTCATTATTGTTATTCTCAGCACTATGTGTGATTATGGTGAAGGAAATATAAATACACTTAAAAATACATTCCACCAGCTTTTCTTTATTGAGACTTTACATTTAAATTCTTTGTTCTTCCTTCTCTACTACTACAACTGTTGACCTAAATTCCCAGTACAATCCAGTGCTTGTCAAAGTACATTACAAATATCTAAGCAAGGGAAGTGAGAGTTATGTAGAGGAATACAGGTCGTAATTTCATTTCCTTGAATGCATTTATTTATGATTTCAGGAATATTTAATAATCCAGTACTCAAAGACCTTTCTCTTCTAAAAATAAAGTCATTTTGTAAAGGAGCTTGCTTATTTCTATTGGACTATATTATAGTTATTGATACCATAATAGGAAATTGAGAATGATGGTGTACTTATTTGAATACTAATGAAACTCAAGATAAAAGAATCAAACTTCAACATGTGTGTTCACATTGCCCAGATTACTTTTCTATATGCAGCCACAAATTTTCACTTTGAAAACTGGTTTTAAATTTATAGCATTTTATTTATTAAAGGTAGAATATTTGCATATAGTTTGCAAATATTGATTGAATATTACCATCAGATTCTTGGAGTAATAGTTGCGGTCAAAATTTGACCGTACCAGACACTGTAGCCTGAAAAAGGTTACATTACACAAGGCAGCTTGTAAAACTGAAAATGGCAGCAGTATAGGTTCTTCTGTTCTTATTACAGCATACTTTTCTTGGAAACAAATCCATTCTCAGATATAATCACAGTTTTATTTTACAGTATAGAAATCATAATGGAGTGGAAAGCTGATGTTAAAGATTTGTGCAGTTATTTACACATTGGTACCCTTACTAGTTGTGTCTGAGACTTTGCCCTGTTTGCCATCTTGCTTAAAAGAAGAATAAATCAAATCATTTTGCTTTTTTCATCTCTGAACTCTGCTAGTAATAACTTTGGATATGGATGTTCTTCTCTGTGCTGTCAGTAATTATGCTGTCTTTTGAATAATTATTTTTTTTTCTTTAGATCTGGAAGATTCCCACTACTCCTCATAATTGGCGTTTAACCCTAAATTGTGCATTATGGCAGACAAATTAACAAGAATTGCGATTGTCAACCATGACAAGTGTAAGCCAAAGAAATGCCGTCAAGAATGCAAGAAGAGTTGTCCTGTGGTTCGAATGGGTAAGAGGTGTAATTTAACAAAGTATTTAAGCAATTGGAGAAGTTTTAAATAATATTCTACTAGAAGGACCTATTTCTTTATAATTGTTAGGTTTTTGCTTATCATTCATGCTCCATTTCATAACGCCTTTAGAAGTATCACTGAAAGCATAAACGATTTGTAGAAATAATGTCACTTTTCAGGTCTTTGGATGATCTGAAGCTTTAGTGAACATTAGTTACATTAGAACATTAGTTACATGTTCCTCTGTGGAATTTAATAGAACTGGAGAGAATTCTGATGCATTGGAAACTTTATTGAGTTAACCTTATTCTTTTTCACCAGGAAAACTTTGCATAGAAGTCACATCACAGAGCAAAATATCATGGATCTCAGAAACACTTTGTATTGGTTGTGGTATTTGCATCAAGGTAAAAGTTAGGCTGCTTTATTAAAAATGATAAAATTTCCTTATTATGCTATTATATATAGTTATGCATACTGTAACTCCAAAAAGCAATTTTGTTGCCCTGAATAATCAGACCTTGTTAACTGTTATTGGTTATAGAACATGAAGTATTGTGTCAGTTTATGGAGCTGATTAGGTTGCAGGGTGTGGGTTGTAGCTTTTTGATTTGTAGCTTTGGGGGGTTTTTTATTTATTTGTGGCTATAGACACTTAGCAGTAGAAAGATGTTTCTGTAAAAGAGCTGGAGAATATATGCAGTGTGCCTTATTTGTATTGTAGACTGATAGTCTAAATTGCTAACTATTTAATTTGAAAAATGTGGTATAGATCTTCTTTGGAAGGTTGAATATGTAAATGAATGAATTTGGGAAAAATTCTTTCAAAAATATTTAAATGCGCAATGCAGTACAGAACATAGCATTTAGTTAATTTTTTGTGTGTACTAGTAATCTATAAATTTATTTCAATTACAGAAATGTCCTTTTGGAGCCTTGTCAATTGTTAACTTACCTAGCAACCTGGAGAAAGAAACAACGCATAGATATTGTGCCAATGCCTTCAAACTTCACAGGTATTTTATTTTTCAAGTCAACATAAAAGATAGGCTAAACATAGTGCATGTCGAGTGTTCTTGGTTATTACCTCACTAGTTTCCTTTTTGAATATTAATTCTTTTTTCTTACTAAAAGTATTATGACATAAAATATTAGCGCTCATTTAACAGAGCTTCTGTTAAAGAAAAGACTGCTATTAAATCTCTCTTAGATCTTCCATTTTTAAGGAATATTGATTTAATTTGAATTATATATTGGCAAGTCAACAAAGTAGGCTGAAATAATCAGTCTGAAAACAGGTCATAACATTTACTTTACCACCAAGTGTTGTTGTCTGATGGCATTAATACAATGCAAAGTTATTGATGTTGTGTACAGGTTGCCTATCCCTCGTCCAGGTGAAGTACTGGGATTGGTTGGAACCAATGGCATTGGAAAATCAACTGCCTTGAAAATTTTAGCAGGAAAACAGAAGCCAAATCTTGGAAAATATGATGTAAGTAACAGTAATAAAACAGAGTTGGCATAGATAACTGTGGTTATATATATTTTTTTTTTCACTGAATTTTCCTAACTGTGAATGCAATGGAATTTGCAGGGACATTGGCACTTTCCCTATTAACATCCAGTGACCTACTCCACACAGAAGCAATGGTAGAAGGATGTTTTTGACAAAAAGGCTTTTTTGCAAATTCTATATGTCTTTCAAGAAAGTAAGAATCCTAATTATAATTGTAACTCACTTAAGATAAATATCAGAGGTAGGATTCTGTCTTTCAGTCACGCTTAAGGAGTTTTTTCTTACCAGTCTTTCAAAAAGTCAACTTTTTTCACCTGCATAATTTACCTGTTCCCCATCGAGGGATTTGGGTAGCTTATGTTGTGGAGTTTCTTCTAAGATCAACATTGTTTTAATCTGAACAGTTCTAGTGTCTACGAGCGCTTACCAAGTATCCTTATGATTCTTAAGCTTTTTTGATTCTTTTGAAGATGATCTCTTAAAAGATATGCTGTTATCATAGGTTGTTGTTGAAGATATTTCCCTCTGTACACTTTGATATTGAGTTCTGAAAATTCTTCATTTCTTTACATTGCTAAATACTTAAAAATTTTGGTAGTATTTTTTGAGAAGCGTACACAGAACAATTTGTAATCTGCTGGTCTGCATGGGAGATCATAATCTGTTTTCTGATGTATTTATACCAAGTCAACTCTGCAGCCAGCAAGCAAAATAATTTACAGGGGTTTGTTTATCTTGCACTATTCCAAAGAGTGAATATTATTAGATAAAAGACTTCAATAATAACTGTTGTGACTCTTCTTGTCAGGCAGGATTTCAGTTCTCACCTTCCAGTCACACAATGACAATTAAATTCTGAAGCTCATTTTTGTCCTTCAAGGACTTGTAGGAACAAGTGTGTTCAAATGTTCTTCATCAGTTTCTTTACCTGAAAGAGTAAGGTTTTAATAATTTTTTTTCATTTCCTGGCTGCCACTTAAAACTGCAAAGAAATATAATTTCCCAGCTACATTTTCCATTCTCTTTCAATTTTGGTTTATATTATTTTGTGGACTTCTTGTTTCAGGTGGTAGTATTGCAGAAATAGCAAAACTTTTGACTTTCTGAATGTGTACTTAATTGAATTACTGTGCTTCCAAAATCAGACTTCCCTGTGAAGAGCCAAATCATTATGACCACAGAAACACGTGGTATGAATTGAATCTTCGTGTTGCTTCTGCTCTGAGACTTATGAAGCATTTCCTCTGTGTATTTGCTTGGTTTAGAAATATAGCTGTGTCTCTCTGTTTCCTTATTGTTTACCATCAAAATAAGCACCATTCAGAGCAGTACGCTCGCTGTGTAAAACAAGACTGTAGAAGCTGGGCCTTTTTCCTGGGTGATTGCTTTGAAGAGTTTGGTTTTTTTTTTTTCCTTTTTGTTTTTCCTTTGTCTTCTCCTTCTGTTTCCTTGGAAATGTTTGCCAGAAGCAGAGAAAATGACTAAATTTTATTGTGTTTTTAGTACAAGTTGATTTTAACAGTCCAACCCTTTTCCTTTGGGTTAGCTGGATCCAAAGGATCCAGTGCAGTTACACTAATCCATTCTGTAATTTTCCACATGAAGTAGTTCCACTCATAGCTTCTTAACTGTCTAAGGACAGTTGTGGATATCCCAGCTGCGAACTTAAAATGCTTTTTCTTGAAATGGCTAGTGACACTAGATCTACTGCCCTCTATTTTGCAATTTTATAGCTTTTTAAATTATTTTTTTTAATGGAAACTTTGCAGAGGCAAGATAATACTGTGATAATGAGCTTTTATCCAGGCTTTTTTATTATGTTGAAAGCATATTCTATTTGCTGTCTGGATTGGAATTTTAAAATTAGATATTTTTTATTATGTTTTTATAATGGTCTAAGTTAAGAGAAGCTTTCATTTTGTCACAGGATCCACCTGACTGGCAAGAAATTTTGACTTATTTCCGAGGATCTGAATTACAAAATTATTTTACCAAGATCCTGGAAGATGACCTGAAAGCTATCATTAAACCTCAGTACGTGGACCAGATCCCTAAAGCTGCAAAGGTGAGAAATTTGATGAGCTGATAGAAATCTGGGAGCCTCTCCTGTCATACTTCTCTTCTATTTAAAGATTTTATTTAGTGCTATAATTGAATGTCTAAAATCCGCTAATGTCTGAAATTTTTAATGTTGAAATAATGTGATGTTTTATTATCTCTCATGCAGGGAACAGTGGGATCAATCCTGGATAGGAAGGATGAAACTAAGACACAAACTGTTGTGTGTCAGCAGCTTGGTAAGTAATTTTGTAGAATCAAACTACAAAGTATTTGAGAAATTCATATTTACTGGGGGGGAAAAAAGGTTACTACTAATGTGATAGTAGATTTAACTTATACCGGTAAAAAAAGAAAGTAAAGATGCTTTAGTTTAAAGCCTAGGGCTTGCTGTAAGCATATCTGAACCAGTGCAAGTAATACTTCATAGTGGCAAAGCAAACTAATTGATACATGTTAGTTAACAGAATCTGATGCAGTTTTTGTTGAATGAACAGAAGCTGTTCATTTTTTACATATGGAAGAATTCCAGTTAGCATCTGCTGGTCTTGCTTGCTTTCAACTCTGGCAAAATGGTAGCATTCCCTCCTGTGAGAACTGTTGCATAGAAAATATTGTTCAAAAAACTTTTTCTTCTCCCCCACCCCCTCTAAGGCTCTGTCTATAACTAATTATAATGGGAGTAATACTGACTTCTGCAAATAATGCAGTTAATGAGAAGAACATCTGCATAGTCCAGCCCTAGTAGTTTTTTGTAGGTGTAGGAATTAAGTGGCTAGTAGATTTAGGTAATAATTTAGGTGTTGCTAAATTAAAAACAGGGTCCTTTTGGAGAGATCTGGGTGGTAGAGGTGGGGCTGCCTTGTGCCACCAAGAGTCTTTGAGTCCCGTTTATTATTGAAACAGTATATTCTCGAAATTTCTCGTTCATAAAGCTGTGAGAAAATACAGACTTCACCCACTTGCTGTAATGTTTGGGGGACTTGATTTTCCTGAAAATCAGAACTCATCAGCCAGGTCTAACAAGAAACACTTTTAAAACTGGTATAGTTTCTTTTTAGGGCCAGAAATCTTTACCAACTATGTTGTGGAAAACCAAATAGGAATGTAATCCTTCTGCGTGGTAAGAAGCAGCCGTACAAGTTAATTGGCTAACCCTGCAGAGAAGCCCTAACTTGTTGTGACTTCCAAATAGCACTATGATGCTTCTATATAAACCCAATGCTTATTTTGCTTCTTTCTGTTTTTTCCTGTGTAAGATGTCTGCTGTGATTAAATATGAATTGCGTTGATTATGACATATGTAAAATTAACCACTTATTTGCAGACTTAACCCATCTGAAAGAAAGAAATGTTGAGGACCTTTCGGGAGGAGAACTTCAGAGATTTGCTTGTGCAGTTGTTTGCATTCAGAAGGCTGACATGTATGTTTAATTCTATTACACATTGCTTCCAATAGTCTGTCTCAGAATATGGTCCTCTAATTTCCATTTATTTTTAGAAATAGTATTGTTGTTTGAAATATTTAAACAAAAGGATTTAAAAAAAATACTGCTTTTAACAACTCAGCAGCCAAGATCTTTGTGTACTCTGTATATAATCTCTATGGTTTTTGTATTTTAATTCATCTGACTGGTAATAGCTAATTTCAGAGGCCAATGTTAAATTTCGCCATCACAACTTCATAACCTGCCCCATATCCCATGTAAAGGTATCCTGTTTGACACCATTACCTCACTTAACAAGAAATGGACAGAGCCTTCCTTGCCTCTGGGAACTTGTGTCCCCTCTTCTGTCTTGCAAACAGGAAATTATTGTCTAGTCTATGCTTTTTCCTGACTCCTTGGGACCAAGAAAGCAGGATCAGAAGAAGTTAGGGGGGGTTAGGCTTTTTTCTTTGATTTGGTTTGGGTTTTTTTGTAGTTTTAGTGTTTGTTTGGGTTGTGGAGTTTTTTTTGTTTGGCTGGGGGTTTTTTGACTGGTGCAGGTTTTGGGTGGGTTTTCTTGTTTGTTCCGTTGTTTTGTGTTTTCTCTTGGAAAATGACCTTCTTCCAGTCTCCTAAAGTATTTTTGCATTCTTCAGTTTGTGTAAATTTTAAGCTGAATCAGACCTGAGTACATGGGATTCCTAACTGATTGCTGATTTCTCTTAACATTTGATAACTTTGTCAGAGCTTTTAGCAAACTAATACTTAACTCAAACCTTTCTATAATTTCACATGATAGTCATCAGAGAGGTGTCAGTACATAATTCTCATTTTGTCTCTCTCAATATAAATAACAATAACTTTTTATTTCTGTGTATGTAATGGTTGAAATGTTAGTATTAGGTTTGAATATGTAGAAAGTTTGCATTTGCTAATACTTCATTCTTTTTTTTTGGGTGTAGCTTCATGTTTGATGAACCTTCTAGCTACCTAGATGTCAAGCAGCGCTTGAAGGCTGCCATTACTATTCGATCCCTAATAAACCCTGACAGGTAAATACAAACTTAAAATGTTTTGCGTGACTGTTTACAGAGGGAAGAGAGGTCTGGATCATTTCCCTAGGAGTTCTGCAGTAATAGATGGTTAAAATATTTTTAGTCAGTAATATTGTATTACTTTGTATTTTGGAAACTTATTTCCTATAGTTTCTGTACTATTTCAGCATTGGGGTAAATTTTGCCATAAGGACGTGAAAATATAGGTGGTTGCTTTTCATCTGAATAGCAATATTGCTGATCCATCCCCTTCTCACAATTTTTTTTTCTTAAAATGTGGTAATTATTTTTTGCTCCAGTCAATTAATATCCTTCCACTTACTGTACATAAAGGAGCTGCCAGTTTACACTGAAGATGGACTTTAAACTCGTCATTCACAATGTCTGTTTGTTGGACCATTAAAAAAAAAAAGCTTATCAGAGATTTGAATCCCATCTTTTAGTATAAAGCTAAGAAACCATATTAAATGAAAATCATGTTGATAGCTTTTGCTTACGCAGGACTAGAGTATGAAAGTGAGAAAAAATGTTGTGTATTGAAGCATAAAGGCATTTCTCTGGTTCTGTTTTTCAGGTACATTATTGTTGTAGAGCATGATCTAAGTGTGTTAGATTATCTCTCTGACTTTATCTGCTGCCTGTATGGTGTGCCAAGTGCTTATGGTGTTGTTACTATGCCTTTCAGCGTAAGAGAAGGTAATTCTTGCCATATTTCTCTTTATCAACGTACAAAAAAAAATTCTGTGGAAGAAAAAAAAAGGTACCAAAATGCTAGTTGTCTATTACGTGAACATTTCTTCTTATAATTCATAGAATCATAGAATGGTTAAGAGTTGGAAGGGACCTTAAAGATCATCGAGTTTCAACCCCCTGCCCTGGGCAGGAACACTTCCCACCAGACCAGGCTGCTCCAAGCCCCATCCAGCCTGGCCTTGAACCCCTCCAGGGATGGGGCAGCCACAGCTTCTCTGAGCAGCCTGTTCCAGTGCCTCACCACCCTCACTGTAAAGAACTAAACACTCAAGTTCAGCAACTGAAAAAACCTACTGTTTTTTTTTTGTGTAAAATTTCTGTTTTATGTGCTCCTCAATTTATAACTCAACCCCAGAAGTCTTAATTATGAAATGCCCTTTGTCTCTTGCTATGGACGTAATTTTGATACTTGCGGGTGTTCTGTAAACAGTGGAGTTACACAAAAGACCCTGCAAATTATAGAGAAAGGGCAGGAGGCAGTTTGCACACTACAGAGGTATGTAGTGTTCAACTGAACTGACCGTACATGTCACGGACTCAGGAAGAACTGTTGCTCTGAGAATGGGTCCAACAGCAGTAGTTTCTTTAAACCCTGAACACCTTGCTAATACTAGGTTTTCAGGAAGAGCTTCTATAGCCTTTCTGTAATTTTAGTAAGATTTTTCTTCATTCAAATAGAAGCTTTTGTTGCCTCTTTTAACATGCCATTTAAAATTCAATATTCTTATTAATTGATTCGAATTTACAGCCAAGAATTGAACTTCATCAAGTCTTGTGTTCTTGTAGACCTTTTCTAATGATCTTTTTTTCCCCTCCCTTCATAGGCATAAACATTTTCTTAGATGGCTACGTTCCAACAGAAAATCTAAGGTTTCGAGATGCATCTCTGGTATTTAAAGTGGCTGAGACGGCTAACGAAGAAGAGGTTAAAAAGATGTGTATGTACAAATATCCAGGGATGAAAAAAAAGATGGGAGAATTTGAACTATCCATAGTAGCTGGAGAATTCACCGATTCTGAAATTATGGTGATGTTAGGGGAAAATGGTAAGTGCAGTTCTTGTTGGAAACTGCTTCTACGGCCCTAAATCTGTTCCTGCACCGCTTTTTTTCAGCCTAGGAGCCAGGCTTCAAAATGACTGGTTTTGAGTCAGGTTGAACTGCTTGTTTCCTAGTGAAGATGTCACCACAAACTTGCTTTTGAAATAGCAGGAACTTGAAGGTCTTGAATGTTAATGATGCCAATGGATTTGTCTGTTACCCCATTTTAAGAACTAAGGCTGGCAGGACGATCGTGAGTGATCTGGTGATCTTGACCTGGTGAGCTAAGCCACAAGTCTAGGCTAGTGTAGCTTTAGCTGTCTCTTCCATTTGAAAAAACAAAGTAATAGCAAGTGCTGCTTGCTGGAACTGAATATAGGACTTCTCAACGCAGTCTAATATTTTAAAATGTATTCTTTGTTAAGCCTTTTTTTTTTTTTGTATCAGTGGCTTAATTGCTAGAGGTCTGAGTTACTAAAAATAATATGTAACTTGCATTTTATTTTAGGAACTGGCAAAACTACATTTATCCGAATGCTTGCAGGAAGACTTACACCTGATGAAGGAGGTAGTGCTTAATATTTTAGTTGATCTTATTTTGAAGATAGTGGAAACGCTCTTGTTTTCATTATAAATTTCATCTTTCTCTAGGCGAGGTCCCGGTTCTAAATGTCAGCTACAAACCACAGAAGATCAGTCCTAAATCTACAGTACGTTTAAGCCTTATTTATTAAGTATTGTGTTTGCTACAAAAAGCATGTTCGTAGCACACAGGTAGAATCTCTTTATGCCCAGAACAAAAACCTCTAATTTTATTTCTTCTTGGTTTGGTGCATAAAACTGCTGAGTGGCAACATTTTTCTCTTACTAGGGAAGCGTCCGTCAGCTACTGCATGAGAAGATCAGAGATGCCTATACACACCCCCAGTTTGTAACTGATGTAATGAAACCCCTTCAAATAGAAAACATCATTGACCAGGAGGTACGAATTGCCTGAAACAACATCCTGAATTTTCTTCTTTAATTTTCTATGTGTACCTCAACTAAATATGGCCTTGTTCCCCCCCTGCCCCTGTAGGTTCAGACATTGTCTGGTGGGGAGTTGCAGCGCGTTGCGTTAGCTCTTTGTCTTGGAAAACCTGCAGATGTCTACCTGATTGACGAACCTTCGGCGTATTTGGACTCTGAACAACGTCTAATGGCTGCTAGAGTCATTAAACGGTAAAGTGTGCATGATGGCAAAAATGCCTGAAATTTTTCAGTAGTTTTACAGTAAGCTTACATTCAGCTCCCTCTTTTTTTTTTTTTATTTTAGTTTCATTCTCCATGCTAAAAAAACAGCTTTTGTGGTAGAACATGATTTTATCATGGCTACATACCTTGCTGATCGTGTGATTGTATTTGATGGTATCCCTTCCAAGAACACACTTGCCAACAGGTAAGAAACTTGTTCAGATTAGTAAGCAAGATAAAAGAGGACAATGTAGAGAAATAAATTGTTTATCAGAAGCATCAACAACAATAAGGAGGTGAAGCATCCTTGTACATGGAAATATAAGCTGCATTTAAAGTTATTCAAGAGCATCCTAGGGGTTTTGGCTTTTTGTTTTGCAGCAAGGAAGAGAAAATGGTATTGGCTCACACTTGGAGGCTGCCTAAACACAGAGTTGGGGCATAGTTGGAGAATGTAACCAAGCCCTCAAAAACTAGATCAGCTCCTGCTTTAGCTAGCCTTAAGCAACTTCACACCAATAAATTGCAGAACAAAGAAGTGACATTGATTGTGAGGAAAGAAAAAGTACTTGTGTAAAAATAACTTTCAGCTGTATGAAAAGAAAGCCGGGCACTAAGGGTACATGTATGCAGGTCTCATGAAGTGCAAGGCTTGACTGCAACATACAATGCATACTTGTGCACATCAGAGCACGCTAGCTCTGATTTCTTACTCTTTCAAAGCTGTCCCTTGTGATACGACTGCTTTTGTTCCTGTAAATAACTTTATGTAAATTACAGAGACTGAGGAGCAGCCTTATTGGAACCCAGGCTTTTAGAGCAGTGTAATTCCTAACTACTTAATGTGAGCCAGATGAAGTAAATGCATCAGTCCAGCACTGGATTCACTGTGTTTATGGTATTGGTGGTGTTCTAAGAACACACTTGTTTGAATTAAAAAAAATCATGATCACATAAATGTTTCTCATCGTATGTTAATGATTTTTGTATTATCTGGCTAATGGTGCAGCTCTAGTTTTTTCATTGAATAAATAACCACACGTACCAGCACATGCACATGTGTGGAGGCAAAATCAGTGTAAAGGTAGCAGTCTGGCCTTGTAGTGCCCTGCTGAGATACTGTAGAAAGATGAGGGTAGTGGTTATGACTTTTTGGTCGAGACATGATTTGACTGAAAACATAGCCCATCCTGGTGTTGTCAAGTGCAGCTCACACTTGTGTTACCAGACTCAAATGAGCTCAGGATGGGAGTCAAAGCTGCCTGTTCTTCTCTCTTAACAGCCCACAGACTCTTTTGGCTGGAATGAATAAGTTTTTATCTCAACTTGAAATCACTTTTAGAAGAGACCCCAACAATTACAGACCAAGAATAAACAAACTCAATTCAATCAAGGTAAGAGAGAAGCACCTTCACAGTAAAGAAGCTGTGACTGTTCAATATGAAGTCAGGTTTTAAAATAAAGGGAAGACTAACCTGGTAGTTTTGCTGTGCTGGAAAACAGCACATGAAATAAATACAAAGAATAATAAGAAAAGTAGAAAGGAGTTAAATATCTTCTATTTCAGCTATGTTTAAGTCTGCCAAAGACTGCTTCAAGTAACATTGACCTTTTTTCTCTTCCCAAGGATGTGGAACAAAAGAAGAGTGGGAACTACTTTTTCCTGGATGACTAAGTAGTGAATCTGAGCATCTTTGTAACCGGCGTATAAAAAAATGCATATGGAAATCTAAACACTTGTGGATGAGAAGGCTCAATCAGGTTTTAGAGCACTTCATCTTTTGGAGCTTAAAATCTCTTGCTGCGTGTAACATCTGAGACCAGTAGCAGTGTAAATCCTAGTCTGAGTAAAACTGCCACTTTCTATATTTTGGTGACACAACCCTATTTTCAGTGTAATAATTTCAAAATAGACCACCTCAAAATCGTGCAAATGAGTCTCCAGATTTTTCAAATTTTAAGGGAGGTTTTTTGATTCAATATATCTTGCTCATACACAGAGTACTGACTGAACTTCTTCATTTTAAATACCTTTGAAGCTGGGAGGCTCACCAAGAACGTCAAGCTACAGAAACAACTATTTTAAAAAGGTTGAATCTCTCTGGATGAGGGTTTCATAAATAAAAATCCTCCTAACTTACAGCTCTTCTGTAGCAGTGCAAAAATTTTTCAATTATAATTCAAATGAGCGTATGCGATGCTGTCAGGCACACCTCCAGGCACACCTCTTCTTGTGCTATAGAAAGGACACACAAAAGACGGAGTACAAACTACATATAACAATATCAAGGAAGAGAGCTACACCTTTTTTAGTCACCTGCCCCTATATGTCTTCTCAGACCTACTTACAAGAGAATAATCAGCTAAATAAAGTCTTAAAGAACATACTAAAATCCTTTCAATCTTCTGTAACTTAAACCTGCAGAGCGAGGGAAGGTTAGTGGCTGTTTTTTCCACTTGTTTGTTCTACAAACTTGACTGTATACTATAGGAAATAAGTTTTTGAGTAACAAAGCCATGGATTTCACAAAGTACTGACACCTTGTCAGCCAAACCCTCCTCCTGTACTGCGCTAGAGCCACAGAGGAGAACACTTGGCTAAAAGCTTGTAACAAATCAGTCATTTATATACAGTTCCTGTTTAGGATTAAAGAGGGTAGGGACAGCTTCTCTCCCTGTATTTACCTATATTTAGGGATTTTCTAAGAAGCTGAACAAGGTATGGTTTCTTATACATACAGCAAAGCGTATTTTGTCTCCAAGGGCTCTAATAGCCCCCTAAGTAATAGGGGATTTACAGAACCAAAAGCAGATGTTTCCAAGACGACAGGTAAGTGAGCCCCTTGTGTTGCACTGATTACCTGAGGAGAAGCAAAGCAGCACCTTTCACTTTGCAAACAGCTACTGCACTCGCTTCGCTAAACCATCCTCTTCCTGTTTAGACTTGACTTTAAAACAGTGATTCTGCTTTGTGATATGTCACGGTCGTACTCTTAATTTTGAAGTAGAGAAAAAGATCACATCAGTCTTTAGAAGCACATTAAAAATTAAGCATCATTTAGTAGGTTAAACATTCTCAAAACCTACCATTTTCAGGGACACCATACACAGCACTTCCAGCAACAAAGCTGGGGTTTATAGAAAGGTAACTGGTTCTCTTGGGTAGGGAAACTGAGACAAAAGGGATTTCCCCTTCAGACTTCACTGACCAACTCCTGCCTCCATCGGTAACTGCTAGCACCCACCATCTTTCCAGGGAAAGATTAAGTTTCTACAAGTTTAAGATGCAAGAAGTACTTTTGCCTAAAGTGAAAGCCTTGGTCCTTACTATAGAAAAAAATATGCAGGTAAATACAAAAATAGCATGTTAAAATTGCTTTCTATATAAAGGTCCTTCAGGGAGAGAGAGGGAAGAGTCCCTCTATTTAAGGGTTCCTGTACAGATGTTACACAAGTTTCACAGACATAAAAATAACTTGGAGGTAGATATCTTGAAAATACGGAATAGTATTTTCCATGCAACAGTTGTGTGTTCTGCCTTCACTGGCACATGAAAAATGTTATGAGAAAGCATGGCTCTTTTAATTTATATCTTTGCCTCCTAAGTTACAGGAGACAGTAGTGATTTGTCTTTGGGCGGTTTGGTTTTGTTGGTTTGATTTTTTTTAAGCCATTATGTCTGCTAGTAACTCTGCATCCTCTGTTAATTACTCCCAATTAGGGTAAGGTAAAGATGTAGCTTAGCCAATATCTCAGTTCATTATATGCTAAATATTACTAACCTGTGGGACCCTGCAGTCTAAAACATCTTGCGCTGGGTAAGGGGTTTGGCCAATCAGTCTGCAAGTCTTTCAGCAGAAGAAGGAAACCGTACTTAAATCAAATGAGGGTGGAGAAAATAATTACCTCTATTCCAGTCCTTCCCTGTCCTTGAGCAGCAAGATGGGGCAGAGGGCTAGACGAAATACTTTCAGTCAATTTTTAGAAGTAAATTCTAAAAGTACTGTTGTGCCTGTTTTCCACTGTTTCCCAAGAAATTCCTGTAGAAAGCGTACCCTCTTCGGTCTTGCAACAAAGCTCACCATTAAATGCCAGCTCTAGTACTGGATGATTATTTCAGTGCCTGCTGGACAGATGTGGGCAACAGCTGCAGTTACACTTTACAGCCTCCCAGGAAAGATAACAAGAAGCCCCTTTTAAGTCTTTGTAAGTAGCAGAGGTAAAGAGAGGACCATCGTTCCATTATCCGCTAAATCCCTCTGTGCTTGCTCAGTTCTCAACCTGAAAAACTGAAGATTGCCTCTTTCCAAATCCTGAGTACTCTTCTGAATGGAAAAGATCATACAAAAAAAAAACCCACCCAAAAAGAAACAAACCCCCCACTCTTTGAATATAAAGTAGAAATTGAGTTTATATCCCCTTTTAGTTTGTAGCTTGCCTGCAAAGCAACTCCTCCTTCTAGTTCAGCTGCGGTCTAGGAGTGGCTTTATCAGAACAAAAGCATAGGTTTAAACAGTTTCAAATAGATAAATTAATTTAGAAAAAAGTGGAAAGACAAACATTTATTTTTAAGTAGGGTTTTTATACACAGCATGCATCTGAAAAGAAGTTCTTTATCACGTAACTATCACTCAAGTTTCCTGATCGAGGGCGTACAGACACCAAGGGAGGGGTACCGTCACCTAGGCTAGTATATACAGAGATATAAAAATATACACGAGGGGTAATTTTACAGAGCAAGGGGACCGAGTGAACACCGTGCACCCTGCGCTCTCTGCGCCGGGAACAGCTCAACACCCCAAGCACAAGGGCGACAGGAGCACCGCAGAGATCACCCTGGGGCAGGGTCAGAAGAAACAGCATCGGAGCTCTGACACAGTGTAAAAAATATAAGGCAGAAGCCACTTTCTTCTGAATCGTAGGGAAGAAGAGCAAGAGCACACCCAGACTCTCCATCTTGCTTTTAAAAGTAGTTCCAGCAATGAGTTTGTACATGCAAAACGTCAATTTGCATCGACAGTGCAACAACAAAAGAATACTGAACAGTAGCTCGATCATACAAACTTAAAAAAAAACAGAACGTAACATGTACTTTATGCATCTCTCCTCACAAAATATCTAGGATTTGTCAGTGCATTAGTGTTAAAGTGGCATTAAAAAAACTTCTGCTATTATAACAGATGCAGAATTATTTTGGAAATGCATAGCATCTACATTTTTATTGTCTTTGTAATTATTTAGTTGGCATAGGCACCATTCTAGTCACACCAGCGTTAAGAATTCTTGGTGGAAACAGCCATTCTTACCGATTCATACACAGCTATTCTTGACTGCTTGTCTTGATTTCAATTTCAACAAATAAATGCTTTTTTTAAAGTCAAAAAATATACCCTATGAATATTAAAAGAACTATATACAACATAGCTAAGACACAGGGTTAGCTGGCTGCCATACGTGTAACACACTGAAGAGAAACATTCAAGTTTGACAGATTATTTTTTTCTTTTTTTTTTTTTTTGAGATGAAAGGCCTTTGGGTTGGAAGCATATCAAAGACAACAGTGCAGTAGGCTGAGAATTCCTTTAGCTCAGTTCAGAACTAAGGCATTGTATGATAAAATATATTTGTATTTGGTGCAATGTTACCATCGATTTTTTAGAATCTAGATCACGTCAAATGCTGTAATTTGTCACTAGTAACTGTACGTATCCGTCTTCTACCACAAACTCAAACCTCTCTGGGGAAAAAAAATAATAATTATCAAACACTAAACCTATTATTTATTTATTTTTTCTAATTTGACATAGAGGAAAAAAATGCTAAGCCAAACAAACTATAATCCCAAAAAAACCATACGGTAGGAATTCACATTCTCCTAGTCTTTACTTACCCAAAGTTAAACACATCCTTGAACTTTACTAAAAAGAAAGATTTAAGATTTTCAGCTGCTACTTCAAATTACTGTTTGCATTTTGAAATTTTTCGATTCTCCGTTCATTCTATGTTTGATGCCCCCTCTGATTATCTCCCAGTGTTGCCCTTCTCCTGTCGTTCCTATACGGCCTCCCTCTGAAGTTCCGCTGATACTGGTAGCCGTCGTCTCTGCTTCTGCCGGCCGGGCCTTTCCAGTTTTCCTCGTTTCTTTGGAACTGGTATCCTCCCCTGCTGGAATAACCCCACTCAAGTCTAGGCCTTCTGCCTCCTCCGTAAGTCTGGTTATAAAACTGCTTGGATCTACCACTTCTCAGCATGTCGGAAACTTCGCTCTCGTCTTCCGAGCTCTCTTCCCTTGTTCTCTGTGCCCTGCTTTCCGCCTGCACGTTACCGGCGCCCCTGGAATCCCGACCTTTATCCGTCTTCTCCTTACGGCTGGAAACGCTGGTTTTCAGTTCGTTTTTCGGGGGTTCTGCCAGCGGCGGCGGGGTGTTGGCTGCCGCCCCCGTCTGCCTCTCGCCCCCCTGTACTTGTGGAGAGCGGTTTGGCTGCCCAGCTGTCTTCTGCTTGGCGGGAGAAGCCGAAGGACAAGTTTGCTCCAACTGGGGTGGCCTCGCCGGGGTTTCCTTCGGGGCACTGCATTCACCGCCGGCGCCAGCCGCGGGGAACGGGACGGTGTTGGACCCGCTGCCGTGAGTCTTCTGAAGCTGTTGTGCACAGTTTACCCCAGGAACCTGAGGGCTGCACTCCTTGGGCACATACACGCTCGTGGAGGTGCCAGCCACCCCTGCCTCTTTGTCCTCGGGTGACATCACGACGTTAGGTCTCGCTACCGAATTTTCAATGAAGCCCTGAACCGGGTAGCCGTACCAGAAGTGAGGAAAGAAAGGGGGGGGTGCTATTGGAATGGCTCCCAGGAAGGGGTTGTGTCCAAAGGGAGGCTGCGGGAACACGTTTTTCCCTCTCAGGGATTCCTCGTAGTTGGCGTGAAGGGCTTGCACCGGGTTCTCCGATTCCACGCAGACCTGCCCTTGGCTTTCTGACACCTGAGCTGTGGGGAGGATCAGAGGCAGGGATGGAGATCTGCTGTCCGCCTGGGGGATTTGACCGTTGGACCTGACCTCGCTCTGAAGGGGAAAGTGCCTGTTCGTTCGCCCGGTTTCGCTTTCGTTGGGAGTCGGGGGAGCCTCCTGGAACCAGGGGTTGTGGGGATACACCGGGAGGGAGACGTTCGGGTACATTCTACAAGCAGCTAAATAGGCCTGATGCAGGGGGTACAAGTAAGAGTGGGGCGCCCACATGGGACAGCTGTACGCCTGCAGGACAGGGAGAAAAACAAAAGTATTTTGGTCTTTTGAACATTCAGACAGACATCGTAGCACACAGGTAATTTACTACTTTGAAACAATTAATTACAGGAAGTAAAGGTTCATTTTATTTATAGCAACTGCCCCTCAATTCTAAAAAAACATCTAAGACCCCAGGTCACGTTCTCGTTTTTTGTTTTCCTTCCAAATGCAGTCAAAATGGGCAACAGGAACAACCAAGAAAAAACCTTGGTAACATGATTTCCAAATAATTTAATGACGGTATTAAGGTCAAGCTTTAGCTTGTGTACCTTTGAAGACACATTTCAAATTCATTTTTCGGAATCACAATTATTATCAGCAATTTGCCCTACTAGCTCACTTTTCAAAATTCTAAGGCTTAACAATGAAAACAAGAAATGATACAACACATTTTTACTTAAAAAAAACCCAAAACAAACAACAACAAACCAACACAAAAACCACAGAACAAAAAACAGAAACACAGGCAACAGACTACACCAAGACCCAAAGTCAGATGGTTGCCCAAGGACAATTAGTAAAGGCTGAAATCCATGTATCTATTCACACAACCCGCAGATCAGGTTGCTTAAAGCCCCTTCACAATGTAGACAGGTCTCATTAGAATACATTTCCAGATCCTGGTGGGAGTCACACAATGGACACACACCATTTTCAGCGGCAACCTTTTCTGTGCTGCCAGTGCACAGGAGCTACCTTCATAAGACTGAAGTATCCACCTCAGGTGGTGACCCCCTTCCCTTTCCTCAACTTCCACGTCAACTGACGGCACGCCGTGGCTCATGGTTGTCCTGTGGTACCTCAAAACTGGCCCAAGAGCCACATTTTAAGACGTTTTCTATAATGTGGTGTGCCAAATATACGTATTTCAGGCCACACAGAACACCATGCAAGGCTGCTGGAGGCAGCTGTAAGAAAACATTGGAGTAGGTAGAGGGCAGAGCCCCAAAACTGGTAGGGTCTTGGCTGTGAGCAGCCTACCCAGACCTTCTCCCGACAGAAACTGGTGGGGTTCACTCCGAAGGAGCAGCTGGAAGGGTGTGGGTAACAGCACGGCAGGATCTAGCACCAAAGGAGTGGGCAGGGTCATGCAGAAAGTAGTCCCCAGGTCTACCACGATATTTGTTCACCAGCTGAGGGGCACAACTATTAAAACATGGTACTTCGACCAGCAGGTGGTGCTGAAACACCAAAATAACACAAAATATCTCAAGTCGTACAAAGTACCAGTAAGGTTTAAATATATTTCAGTGATTCTTGCTAATGGCTTACGGATTTTCTATTAAGCAAAGAGACTTAGATTTGGTAACTGTGCCTAATGCAAGTTTACTTTGGTGTCTGTACATGGAAAGAGGGAATCTTCAAGCGCAACTTGCAAAGAAAATCATTACTTATGGCCAAAGTCACGTGGAATGAGACTAAAAGCTTTCAGCACTTTTTCCCAAAGTAGTTTGCCTGACAGGAGGAATAAGAAAAGATAAAAAAAGGAACGTTCCTACGTGGAGAAGAGGAACAACTAGTTCTTTAGCAAGAAATGGAAAACTGTTGCCTTTTTGGATGAGCCCCTTCCCACACAGAGAGGTCTGCATCACATATACACATCACTGCTATTATGATTATTTAGAAGGTTAAGAGTAAAATACTGTTGTCCTTAACCTGAGCAAGAAAGGACAGATGTACAGATTACTTAAGGAAGAGTCCACATGGACAGACATACCAGGTATCTGTACTGCGATGGCTTTGCCAGCACACAGAAATTGTAAAAGCCAGAGAGACTTTTCCTCTTTTACCACACGCTGCTTCCAAAAGAATGCATCTTCAACCTCCCAATGGTTTACCCATGAATTTTGCAAAGCCCTATTCCTGTTGGCTCCACAGCCACAGCTGGAAGCCAATAGTTCTCACTCTCACTGTCAAGATAAAATCTATTTCTGCTGATTTCTGACCAGTACTGGGACACCGGTTAATAGAAGATGAAACAGGAAAGTATTTAGAACCTAAAGATGAACTTGAGGTGAAGTGTAGAAGATGAAGTGTACGGCTGCTGCAGCCAAACTTCTGCACTCAAAGTACTACCAAAGACAAGCAAATTTTACAGTATAACACACACAAAAAACGTAAGTTTGAAGAGTTACCTTCACACCAAGATTGAAGAAAAACCGAAGGATATTCTTATCTAGGGGAAAAAAAAACAAAACAGAAAAAGATCTATGAAGACCTAAAATATGACACTTCACCTGACCCAAAAATTGGTCCCTGCATAAAGTTCCATTTCAGTAGAGAAACACTGGTATTAAGTTGCTGCTTGCATGTCTTTGATTTGGGGGTGGTTTTTTGCCACGGTATCTAGAACACTACACTGCAGTTTAAACTTCAGTTTTAACACTTTGTGGAACTGAAAATCTAAAGGTTTTTAAGGAAACAGTTCAGTAAACAAACACCACCACACAGTCAGACGAGATATGTTCTTTATGGGGCATATATAGTATTCCCTATCTGTAGTATGCCAAAACCTATACTTTCCCACAGCAGTAAGGAAACGCTCCGCAACTTCCACGCTTTTGATTACAATAGAAAACCCGTTACTGCAAAAATCCTCAAAAAAAAATCCTTTACAGTCACAAAGCCTCAAGCTACGGTGGGTCAAGCTGAGAACCACAAAATGATCGTATCAAATTTCCACTTAAGAGTCGCAAAGTTAGCAATGCACACTAAAGAGTTACAACTCTATTCAATATTCCCTCCCATACCATACATCATGGAATGACAACAATTAGATCTTTAGACAAACACTAACAACAGGACCAAAAGAAAGCGGTCTTTATCTACGTTTTAAGAAACGAAAACCTATTAGGAAAAAAAAAAAAAGGTATAAAATCCATACGACCTTCTAGCTTCTCACCTTTAGGTAAGTCTTCCCCAGTATTGCACAGGGAGTAAGAGGGTGCAACAGCTCTTTCTCCCTTTTCACTGAAAGGGAATCCAGGGTATAGTGGATCCTGATAAGGATTCAGAGTCTGAGGCAAAGGCATTAAAGGCTGGTTAACTGCTTGTAGAGACACGGGAACTCCAGCAACTGGAGCAGATGTTACCTGAGCCTGGGATACAATAGAGTCAGGTCCCGTTGCTGGGGCTGGCATCAATGAAGAAGCAGGTATTTGGGGTGGAATACCTACGAGGAAAAAAAAACAAAACACAAAAACCCACACCTATGTAATGTAGCTCAACTACATACAATCCCAAAAGAGAACGACAGTGGGAAAGCAAACTCCAAAAGGCAGAGGGAAAAAAAAAAGAAAAGCTATTCAGAAAGGCATAGGAGAAAATTCTTGAGTTGGAAAGTTACAAACAAAAGAAGATTTTGCTAAATGCAGAGAATAGTCTTTAGAAAGAGTGAAATAGTTAAGCTTTCCATAAACTCTTCTTATATTTATTTTTAAAATTATGAATACCAGAAGAAAACAGGAAAAGGGAAAAAAAAAAGGCAGGGGGCGGAACTGAAACTTTTCTGTGACTCTCTGCAGCTCTCATTCTGACTAGTTATTTACAGCCAGGTCTGAATTCAAGCTCAGATTAACTGGGCTACGCGTTTTCTGTTACTGATACAGCCAAATGTGACTGAGTTATTACCACATCGTGCAAACGCAGCATGCTGACATGAAAGCTAGTTCTTGTACACAAACACAACAGTGGGAGAAAAAATACAGCAACTTGATCTAACGAGTAATACTGAATCTAAGCTAATTCCACGTATCAGAAGATATGCACAGAACAGGAAAAGGTTTATACTGGCTTTGCAGCTCGGGTCCAAATGGATCTCACTAGTTCCAGACATTCCAGACCCCAAGCTGAGTCCTTAGTGAATCAAGGAGCTTATCATATGGGACAGAGAGCACAAACACCTATCAAGCTTCAACATGCTAACAACGGGTTCTACCTTCAGCAGATCCTCAGAATAAGCCCCCTCAAAACTCAAAGCTACACCACTCAGGTGGAAATAAAAAAAAAAAAAAAAGTTGAACACACACCCCTCTTCCAACTTTGGGTACGGAGTAAAACAAACTATACAAACGGGCAATCAAAGATCTACTAGAACTCTCACTGGCTTTCAGCAGTGAGAAACAACATTTCTATAAATGACTCCCTTTGGAATGTGAAGTTATAGGAAATGGTGTCTCCTGGAGGCATCTTCAATTTAGTAAGACAGTTGAAGTATTTTTCGATGTTAGTACTTTCTGATTTACATTAGTATTTCTTCAAACCTGCTGGTCCATAGGTTGTTGGCTCACTTGGCCAAGCTGGCACGATGGCTGGTACAGAAGGCACTGCTGGAGGTAAATGCACCTCAGAAAAAACTGGTGAGGGTGTTGGAGTTACGCTTGGTAAGCATTCTGCCAGGTTCTAGAATAACAAAGAGACCACAGGAAATTACTCTAAGTCACCATTGTTGGGGACCCCTAACATGTCTGACTTCTACCAAAAAAAGGCTTGATGACTTGTTATTGTTCAGACTACCACCACGGCCACTGCGACAGGCTGTGTAGATAAGAGATGTGTGATACATTACATCACTGTGTGAAGAACTCTGCACTGAGCTCTACTTAGAACAGGCTTACACCACAGCCAGCCAGCAGTGTCATAACCACCTCCACAAGCATTAAATTTAGTCTCTCCCATCCAAAAAAAAAAAGCCACCCTCAAATGATTATCAGTAACCTCAGACAAACCTGAAAAAGCGAAAGTAAAGAATTTAACATGAAAAGCATGATTATTTTAGCAGAAAGATATGAAATAACCCCTCTCAGAAGAGAAAGGATATACTTTTTTATCAAGGGTTGTCCTTTTACAGTCTTTGTGTTGGATGTAACAGGCTTCTAACCGAAAGCGTTAGCATTATCACCACAGAAATTACTATGTAATTAAAAGCCAGTATTACAATACATACGTGGCTGTGATGAAGCTCCCCTTTGTCTGAAGTCTCCTGACCGGAAAACTTTGAAATCAAACAAACATTTCTTACTTGCTCAGCAAGAACTGGAGATTCTGTTTTTACTTGTTCCGAAGGAGATGAAGCTTTTGGATAACTCTCATCTTGACTATTCTTCTAAAGCAAAGTTAGAAACAACAGACACAGCTAGTCCAACAGTAAGATTTACTTTCCAAAGAGGCATTCAAAGATACCAAACCACACTACATACAAAGTGGGCTAAGAACACTAGCATAAAAGTGATTGGGTAACATTTTGCTCATTCAAAGGACAGCAAAGGTTAAAAGCCAACAAGAGGCCACAAATCTTCGCTGAACTTCAGAGATCATGGTCTGTTAGCACAGTAGCCATTAGTAAATATCAAATCTTCTGGAGTCCCAACGTACTGAAAGTACAGACTGTGCTAAGCAATTACAAATCAGATTCATAAGTGTTCTCGACAGCCCAGATTTGATAACAGCCTTTCTCTGCAATCTGAGTTAAGTATGGGTTACAGGAAAGCTGACAGCAATACAAGCCTCCAACCTTAGAAGTGTTTCACTACAAGCTGTAAAGCAGCAGCAACCCCAGCTCTAAAGGCAGCTATTGCTCTGCTAATCATGTATCAGAGAAGCAATAACATTTAAAAAAAAATAATTTGGTCTTTTCTTTAAGATTACCTCAGATGAATTTGGTTCAAGCTTCTGACTTAAGTGGATCTGCCTGGAATTTGACTCTGTAACACCAAGACATAACCTAGTAAATGAACCAATACACCACTGATGGCTATCATAACTTAAGCCAGTTAAAGTTTGTCTTTCCAAAATTAAATCTTCAAAAGAAAACCTACCCCAGCAAATATAACTTCAGAAAACTTAAACTTCAATTTTTATCAAAGATCAAGCATACTAAAATAAACAGTAGTTAGGGCAGTAACACAACTTTCTTCAACCCGGGTTTTCAAAGCTCTACAGTTCTTCTTTACTGATGTTTGCTCACCATTTTGGTGATGCATGAGGGAAGCAGGACAGAAATGTAGCAGTCTCCTTAAACACATAGCATTCATCCTAAATCCCTCCCAGTGAAAAAGTAGTAAGTTTGTACTTTGCTTAAAGTGAAAGTGTTTTGATCTGCATTTCCATATTCAAGCGTTAAGAGAAAAGAAACTTCGTCTTGCTACTTTTAATCGGTTAAAAGACTTCAATGATTCAACAGATCTAGAAAGTTTTCATACTGATGCAGAAAGTTTACTTTCTCAAGCACTAGCAAACACTTTGTTGGGGAGACTGTGCTGAAAAACAATCACAGCACAACCTTCATATAATAAGATCTGTACAAGTTCTTCACATTCTAGCTTATGTTCAAATCTGGCTACTTGACTGCTTTGACTGCTTGTCAATCAAGGTCACACAGATAAGTTTAATAGCAGCAGCTAAATAGATACGTACTTTTTTTAAGCTTAGTTATATGTACCGTCACAACTTGACAGCAATGTAAATTAAAATAATATTGATTATAAGCATCTCTAAATATTCAGAAAGAAGTAGAATTTATGCCCATACTATTTTTAACCTAGTTTCAAGAGAGGCAATGCAATCCAGAGCGTCACAAAAAATACCCAAAAACCAGAGAAAGCTGTACATGCCGTGCACTTCAGCAAAATCTATCATGACATTGTAATAAAGAGCTTTCTCTATCTGAACATTGTTTCTGACATTGCTGATGAAACAAGTTTTCAGATTTTTGGAGAATGAAAAATAGGTAACATCAGTCCCTTTGAGGCTTACATGTTGTAAGAAGGACTAAGGAGCACAAGTACCATAAATAATATGGTACATCATGTTATGCCTCTGCTATCACCAGAGACAAGGGAACAACAACAACAAAAAATGGAGGGAAGGAACAGCTTCTAAGAGGAAGCTACAGAGTTTGAATTTTATTTAGTCATGAAAAAAAAAAAGCGGAAGAAGCCAAGACCAAATTTGGTGTTTAGTTATGGCAAAGCTGATAGGACAAAAAATAAAATATTTTTTAAAAATATTATCAGTTGCATTTAGCAAAGATTTACTAACTACCACCTGACAGCTACAGCTTTCATCTATTACTGCCACGTTCTATTTTCTCCCAGGAGAAGAAAAGCTTAGTGTCAATGAAAAGAATCTAAAGATTGTGATAAAAGATTAGGGGAGAGAGAGAAGACCCAAACAAATTTTGACCATGTACAGCTCTTTCTACTGTAAACAGGGCTTTGGGTTTTTTCAGCTCTTCTATACACCATCTTCACCCCTCCTTCTGTATCATTCTATGCTAATTCTGAACCATGCCACATGGAATACTTTTACTTCACTGACTCCAGTAAGCACTCTTAACACTCCTCCCACTGGCACCGTCTCCCACACTCACTAGAACTTCAATAAGAACTAATTTAGGGTAGCTCTGACAGTCTTTTCGTTTCTCTCGTTCCTCTTCCCATTTACTTCCAAAATCCCAGCAAGGAGCCTCTCTCAGCAACATTCACAAAGCAGCAAAATGTACCTTCTTCCCCAACCACACCTTCACTACCTTGAGCCTAGCTTAGTTTGACACTACTAATAATAATTTTCCCCTCATTGCCTAAACATTGTCTCATCTTGAATAAATTCTGAGGCTGGTAATAAAGACAAGCAAACAAACAAAAAAAAAAAACTTGATCTACAAACATTTATTTTTACCTTTATCCTTCTGCTCTTCCACCTCTGCTGTCCACTTGCTGTTTCTTCTCTCATTATTTGAGAGCTTTTTCTGGTTTAAATTATCCCCGGTCTGCGTAGCAGCCTGACAAACTGACTGGGTCTAAAGAAGTTTAGAAAAGCATAAATATGAATTTATATAATAAGCCCAATGATGTTTTGTGGTCATCTGATATGATACTATTATGCCTTCATGACACATAATACTTACCTCTGGGATAGGCAGAGAGAAAAAACAAAAAAGAGCAGCCTCGATCAGTATCATTCAGGTTCATCCATTGCTAAATTATGCAAAGTGTCCTTTAAAGGCATTCATGTCATTAGTTTACATGACAGACAAAAACCGCTTCACTCGGACAATATCCACTTTAAAAGTGACAGCCTCTTTCTGCAGGTGAACAAATACAGCTGACAGAAGCAGCAACCTCTGTCCATGAGGCTTCGGTCTTGGTCTGCTCTTTGCAGTGCAGAAGTGCTGTACATTTCTTCTCGATTACATCAATATAAGTAATTAGTGCTCAAGAAGCAAAAGGTACAGCGCAGGAAATCACTTCCACAAAGCAAGAGACTTAAAGCCCATCTTTCACCTCCCAGCCTGGGTCTTGTTTCTGGATTTAAATCCAAAAAGTTGTTTGCTGCTAGAGGCCAGCTCTTTCCCCACAGGATCTCCTCGCTCCCTGGATCTACTGAGACTCCAATCCAGTGGAGGAACACAAAGAAGGAAGCCACAGCTTCATAAGCTCCTGTGTCTACCATATTTACATGCCTAAAGAACTGTCTATGATGGACATGAAGTAGTCCCAGGGGAAACTACTATGTATGTGTCTTTTATTGAATATATAAAGCACTGTAGTTTCACATATTTCTATGTAGAAAGTGAGCGTGAAGAAAATATCCTTAACTTTTCAATTGTATTGTAACGTTCTGACAGCAAAGTGACAGTTGCTAATTAAAGATTCAGGATAAGTATGAAAAATGCACTTAATTACAATGAAAAAAAGCCTACATTGGATAGAGCAGGAAAAGCTTGTTCATCCCTCTGCTGGATCTCATAAAGCGAACGAGATTCTTCTATGGCCTGTTTCTCCCTGCGTTCCTCTGGAGACAGGCCAAAGTAGTTACAGTCTCTGCTGCCGTGGTTCAGATCCTCAGTTCTCTCCCAGTCTGGTTTCCTATAAAGGAAAAAAAAAAAAAAAGAGAAACGAGACCACTTTGACAAAGAAATTCAATTATCACCAGTATCAAACACAATACAAACTCATGGTTTAGAAGGAAGACGTAATTCTGTACCACTGCTTATGTGTTTCCATATATCCCAGATCCCTTTCTGCCTACTGCAAGTTACCCAGATCCATAAAATTTAAGAAAAGAATGGGTTTTGTCCATGATTTATTCAGCTCAATACAATTTTGAAAGACTTTACAATAAATGGTAATTATTATATCATAGTTAAAAAACAAATTCCTGCATCAAGCGATCTAATCCATTTCTGTGCCAACTGAGAACTGAACATCCCCCACCTGCTATCTCTGAACACACAACACAAAGTTGGGGAAGTAAGATTTCTGTAAATACAACAATAAAAGGGAAAACACATGATGATTTTCAATAGCTGAAGTACTGCCACACAAAATCAACATCACCGTGTCAGCTTTATGAATTACTTAACTTCTGAGGACACTTGTGTATTTAGGTTAAAGGGGGGAAGAAAAATGCCATTAAAATGTTACACGTGGCAGACTCCAGACAACCCAGCTCTATTTATTCCACAAGGAGTGGAATCCAGAAGAGTGACAGATCACGAAGAGAGCAGCCCTGAGGAGGAGGACTTGGGAGTGTTGGTTGATGAGAAGCTCAACATGAGCCAGCAATGTACGCCCACAGCCCAGAAAGCCAATGGCATCTTGGACTGCCTCAAAAGAAATGTGGCCAGAAGGTCAAGGAAGGTGATTCTGCCCCTCTATTCTGCTCTCATGAGACCCCACCTGGAGTACTGCATCCAGCTCTGGGGCTACCAACAGAAGGAAGACATGGACCTGTTGGAACAAGTCCGGCAGAGGGCTACAAAAACAGAGGGCTGGAGCACCTCTCCTATGAAGACAGGCTGAGGGAGTTGGGGGTTCAGCCTGGAGAAGAGAAGGCTCCAGGGAGACCTTAGAGCAGCCTTCCAATACCTAAAGGGAGCTACAGGAGAGATGGGGAGGGACCCTTTATCAGGGAGTGGAGCGACAGGACACGGGGTAACCGTTTTAAACTGAAAGAGGGGAGATTTAGATTGGATGCCAGAAAGAAATCCTTTACTGTGAGGGCAGTAAGACATTGGAACAGGTTGCCCAGAGAAGCTGCGGATGCCCCATCCCTGGAGGGGTTCAAGGCCAGGCTGGATGGGGCTTTGAG
>JAOTQQ010000032.1:15052462-15067600 GCA_026546715.1 Gallinago undulata
AGCTGTGGATGCCCCATCCCTGGAGGGGTTCAAGGCCAGGCTGGATGGGGCTTTGAGCAACCTGGTCTGGTGGGAGGCATCCCTGCTCAGGGCAGGAGGTTTGGAACTCGATGATCTTTAAGGTCTCTTCCAACCCAAACTATTCTATGCTTCTAGGAGTCTGGGTTTGTATCCAATACAGAATAATCTCCTAGATAGGACAGAAGAAGAGTGTCAATGGTGAAAGCAGGAATTCTGTTGCAGCAGCACAATAAAATCAGAAAAATCACTTCCAACAAATACAGGCAAAATGTTGTTCTCATATTCCTTCAAGAGATCATCCGTAATACGAAGCAGTCCTCTATGAGAGGTTCTGCAGAAGCTGAGGGAAGATCTTGGCTATGCCCAAGAAGCACTGCAGGAAACGTTACTTCAGCCACAAACAGGAAAAAAAAACAAACAACATCCAATTTCCAAGAAGAAACTGCAGTTGTGTGTTCAGTGCTTCTAGGGGAGATGCTGCCACGCAAGAAAGAAAAAAAAGCTCATTACGGCAGCAATTTTGAAAAAGAGTTTTCATTGAAAAAGGAAAAAAAAAAAAAAAGAATTGTTTTCCCTGTGCTTGTGTGTATTCTTAAGGACTTGGAATACTTCTTAAGTAGTCAATGGCAACATATTTCAAAAGAGCATGTTGAAACCATCTGAAGCAGGCACCTGGTCTCCAAGAACCTCAGCTGGAGTTCAAGATAACAAAGATGTTATTTCTAGTTTTACCTTACAGTTTGGGAAGAATTCCTGCCTGGAGGTTTTTGCTCAGTTGAGGTCTGATGAGGTTGGGGTCCAGAACATAAGAACTGCTGCTGCCTGGTTCCCGCAGTATGCTGAAGCCGAGGAGGTAGTGCTGACTGGGGTTTTATTGACTTGCTCTGATTCTTTGGCCCTCTGCAATCTGCATCTGTGATAAAGATGTGAACACAGATACATTTTTTTGAATTATTTTTTTTTTAGTTCTTTGGGACAAAGCATCTGACAATAAAGATTCTGCCACAGAAAGACAGGTACAATCTTACCAGGCTGAGCATTCTGCCCCCATGTTGGGAAAAACTTTTTCATCTTCCTCCCTGGCACAGTGTTCCAGCCCTCCATAGGAGAGGTCTGTGGAAGAGGTTTAAGGCTCTTCAGTGAGACAGCATGCCTACAAAACAAGGAATTAGGAAGGGAAAAATATCTTAGAGACCAGACTCTGGCTTGCATAAAATTAATACCACACATTTACTAAGACCTTTCGATTTTTGAGAGAGTCCTTTGCCCTTCATAGTAAACTCGAGCAATGTGTAGAAGAACAAACCAAACTTCTTTTTTTTTTAAATAAAATTCTGATAAGTCAATACAAACTTAGCCAGTATAGAACAATTAGCTATTTATAAAGTGAGTATTATAACATCTTCGGGGCAGACAGAAAAGGAGAATGGTCAGAAAAAGCAATATAGTCAACAGATAAACTAATCACAAACACTGTAACAGATGTCAAGATTGAAAAACGTTACATTTGTAGTTTATATCCCAGAGCAATTACTGCATTTTTAACTGAGGATGCTGTAAGGATGCCCAAGAACCTGTTGACATTATTTGAAAGGAAGATATTAAAATCTATAAGATAGTTCAAATCAGGTTAAGTCTCAATTTAAAAAGGGAACCAATTTAAAAAGGGAACAAATTGTGGAACAATCTTCAAATCTCACTTTTTTTTTTAACAGGCGATTACATGAGATCAATGGGCATCTTTCTCCTTCCCTCGCTTACCTTGACTGAAAGTGAAGGTAAATTACCTCTTACTGAACTGTACTAAAATGTGGGGGGTTTTGAGCTCTACTAACTCTTCTGGAGCAAAAAGATTCTCAACCTGCCTGTCCTCAAAAAAAAACAAAAATACCCCACCAAAACAAACTAACTCTCCCCCCCAAAAAACAAAACCACAACCCCCAACCCCAGAAAAAAAAAAAAAACAAACACAACAAAAACAGCAAACCAGCAACACAAGAAAATAAAACCACAACCCCCAACAATAACTTTAAACACTTAGTTTATCCCAAGGTAGGGGAAAGAAGACACTGATCTAAACAGCACCTTGGCACTCTGTATGAAATCAGGCCCAGTTACTCAATAAACAGAAGCTATGTGCTTTATTTGGCCTTTTAACATGAAAAGCTTGACACCAATCTAGCATCTAATCATTGCACACAACAAGCAGCACTTAATTAGGGTACTGTCAATATGTTTAGGATTGAATCTTGTGCAAAAAGAAAAGCTCTAATATTAATGTAGCTACTGTTTTACTCTGCAAGCAATATCCAGAATACACCACACTAAAGAAAAAAAGTCTGACATGACAATTAATCTAGAACCCCTCTTTCCTTTTTTTAAGTTTAACATGTGTTTTTCCCTAACAATTTTATAGTGGTACTGGTTCAAGTAAAGAAATAAAATACACTTCAGGGGCTGAAATTGACTCTGAACTGAAGTAATACTGCCATTACCAAGGTTCGGTTTGGCACTCTTTTCCAAAAGAGAGTAAGTACTTACTTTGCTCCAAGCTCTTCTACAAATACAACAACTGGCCCATTTTCTGAACAGACTTCTTGAATATGGGCGTTATAAAATTTCCCATTATGGTCTAAGCGCACCTATAAGGAAAAAGAGTAAGAAAACAAAAAAGCTGCGTTAGCTTCAAAGAAGAAAATGAGAGGACATAACTCTTTAAAATACCAGCAATGTTAAAAACAGAACTTTTCCTCTAGGCAACAATATTCAATCCATATTGATTATTCAAAAGAAATAAAAACACTATTTAAAAATAAAAGCCAACAGAAAGTTTGCCAGGTAACACTACTTAATGAAACACGACTTTCAAAACTACACAAGAAAGTTAAAGGAATAAGTGTATCAAGACACTTTCCAGCTTTTCTGAAAGCGCTTCCTCTTAGAATAAAATCCAAAGCTTTTCCTTGTTAAAATCCATGCAAAGAAAAGAAAAAAAATCACTGCTAACTTCAGTGAAATTTAATTAAGACCATAAAGAACACCAACTATTTCTGAAGTTATCCTTCAGACCTTTTTTTTTTAAAAACAACCAAAAAAAAGTTATTCAGACATGATCAGCATTACTCCCTGACTGACACTCCACATTCTTAAAATTTTTCTGTTAAATATAAGTCTCAAAGTTCTACTACATTTGCCTTTCCAGTTGTATTAATTTGGTCAACTCCACTTTTCACTATTTACTTCATCTTCCCTTCCCATTTATTTACCGTCTTGCCACACGCATATAACATTTGCCAGAGAGAATATGTTTATTACCAGAGGTTTTTTTACTAATAATATCTGTGCCCTTTAGTAGATACTACACAAAGCTTTAAAACCTTATATATATTTAAGCCTGTACTATTAAGCAATAAGTAATCAACTCCACATTAGGGTTTTTTTGTTTGTTTTGTGTGGAGTTTTAAGGATTTCTGGGAGTCTTTGGTGGTTTTGTTTTGTTGGTTTTTTTTTTTTTTTTAAGTTTAGAGTTTTTCCTGCAATTTATTTACTGTATTTAATTCCATTACACAAAAAAAAAAAGTACAAACTGAAAGAGCCCCTGTGCTGCAGGACAATATTAATAATTTAAATAGATGGTCAAATATCCTAGAAAGAACCATATTTAGCCAGTTCAGTTAACGCACCAAAGGAGATGAATCTAAAATCTGAGTGTTACAGAATGTGGTGGCAAATCTTACTTCTTAAGCAACAATATACACTACAAATTGTAATAGAATTTAATAAGGAATTGTGGAACACTTCAAATACTTGAAGAGGAAGAACTACCCAAAACTTCAGATCTTCAGGATCTGCAGTAACTACACTGAACTGCATTCCATTACTTGGAAGTCATGAGATCAGAACAAAGCCAATTTATAAACAGTAGTCATTATCTCCAAACCTGAACATAAATACATGGAACTGTGATGTTGCTTTTTTGTATGACAGCAAGCACTAAAACATCACTCTTCATCGTGCAACTGTATGCGCGCAAACACTCTCATCACGCAGCAGTACAATGAAGCAAAAGATGCAGTGGAGATAATTGTTAGTTTTATAAAACAGCCTTACTCTACACTTTTGCACATCACGGGAAAAACTAGCTAGTTTAAGGAGCCCACCAAAAGAACAGAGCTTACCTTGAACCGAGGAAACTGCCCTAAATACACCTACTTCTCACGCAGAGACTAGCGCTCTACAACACCGAGCAAAGACTCACCACTAGACAAGCCTGCACAAACTTATTTGCATACTTAAGGTTAAGGTCCACAGTCATTAAATATACTTTTGAAGTTAACTTTGTCACTTTTTGCACTGATCAGATGTTCTATTACATCCCTTTTCTCCACATACACTCTAAGTCATGAACACTGCCAAGAGTTAAATAATGAGCACATGCACAGTTGAAGACACAAGCGAAGAATATTCAGAAAGTAGCAATTATATATAAAAGTAGTTAGCAAAGAGGGAAAATTGGCATCTTGAGCAAAACAAAACATAAATGTCTCTATAAACTATAAGTCAATGCTACTTACTTTACATTTATCTCCAACTGAGTATTGCATGCCAGCAGCAATAGAAAAATCTTGTTTTTGCTGATCTGTAAATACATGAGCAGTAACACACTGTTAGTTTAAATACACCAAAAGAGTTCCTTTCTTGGTGCGGTAAAAATGCAAACCAGGAGTTCTGGCCCTAAACCCACACACTGCCCCGTGTGAAGAACACCACTCCCTAAACTCAAACTGCCATTTGCATCACTGTTCTGCAAGAGGGCTTCGTATTATACATCAACTTGCAAAAGCTGGAACTTTTAAGTATTTGGTTACTTACCCCATTTGGATTGGAGCCAGACATCGTATTCAACGTTTCTGTAAACCGATGGATTGAGTGATTTAAGAACTTTTTTAGGTAAGACCAGCAAGGTAGAATTCCCATTGCTCTTAAGGTGCTGTATGAAACAGAATAAAGTGCTAAATGGTCAATTACATAAAGTTTCCCATTGTCAGTTACATTGCTCAAGCTTTAAACTGAAATATAAAGAAGCTGAGAATACATAAAACAAAGAACTCTGCAGAAATAATTAAATGGTGTTCTTTGAACCACACCAGAACAAAATTAAGAACTAAACAGCATTAAAAAGGACACTGTCCACCTTTTGGTGCATCAAAAGCAAGCATTACTTTTCAAAGAAATAAGTAGCTTTTAAGATACTAAGTGTTAGAAAAACTAGAAACTTGAGATTCTCTCATGAACATTAAACACTGAAAAATACAGCAGAGTAGAAATTATTAGGAAGAAAAATAAATCTTAACATATAAATACCTTGTTGCCAGAAAGAGACTTCAATCCATTCATATCACTAACTGTTGTAGCTTTACTTCTGCAAAAGGACAGAAGTGAGCTGTGATAACACAGTATTAATTAGGCCCGGACATCAGGCAAGAAACATCTTGGAAGCAGGTAAGAATATCAAAACAACTACTCTACATATTTTTCCACAATAAGCATACCACAGAACATCTTCATCTCTTAAAATGGAAAAGCTAAGTCTAAACCAAGAACCATACTTCTACATCATATAACCTAAAATAAGATTTTTGGTCAAGTTTTAGAAAGGATAACTTATGTGTACAGACTTAGCCATGACTTAAAAAAAAAAAAGTGAGGGAAATCAGGCAGGCAAAGGAAACAAAAATTTCCTCTAAAATTTTTGCAGCTACACAAGGAAAATATAGCCAAAGTGGACTTTAAAACAAACAAACAATCTTAAAACTAAAAATCACTCCACTGGTTAACTGGCATCAAGCACTCTTATTCTCTACACCTGACATCACTGGAAAATTACTTTCCACAGAGAAAAAAAACAAGTACTTATTCCTACAGCAGCTGTAGGCAACCGTCAGCATTAACTTCTCCCAAAACCAAAATAAACTAATCACATTTAGTAACAGCATAACTGAAGAGTTCACATTTCTAAAATGAAAAAGATCTTCTGGAAACCTAGGTAATGAAACAAGCTGACGTCAACCTTAGGAGAAGCAGAAACCTTAAGACTTCATAAATACAACAAAGTGTAAGTTGGGTTAACTAGGTCAAGAGTCACGCACACTAGCTCTTGTGTCGTAAGACATATGGTTTAAATCAAAACCATTGAGTTTTATAGTCTCAAGTGAGTAAGTGACCTTCACTTACAAAGGTGCTATGGAGGTTAGCTGTATATTTTCTTATGAATCCCAAAGACACAAGGTAATGCTACTGCATATGAAGTCCAGGAAAGCTCCGAGAACAGAAAGGAACAAAGGAGGTTTCCACTCTCTGACATTTAACTATGATAATTGCTCCCCGAGGCAGAAATACTTTGTATTTTAATTGGAAATGTTCCCTAGGTTGGGTGGATTTGTGGGTTTTTTTTCCCCAAATAAGAAAGGAAGCTAATCCCTTTCCCAGAACTTGATTTTTTTTTCTATGATTTCCACCATCTTCCTTTCTGTTGTTTTCAGCTTGAGGAAAAAAAAAATTAAAAAAAAATCGGTTCCTAACATCTCAAGGAATTTCTTCTTCACATGTCACACAGGCTACAGCAGAGCCCTCAGAGAAGACTTTAAGGATGATCAGCATGAAGAGAGGACATGATGCATTAGTATAGCCTGGCCTCCATAGTTTCAATGAAATTTCACATAAGCCAGAGTTTTTATGAACAGTATTAAACAGAAGAAAAACTGCCAGTATGCAAATGCAAAAGTGACACTGTTAAAGACTTACTGTGCAAAAGCAATCAGTAGGTCAAAAATCTCAAAGCTAGCTAGAGCACCCAAGTCCAGCAAAAGGAATACAAACCCACAAATATACAAATCACTTCATAAAGACCAAGGAACAAAATGGAGCAAGCTACAGCTGTATTTCTCCATTAGCTACATCTGAAGGAGGCATTTCAGCCCCCAGATGTGGAAGCAACATGACTTGGATTAGATCCTGTAACTCTACTCAGTTGCAAGAGTGAGCCAAGTCATTCTCGTGGAGTTCACCATGCCAGACTGGCACACTGACAGTTATCCCAGGGGACTCTACTATTTTAAACAGGAAGAGGGACGTGTTGCAGTGTCATTACATAAGCAGACTCAAAGCTAAACTGAGGAAAAAACAGAGGAACCAGAACCCTGTCCTTAGGTACGCTACGTATTTCATTGTTTCATAGATCTGATCTTACCCTCTTTGTGTTCCTTATTAATCTGTAAAGGTTTTCAACTCTAACTATAAGATTCTACTACCCACCAGAAATTCAGAGAACTCATTTAACATGTATTGCTCACAGGCATCTTACGTTAACTTTTAAATCACATTTACCTGTAGCTGTCGTCTTCCGAATCCGAAGCAGATAATTCACTGCTACCATTACTTTCCTCTGTTGCACCAGCAGCACTAAGTTCCGCTATGATTTTCTTTACATCTGTATCAAATACTTTCTCATACAGCAGCTCATACAGCAGAGCTAGGGAAGAGGAGGAGAAAGCGGAAGAACAAAAATCAATTACAAAGCCAACGGGATCCTATACCACCATTACAGATGCATTTCAAATTACTTCAATCAAAGCAAGCAAGAATTTTGATGTGTTAAATGAAACAGTGAGGGTATTAGAAGCAGAAGAAGTAGCTGCAGCTACTAGGGCTTAAGAGGTATGCATGGAACTACCAGAAATCAGGTCTCCTGACAGGCAAATTTGGCTTTAGCCTTGTAACTCTGCATATAGGCAGAGTTTTCATGAGGAATTAGAATCCTTGTAGGGATTGTCACAGTAACCCATCAAATCTGATTAGGACATTTGGGCATTTCTGCAATCTAGTAAAAAAACATTAATTCACGAAGACAGTTATTTTTTTGCACATATAACCTCCATAATTTCTGTGACAAGTTACACATGCAAGGATAATTTTAACATAAGCAGTTAGTTTGCTAACATAGTCAGAAATACAACATTAAAACCAGAATCCTGACCAAAGACAAGGCAACAGACTATAAATTAGTACACCAACATCTTCTGTTTAATTTAGACTCAAATAGGAAGACTAGTCTTCTCCTCTTGATATATAATCTGCTTTGTCAAGAATCAGGACACAGTAAGTATTCATGCTCTTGCAAAATCATACAGCTATTGACAATTCAAATGGAAAATTAAGCTACTGAAGAATGACTGTAACGAACTTTCACACAGAGTCTTTTCCCAAAACCTGAATTTTAAGATTTTTGGTAAAAATATGTGCTTTTAATTAAGCAACATAATACTTACACTGGCACAGAGCAGCCTTTTCCAAATAGTCTATGGGATAAACAATATCATAGTGGTTTCCATTTGAGAAGCACAGCAACACCTATTAAAAAAAAAAACACACAGATCTTTTAGGTTTTGCAACTCAATTTTTCGTAAGGGACTACCTCTTAAATTCAATTTAATGTACCAATGTGCTGTGTTATCCCTCAGGATCTCACAGTATCAATAAAATGATTAAAGTGTTTAGTGGATGTCCTTTAAATGAAAAATAATTTGACCAGAAGTCAATCAGAACTTAAGACATAGCTATATGAGATAGTACTTGTAAACTTATTTTTATAGAATTTTAGATTACTAGGAAATTACACCACATCCCAAATATGGACCATATATTTAAAGAGACAGTGCTACATGTATTAACAGAATAGCTGGCTTAAATACGTACAAAAGAAATAATTAAAATTCTCAGAACATTTCATTGTGTTGAATAAAAATCACATGCAACTACCTGCTGCTTATAAACTAGTCTACATTCAGCCTTTCACAACAGCCATACACTTGGTTTTTTTACCTTATCAGAAAAGCCATTTTCAGTTACATGTGAGGGAGAAGCATTTGGTTCCCGGTATATTATGAAATCTTTCCTGAGAAAAAAAAAAGTAGCATCTAAGAATTCATTTACAAATTGGAGTATTCAAATCAAGTTCAAGGAAAATACAAAACCACAGAAAACACCTAGAGGAAAAGAATACTGAAGAAGATGAGTAAAGCTATCACTGGTCAAAAAAAAGGCTTGCTTTTATAAAAGAATATACTATAAGAAGATGTGCTGGCACAACACACACAGAACCAAATGAAAAATTTCCAGATACTGCTTTCTGGAGCTGTGTCTAGAAAGATGATGGCTCCCCATTTGTTACCCTTTGCCATTTCAAAACCCACCAGAACAAAGAGAAGGTTTTATGAACAGAGACAGGAAACAGTGATAAGTTTCCAGAAGGTGGGCAATGGCTTGCCTAAATCTGTACTAGCAGTACACATGTGCAAGAGCCTTTGTGGGGACAGAGGCCAGCTAAAAGAACAACCCACATCTGTGCTCAGAAACTCCTTGCCTCCCAAACCAAGTTCTCATGCTCAGAGGGATTTGCACAACATTTTTGCTCCCAAAGGGTGGCCCAACTGCCACAGTGTGCTATGGAGCATGCCAAAAGCAAACTGACCACCAGTGGGCATCGCCTGAGTTGCCAGCACCTCTGAAAGTCATGCCCTCCACATGTCTCAGATTTTTCCAGGTGTAGCAAGAAGAGTCTTTTCCTTTTAAAACGGTTAATACGCTGCAAGAGTGACATTCAGAAGGCTCAGTCTCCCTTTCTCTTTGGATAAAGACCCCATCAAGTGTGGAGTCTAACACCATGTTGTGGTTGTTAGACTCAAATTGCTGGATTTAAAGTGGAAAAGAAACCTCTCTGTTGTCTCTTCAGCTGTGAGTGTGGAAATAAACCTTTTGGGAAGGTTCCCAAAAGCTCATGCTCAAGCTTTTGGGAAGCTTGAGCAGAAGCAGAAGACAGTGTGCCATTGCAGTGTTGGCAGATACTTGTTACCAAGCACATCAGTCTAGTATATTTTTTCAAAACAGATTTAGAAAGTTTTTAATCGCTGCAAACTAAGTTTGGGCACCTCATTACATGTAAGAGGACTAAAAATACTACAAAGGAAGAGTTGAGCTACTACAGGTTAAGCAAATTTAGAATTTACATTAATTCTTTTTTTAGTTTGTTAGATTAAAAAGCATAAAAAGTTGAACTGGGTAGAAAGTGACAAGTTCAGGAAAATACACAACTGATACTGACATGACGTGCTACATACTATTTGATTATATTTTTATTTTCTAAATACTGAAAGACTATCTATCTTTGCTATTTGTTTTTCTGCTATAATAAATCTCTGCCTTGTTCTTAAATTTCATTATTTTTTCTTCTCTCTTTCATCCATAATCTTCCCTTTAAATTCTTTGCTCAGCAACCTATCAGTTCCTTCAATTCTTCCTTGCTCACACAAGCAAAAGCTTGCAAAATGATTAAGTATATTCACAGGTGCAGTTTTTAGATTTAAAAAAAAAAAAATAACAAGCCACCAAACAACTTCTTACAACTCAGAAAAAGCAATTCTGAGAGGAAAAAAATTTCATAGCCTGGAGCTGCACCCCCTTCAGGCAGGCAATGAAAATTTACTAGATATCCAAATTATACTTGTGACAGTTCTGAGGAGCGAAAATGAAAACAAACCTATTCATACTGCATTTCTAGCCTATGCTTTAAAAGTCTGAAATTCACTTCTCCACTTGGCACAGAAGAAGAAAATTCATACTACTGCTTCCCTCCAGTCTGCCAGCATCCAGAAAGGCAAGCAACTCCTTCCCCCTACCTCCATCAATCACTAACCTTCCCAGAACTTCTAAATTGCCTTTTTAATAGAAGCCACCGTTCCCAAAACAAGTATGACAATAACAACTGGTGTGTGTTCAACTCTGTGGTCAAATACTACAACTAGTAATATTTCACCATGTGAAATGTATGGCAACTCTGCCACAAACCTCCTCACATTTCCAATGGAAATGAAAAAAACCCCACTGTTGTCAACCTGGATTTATCTCCGTATTCATTTATCAGTTATGATTCTGGATACCGATGTATCATGACTTCAAAATAAACTGCTTCTCTTTCGTAAGAGTACATTTCTCACGGCTAGAAATACAACAAACCAAAGATCACAACCATCCAGTTCTGATTTAATCAAACATCCAATTTTGTTGACTTAAATTGAGTTGTGTCCCTCTGTACCCCCTGGCTCTAACCCCCACACCTTCTCACTCTGCCTTTTGAAATACCGTATTTTTTAACTGGTTTACAAATGGCAGAAAGAAAAGATGCTGTACATTGCTCATTCCTTTGGACAGTAATTAGAAAGCAGCTATAAGTATTCAGCATATTGTTTCCTACTACTTTGTGAAGAAAGATTAATACATAGGATTATATTTAATGAAAGCACATCAGCAAAAGCATTCATCACCAAGAGGGGTGTTTATGTTTACAGAAATACTGAAACACTTCTTAAGTATAGGTCAAGCTATGACCCTTGACAAAGTTGTACTATTTCATCTGTACTGATACAGTGGAAAAAGGAAAGTTTAAACAGACAAGAGAATAAAGGTAGAGCACTACACCAGGCTGCCTTATACCAGTACCTACAACTTCACACCAAGGGAGGTGTGAGAATGGCTCTTTGGCAGACAGCCTTCAATACTCGTATCACTAAGCAACACCAGGGCTTCTGTAGAGAGGGCAGTAAGGAAATGGGTACAGCCCACAGCTTAGCAACAGGGTTAATATTAAAGCCTTGGTGACAAACAGGAAAAAAAGAAACTTTAACAGAAAAATTAAGATAGGAAAATTAACAAAATACAAACTCCATGACTATTAGTTGTGCAGGGAAGATGCATAACACTACTGCAAACCTGCATTTAAATCCCAGATTAAATGTCAGTTTCAAAGCTTACTTTATTATTTTTATTTAATACCTTGAAAGCTGCAATTTTCCAAGCACAATTGTAATTTTCCAGTGAACTACAGCATAACATACAATTCCACCTTTGCTATTCCAACTGATTAATTAACAAAACACCTGAACCAATCTCAATAAAAACATATTTAAAGGTTTTCTTACTTGTACATAAGAGAAAGAGCACTTATTTCTACTTGTCCAACCCATTCCTGTATTGGAAAAAAAAAAAGAAAATTCAAGTTAAATCAAACACACAATTATTATATTTCCTCATGCGTAGATCAAGACATCATTGTCAAAAAAAAAAAATAATTATCACCACTGAGCCTGGAGTTCAGACAGAACCAAGACGTGTCTATAACACCATAACCCAGACTCAAATCATAGAAAAGTAAGAGCTCTTTCCTCCATTATCAGCCTAACTGCTGTACTGTGCTCCAGTATGATGTGACCAGTTTTTCTTACTTTTTTTTCCCCTTGTTGTTACTACTTTTTTTTTATTATTCTTACTCAATTAAAAATTACTAAAATTAATCTTCAGGCAGAATTTGTAGCAGTTCAATTTTTTTTTAAACAGCTTTTAAAATTCTCAAGACAATTTTCAAATATAGAATAACTTAGTATTGATTTCTATGAACATGTAAAAAAGCTACTGTATGTTTTATTTTTCAAAAAGACTTTACTATACACGTATGAAAAATTTGCTATAGACACAGTGCAGTTTTAAACCATTCACATTGGTGTACTTCAGTGCAGAATAAGTTCTACTGGAAAATGGCATGATTTACCACTTAGCATAACATATAGCCTCAGGATTTGACTAACAAAAGCTTTGCAATTAAAAATCCTGGAATAAACAAAGCAAGGCAGAAGAAGAATAGGCTAACACCCACTTTTTTCCTCCTTCCACCATTCATTTTGGAAGCTGAAATAAAGAACCATCTGGTTAGCTGTTCTAAGTAGGGATGCTGTAGGCATGGCAGGGGGGAATAAATAAATAAAATCATGCTTCGATTTCTAGGAAGGGAAAAATTTAATAAAATTTATGGACAAGCACTTTAAAAAAAATTAACAGATTTTCAATGTTGTACTAGATACTCCCCTCTTCCCTCCCGCTCCCCCCAGCTCACACCAATTGTAACTCCCTAATAAAAATACTAAAATTAAATTGGGGGGGAGGGGTAAATAACAGTAGTTTTGCTTCAAATCTGTATCCTTCTAAGAGGCTGTGGCTACTATTCATAATATCCCTTACGTAAGTAACTGTTTTTATCACCTAAACTTTTAGACCTTTATTCAAGGCTGCCTTCAAGGAAAAACTAGCCACGCTGTGTTTCTTGGCACTTGCAGAGGCTAGAAACATTTAGATATATGTTTTGAGTAGTAACAGGTCTAAATCAAGGCACATAACAATTCCCCAAATCATTTTACAATAGAAAGTGCATGCATAAAAGTATATTTTTCCATAATTCAAAGACCTTTTAAGCTCAGTCAAAAACATTTGAGAGGAAAAAAATATTATCCAATTCCCCATCTACTTCAACAAAAAGTACTGCTTTTTAATACAAATAAAGTTTAACATACCTGTGGATTTTCCAAACATTTTAAATACTCTTCAAATGGCCCCTCTATGAACTGTATTTTAAAAAAAAATAATAAGAAGAATAATTAGTTACTTTTATTAGTGTAGCATATGGAATCCCCAGTCTATGTCCAACTGTACCAATAGGAATGTACCATTGCAGAGTTAAGTCTATCCTGACCTCAAAGAGCATACAATCTAAATATAGAGTCCTGTAGAGATGAGGGAATAAGTGGTCAAACACATAGCTCTGCATTCCAGAAAAAGACCCACATAAATAGCTTTTGGAGTTATCACACAATCCAAAACCAAACAAATTAAAAAAAAAGAAAAGACAAAAAGTAATCCAGCAGCCAAATGGGAAATCTGAAAGAAAACAAAAATGCTATCAAGCAGACATTTACATGCAAGTCATCCCAGGCATATATGGCATCACTGGAGAAAGCCTTTGTGGGCTTATTCAAGGATCTCATTAAAAGAAATAGGCAACAGTGGACAATTAGAAATGGAAGTCATATTTTTGTAGTACTCAATAGCGACAAGATACAGTATAGGCAAATCATAAAGCACTTTTTCCTCTTTTCTGTGTCACTTCAAACTGCTTTTACTCTCAGTGAAAGGATGCAATCAGTCAGGCTACACTGCAAGTGCCAGGCTAAGAAAGTGATCCTTCAGCTGCACTCCTTAACACACATGAAAAGGCCAAATTCACATTTGTTAAGGCCTGAGAAAGATGCTGCAGTAACTGAGATACCTTAATTTCGAAGTGTTTCAGCCCCGATAGCCAACAGAGAGGCTGTATTTAGAAAATGCTACTTAGACACAATCTGCTTGATTTAGTCAAAATAAAGATGCACGGAGGTTCAAACAAAGAAGCAATTCCCATTATGAACTTAAGCTACAAGCAGGATGGCCTCTTTATCTACAGTGATTAAGAAACAAAGGACTGAGGAAAACTGAGCAGAATTGTGAAAAGTTCTGCTTTAGCCATTTTGAACCTAGCCGAACAGTGCTGTTCATGAGAAGATAAAGTCTGGCCAAAATCTGTCATCTAGACAGAAACAATCAGGTGTGAAGTTAAAAGGTGGATCACTAAAACATGATCACAGACAGCAGCTGGTTTGTGTGTCAAAATTAAATGATCTAAAGCTAATGCACAGAGGAAGAAAGGAAGGGCACCAGAAAGTCTCAGAAAACTAAAGAGTTAAAAAAAGAGAATGAATATAAGACAGCCGTAATCAAAGATAACACTTCAAGAAAGGTTGAGGATGAAAACAGAGATGGTGGTTACAGTCACATGAGACTCTGGTTATATTATTATCAATGGAATGAATCAGACAGAAATCCAAGCTGAAATAGTTACAATAGGCAGAGGAGAAACTTCAATGAGTACCACCAGTACACCTGAAGAGAGCGTAGCTACTAAGAAAGCAGATTAGTAAACGGTTGAACTAAGAGATTAGGCATTTGTTGTTTGTTGTTGTTGTTTTTGTTTTGTTTTGTTTTTTAAGAGAGATAAATTAACAACGCTATATTCCAGAAGGAAATCACAAATGATAGTAAGAGATAAGGGAAGCAAAGGAGATCGGCAGAGCTGAAGTGAGGTACCTGAGGGAGTAGAAATACTAGGAAATGAGAACAGATATGAAACACCTCAACCTTGTA
>JAOTQQ010000032.1:15067700-15116028 GCA_026546715.1 Gallinago undulata
GCAGAGCTGAAGTGAGGTACCTGAGGGAGTAGAAATACTAGGAAATGAGAACAGATATGAAACACCTCAACCTTGTACATGAAAGGCCTATTCTGAAAATTGACAAGAAACTTTTTTTTTTAAAAAAGAGACTTTTCCGAAAGGCAGCAAAAATGGATAGAGCAGAGGTCATATCACCTGCATCAAGCCTGAGGAAAGAAAGAACAGTGAGACTGGGAGCTTGGAGGACAGAGACCAAGATAGTCAAACCAGCTAGCGTTGACAAACACATTTAGACTCAAGAAGTCATTTGTTATTTCCAAAAACTACACAATGCAACAAGAAAACAGAAGTAGATAAGCACATACTGGAACGAGTGGAGTAATTCTGGAAAGAAAAAGATTAAAAAGTGAACACGGGGGAAGAACTGAGAGAGATCTTGTTGGCAAGTCCTCAGATGGACTGGAAACAAACAGTCCTGGCAAATGGAAATAGTCCAGTCAGAGTTGCATTCTCCCAGAGATTCATTGTATTTTATGTCATTCATTTTTTGACAACTTCCATATTAACAGTGATTAGTCACAATTGAGCACAGGGCATTTTGTCAAAAATTATAGCAAATAAACACACTCTTATTCCTGCTTTCCTTCTCTTTCATGATTCTTTTTAGATGCCAACATGCATCTAAAGCAGCCTTTTTATTTTGGGTCCAGGTAAATTTGGAACAGAAAGAGAGCCAAGTAATAATCCTCTAGTGATCAATACTTACACATACTCCTCTTTTGGCTATCCTAGAAATTAGTTAAATGTTATACAGACTAGAATACATACAAACACAAACAAAAGCGCCATTATCAATTATTGTTCCTTTAAAAGGAATCAAAAAAGGATAACACTGATGACGTTTGCCAAATATAGAGAAATATCAAAATATTTTATGTCTGTGGTTGAAGAGGAACTTTGTTACAGATGTTTAGAGTGGCAATATATAATAAATTATAGACCCTGAAACAAATTTCACTGATCTCTTCAGTCAAATCCCTCATATATTGTAAAAGCAATTAAATAGCAGAATAAGAGCATCTGATGAACTTAACACTCAATTTAAAATAGGTATTATACTGAAATAGAAACCAGATTTTATTAGCTCCACTACAGAGCATTAAAGTTTAATAAAGTTTGTTTTGGTTTTTTTTAATGAGCATTAAAAACCCTCCCCACTCTTCCCACCCCACATCCCTCCAGTCCAAGCAGCATACAGGTCTTTCTTCAGGCTTATGAAAATGAGTTATTATCACACATGTGCCAATTAATTTAAAAGCACACTCACTTTAAAAAGCGTTAACTAGTATACAGTTATGATGAATACTATCAAAAACAGCAGAATATACCTTAGAAAAGTGGAAGGAATAAAGTAACAATTTTTTCAATGCTCACAAAGAAAACAAAAATACTTACTGCTTCAAATTTCTCCCTATTTTTCCGAAGATAGTCTACACAAGCCAGCCTAACATCAATATGCCGAGACTGAGAGTGTAACACCTACAAAGGCAGAAAGGGGAGAAAGTGACATTGGTTCTTAGGAGTTTTGATGATGGGTCATAAATACTTAGCGACTGCTGTCCTAACACAGGCTTGGAAATACTCTAGGTTTATTTTTCAGATTATTTAAAATGCATATTCATTCAGTAACAACATTTTTATGCAGGAGAAACCTCAATCACTTAGTCAAAAATTAAGTAACTGCAGAATTCTCAAATTTACTAACTTCAGATGTTCAATTTTACGAGGACTTACTAAGTGAAAGGAGTAGCATTTTTCCTCATTCGCTAACCAACTCCTCTGTAAAGGACTTAATTAATTGAAGAAGTGAGTAACTGCAGAAGCGGACGAGGAAATCAACCATCAACATGCGCTCATTCAAATGAAATGTACCCAAATCTAAGAGAGCACAGGGTTACTTTCTCTTAAGATGCGCGGGTCTGTTGCCCAAATACTGATTTGGAAGCCAGGAATCCAGACACCAATGTGATGACCTGCATTTTACCTCCTGTTCAAATCTCTACTGGAGAAATATTACTTTCATCGTAGGTTCAGAGTTACCTCTAACATGACTTTGTCTCATCCTCACTACAGCATAGGGAAGTTCCAGTCAATTTAAATTGCAGCTTCTCTTGCAATCCTTACACGCTACCCTTAATTTAAAACACTTCCAATTTCAGATCAGTTCAGTTTTTCTGCATGAAGAGTACAGACATTAGGCGAAACATTTAATCACTTACTAACTCTGAATTAAAGACCTTCCCTTTAATAAAATAAGAATGGGATGTTAAAAAAATCATTTAATAGTTGGGCAAAAGTGCTATATACACTGGGGTGCAGGAGAAGCCTCCTCCATATATTAATGAAAGTCACCAGAATATCAATATATATTCATTGCTTATTGCCTTGAAATAAAAAAAAAAAGGCCCCACTTCAGATCAATAGTGTTTACTTACCTAAACCTATGGATTCAGTGGGGAAAGTAATTTAAAAAAAAAAAAAAACACACAACAAAGTGAACTGTGTATAATAAGCACAGGAATCTGGGCTTCCACAATCAAAAGCAGCAGAGCTCCCACTGCTGTTTAATTTTATTTAAGACAAGATGACGCTGTCACTTTTTTCCTTTAACAGCAACATTGATATGGGGGAGGGGAATTTAACAGGAAGAACTGAAAATAAATTACTTGCTTTCTCTAATTTTATAGTAAACTACTTAACAAAACTAAGAAGGCGGCTTTTCAGCTCTTTCCACTAAATTCCACTTCCTAAATAGTCTCATACAATTGTATGCAAATGTTGAAATCTTACACTGAAAAAAACCCCCAAACTCTGAGGTGGAAGAGTGGAAGGTTGTTTCTCACCTTCTCCCTGTCGAAACAGATAAAAATTTCTTTATGATAGAAGTCTGTAGACACAGAACTTCCCTCCCCTCCCAAGTTAGAATTTTTATTATTTTTTTCCACTGGCACATGACTGCGTAACCTTACCCTAACACTTGCCTGCATTTTAACGCTAATTACCACCCACTAATGAGATCCACTTCCCATGCTTTCACGCGAAGTCGCTTTACGTCAGCAGTTTACCTGCTCGGCCACTGCCCTGAACAGACAGGACCCATCCTTGGCAACTCTCTTTCTGTACAAGCCCTGAGATCGCAAGTAGCAGTCCATGGAAGCGTCCCCGGGGGCCTCCGTGCCGCTGCCTTGATGACTCTGCTCCCCGCCGTCGGTTTTGCCCGCCGCCTCCATCTTTACCAGCTCCACGCCGGGGTAGGGGTGGGGGGGAGAGAATGGCTGCTACCTATCTCCTAGCCCCACATGGCGAGGTAAAGCCACCGAGCAGCTCCGGGGAAGAGCAAAGGGGTCGGGGAGACGAGCCTCCCCCAACCCCCCCCCCAGCACTCCAGGTAGCAGCAAGGATAGGAAAAGCCGCCGGTCTCACGTTAGCAACTTGCATGTGGGGAAACGCCGAGAGAAACGGCAAAGTTTTACTCGCCAGACGTCGGCTTCCAGCTGGGTTAAAAAAAAAAAAATAATAAATAAATAGACGTCGCTTCTAAGGCTTCCCCGGAGGGGCCGGCGGCGGGTCCCGATCCCCGCTTCTCCTTTGAGGGTGGCGATTCCCGGCCGGTCCCGCAGCCGGCCTGAAAACAAAAGAGAAAGGACATGTGCTACCGCCGCCGGCGAGAGGAGGGAGGGGGGAAGAAAGGAGGAGAAAGAGAAGGAAAAAAAAAAAAAAAAAAAAAGGAAAAAAAAAAAGCGCAGCAGCGTAACCTGGCGTTTATTTTCACTTTCAGCCCGGGCGCTTCTGGGAGCGGTAGTCCCGGAGGGGGGGGAGCTAGCCCCGGAGGGGGGGGCTGTCAGCACCCGGTGAGGCTCATCTCATATCCCTTTTGGGGTTTTATAGCTCACACCGGGATGCCTGACATCCAGCCCATAGACACGCGGGGTTTGTAGGTTTGAGTTTGTTTTCCCCCACCACCACCACAACAGATTGGATTGTAATACTATTTTTTTACATCCATCCACTCGCAGGAAAGAAAGACGGAAATAGAACTGGGATAGTAAAATGCGGCTTAATTAAAGGGATTTTTAAAAGCCATACCCATTCAATTCCTTTAATATACTACTTTTTATTTGTATACCACTCTTGAATGGTAAGAAGCACCGAACATCATTATTACAATTGCCTGAGTTAAATGTTGCTTGGCATTGTAAAGAGGCGCGAGAAGATTTGTGTGCAGAAATCCATAGATACGTAGGGTTTGTAGGTTTGGCTTTTTGGTTGGGTTGGCTTCTCCCCTTCTCTCCCCAGCAGATTAGACTATAACATTATTATTTAAATCCATCCACTTGCAGGAAAGAAAGATGGAAATAAAACTTGGATAGTAAAAGGCAGCTTAATTAAAGGCATTTTTTAAAGCCATAGCCATTCAATTCCTTTAATATGCTATTTTTTATTTGTATACCACTCTTAAGTGGTAAGAGGCACCAAACGTCGTTATTACAATTGGCTAAGTAAATTTTGCTTGGCATTGTAAATAGGCTTAAGAAGATTTGTGTGCACAAAACGTGACACAAAAGGAAGCTTTCCAAACTTGTAAGGCTTTTTTTTTTTTTTTAAATTACTGTGGTTGTATGACTTACCTAGGAGAAAGAGCTACAAGACACTAGTGATAAATAAAATGCTACCAGTTACTTCTTTGCCCAAATGAACAAGTTTAGCTGCAAGAAAGAGAGGCGAAGACAGAAGGAATGAAAACCCTGATTTTTACTTTCAGCCAGCGGTAATAAGACCAGGGAGGGTGGTGACTTGAGCTGAAATCTGTATATAGTAACTGATTGAATAAGCAGAAGTTGCTCGTCAGGCTGTGAGCAGCGCTCTATAGTGGCTCGGCACAAGCAGTATCCTACCCCTTTTTCCTAACAGGAGCCCAGGTTTGCCAGAAAGGAGTTGGAAACTACAGCAAACTCCCTGGGATCTCTGCCAGCAAGAAAAATCGAAACTGAGAAAAGTGAAAGTAAAACCCTAACGGCACTTGAACCCCCAAGACCCTGAGAGCTGGTCAGGCAGCACGGGGATGTTTGAGACAAGGAGCACAAGGTAAAAATACTAGCAAAGGGGCTAGAGGGGAGGCTCAAACTTCTCACCAGAAGATGGGAAAGGTCATCTAACAAGACTGAACTATAAAACAGTTGCTGCCACTGACTCAGCTACCACATTCACTGAAGAAACTCAGCCTAGCAGAGCCCTGCACGTGAGAGGTGCTGCTTCTGTGGATAAAAGTGATTCGGCAAGATGCTTTTGAGACCTATCAAACTAGCATCTAGTTACAGAGTTCCTTAGGAATATTCCATTCCATCCTCACCATTGTCACGGTTGGAGACAGAACTACCCTCTAACATGTTCACAAATTTGTCTTCCCTCATATTTAAGCCTTTTGTCATTGCAACTCTAAAGGCTAGTAAGGGGAAGGGCAAATAGTTTTCATCACATCTGTTAGACTCAAGAACGCCTCTACACATGAGGTCATCCAGTATGTAACAGAATGTAAATGTAGTTCTGATAAGCAAATACACTGAGATAACTAAAGAATTAGTCACCTAGCTGTCCGTTTCCTAAAAGCCTGCTCTTTTTGCAACAGAATCCTTAAGTCAGTCAATCAGGCAATGGTGACCCACAGATACTTTTTTCTTTGCCCCTCCAAGTCCTGCTATACAAGAAGCAATCCATTTCTAAAAAGCTTATGTCCTCACTGAGGAAACCTAGCCCATACATGCAGTTTTTAAGGCATAAAGACAAATGCATCCACTGAAAGACATCTGAAATGCCTCAACGTTAAAATAAACACTCCTCCATAACAATGGGCAAATTATTGTTACAGTTACAGAGTTGTTACAGATGCTGTCATTAGCAAGCACGCTTATTAGTGCTTTCACCCAGCCCTCCTGCCACCAGCAGCAGCTCCGGCCACTCATTTCTCCTCTACACCAGCCTTTATTGCCCACACAAGGGCTTCGGCTGCCCATACACTGAATCAGCTCAGGAAGCTGACTCAAGGTAAAAAAAAAAAATTAAAAATCCAAAAGATACCCCACAACTTTATTTTTCAACCAAGATTAGTTTGGCAATTCAGTTCAGGGCCTGCCCATGCCAACACCTAGGCCAGCACAGGGGAAGGGGGGGGGGGGAAGCAGCCTTTGCTCATTCAACTGCAACCTTGCGCTGAGAGGAGACAGACCAGTTTTCACCCATTTTCACCCAGCTTCCCGCCCTCTCTTTCCCCGCTTCAGACAGGGCCGGTCCGCCAGGAGCCACTGCTACCGCCGCCCCGGGCCTGGGCCACTCGGCACAGGCCGGAGAGAAGCACCGGGGGGGGCAGGAGCGGCCCCCTCGGCCTACAAACCCGGACCCACCGGCGTCCGGCCTGCTCGGCGGCCACACGACCACCCGCCGGGGCTGTGGGGCCCAGGCTCCCCGCCTTGAGGGCCTGCACCCTTCCTCCACCCCCCCACCCCCACCTGACGGGCACTTACCAGCCGAGGGGCGGGCGGGCAGCCCCCTCTTCCTCCTTTCCTCCTCCTCCCACCGGGAAACGGCTGCAACGGCAGCACCGCCCCCTCTTCGCCTCGCCGGCTTCTTCAATCTCCCGCGGCGGCCGCCCCGCTGGCGTCGCTCCCCGATGATGCGGCCGCTGCCGGCCCCGTCCCGAGGTCTCGCCCTCCCGCTTCGCCGCCTTCTCATCACTCTTGGCCGCACGCGCGAGGGAGGGAGGGAGCGCCCGCCCGCAGGACTCCCCACCCACCCCCCCACCCCGCTGTTGGTTTGTCCCACCGGCGGCACCCGTGCGGGCTGCTGGGGCCCGTACCATTTTCCCGCAGAGGGGAGGACAAGAGGCGCTCCGGGGAGAACGCCCAGGTGCTGGAGGAGGGGGCGGCCTTTCGAGCGGGGCTATTCGTCTTGGGCTTCCTCGCTGGGAGGCTTTCAGGAGCCCGGTGGCGCTGAGGCGAACGGGAGTCCACTCAGGTGCCCACCCCGCAAGAGAGAGGCAGTGGTACAGCCCGGGGAATGTCTCTCCCCTTCCCAGAAGGTGCCAGTGCTCGCGCCCGCCGCCGCGACGAGCGGGAGGGAGGGAAAATGGCGGCCCCGCCTGACAGGAGCCGCCGCCTCAGGGCACCCCTTCTTCCAGCAGCATAGGCTAGTTGTAAGCACTCCGCCGAAGCAACAGGGAACGTTTTTGAGGCTTTTTCTGACAGGTAATTTTTTTTTAAATGAGTTGATGGTCCAGAAGGACGAGTGGGGGGACAGGAGAGGGGCTTCGCTGCTAGAAGGAAAAGGTGTTAAACTGTGCCCTCGGTGTGTGGGGGCACTTTCAGCAACAGTCAGTTCCGTAATAGTCTTCATACCTATAACAGGCACGAAGAAATGCATAAAGCGTCTGTAAATCAGTAGCAGGAAGCTTGTGAGAAGCGTAAGGAAGCGGGTAGCAAATTCGAAGTTGATATTTTTTTTTTTCCCCTCAAAGTAAATGCTTATGGAGGTGAGGAACTAGTCATTGAGTTGATGACATGATCAAAGTGTTTAGGGGGAATTAATGAAAATAATTAATAAATACTTCAAACTAGCTGGCATACATGTTAATAGTGGTGATAAAGCCTGACACTGTAAGAAAAAGCCCAAACAAATAGAAGTGGGGTCTGGTTAGAAAAAAAATCTTTTTAGGTTACCTATTTGCATAGTATCCTTCATGAGATTTTTTTTTTCCTGTCTGAAATGGCCACTTTGCGTTGAAATAAAATAATAAGTTAGAAAAACCATTAGGCTTATCTGCTAAGGTGCAATTCAACCTACCTTTTCTGTGCATGTTAAGTAGAAGTTATCACATGAACAGTCCTTTTGAAGACAGTACGCTAAAAAAACCAACTTAGCGCAAGTAATTTGTCCCTAACTGGCCTTAGATTTTCCAGAGTTACGGTACAGCGCACGCTTAAGCTGGTAGTGCCTCCATGTGCCTGTGGTTGTGCCGGACGGGGAAGCACACTGAGAAAACTGACCCGCCTGACAGACAGGCATTCCCCTGAAATATTTTTCAGTGAGATCAGATCTTCAAACCATTTCATTGTGCTCTTGCTGTACCAAGACTAGCACAGGAGAGGGAGAAGGTGGGAAAGAGAAAATAGAGGGAGAAGATGATGAAGGTTTTGACTCTGGTGTAGGGCCAGGCCAGGTCCTCATCAAACTTTAAAAGAATGTCTTTAGTTGTATAACTATGAAACATGAGTAATTGGGTTCAAATTGGTATAGAATGTTACTGTAGATAACGTGAAGAGTTACATTGTACCCAAAAGGTGTACTCTTTCCACAGTTTCTTTGTACTAACATTGCGTTTGCATGGCAAGGTTTTGGTAGTGGGAGAGTTACAGGGGTGGCTTCTATGAGAAGCTGCTAGAAGCTTCTCCCGTGTCCGATAGAGCCAGTGCCAGACGGCTCCAAGATGGAGCCGCCGCTGGCCAAGGCCATCAGTGACTGTGGTAGTGCCTCTGGGATAACGTGTTTAAGAAGGGGGAGAAGTTGCTGCACAACAGCAGCCAGGAGAGAGGCGTGAGAATGTGTAAGAGAAACAACTCTGCAGACACCAAGGTCAGTAAAGAAGGATAAGGAGGAGGTGCTTCAGGTGCCGGAGCAGAGATTCCCCTGCGACCCATGAAGGACCCCATGCCAGAGCAGGTGGATGCCCAAAGGAGGCTGTCACCCCATGCGAACCTAACGCTGGAGCAGGCTTCTGGCAGGACTGTGGACCCATGGAGAGACAGTAGCCCATGCAGGAGCAGGTTTGCTGGCAAGACTTGTGATGCCATGTGGGACCCATGCTCCAGCAGTCTGTTCCTGAAGGACTACACCCCGTGGAAAGAACCAACTCTGGAGCAGTTTGTGAAGAACTGCAGTCCGTGGGAAGAAGTTGTGTTGGAGAAGTTCATGGAGGACTGTCTCCCATGGAAAGGACCCCATGCTAGAGCAGAGGAAGAATGTGAGGAGTCCTCCCTTGGTGGAGGAAGGAGCAGCTGAGACAACATGTGAGGAACTGACCACAACCCTCATTTCAGTGTCCCGCTGCACCACTGGAGGATGAGGCAGAGAAAATCAGGAGTGAAATTAAGCCCAGGAAGAAGGAAGGGGTGGGGGAAAGGTGTTTTAAGATTTATTTTTTATTTTCTCGTTATCCTGCTCTGATTTTGAATGGTAATAAATTAAACTACTTTCTCCAAGTTGAGTCTGTTTTGCCTGTGATGTTAACTGCTGAGTGATCTCCCTGTCTTTATCTCATCCTACGAGTTTTTTGTTATATTCTCTCTCCCCGGCCCTACTGAGGAGGGCAGGAGTGACAGAGCGGCTTTGGTGTCCAGGCACGGTCAGCCCACTACAAGACTCTTACAGAGTCCCACCTTTTCCCCAGGCCTAGACCATCCTTCATGAAAACTAATTTGCTGTTGTTTTCAACAAATTTATTTAATCCGGATCAGGGAACTGGTGCAGCTGTTTGACTGCAAGTACATTGATGTCAGTAAAAGATGGACAGAGGGAGTCCACGGTATAGGGTAGGAAGTAAAGGGATGTAACTCTATTTACAGAAATAAATGTGCGACTGAAGCTAGAGAAAGAGAGGAGTCTGGCAGCAGTATTTTGTTTCAAAGCAGACAAAAATATTTTCTGTAGCTCAGAACAAGTGAACAGTAGCATATATTAGAGGAGTGGTTTAAATCAGCCACTATGACAATCAAATCAGTGAACGGGAAACTTTGATTTAAGTGATTGCTTTTAATCTTGAATTACAGCTGTATTTTTTCTTAAAGACTGATTTTTTCACTGATTGGTAACCATTAAAATGTGCTGATTATAGTCTTTATGCATAATGTAGTATTTCTTTTTGCTAACAAAGAAGACATGCTGTATCTACATACATCTCAGACATTTCAGACTTTAACATAACATTTATATGGATCCTAATTTTTACTTACATCTTACTATTTTAGAAGATGAGGACTCTTTAGTTTCTTTTTTACTAGATAATTATTATGCTTTTACTTGGGATTCATATCAAACTTCTAGTGGATAAATACAGGAATTGAAAGAAAAACACAAGATAAAAACTCCATACAGTTGCTTTTAGTTAAAAAAGATCACTATCATGTATTTGAACTTTCTTCTTAAGAAGTTTATCTAAGAATCTTTTGCACTGAAGAAGGTTTCATTAAAAAAAAAAAAAAGGAAGTATACTTGTAGGAGGATGTTTTAATTGGTTTGATCACTCATACTTTGAAGTATGTAGATCTAGTCGAGATCATCATGTCCTTTCCATCTGTATTTTATTTATGGATGGAAATAATTAAAAATACCTCAGCTAGGATAATTAATTTAAATGACCTAGTTGGATAAAAAGAAATAAAATATTGCCACAGGCTTGCAGAAAAAAAGATGCTTGTCAAAAAATAGTTTAACACTTCAGCAAGCCAAGATTAATCATTCAGCAGCTTGGCTTTTCTTATAGCTGGGACAGAAAGTCTATACTGCTTAATAATACATTTGTAGTGTTTGCTTTCTAAAGTAAACATATTTAAAATTAAGTTTTAAATTAACCAACCTGGTTTATTATGTTATTATTTTATTATAGAGACCTGGAGAAGCTACCAGGGAAGAATCATATTTTAGCCGTATGTGTAAGGTGAGCACAAAGTCAGGATCTTCTAGAAATCAGGTACTTTTTTCATGTTTAAGAAGGCTGTACATGGTTGGAGGAGCCTGTCTTTTAGTCAAGTTAGAAAAAAAAATCATTCACATGTATAAATCTCTAATATTGCTGCAGAGTATTAATTCTTTGACTTCTGATGTGTTTTGAAATAAGCAGCAGTTCATACTACTGTCAACTTTGCTTAAAGTAAGTGCAAGTGCAATGAAATAATATTCATAAAGTCAGGGTTACTAATCATGTTACTAATAAAGCTCTAGTGATAAATTAGAAAAACATATTCAAAGAGATGGACTTTGTATGAGTTAATCTTTCTGAGTAGTATGAAATATTTTTTTTTTTTATTTCAGTTAAAGCCTATGCTGTTCTCCGCAACAGAATAGGTGAAAATCTGTAGCAGTTAGATGCAGGGGTTTTCCTTATGGTTATAAGTCTAGTGGCCGTATATCGGAGTTCAGCTTAGTAGCCTTTAGATGGCGATAGCTCCCTGAACATCTTAGGTTGGAATTTTTCTAACGTGTTTAACTGTGAGATGAGAGAACACATCAGTAACTTGTGAACCGATATTTTGTTGGGGGAACGCAGTCAGTTCACTCGGTGCACACTTCTCCTTTCCCCTCCGTAAAAAAAAAAAAACAAAAACAAAAACAAAACACCACCATATAAAGAGATTTTTGACTGAAAACATGAAGGATGTAGCCCAGCTCCAGGGTACAGGGCTCAGAAATGTCCAGTTCTGAGCTCAGTCTATCCCCAGGCATTGTTTTACAACGAATCTGAGGTGTAAATAAAGCAGCAGGGGATTGTCAGGTTGTTTTGCCATCTGTTCTGCCTCTGCCCACTGTATACAGGCACAGAAATACAGTTTTTGTGTACCTTTGTATGCTGAAGTGATACACATTAGTGGCTCCCTGTGCTTCTGGCTAGCTCAACTTATATTGTTGATGTGTGAAGTGGCAGTATTGCAGTATGTAGTTGTGGTTAAGATTATGGAAAGAAGTATAACGCGTAACACACTGCTTTCCTGAAAATACCATCGTGTTCCTAGGTTTTGTGAACCACTGCAAGTAACTTTGTTTGAAACCATAGATTTTCCACATGCTATGTTGCATTTGAGTAGGATACGGGGACTCTGTATTTTTTTTAAGTACAAAATTCAAGTGTGTTCTGTGTAAGAGAGTATTAATTCAGATGACCGTGACACAGAGAAGCATTTAAACTGTGTATGCCTCTACTGCAGAATGTTTTCAGTGATATGCCAAATTCACTGAATGATGAAAAGGAAAAGAATTGAGTAAGGCTGCCATAGTTAGCAATATGCAATGCCTTCTTAACTGCAGACCTTTTCAGCCTTATTTTCATCTCAGTCTCAAAGCACGGAACTTCTTTAACAAATGCTGCTAGGTCCATTTTGTAGATGAGGAAACTGGAACATCAAAATTTGATGATGTGCACATGAACATCCAGGAAGCCTCATGGTGACATATCTGGAAATGGAACCTGGGTGGGTTCCTGAACTCTATTCTTGTGCCTTAACTGCCAGATTAATTTTCCATTTGCTGTGCATCTTTATGTGGTAATAGTGTTGCTGTTTCCCACAAGATAGTCCGAACTAGTGTCCAGATTAGAACAATGGCTATGACTACTGTTTTCTCTTTGATAGAGTACCATAAAAACGAATGGTGCTGTAAAGTAAGCACATGTGTCGACAAAGAACGCAAAGTACCGACCGCTGCCAATGCCTGTTTCCTTGACTTAAAAGTGTCTTCTTTTGTGTGCGGGAAGTTTAGACTCCACAGGATGGAGTCTCCATGGATTTCCACTGTTTTTTTCTGAAGTCATTGAGGTTGTAGCTATATAAGTGAAGTCTGAATTTTGCTTTCTGGTTTCAAAAGGAGCATTTAATAATTGAGTAGACATCAGAGTATATTTCATGCTGGCTTTTACCTCAATGCCATGCAACAGTGCAGTTGAGTAGGCTTTCATTGCAGCTGCACCTCAGTTTGCCTTAGTAAGGTTGCTAAAGGAACGCCTTGTTCTCATCTCATATTTGTCTTGCTCTTTTTTGTAATTTATTTACTTCGGAGGACTGAACCAGACTTAAGTATCTGTTTCTCAATGAGGTGGGGGGTTTTGGAGTTGGTTTTTTTTTTTTTTCTGGGGGGTGTTGACCCAGTATTAACAGATGGTTTCACTAAAGAACATAACAGTTAAGTGATTAGGCCAAGGTAATTCAGAGAATGGCTCAGCCTTCCTGAAAATGTTAAACTCTTCTGGCTCCTTGTCTTTTAAACTAGTCTAGCCGCTAAATCATATTGGCTCCCAAATGAAATGAAACTTTGAGAACTGGAAGTCACTTCTCATACTGTCTAATTGCACATCTTATGTGGGAAAATGCCCATAAAAATCCTGCCTGGGAATCCTACCATTTTTTTTTTTTAAATAATGTTAAACAAAGCTTTTTGCATCAAATAGTTTATTATCTGTTGACATTAATTCACAGGGAGTATACATACATAAAGCTGAGCACATGTTTTACTGGAACAAAGCAAGAGTACATAGCACCCATGAGGTGAGGTTGCATGTGATCTCCCCAGCAGAAAATACATGCCGTTTAAGAAAAAGACGTCAGTTTCTGCTACAGCCAGTATAAAAAGAAAGAAAAAAAAAACTTAGAGAAGGATCTTGTCTTGTATAGTGATTTTTAAAAGATAAGTGTTTCCAGTTACTCAAAATTTTTCTTTCCAAGTATTATTCCAAGGGTTTCTTCTCTGTACCCTTTTCCTTTTCCCATTGTTTTTGTTCCAGCCTTATGATGACCATGATGATTTGTGGCAGTAAATGAGGAAAGGTGTGTGAGGAGAATCTGTTACTAGACTGATATAGTGGTAAAAAATGGCCATACTTTAGGGCACAGGTGTGTTCTGTGGAAAGGTTTGTTTGTCCAGTACCTTATCTGTGTCATCTGGTTTAATGATAAAAAAATCCCCTAGTTTTTATTTTCCATTTGCCTGTCCAATTTCCCTGTCCATTCCTGTTTCAATTGTGAAAACAATTTGTGAAAACAAAGGGTGTCAAAATATGGAGAAAGTTGAATAGAAAAGGAATGCTAAAAGATTTTTTTTACTTATTCACTGGGGTGTTTGTTTTTGGGAGAGGAAGACATCATCTAATAGCAAAACATTACTTAAAAACAAATCAGTAAATGATAGCATATGAATAAATTTTGCATATAAATTAATGTACGACAAAAATTGTTAAATGAAGGTACACACCTTATTATTCTAAAGTTTAATTTGCATCTTTGTATCTTTTTAAAAATACAATTTTATTTTGCATATCAACTTTATAAACAAAATACATGCGTCTTTCAGTTCTGTGGCTTACAATGTAATACTACCTGCTGATGTAAAGGTGTTTTACGCATATGAAATCCCAATTTCATATTTCTTTTACTATTCTTCATCTACAAACTATTTTATATAAATGCCTCTCTACATAAAAATCCTTCCTGATTTGCTGATGAGAGGAAGCTAAATACATATGCATCTAGGTGAAGAATAACCTGAACCAAATTCTAAAACTTAAAAATATTTCCGATGTGGAATAAATCAATGTTTGAATACTAAGGATTTCCACATCTTCAGAAGTGGATTGACAATCAGCTATTCCAGGATAACAGCTCTTGCTTGGATAGGCTCTTCCAGAACAGAAAATGAGTTTAAACCAAAATAATCCATCTTTTTACAAAGTAAAAAGATTACTTTCCAATGACTGTAATGGATTATTGTACGCTGAAATAAAATACTCAAATCACCTGGAAGAGTTGGTTCAACCAAATAACCACTTGGTAATTAATGTTTCAGTTAGTTTCTCTGGAGTAGCTAAGGTAAGATGTAGGGCACCCTGAGGTTTTCAAACAAGGGGAAATTAAGTAAATTTTGATTGAAACAAGTACCTAGCTTACTGTATGACTTCCAATTTGTCAAGACATATGGTGTGAAATTTCAGAAGAACAATGTTTGGGAGGTCTTTCTTTAAAACAAAATGTTATTTTTCAACAATTTCTTTTTATTTAAGGAACATTCACATGCAGTTCTCTTCAACATTGTCCTACTTACTCTGGCAACAAACCCAGCTGACGCGTTTCCCTGACCTTATTCACCTCTGCTCGGAGTTTAGGCCACTGGAACTCTTAACATTTCCAAGGGGGTTTCCATTGGTTGTTAGGGAATTCAGAGCTCTTCCTGCTGTGATAGTAGGCCATCATCTCATCCAGATATTAGCCCAATGATCAGGCATCGGAGTGGTGACTAAGTGAGACAGATAGCGTCTTCTTCTGCTAGATTAGTCACATAATTGGCTGTCAAATTACTCAACTTTCCTCCATCAACACTGGAACTGAGACTGTCTCTATTCTTGCCAAACAATATTACCCTATCTTTGGCCATATTTTAAGCTTTTCCAACTTGTCCAGGCTATCTCTGCCTATTATTTTTCTGACATCATACATTTTGCTGTCAGTAATCCAGCAACACACAAATAATTTGTTTTTTATGTCTGTAATTTATGCTCCAGAGCTGAGTAAATTGCCGCACTTCAGACCCAATCCAAAGTCTAATGAAGTCATTGGAAACATTCCAGTTGACTTCACTAGGCTTTACATCAGGCCCATAAGTAGAACTTGCCTGCCACTGAGTCAGAACTTATAAAAGACAAACAAAGCAGAACATTTTTTACCATTCTTACCCGGTCACGGTAAGGAAAAGCAGCAAATAGGAATCAGAATACAGTTTAAATTATTACTAGATCAGCTGCTGATCTGAAGTAGTGCTTCATTCAAAGACCCAGTTTGACATTAAAAAAAAATACTTAAGCATCACTGCATTAAAGGATTTGAGAAGAGGTTTCTTTTATTTATTTCTGACTTTTTTCTGATGTTTTAATTGGCTCTTTAGTAGATTCTGCATCGTGCTAATGTGAGTAAAGCTCTTGCGATTGCTAAATATTACTTTTATTTTCAAAGTCTAATTTTTACATTATAGGGAGCAAAGTGCTGCAGCTGACACCAAATGTGTGAATCACTTGATGAAAAAGAGCAATTAAAAAGGGCAGGACAATAAACAGTATTTATTTTCCCTTCTACCGAACTCGGGTAGCACTGTGAGAAAAGGGGATTCTTTCTCCTCCTAGAAATGCTAACAATTGCATAAACCGTTAAACTGTTCTTGAAGAAACTGAACTTGAAATGTCTAAAAGAAAAAACAAAAACGCCACCCTATGACTTTCCCCCAGGGGTGCAGCAGCCTTTGTAAGGTAAACAAGCTGGAGCATTGTGCTATGGGTGCAGGTGGCTAATTAGTGCTCAACACTATCTTCAATCCCAGAGGAAGGGAGAAAACCTTTTAAATCTCTCTGTGAAAAATGGAGGTCATCAAGCTGCAAAGGAAGCCATGACAAGCTGACTGTGTAGAAGCTGTGTGAACGGTTAATTCAATTAGACCTTTAATGCAAATATATTTGGTGTGCTGTTGCATTTGCATATCCCTCAGCTAGGGCTTAAGTCAACATTTTAGTACCTCTATTGAAATAAAATTTGTGAAATTTATATAACTTCAGCATCTAGAAGACAACAGATTAAAGTACCATCCATTTACTACATGAAAAAGAAAATTAACTGACTTTTAGGGTGCCAGAGGAGAAGCTGCCAGAGTCTGAAGATCTGGATTCTCACAATTCTCAAGAGGTCATATAAGACCAGATTCACAGATTTAATTAGGTATCTAATTTCTTTTTGGCTGTAATATTACTAAGGTTCTGGTGCCTAGTTTTGCAAGTCTTGGTTCTATGGTTGTTTCTCTCAATAGCATGTCCTCAAAAATAGAAAAGAAGGGAGGGGATGGGGAGCGCTTTTAAAGTTGGATCAGCTCTCTGATCTGGTTTATTATTCAGCTCCGCAGACAATCGCATCAGAACAAACAGGGCGTCAGCACAGGCGTGGAAATGATCAGTGATGAGGAAAGGGGGGCTGGAAGCACTTAGCGAGCTTTGTCAGTGTGAGAAGTGTCCTTGGAACCAGAGAGCCTCATTTCCTCAGGCCTCATCTGCACTACAAAGTTTTCTAAGAAAAGTTGCCTGGTGTTCCCACACAAGCTTGTAAGCTGGCAAAACATAGCCCTTCCTTTGAAAGAAACTGTCTTCCCATACCACACCAGCCCTCGGCCACCAACCACACTGCTAATGACATAGCAGCACTGGCACCTAGAAGCTTCTGCTCCTGCTCATAACAAACTTTTTTTTTTTTTTTCCCTCTTAACGAGTAAAATTTGATATAGGGGTAGACGTGCTGCCCTGGAAAAGGCACCCCAGGTGAGCAGGTGCTCTGGTGACACAGCAAGGTTGCAGATGTGTGCCAGTAGCGGTGCTAGCAACAAGGTCTTCTGCTGTGGAAGAGCCATGTCTTTGCTTCCCCCACCTGGGAAGTGATGGGACGGGTCCTTGCACATCTCATGGAGGTTTTTTGAGGGGTGATAGTGGAGTATTCTGGTACTGGGCTCCGTATGAACACTTTGGTTATATGGATGATAATACCTCCTATGAACTAGCCTTAACTATTTTTTTGAAGACTGGTAAGGTGCAGGCTTGATTTTGAAATCTGTTGATTAATTAGTGCTATTACTATGGAGAAGGATTGAATTCACCATTTATAAACTATGTGGGTTTTTCTCTCTGTCACAAAAAGTATTGTTTTCTTTTAAAACTGTCAGGGAGAGTTTTACAGTTGTAAGATCTTGTAATGCTTGATATTTTTCTTACAGGCCAACCTGTAATCAGGAGATTATTTTAAATTACCACTACTCCAAAGAAAAAAAAATGTCTTTCTAGGTGCTTTTTAGGGGGTGAGAAAGTTTTGCAGGTGTGAACCCCCAAAACTTTGAACAACAACAGAGAAGAAACCTGAAAATTAAACAAAAAAATCATGGAAACACTGTTTAAAGGGGGAAAACAATAATATTTTCGCAAAATAGTTGTCAGTTGTTTTACTAGAGTGGGAGGGAAAGAGGGAAAAATAATTTCATCAGTCTAAATAATAGTAACATCATTTCGTACTCCCTGTTGTAAGGAAATTAAGATTTTGTTGTTTCCAGACTTCAACTTCTCTGCTATATTTTTGTTCTGTATTTCCATGGAAGCGAGCCCTTTACATTCCGACTGTTATTGCCAGCCTGCTGTAATACTCTTTAAACCTTTTTGTCAGCCGAACTTAATGGAGAAGTAGGGGTGTCAAAGGCATTAGGAGACCCAAATGCACTGCCTCTATGGTGGGGGAAAGCTGTGGGGGAAACCATTTTCTGAGACCACCGGTCTGCGAGCATATCTACATACATGACATAGAGACTCTGAGAGCATTGTCATGCTTTAGATCAGACAAAGTTTACTTTTAAAGGCAGTTTATTAATTGTAGTTCTCACACATGGTTCTACCAAAATATCCGAATTTTAAAAAGAGCAAACATTTTCTGTTCCGTTCACATCTAGGAAAGATAAGAATGAGAGGAAAATTGAAGTTTTGTATCTACAAGCAGGTTTTCAGCATTTCTTTAATTGTATTTGGGAGACTTGTCTATTGATATTGTAGCATTCATACTGTATGGTGACTGATACTGCGCTGCTTGGTAACTGTTCAGGCAGGAAAAACAATATGGTACAAAAGCAGAAACACATGTAGTAAACCAGCTTGGTGCACACAACAGCAGGAAATCCTTGTGAATGCAACAAGTGCATGAGGTAGATACCATAGCAAAGAAGCCCAAACCAAAGTAAATATTTTGTGATGATTTCCTTACACAATGTACTTGGATCAGTTGCACTTTCCTATGATTAAGCCAACAACATGTTTCTTTCCTATTAATACTGATGGTGGCAAGTGGTTATGCAAAGAGGTATATACAAGTGAAAGCAGCAGAACCTCAATATTCAGTCAAATACACTAAATGGAGCGAATGGGTTCATTTAAAAAACTTTATTGTATTAATTGTCTGAAGAATGTCTGCAATACAAGTAGAATTACTGTTTTAATTTTGAAACTGGTATTTTTTTTTCTAAATTACGTCAGTTCTAAAAATGCAATGTAAGATTTGCACATAAGCATTCCAGATCCTCACAACATCCTTATTTAGTGGAAATTTGAAAAACTAGGCCATGGTATACAAATGCACATGCCTGTACTAACATAGCCTAGGCTAAGGCTTTTACAAACTGTTGATAATAATTCTCATTCTGATGACAGGTGCTGAGAAAATTATGGAACAGCCATCTGAATTTGGAAAAATAAGACCAAAATATGCATAATTTCAAAATTATGAATGCATAGGCTAAAAATTAGGAGGGCTTCTGCTGTTGGTTTTGGTTGACATTGTTCCCTCCTTCATGCAGTAGTATTAGTAACCACAGTTTATTATGATAAATGCTGTCCTAATAATAACAATGAATATGGTTTTCTCCTCATCCTTGAATATAGGGATATAAACCATTATTGCCAAAAGCACAGAAAAAGAAATTTTTTAATATTTCTTTATTGACTCCATCCTCTTCAAAACATGTTATTGCTGTATTCTGAACATAAATTTCCCTGAGTTTGTAACTTCTGGCAATTTTCTTTTGAATTTAACATTAAGACCCCTTTTGCACTAATCAGATTGATCCTGTTTTTTAAACCAACAGCCTTCATTCTGTGATTATATAGGTTAAAAATATCTTTTTTTTCAAAACCTTTACCTAAAAGTTCAATTACTACTATTAATAGATGTGGATGTAATACTATGAAATAACTACTTAATATGAAGAAAACAGATAGGCATACCGAACAAGTAATTCAAACCTGCAGCCTTAGCCCTTCTTTGTTATCAAATGAAACTTTAAAAAGTACATATACTTTCAAACGCCACTTTTATCTAGCCTCTGCAAAATTTGAAAATAATGTAACTTAAAACGGATAAATGTTTTCCCTGTCAGCTGTAGTGAGAATAATGTACAGGAAAAGGTGATGTAATGATCATATCACTTACATTATTCTCTCCCTAATGAATAATCTTCGACACTAAGGATGAGCTCACTTACTATTATTGGAGTCACATCTGTAGGCCACAGTACATTGCTGAATGTACTGGAGTTTTGATGCCATATAATCTGCCTGTAGCTAACACTTTTCATTAGAATTGCAAACCCATTATATGTACTACATATGGAGTAAATTTGCCTCATGAGGAATCTGATAGAAAAAAAAAAAGCAAGCAAGCTTTTATTTGCAGCAGTTGTACTGGGGATTCACACCCTTCCTAAGCACAGCTATATCTTTCTTTGAAAACCAGTCCCAGACTATTATTAGTTTGGAACATCTAAAACATGTGATGAATGTTTTCTGTTCTCATTTCAGCCAGGGCTCACATGATTGATACAGTACTCTAAGTTTAATTTCAAACTAAGGATAGAAAATCCTCTCTGTTTCTATTCCTATTCGTAGCTCCAATGCAGACAGTCAGTGTGCTCAATTGTGAAACTGTGTAACTTATGTAATGTGCTTTCTGTAAATGATGAATCATATTCTTATTTAAACCTGGTAAAATGAGTAAGGCTGGGAGTCAATTTGGAATTCAAGAAATAACATAATTAGAGCCACTGAGTAATGTAATTCAGTATTATAAATGTCTTGAATACACAAGCTTTTATTAATATTAATGAAGCAGGAATGGACAGAGAAGAATATAGCCTGTGTAGAAAGTCCAAAAGAAAGTCTCTCCCTTCAAATAGGCATATTCCCTGATGCCATTCACTTTCCATGCATCTAATCCAATAGTTGTACTGGGCTAGAAAGAATACTAGGAAAATTTTAGGCTCTGATTCAGGAAAGGGTTAAGCATATGGTTAAAATTATGTGTGTTTCTATGTGTTTTGCTGAGTGCAATACTAGGCACTGAACATAGCCAACCAGATTCCCTTTTTGTCGTGGCAACAGTGGTTCTATGGCTAACTGTAAGCCTACTGTAAGACTCTCATTTAAGTAGGAATAAAGTTTTTCTCATTTCAGTGTTTTGTCTCCAAATTTATAAAATTGCTTTGAGCAATCAATTTTCATAAAAATTTTTGAGCTAAAAAGATATCTATCAAAGATTGCAAAGGGAACTTAAAAATCATTCCTCTTCCAAATATGGTCCTAAAACTGTAGCCTTCCCCCTCAGCTAAACATCCTGTCATCACAAATCCAAAACTAGACGTGTGTATATACCCTCATGTACACAGCCATACCCTTACATAAGCAGTAGCTACACAGTTTCAGAGTCAAGAACTTTTAATATTTTACAGATCATTACGAAGAAAATGATGTCCCTCTCATTCACCGATCTTCATGCACGTTATAGGTAGACCTATGATTTCTATTCCCTTATGCTTTGCCCACTTTTTTATTCCCTTAATTTTCTGCTTGTCATGATCACCATGTATGTTAAGGTTGGGTGGGACAGGCTGAGAAGCTGGGAACTTTGCTGCCCAGGCCTTATTCATGTCAGCCACCTACTCCATCTCTGCTTCATCTCAGCTGTGCTTTACCTTTCTTTAGCTAGCCAGTAAGTTAACCTGCAGGCATTTCCTGGATTCCTCCAAAATTCTTTCCCTTGAATTTATTTTTTTTTTCTCTGATTAGTAGACAGTTCATTGTCGCTTCCTCCTGTGAAGCTACTTTTTTTTCCTTGTTCAGAATACTGTGATTTTTAAAAGAAATGGATTATTAAAAACAAGCAAAAGCAATCAGGTTAGCATGCGAATGATGCAGATTGAACTGTTGAATACATTAGGTGAAATCTCCATACATCCTGTCTTCCAGAGTAAGAATGCTCAGTTGTATATGTGGGATAATTGTTATATTTACCTCCCCAGGTAGAATTAACCCACTCAAGCTCTCCCACATTGATACTGTGATGTCCCCGTTCTTAAAATAATTGAGCAAGCTCCTAGCCCCCCCTTTGGCTACTTCATAGCATTCTGTCTCTCAGTGTCCCATAGCAGAATTAGTCAATGTTATCTGTATGTATGAAGATGAAGTGAGTGAGTTGCTGGGGTGATCTGTGGTCCAGATATGCTGCTCTCCAGAAAGTTCTCTTCAGGTGACTCTAGTTAGAAGTTGGAGCAGCTTGTCAAATTTGTGCTGAGGTCTGTACCAGACTCAGGACATGCCCAGCTGCGCTGTGCTAACAGAAAAGCCCCCAGGTTAGCCTAAAAGGTACCATATCTCCTTGAAGACTGCACATTATATATCCCTACAGCTTTCTGTAGAAATTAATAACACCAACAACTGGCATTAGTGGAAGCTCATAATGTGTAGAGATTTTGACTTGCTTATTAAAATTTGAACTGGATTGCTGCAGTGCAGTGACACTGTCTTCCTCTCTTTAACTGCACATCTTTCTTCCATCATTGTAAGCAAACATTTTAAACTTTAATTTTTGGTATATGGATGTTTCTTCTAGATTTACTAAATCGGGACTATAAGGCTTGCCTTGACGCATTTCATGAACATTTTTTTATGTTCTGTTTCTACCATCTCTCTTTCTTCTAGCTGTGTACCCCCCTCTTTCCTTTGAGAGACATCAAGATTGTTCCCCTGCCCCATTTAAAGACCTAAGTAATTCTACAAAAATAATGCATGATGTCACCTACAGGTAGAAATAAGCCATTATGTCCCTCATATTAATTATTGAATTATGACTCAACCTCGCTCACAACCTTCATACAAATATAACATTTTATACAATTGCTGTCTGTTGATATTTTTGGCAGGTAAAAATGAGCCAGCAAAATGAACATTTCCATTCCACAGTAGAGATAGAAAGTAGGAAAATTTGTTTGATTCCTTGTATTAATTTCAGTCATCAAGTATTTTTTCTCAGAGTTTGTGTCTAGTCTTTGCCTGCGTAGCCATATTTCTGTAAATCCTAGAACAGATGAGCTTTGTCCTGTGCAGTGCAACACACCAAGTGAAAACATCAGTCCCTAAGCTGACAAGCCAAGCAAGTCTCCTCCCTCAGACTGCAAAATATTCAGAAGTATATATGCATATATGTGTATTTTTCAACTACAAAATATTTCTTCAGGGAAAGTGAAATTTCTATGATCACAGCAATGGGCACAGAGTACAGTAAAACAAGACTGCTAATGATTACATTTTGCACAAAGTGAATAGAAGTTTGTGCAGCAGGTAAGGAAAAAACATAAAATCTTTGTTGAAAAGAGACGATGTCTCCACATAAATGCACAGCTTTCACTCTTACAAAAATCACTTGTGTTGCCAATTTCCTTATTTAGCTTCAGTTAAAAAAACAGGCACAAGAAGAGTGAATTGAATGGGAAATAGAAATAAAAGGAGTAGAAGCCTTTCAGAGACACCGATCAGGCTGCCTTTCTACTCTTCACTCCTTCTTCAGCATTTACTACCATACTTCATTTTGTATTTCAAAGCTGAGTTGTAGTCTACTGCAGTCCTTGAAGGGGATTTTTTTCCCCTTCTTGATTTGAACTTTTTTGAGTCAATGCTTAGTAAAGTGGTGAATACCTTGCAAGAACCATGTGACGAGAACTTGCCTCCTTGGCAGGAGTGTCTGACATCAAAGTATCTGAGATACAGCCTGGAGTAATTTGTCTGTTTAGAAGATTGCTTACTGCCAGTCTTCCTCTTATGGCATATAATAAAGGACAGTCCAAATAAGAAGTGAAATTAGTGGAAGTCTGGTATTACTGAAAAAAAAAAAAAGTTCTTTCAAGCATAAAGATTATGTGTTCAGGTTGGGGTTTTTTTTCCAGTAAAGATCCAGAAGATTGAATTAGTTTCTGAATTAAATCTAAATGGTTTAGTTTGAAAATCAGATTGAAAACCTCAACCTCTTGCATGATTTAAATGCTTTCTTTTTTCATTTGGGTTTGACATACCACAAGAGTCAGACACTTTTGTGTTCATGTTTCAGGGCAGATGGTACTCAGAATAAATCAGTACCTACACATGAATTCCCTTCTTGGTTAATGTTAAAAGGCAGTTACTTTTGCGTTTAATCATGGTTACCGGTGCAGAGCAAAACTATGGGACAACCACAAAAGAAGCAAGATTCAGCTCAATGGAATACAGTTATCCAGATCAGTATTTCTCTATTCGTCTTTCATTTCATCATATGTACTGGGCTCAAGTTTCATATCTTGTTCAAGGAATGGCACTTGTGGGTGCACAAAACTTGTGAGTTCATGATTTGTTCAGTAAAAAAAAATTTGCCACTCACTACATAATCAACCATATGAGAGTTTCATTTTTAGAGCTCTTGACACCATGACATTACATCAAAATTAAAGTTTTCATTTAACAGGTTAGTTTCTTCCTAATGGTTGCTAATAAAGTCATGAAAATATGACCCAGATGTGCTTCCTCCCATGATGTCTGCTTTCAAGTAAACCAAAACTGCTACGAGATAAACCCAGTACCAATATTCTGGGAGCCATGTGTCTTAAATAACTCAGCAATACTTTGTGCATAAGGAGGGTGAGAATTTTACAACAAGCTCAGCCTGCAGAGTATACGGATACATACTTCAGCATTTTCACTAGATTGTAAAAAAATATGAAGGATTAACTGGTGCTGTTTCCTCTTGTTTTCTAAGAGGGTCTCTGGTGTCCTATCTCTGCCATTCAAAATGGGAGTAATTCCACACTGGCAACCAAAACCACGAAAGCCTCATGTCCTGATGCGTCTGAGACTTTTGAGAGGTCGAGTCCAACTATGCAGCCACAATTACCTAGTGCTACAAGATGTCTCCTTTTCTAGTGTGGGACCATGCTTACATACATGAACCATGCTGGGCCAGAATACACGGGATATAGTGTCTAGCTGAATCATGCAATAATATTCACCACAAGAAAATTAGAACACGTCAGTGAGGGAGACACAATTTTCTCAAAAATCTCTCTGAGGCATCTAAGAATTATTGCAAATCATACTATCTTCTTTTCTCTGTACAAGATGGACTTCTTGACCTCACTTCACTAATACGAATATGCAGGAAGATACATATTAAGAAGCAAAATAGCAAATATGAGATATTTAAGAAAAACAAAACATCCTACTGCATACAGTTCTACAAGCTAAAAAAAATTGTCACATTTTTCATTTCAAAATACTTTAAAAATTGTGCAATAATGCACAAGTAGATTTAATTTCTAAATGAAGTAGCTCATTAGAACAGCTGGTTTCACATACAAAATCTGAGTGAATATTATCTTTAAGTTCAACTTCTTCAAGTGTGTTGAGATAAATTGACTCTGATAGCTAATACATAAATTGCAGAGAGTAAGCTTTTGCTTAGGCTAATGTATAAATTTATGTCTGATTTTTAAGTGCACAACAGGTAAACATCTATTTGCCAACTCTGAGAACAAATTTTTCAAGTATCAGAAAATTAGCTGTAATTTTAGCTGTATGATACACAGCTAAACCTGATACAGCAAAAAAATAATATTGTAACTACTGTTGTAATTCCTTGTATTACAGATACATAATCTGGTGTGCTTTTGTATTTACATTATATATTCTGATTAATGGAAACTTAAATATTTCTGTTCCAGACATCTTTTTCATTTCATGTTCCCTTTGTTGTAACTTCGAAGCCTTCCCCAGCGTTGCCTGGTAGGACAGCACTAAAATCCATGCAGCTATTGAATACGTTCTTATCTTTCTAGCTGCAGAAGCTTACTGCCTAATCCCAGAGAATTAATAAATCACGTAAAATGAACAGTTATGGAACTCTTAGACAATTTAGGAAGCACTGTCAGCCTTTCCCTCTGCCTATGGGTTCCCTACTGATGTCTACTCCAGTGGCCTACCTCGAGACTTTCACCAGATGTGATCAGCTGGATTTCACACTCGGGGTGGTGGTGACACAGAGAGCCCATTCATCCCACTGCAAAGTGCACGGGCAACTCTAACCCCCCAGGTGGAATCTCCAGGCAGCTCAGAGCCCCATCTGGTAACCATTTGGATGATGTGAACCCAACTACTATTTGAAACAACTTCCTTCTTCTTTCACTATGCCCCATTGTTGTGATGAGACATCATGACAGATGTGAAGCCCAAAGCTTAGTTATAGCATTAGCAGCAAACAGTTTTATGAACTTCTTCCAACCTTTTCCAAAGCTTGAATGATCCTTGAATGTGGAAGCTGTCAGTTTGCATCAAAAGTTTGAATAAATGCATAGATGGAGAAATTTAAACATCTGGAAGATAGTTTATTTCAAAAACATCTAGGAAAGCATCTGGCTAATTATTCACCACTTTGGTTACCATCATTGAATGGCAGTGAAAGGCATCTAAATTATAGTTCTATCATGGTGTTTGATGGATTATACAAAAATGTGAACAGAAGAAATAGTTCCATGACTGGGCAGCAGTATCGTTCAGTTTTCATTTTACAAGTCGATACTGTATTATAGAATAGAATAAGTGTGAAGAATTCAGAAGATTTTCTAGACAGTTGTTTCGCTGCCAGTTCCTGTAAGATATGTTACCTTATGTAGTATTTAAGCTTGCTCATGTAATGCCGAGTTCCTCCAAATTGTAATCAATTTGTCAAACAGATTGCTGTAGAAATAGGTCTGAAAACAGGAAAAATTATGATGTAATCAGAAGATAAATGAGTCATATTTACTGCCCTAAGGTCTAGACTGACCCAGGATCTTAATTTGCTGATCAATTCTAAAAAGCACCTCTTGGTACATCTGGAGTATTCCAGTTGTCGGCACAAAAGTATTAGATCAGCCTAAGTTGGTACCAAAGGGTAAGGTTTTTAACTAAAAATTTTAACTAAAGGTTAACTAGAGTGACTTGGATAAAAGAAATTAGACTTTGTAAATACAGAGAAAATTACAGGAGTCGTATTTGAAGCTTGAGAAACAAATGCCTCCTTTAAAAAGGTGAAGTGAGGACCACAAATTAGGGTTTACCAATTCAGAATTAATCTACTTGTGATCTTACATCTGAAAACAGTAAAGTCTTCAGAGCTATAGGTCCATCATAGGACCCATAGGTAACAGTAATCTCCCTACAGACAAAGACAGCCTTGCATAAATGCCAAGAAAAAGTCCTGAAATGTGTAACTTGAAATCAGAGCTGTCGCCACCCAGTTTCTTCAGGAAAACACCTGACTTTAATTCATTCCCCGAACACAAGCTTCACGAGTATGCTTTTCACCATGTGTCAGATCTTGAGCTAGAAGTAGCATGTTATCAGATACAGTTCAGGTGTATTTCAATGCATTACATATTCACTAAAGGATGTACAGCATTTACATCAAAACTAATGTAAAAACTCTTCAGATGACAGTCTAATATAGCCAACTCCAATTTTTATGTCAAATTTCATTAATTCAACCCTATCCTGATCCTAAACTGTATACACCTTTCCATGGTGCCTCAGTAGAGTATATATCATATATGGGACACTCTTGCATATTTAAAAGCCTAAGAGCCAGGGATTAGAACTGGTTGGCTCTTACGCCTCGAAATATGCAAGAGAGTGTTTCAGAGCACTCTGCTGAACTGCTGTAAAACTTCAAGTACAACTACCCTGTTACACTTCACCACTGCTGGTGCACTTAATAATAGGCCAGCAGAATGTTCAAGTGTGGTGCCAGCATCACTTAGACTAACCCAAGCTTGGGGGCAGTGCCAAAAGGGGAGATCCTACTCTGTCCCGAGATAAGCAGATCCACAGTCTCCCTCAGGCTTGACACTGGCATTTGAGCAGCCAGGAAATATGCCAGATGACAAAATTGATCTGGCTAAAAACTATGTCACCAGAAGAAAATAGCCCATCTCGAAAAAGCGGGGTGGGGTAAAACCCTTTCTGTAAAAATTTAGATCACTTCAGCACAGTAATGGTCCCCTAGGCTGGACCTTCTATACTTTATGGATAATCACATCCTTCCTGCTTTTTAAGCAGAAGATCTATTTATTGAACAAGTGTGCTATCTAATTATTGCAGGAATAGAAGGACAACTACAGTGCAGGACATACTATACAATAACTATTTTTAAGCTAGTCATGTGCCGGAAATTTGCATGAAGAAGAGGATTCTCATGCAAAAGAGGATTTAAGATTTTAATTCATATGGTCAAAGCTAGTGAACTTTTTGCTCTGGCCACTGAAGTCTCTTAACTGTGTGGAACAATGAGTAATGCATGTGAGTAGATTCTTATTTTGAGAATGTTGTTGCAGCATAAATTTATTTTATATAAAAGGTACTGCCCAGAGAGCTTTTTAACTGTAAATAAACGAGCATTATTCAGGGACCTATAAAAACGTAATTCACAGGAGAAATATTTCGTTTGAACTAATGCAAAAAATAATCTTCTATATTAGGTCATAAATGAAAATGAATATATAGAGTCTCTTGTCTCCGACTATTCCCATCACCAGAATATGAGATACTTTGGCAGAGGCCTATGCAAAGAATAACCTCTCCTCAAAAAAGCTCAGGATAGTGATAGTGGGAATCTTACAAGCCAACAGTGGGAACAGACTCATCAGTATTTGTGTGGGCACGCACAAAGTCTGTCTGTGCTAAGCTTGGCTGAAGCCACTGCTATGAGTCACTCACAAATTTAAACAAAAAGCGTTGTGGAAGATTAAACAGAGACTGAATAAGGAGTTCACAGGCTTCACCATGTGTATTTAAGTTCCTGTTCATTTTACTACAGATTCACAAAGCGAACAAAACAAGGGAGCATTTAACAGGCATTGAAGACAAGTGTCTTCAGCGTTCCAGGTTTTTCCTCATTCTCCCTTCTACTCCCTGCAGCAATTTGAAGGCATCTTAAATAATTTGTCTAAAATGTACTTTAAATTAGTGTTTTCTCATCAAAACACTCTCCTCGTTTCTGTTGGTGAAATGAACTATGTTGGTGTAGTGGAAATCAAAATTTAAGATGAGTTGTTGTGAATGTTTATTGACAAATAATTTGAAAATGTAGGTCTCTTGTCATATTTCTTTCTGACTGAAGAAAGCAAATAATTTTTAGAAGGGATGACTGTATTTGTAGGTGGAAAGAGGAAGTAAGATGGGCTATGCTATGAGCTTTATATAAAACAAGCAGGTAGAAAGGAAAAACAAGTGATAGAGTAGCTGTGTTATTCTGTTACTCTACCAGTAAGTACTGGGAGTTTCCTAAGGGTGTAGAAACAAAGGGAATGATTTTTCACCATACCTGTTCTGTTTTTAGAGATCTCTGATATTCAAAGCCTGAATATTCATTTTTCAGAAACAGAAGCTTCCTAGGTGTCTTTAAATATTAAGCATAAACTATGAAAAGGATCCTATCTTTTTTGCCTTTTAGGTGACTGTCTAATTAGGTTTGTACTTCCACTGTGTATAAGTTTGTCAGCTGCCCCTCTGGAATTAACAAATGCAGGAGATTGTTCCATTATCTTGTAAATGAAATTACATACTAGTTAGCTGAGATGTGACACCACCAGTGTACTGCAGCACATAATTCAATCTGATTTCATTTTTCTCAGCTTTGTGTGCCACTCGTAAAATCCAGATGTATTGCCAAGCTCTTCAAACACATTTCCAGCAGCAACATGAGCTGAGGAAGAGCCTCTCATTCCTTGACAGACTCCTCAGGCAGCTGCGTGGGTGGCTTTGGAGTTTTTTTGTGGTCTTTCATGTGGTTGAGTTGCTGATGGGCTGTTTTGTCTGCTTTGCCCTCCTGGGTATCAGTTCCCTTTGATTTTGAGGAATTTACACATCTTTATCCATCTGAGAATACCGTTCTGTGTAAAACTCTTCTGAATTATGCAAAATGTACTTCTTCATAAGAAAAATGTATCTTCTAAATCCATGACCTGGATTACAGTTGGATTGCATAAAAAATCTTAAAATGTGGCACTGAACATTTTATTTCAATTATTTATTTATCTATTTATAATGAAGGTCATCCTTAAAAAGCACAACCTGATTATAGTACATGGAATATCAATAGAGAACCAGAAACTAGAAGTTAAATGTTTTTCCTGCAAAACTTCTCAAGCTACATTTTGTAACTGCTGCATCCAGACAAATCATATATATAAAATATGGTTGTGTAGAAGCAATGGCACTGAATTGTGTTTTTAAACATAGTCCCAAATATTTCAAAAATTGGCAAAATTTTGCTCTTCCTTCTCTTTGATCTGCTGCAGCTCCTATCTGTGCTCCCAAGAGGTTAGGGGCACTGTTCATTTCTACCTAGTTGCAAAATAGTATTGTTTTTAATCACATTAGCTCTTATATTTGCTTGAAAAAAAAAATGGTGCACTATTCTCTACATATAGTAGATAACACAGAGTTAAACTGCATTGATAACATACTAATGAAGATTTTAAAAAATAGTTAAGATTAGTCCTATGCTCCTGAAAATCTTTACTTGGAACTGCTAGCATATGACAAGCTGTTAGATGTAAAATCTGAGTGTTTGTTATTACCTCATAGTCTGTTACCACTTGTTACCGAGCTGTGGACACTGGTTTTTTTTCCCGTCGGGTGACTGTTTGTTAAAGAGAAGCTTTATCGCAGTAGGGTTCCTGACATAACGATGTTTACCGTACAGCAAGAACAAATCAGTGCTCGTGGCATCTGCAGATAAATACAAGAATGTGAACAGTGAGGACAGGAGGAGAATATGATATTTATGATAGTTCAGCTAATTAGTATGATTAAATTAGAGACAGATGGGATAAATGCAGCATGCAGGCTAGTAATTTTTTGACTCTGAGTTATTTTAGTTCAAATGATCTTCTAAGGGAAATGGAAGAAGCCTCTAGACTGAACAAAGCACACTGCTGTAGTAAGCAGGTTTACTTAATAAATATTTTTACCACTAACTCTTCAGCTACGTTATTCTAAGTCTTTATGATCTAGGGGTACAGGGAGCTCCCTGGCAATACAAATGGTAGCATTGAGCTTGAGAATATGTTTATATCTCTCTGATAGACTTGCTCTTGTCTATCAGCAAAACTTATTTTTGGAGGTCTGTTGAATAAATTTTTTACATACTCTTTAAAAAAAGACAAACTCATAGTGAATTAAAAAGTCCTAAAGAACTGAATTTGTAAACGCACACTTAACACAGCTCCGTCGTAACAGTGATACTCACAGAGCTAGTTCTGTCCATCCAGTAATTGTATAATCTGGGATTTGTTGAAAGGGCTGCAGCAAAAAGGTGGGTTGCAGGGCTGCTTTGATATCCCAGTGACATCAAGGCTTGTCCCTCTCCATCTCACACCGTTGAAAGGTTTGTCTGGTTAAGGTGAGTAGAGGTGAGAGCTAGCTAGAGAGAAGTCTGAGGTAATGCTGGTCCACTGGAAGCAGGCAAAGGTAAGGTGAGAATTGTATCTGTTTCTTTTCTGGATGGCATAGAGCTGCCACTGGTGTTCTCCACCTGAATAGTTTGAGATCCTAAATGGCAGTAAAGCAACGGCACTCGTTTCCAAAAAGGCTTATGTTCTGTCTGTATCTAGTCAGAAAAGAGAAAACATCTTGGGCCTGTATATCTTTAACATTATCTACTCATGGATAGATTATTGGAATAAAAAATACAGGAGCTTATTCCATATATCAACACAGCAATGAAAAGCTGGTATAGAAATCACTTGCCCTGTATTTGATGAGGCTACCTGAGCCTTTAAATCGGGTGTGAATTAAAGCTACCACAGTCATTGAGTGCTGTTTCTTCTCTGGCTCTCAGCAAGTGGACAAGCAGAGAGGGGAAATACAGTGAATGCTGGTTTTGCTTTCTGACCACATCAACCAAATCTATGCGGTAAGAGCTGTTGAGCACGGTCATTATAATTTGCTGCTTGGTGGGCATGGTCTATTTTCCTTTCATGGAGTGGCGAAAAGAACAAGGAGGAAAACCGGGGTCCAGAACTCATATCTCTGAGTGAAAGTGCCTCTTAGTGCTTCCTCTGATAAATGAATGAGTTTCTGCTCTGCGCACCCACCTCGTTAAAGGGAGATGCCTTGAGCCACTTAGTAGGCCTAAAATAGGTAAGACATGGATGAGAGTGACAGATGCATCAGCTGCTCCGTCAGAAAATGAAAAGGAGTTAGCAGAAATTTTACACTGTAGTAGTTCTGTCTGTATTGATGATAGCTTCACCATCTAACAGACCAACTGTAAGGGGAACACTGTTTTTCAGTAATGGTGCATGTGCCATTGGATTTGGATCTGTCAAATTGTGGCTATATGAGATGTTCAGACGCACTGTCCGAGCCTGCATTTTTCAATTTGTTTTGGTTTTTTTCCAAGCAGATGTTGTAAATCAGCTATACAAATATTAAAGGCAGGCAAAAATCCCTTCTGGTTATTTTGAGTGTGATGTGGAATCCACACGGGCTTGCTCACACAGACACTGAAACTGATATGACTCAACAAAGATCCTGAAGTGACTTGAAATGATTTTCTGCTGCCATTTGCCCACTTCTTGGCATGCAGCATCAGCCGCACATCTTATTAGCTTCCCAGAAATCTGTGAAGTGTTGAGCTCTGATGCTTTCCCTCAGCCACAAAGAGACACGAGTGCTTTAACCATTAGTCTCCTTTAGCACAGCCAAGTAAATGCAGTCTAGTGAATGTAACAGGAAACTTGTCAATATAGAGTTGCAGCGCCGTGGCTGTTACAGTTTAGAAGTAAGATTCCTATCATGCTTATAAAGTAACTTAAAGGTAGCTGAAATTTTGCTCCCTCCTTTAAATAAACTTTGACTAATTTACCTGTGAGTAATTCACCAGTGATTTACCTAAATGTTGCTTATTGAATGGATGCTTATTGAAAAGATTGTCTCTAGTTTTGGAGACAATCCACACAATGCACACTATTTTAATCAATATTGAAAGTAGTTATTGAGAGGATTTCAGCTGTATCTGCTGACAGATAAATGTACATGAATAATGTACACAGATACACTTTTACTGCTCCGTCAACTTTCTCTTCTTGTAAGCCCAGATACAGGTAATGCCAAATAGCTGTACACTAAGCAGGTTTTTGCTCCTGTTATCCTGGATTGTTTGTATTTACAAGTCTAATAAGCACAGTCCAAATCACGGTCCTCTATTCAGCAGCTACATCAGTGTGGCCATATCGTTAAGGAATTGAATTTGAGTTCTGTGATAAGTAACACAAGTTTGTTTTCAGCCTTATACCTTACAGCACATTAGGTGTGTGGTAGCTGGTGATACTCTGATATGAACAATCAAATTCCCCTCCCTTCTGTCCTCACAGTAAAATGCTGACAGGCTTTTCTGATGCTCCCTTTAAAGTAGAAGTGATGCAAGTATTTTTAAAATATCTATTCTTAAGGGAAAATAGAGTCTGAAAAACAGGGACTCCATGAGCCTAAAGCTACTGTTTGAAAGCACTTTGACTCACCATCTGTGTCAGTCCCAGAAGTGTCAGAAGAGGCGGACTGCTATGTGTAAGCAGTTTACCTCATCAGAAACCAAATGCTAGTGGCTATTTATTTGCCTTACTTTCAGAGGAGTGATCAGGACGTGAGTCTCGGCACTTTTTATGGTTGTGGGTGGAACAACAAAGCTGCTGCTCTGAGTGAAGCCTGGTAAGTATCTCTGAAATTATCTCTTATCTCTAGAAAGTGTCTCTTACAGCTTATGTTTTAAGGAAATCTACATGAACACAAGGTAATTTAAGGTTTTTTTCTAGAATCAGAGGACAGACTATGTTAAGACAGAGATGTAACTGGAGTCTAGGAGAGTGCTAAGTGCTTTCATCTTTATAATTGAGGCCTACTAGTTAGGAGAAAGGGAATAGTGCTCATGCTACTTACTAAATGTGGCAACCCCAAGGGTATCGGTCAAATATTTTTCTTCAAAATTTGCTTTTTTTGCTACTGTATTTATGACACTCCTTCCAGATATCCTTAACAAAATGGACAATTTCCTTGCTTTCCCATTCTTCAAGCATGATAATTGGCTAGAGATGAAGTTTATTCAACTACTTGAAGCAGATTAGCCTTTGAGAAAATGACAATATTTGAGATAATTGGCAAGTATATTATTGTTGCTTGCAACACACCTGGCTAATGTACAAACTGTAAGCTATACCAGTGTGGGCTACTACTTTCCTTATTGTAAGCTGCTGCTCTTATAAATAACTGTAAAAATACATCTTTAAGGAATTCTGAAATAAAAGTAACTATCTTGCCAGAAATCAGCCTTGAGTAACAGGAGGAAATCAAAAGCTTGCTTTAGTGGCTGAGACACATAACTAGAATTCATAACACACGGAGCACTTCTGTTAAGCCAGCATTTGCTATATATACGTGTCAATCAGAAGAGAGGCATACATAAACTTCCTGACAGTGTTTCTTTGAATTCATAGCAAACGTTCTGTTACATACTAAGGGATGCCTATTTAGCCATGAAGGCCTATCGTAGCGCTTACAGCACCTAGAAAGCAGGTAGTCAGCCCATCAGAATGGCTCAGAATACCTGTGTTATGTACTCAGACCCTGGGTAGTGTCAGTGGAGAACAAGAGCTATCTCCAGAACTAATCAAGTTGCTTTGGTATCAGTATGAGCATAACCTGTGCTTTCCTAAAAACCAGAAAGCCCACATATTTTGGTTAGCAATACCGTATTTTCCACACAGTCTTCTACATTTAATGATGCCATTGCCATTACAGGCCATGAACATCTCCCACTATAAATTCTTGCTAAACCCCCAATAAAGGCTGTGTTTGTTAAATATCTAATTTAACATCCTAAAAGCTGCTATTGTCATGTAGTTTCAGAATTGAAATGCACTCTTTTTTAACTAAATTTTTCCTGTCTCTTCTTTTTTGTTGTTTTTTTTTTGGGGGGTGCTTAATCTGCATCTCTTAGATACTGTTTTTTCCACTGGGCTTCTTTGGCAAACATAATGTGAGCAATTACAATGACTTTTTAGGTGCATCATAGATAAACGTGTATGTTATGTGTGGTTGTAAAACTTGGTTAGTCTAGGTACTACAATATTGTGTTGTGGGTTTTTTTCTTCTGAATAGAGTAGTACCTCTTTCTTCAGCTTATCTGCTGTATATATGCCACATAAGTATGTTCTCAGTTTTCTTCAAAGGGGCTACCTTTTCCAACACTCTCTATGACAAGAGATACTGGGTGAATTGGAGGCTGATGACTTATACAAGATGCAGTAACATTTCTTTCTAGCTCTTCTTTCAGTGGCTTCTAAGTCCATGCAGATAATCTATGGATAACAGAATTTGTAAAGATACCAACACTGGTAGGGTAATTTTTGAGATTTACAGCCAATACTCAGGATGGCTCAATACAGTAAGATGGCTCAAGGTAGTAGTACACAGCAATTCTTAGTTACTTCTCCCAGTTATCAGTATCCTTTATTAATGTTCACTTTTACATAATTGCTTAACAACAACAATATGCTTGCCATAAAATAAAGATCTGAAGTGTTTATTACGTAAAAAAAAATCCACTGAGGATATAGCTACATTGACAAGACTGGAAGAAACTATAAACACAGAGGACTGTTTCATATTAGGGTGATTTTCTTTATAACCAAAATAGCTAGGAATTTTCTTAAAACAGTGTCTAAGTTCTGTAGAGACTGAAATACCACAAGGCTGCAAGAGAGATTTTAGTATAATATATTATTAGCAATTGTTATTATATATCTGTGGTTTCGTGAAACTGAAAACAAAGTCTATTGGCTTTTTTAATTGGTTGGAAACAGAAACGCCAAGTTATTAACAGGACTGTCTCTCCTTATCCCACAAACAGTCTGTTTCAAAGAATGTTTATCAGTATAAAAATGGCTATCTATGTACATACTAGTTCTGCATGAGAGATCTAAATGACTTGAGAGCTATTTCTGTCTCTAGATGTGTGTTTCTGATACCGTAGCTCACTTCCAATAGATGCACAAATAAGGTTTGGATTATTCTGCAATTTATTCAGTTTGGTGAAAGGTAAGCTGCAGACAGGATTTGCATCCATGAAGATTGTATGAACTGTTTGTTTCTCTCCTTTTTTAAACAAATCCCCTTGTTATCAAAGATGCCAATTCAGAAAACAATATGAATCTGAGTATGAAGTTAAGCACTTTCAATCTTATTAGCTCCAATAGATCTCATACAGGCTTTTTTAATGATTTGCTGAATAAGATACAGAGTTTTCAGCTACATTGGGATAAATATGCTTTTCACTCTTAGCCTTTCTAAGCAGTTAATCCTGTGCAGAATCCACCTTCAGTCTTCTGAGAGCTCTCTCTTTTGTTTTTTTTTTTAAGCTTGTTTATAGGAGCTTGTTGAGATTAATTTTTTAACTGATTTGCACATCCAAAAATATTGGGATATCTACTGGGCTATCACAGGTTTAAACTTACTGCTGAGGTTTGATTGTCTGCCAGGATTAGTGGAAAAAATGTATTAATTCTACAGCATTTTAAACTTAAAACTTAGTTCCTTTGAAAATGTACCAGCTACAGAGGAGTTCATACCTAGCTGTATTCACATCTGCTAATACTTTTCTTGTTTGTCTAATTTTTTCAAAACCAGTTAAGACAACTACATGCACATATTTATGAAAGAGATTAAACTCATTTGTTATTCACAGAAATTCTGATGTAAATACAGCAGTGGTCTCTGAGAAGAATATAAATATAGAACAACATGAACATATAGGTTGTTTGTGACAGGTATTTTTCTGTTTGTTTTATCCCTTCACTCTTGCCTAATTCATGTGGCTTTTAAAACTTGTTGCCTACATGGTATTACAAGTTATAAAGAATAAACCCCTGGGGGTTTATTATTTATTACCCCAGGTCTAGCATGTTCATTTTCCTGAAAAAGCAGTAACACAAAAAGAGTGACAAGCTCTTTAACAATATTGATATTTTAATTGATACTGGTAGGCTTCGAGGCTAACACACAAGGGTGACTTTGCAAACTTCTTTAGATGTTTCTGTACATGGACTTTGTACAGGCAGAGATGGCTCCTCTTTACTCGCTGATAACAGTTTAGATCAGCCTCCCTACTTGCAGATTCACAAGACATTTCTTACAGCCGTGCAGCTATCTGGCTAGCAAACTTTCATTTGCTGTTTTTTCTTCCTTATCTTTCTGTGACCCCTGGGAAGCAGTCCAGAGACAACATGAATTCCACGAGTTCCTGCAACTCCGTTGCTCACCAGTTGAAAATCATTCTAGGCTCTAGACCTATTCACAGAATTGCTTAAAAAAATTATCAGAAAGATTAATTTATCTTGAAACTCCTTACTGTTTCATACATACATAGACATAATCACTTTTGTTTTCAGTATAAAATATTAACTGAAGTTTATCAAAGTCCAGTTGATTCTTTAGCTAGTGAAAATACAAAGAGGAAAACCTATTAATATTTCCCAGTTTATTTTCTATTGGTTTTAATCCATATTTAAAACTAATAGGTTTTAAGAAGGGTTTTTACGTTTTTAAAGAAGCTGAAATGAAATACTGCTAACATGAATTAAAACACTTCGTAGTACTCCAGCTACAGACTTGAGCTTTTGTGTTGAGATTTGGGAGATTTAAACCACAATCTTCTCACAGATTTTGAAGTGACCCAGACAACAATGAAACTGCCTGTGGCTCTAAAAATCACGCTCCATGCTTGCCCGCCTAGCGTTGTTGGCCAGAATAGCTATTCAGGGTAATTGTGCATCTGTGTACTGTCTTCCAAAATAAATCTATGATTTTGTGGAATAAGAATGTCACAGTGGGGAGTCATTCCAGGCTTACACCATCAAAACCATTCCAGAATGGCTGCATGATTGGCTTTTCCCATGCAGTCCTGCAGTGGTGTCCATGCTTTGTCTGTATTGTGCTGGCTTGTCTGATTAAAAGCTTCTATTTGCTCATATAAACTAGATTTTAAAAGGAGAGAGATATTAATGGAAATTCCCAATCAGTTTACGCTAACAAATATTAGTTCAAAGGCTAGGTCATTTAAAAACAGTGACATTCTGAAAAGCTTCTTCTCTCTTAATCTCCACCATTACATACAGTGACACTATTTTTTTTTCCTACCATGTATCAATTATGTTTCTCAGGTTGCAAAAGGTGACCTTGCACAAACTACACCGATAATGTGATTTGAGCAAAAGTCTTTGCTTAAAGCTAGAAATGTTATTTCATATTATAAAAACTGTAGGTGTATAATTTCAGTATATGAATTATATTTTTTAAAGTGTTAACAGGAAAACAGGAGGCTATCCCAATATAGAAGCTGCAGAATGGTAGAGTTTATGACAGAAACTCTGGGCAGTGATGCTAAAGTTAGAGGCTGATGAAGACCTAGAAAGTAATTTAGAATGTAGTTAGAATACCTGAACATAGGAACTACTCACATGAAGACAGACTAATGCATGTAGCCTAACTTCCACCTTGGAGCAACAGTGGCCAGTCACAAATGCTTAAAATAAACATGATAGGAGTAAGCAGACAGTAATATCTGCTTGTTAATCCTCTGAGCTAGTCTGCCATCACATTGAAAACAAGCTGGAAATTCAGGTGACTCTTGCAGCACTGTACTAGAGGATTCTAAATAGTTCACCAATGTTGCCCCATTCAGATGTTAAGTCAGGGTATGATGTGCCAGTACAAACAGAGACATCCCATACTGGATTTGGAAATTGATTCAGAAAGCTGGTGTGCCAAGGCCAAAGGGAACCCAGTGAGATAAACCTGACTATTCAAGGTCAAAAGCCAGGAAAATAATGACTTTGTTATTCAGGCCTCATGCTGGAATGAGATGGGCTGGTCTGGGGATGTATTAGCTGAATGCTGGGATTAGTTTGCATCTTGTTGTGGTTTGAGATAGTGTCCAAGAATGTGCACAATCTGACTGAGGTTTGTTTTTCTCAAAGCTGAAGCAAGGTCTCAGGACAATATCCACAAAGGAGGACCCTGTGGGTTCCAAGATGTTTAATAATTTTGTGCCTCAGCCTTTCCCTGGTACATACCTGATAGGCATACATACGTAGATATTTTCAGAGTCTTCGTCCTTTGTGAATTCCATTTCTTCATAAAGTTTAGTAGGAATATAATTGCCTTGAGATGCCTGTGCAAAGTATTCAGGTTGGAAGAAAGATACAGAAAAAGACACTATGATCATAATGATTTTGTTTACATTAGGAAAAAGAATATAGAGATATTTTATTAGTAGTTCTCAAGAAGTTCAAGAGCTCTTCAGCTTTCTGAAACTCTTAATGATAAAGGAAAAATCTCTTGTGTATTAATGCAACATGCCTATCCTTACCTTCTCTGTAATGGGCTTTGTTGCAAAATAATCACAGCTGACAAGAGGACAGTGGTTTAGCCTAAACCCAGAATTCCATCATTGTGGTAAAACCAAAAAAGCTCTCATTCTCATCTCTCATTCTGTGCCTTTAGCTTAGTAGCCACAAGGAGGAGAGAGACACATTGCTGTTGAAGTGGGAAGTAACAAAATTCTAGCAAGTAGCTGCTCGTCTGGAGTATGCTCACCCCATATGCATCAAATTGATTCTCTGTTGTAATCAAATCATAAGAATTGCCCAGACAATGGTTCTACAGTTAACAAAGAAGGTATGTCCATGTCCTGTGTGGTATATAGGGGTGCTGGTAGTGCCTTTCCAGAAGGCAAGGTGTCACCACCTAAAAATACACCTGCTGTATTTAAGAGAAATGGCTACTTAGCATGATCCTAAATTGTAATTTGGGAAAGAAAAAATACAGTCTGCAACACATCTCTAGAAAGTTGTCAATCTTAGTCTTCTTTTAGCCGTACAGGTATCTTTTTCATATATTATTGATTAGATTATATTGGTCTGCAGTCTGGATGTGCTGCTGTGGAAGCTTTTTTGGTCTGACAGCAAAATCATTATAACTATTATCACAGTTATTACCGTTGGTAGTAGTCGGAGTAGGAAGATAAAGTATCAGCTGGAAGTGATTCTGTATCTGTAGCTAGCATCCTGTAGCTTCCTAAAGCCTGTGGCTGCCTATCCTCTCCAATTTGAGAGGCCTGGAAGACAAAAGAGATTTTAGAGTGTTTACAGTCTTTTGCCTTATGAAGAGAGTCATGAAAAAAAAAAAAAAAGTCTTGAAAAAAATAAAAAATCATTGAGGTAGAAGACTGGTCACAGATTTTTCTAAGGGTTAACAGGTTATTTGCGGCTCTCTGTCAGAAACCTAGCTCTGGAAAGAAAAACATAGCTATATGCCATGGATTGCAGGGAGGGCAATCTGTGGTGCCATCAACCAGAGCATGAGGCTACAAGCACTGAATATTAAAAGGTATCAGGGAGGAGAATCTCAGTAACACAAGGTGCAGTTTGAGCAGGTGGAGCAGACAGCACCGATAGTCACTACCTGGCTGACCTAAGTAATACAGGCCAAACATTCAAAGGACCTACATTTGCATTATGTATGGCATTACAGTATTACTGATCACAAGATTTTCTTGTTCCAAACAGCATTACAGGATAGGAAAGTTGGATTTTCTCCTACTTTGGAAAAAAATTAAGGTTTCAGAAACTGGTGTATGCAGCAGTCTTGGCAAGTCTTGTAGGTGTTACACCTTTGGAATATTTAGGATGAGAATGAAAAGTGCTTCTTTCTGGCAATAGGGAAAATACTTTTGATACTGAGCTTTTATTCTGAAACCAGGTATAAACAGATACATTAAGAGCAGCTCATAGTTTGTGCTGTGCAGGCTCCTTTTTACACACAGATACCTTTCTTGTGGATCTGTACAACTCTTCCCTGTGGAAGAAGGGAACCCCAACCACCTCCACATTGCTGCTTATGCCACTACAGGCTGCTCACAGGTAAAACTCAGCTGTAGTTTTTCTTCTGAGCTGGCAGCTGCAGCTACTGAATGTATATTCACCAGCTGTCCTACTCTGTGGGTCCCTCTTGCCATCAGTTTCCTTGCTGTCACTGTATCTTTGATTGCCTGACTGCTTCTACAAAAGATGCTTTTTGATTGTGGGGGCAGCTAATTGTTCAGAATTTGATAGCCAGACACTGAGATGCAAAACCAAAACAGTCACGTTGAAAAATTTAGGCTGTCCATCTTAATCCCATGACAATATCCTGGCATCAATGTAATACTGAAAGGTTGCTGAAAGCCCTAGACCTTTGTTACGGGCAATACTTTGTTGTCTCTTGGATTTCTTTAAAGTGCTGTTCATCGTTTTCTGCCAGTCAGTCTTGATGAAGTATTTTTCCCATTAGCAAGGCAACCCTATGTGTACTCCTGCCTGTCTTACATGCGGAGATACATGGATATACATGGAGCTGAAGTTAGTCCACTAGAGACTTGGAAGTCCAAGTCAAGACTATGGCTTGGAAGCCATAGCATGAGCTGAGCGATACTACCAATGTTAAATCAAAACTACATGTAGAGGCAGCAGTGAAAACCTTTGGGGCCTGTTTCAAAACAGTTGTGGTCAAGTGGTAGGGAAGGAGTGTAGCAGAGAAATTAGCTTTCACATCTAAAGCAGTAGCTGAAGATAGATACCAGTACATGCTGTGGAACTGGATGTACTGAAGGTAGAGGAATGCATTTATGTTGTGGACAATATCAACTATAAATCTTAATTGTCTGTAACGTTTAATAATCTAGAATTCAGCTAAATATGTAGGCAGCTTCTTTTCACCTTTCACTGCTGTTAGCTCAGGCCCTGGCTTGTTTGGAGAGTTGTCATTTGAAAACATTATGTATACCAGTAATTATGCCAAACTGTTCTGTCAGTAGAGTGGATCAAGTAGGCAAAATGATGCACCGTTTACAAAGTGCTTAGTTTCTCATTTGCTTACTACAGCATATGAATAAACATCAAGCCGTGGTCTACGCTGAAGAAAAACTTTCCCACAAACTCTTCAACACTTCTAACCTATATTTGTGAAAGAGATTTAAAAATCATTGGTGGTGTGTAGTTTCAGCTCTGGGGACACATTCCACTTGCAAAGTTTTTATTGGGTTAGGAGACCCTTCTTAACTCTATTTGTTTCCATTTCAGGGAACTAAAGTCTCTCAGGCTTTGCTAACAAAAGGGTTTCCTTTCAACAGCACTGTGGGAAAAAACACAACTACATTTGAATATTGTCTGTATGACAGCTTCCTCAGGCTCCACAGCTGACAGCTATACTGATTAAGAGTTACAGGTTCAAAAAAATCTCACAGTAGGCAAGGCCCTGCTGACTTTAATAGAAGTTACTCGCATGATGACTACAAAATCAACAGTTGTTTTTCCCATATAAAGACTTGTTTGAGAAAACAGGTCTTCAGGGGGACTTGTTTAAATACAAACCAAGTATTGGATTTTTATTTTAAAGAATAAGCTGCTCAATTCAGACTAGTACAAAGTCAGAAAGGATTTAATTTTTTTTGTCACTAGAACATTAGGTAGATTAGCAAAACAAAAGCATTCATAGCTCAAGGTCCTTTCTGCCTGTTGTAGCTTCTAAGCAAACTCAATTTTGAGTTTTCCCTTTGCACCTTTTCCCTAGACTGATTACCCAATGTTTGTTGTCTGTAGTTTTGTAATTTCCACTTCTCGGAAGATATGTAAATTAAGGAAACTTTATTATCTTGGAGCTTTGTATAACCCTGAAAAAAGCAAAAGGTTTACTGTTAAGGTTATGTGTGAAAAGTCACCTTCTCAGATGTAAAGAGCTCAGCCTTCTGTCTTTGTTTTGATATGGGTGTGGATTAAGCCTTTAACAAAAAGTGTTGGTAAAGTTCACACTACTTAATGCTTTTGTGAAGACTTGCTTAAACACAAACTTTCTAAAATAAAATATAATTCAAATCTTCTCAATAAACAAACATATTTTAATTCCTTTTTTAGCTCATTGATACTCACCTGGGAGTCTTTTGCTCAGTTTAAATACTGTCTACATCAAAAAGGAGTCCCGTCTTTTATATTTGAAAGCTTGGATGTTCTTCCTATTTCTAGCACTTGTTCTAATAAAAGGCATTACCTCTTCCCGCAAACCTTGCTTTATTATATCATGAAGTATAGCAGAAATAGAAGGAATTCAAGAGCTAAGTATGGATAGATTTCTGAATGACAGACCAAAAAGATCAGAACATTTTTAGAGGGAGCCAAATACCTGACAGAGGCATAACAAATAATAATAATAATAAAAAAAAAACAAAAACAGAAAAAGAGAATAAATTGAACACATCTGACTACCTCTGGCACTCTCAGAATGTCAGAACAAAGGTTTTGCAAGTAAACTGAAGAGTAAAAATACAAATGCTTGCTTTTCACTAGAGAAAATAAGACCTTTTCTTTTCCCTGCCTTCTGTGTCTTTACTTAAAATGTGCCCATCCTTACTGCCTATTAGCTTCTGGTCTCTGTTGCAAGAGCAGATGAATTTTAATATTCAACTTTTTCCAAAGAATTTTCAAAGTTCTTCAAAGATGTAAAATTTGATTTTATCACTCAATATAGTCTTCCAACCAAGTGCTGGTTTTTGTTTCAGCTACTCCCTAACATTTATACAGGGCCTATGAGAAGGAGCAGCTCACCTTGTTCAGCAGTGATCACTTCAGAAGGTGGTTAAGAAGCAGCATGGGGATGCCACCACCAGGCCCATCTGCTGAGAGGAGGTTTGCAGTGGGATTTAATATGAATATTCAGTTCTAACAAGCATCTGCCTCTCTAGGGAATGGCATATCAGACCACACATCACAGTGCAAAAAGAGACAGCATCCAGCACTCCTCTTGAGTGCTGGCAGTCCTACCCATATTTTCAGATACATACTTCTTGCCTTGTGGTCTGTAATTTTTTTATGTACACTATGGTTTTTGTGCTAGGTAACAAGTGGCAGAAGCAGCAAAGAAGCAAGTGGTTTGCCCTTTCAGAAAGCACTGAAGTAGGCAAAAAATAAAAGCGTTGTGCATCTGATTGCCCTGGAGATATATCTAGCAACAGCATTGTAAATGCAAGTCTATGTAGATACTTCAGGGTAGACTACTGTCAGCTGTCCTGATGCCTGACAAATTCTTTGCTCTGATCTGTTTTCTTTGCACCGATTTATAGCATAATGACCAGATTAAGGTATGTGTTCATTTTCTTTGGAATATGAGGAATTAAGAGTTTTAACCAAGAACTTTCCTTGGAGAAAGGTTGGCTTCCATTTCTTTTGCAGTCAGATTAAAGTCACCTCCAACATCTGCATGCTTACGTCATTCATGCATAATGTACATAAGTAGGTCATCATGATTCGTAATTAGGGCATGGTTTTTTGGGACCCAGAAAGGTCTTGTTTTCCAACACCAGCTCTGCCACAGATTTAATGAATAATTGTGGGCAAATCATTTGGTCTTTCAACTTTAGCTGGTGCATTTATAAGCAGGAATAATATCTGATGAGGTTGTGTGTGAGTTGATTAATTTAGGAAAGCAGGCACAATTATCCTTATGTTAACAAATGGCTAAAGTTTGTCTGATAGCTATTACAGACAAAATCATTATAGGCTATGAACTTTTTAGAGTATCAGTGGGCTTAGACTTGGGAATACCTTCTGAACTACAACAGTGAGGGGTTGACAGTTTTGCTGTGGGGTTTTTTTTTTTGTGTTTAATAGGAGGGAGAATCAAGCTTGTCTTAACTCACACTTTTGATATCAATGTGACTGATATCTTGTAGGATGGGGCTGGTGACTCACAGAATGAGAGAACAAAGTGTTGCCCTCTGAGGATAACTTTCTGCGGGATGCAAAGGAATTTTGTGATTTTTAGCAATGCTAATGGGATGAAATATATTGCACATAGGGCTGGAAAAATAGAGGAATATATTCTTAATTTTTTAAGTTAACACCCATCATTTCCAACAAGAATTATATCCATAGTTCTTTGCATTAAAAACAGATTTGTAAGGGAAATGGGAATAATCTGTTAAGGCTTTTCATGTTCACCAAGCTAAACCTATCTGCCTAATCGTATACCACAGCATCCAAACTGTAGAATTGTTTAAAAAAAATTGAAACAAACAACCAACTTCTCATTGCAACTGGCTTATCCTGTGGCATTTAAAATGTATCTTTGTAGAGCCTAGTAAAGCAAACACTTCAACCCTTTAGCAGTTATTACGAGTAATTAACTGTTAACAGTGTTCTCAGGAAAAGCGTGACATTTTGTTAATGTTCTACAGGAACATATAAATATAACCAAGGGAGAAGTTTGTTGTGAGCTTCACAAAGATAGCTGACACAGAGCTGGGGTAGATTGTAATGTGTGAGAAAAGGAAGATGAATTACATTTCCTGACATTCCCCTTTATAGTCTCAAAACTTGTGGTAGCATCTCTCCTTCAACCTGTGAAGAAATACAAGGGTCTGACTCCCTTAAATTTAATGAGTTTGTACCAAAGATGTGTTCAGTGGATAGCATTTTATGTTAAAATGAAGGCATATTTCTCTTGAGTTTTCAGAAGCAATTGCCTTTTCCAGGTGGATAATTTCCATTTTCCTTATCCAGCACAGAATTATTATTTTGCTAGCTTAGTGAAAACTCTGTAGTAACTGAAAGTAATACTCCCATTTGGGTTTCCTGATACTGACTGTGGCCATTTTTAGAGGATATCCCACTGCCAAGAAGAAGAAAAGGATTATGACAAACTGATACAAATCTCATAGACAGCTTTTAAGTGCCAGGCCGCTATCTCACTAAGGAAAACACTGCATATTCCCAGCAGGACACTGATCTGACGTGTATTTCAGTCTTGCACTTCTGCTGGGTGAGGGTATCATCTCCCCAGGGAGGCCTGCCTAATATTTGAAGAAGCTTTAAAGAGGGAGAGAAAATAATAGACATATCCTGGGAGAGGAGAGAAGAGAATTGGGAGAAGAGGGAAAGGCAGCTGACTGGAGAGGCTATGACGGTAGACAGCGTACTAAGTTGAAATTGGTGTATAACATGGCTCATGGAGAGGAAGCCCAGGGGAAGCCACTTCTTCTCCTGCAGCGCTGGAGGCCCAGCCGTGCTTCCTCTTCTGCCAGAGCCCAGGCTCACTGGTTTGGGCATGGCAGCTGTGGAATGGAGCTGTGAAGGGCAAGGCTGTAGGGCAAGAGGTAGTTGTCTCAGGAGATGCCTTTGCAAGCAGAAGATGCAGGCATTAGGGAAATGAGGGGAAGGCCCTGGAGGCAGTGCTTTGATGAGGCTCCGAGGAGTGCAGAGAACCAGCTAGAGGTGCAAGGGGCCCCTGCTGTAACACGGGCAGCAGGATTTGAAGAGCTTTGCATGGATAGAGCCTCCACATTTAGCCTTTCTTTGCTATATGCTTTTACATGCCAAGGCTTAGGGCAGGGAGAAGAGAAAGCGTGCACTTGGTTTCACTCGGAGAACTGGGAGGCTCAGGCTGGGGCAGGCAAGAAAGTGAAGGTATGAATAAACAGAAACAGAATGAAGAAAGTTGACAAAACCACTGAAAATGTGAACAATATTTTAAAAGAACAAACAGGAGTTGGAAAACTTCCTAAAGCTGAACTGTATGTTATCTAAAGGTTGTATCAGCCTTAAACTCCTTTTTTTCCTCTTGCTTTCAGCAACAGGTAAGGACTGTTTTGAGAAGCAAGGCTGGAGGTAAAGAAACCACTGGTCAGTAGCTAGCTTAACTGAAAAAGTGGAACAGCTTTCTGGCTAGGTAGGGATGGAAGAATCAATTTTATGTGTCTGTTTCCCCAGAAATTATATTTGGCCATCTTAAAGTACTTGGGTGTAAAACCTTTTATGTATGCAATGCACTGTCAAACAATATTGATGACTTTGTCTTGATTGCAAGGTTGCCTTGTTGTGATACAGAGTGGTTAGGAAAGACGCCCCTGCTCTTGTGAGGCAGCTCAATGAACAAAATGCAATGAACAAAATTTTTGGAATACCTCACAAGACCTGCATTTGTGTTATTTAAAATAGATCAAATGTCCCACCTGCCTGGACTACTATGGTGTGGGAGCAATAGTCGGTGGGAGGAGCAGAGGAATACTTTATGCCAATGTTTCTGTGAAATCTGTGTAGTTCTGTGAATCTGTGTCACTTAGGATCCTAAACTACTCTTCCACAGTGGCTAGATTTGAATATTTGCAAGTTCCTCAAAATCTTTCCTTCTTACTCACATCAGTTTCTTTTGAATTTGCAAATTGCTTTTCCCACTGTCACTGATCTCTTGCTAATACCATCTTTATCATTGGCTGTACCTGAGAATGCAAAAGTATGATTCAGTGGATTCTCGCCTGTTTATTGGTAAAATCAGTATAGGAGTCTGTGGGATCTCTCACTCTGTAGATGTGCTTGTCTAGACTTGGATAAAAGATGAATATTTGTGAACATCTTAGCTAGCTTCAACCTAATTATCTAATCCCGTCAACACACTAATGAAGTTTGCCTTGTCAGTATCAGAAAGTTAGACCGTGTTAGAGTTCACTTGCCAAAAAAGTAATAAAATAACAACTGTATTATTGCACTAAAGGCAAAGCTGGACTACTTTGGGGCAGGTGATATAAAGGAAAAGGAGGAATCTTGAATCTTAATGGGCTTTGCATAGTAGGGAGATAATTATGGAAAAATAACTCCCCGCTTCCATCACTCTCAGCCATGTATTCTGACCCTACCTTTGAATAATTTCTGATATATGTTGTATGCTTTTACACTCTTTGTCCAGTAAAAGACTAGACACTTCCTTTTTTTCCTGGATCACTTTTCTGCTAGATTAGTGATTTGAAGTGGCTCAGGAAACAGGTCTGACAAGCTCTGAGGACAGCAGCAGGTAAACAGAGTAATCACACTGCTGGGGGAAGAGCAGGGAGACTAGGTGAGCTGTGAGCTGCTGGATCTTGTGTAACTTCATTTCCACAAAGGTATTGAACATTTTTGGATGGTTTAACAAAGCAAAGTTGTTCTAACAGCAGTGGAGTCCAGAAACAAGTTGACCACTCTCTTTTAAGTCCCACTCACAAAATGAGCCCTATTCACATGGGTCATGAAAAGGCACTAGCTTGGGTTGCTACTTTGCTTGCTTCGGTTCCACTGAACTTCTTTCTTGGGAGGCACAGAAATCAGGGTATCTCCCACATACCATTTGACTGTGGCACCAAAATGAGACATTGCTCACAGTTAATTGAGCAGACCTGTGACTTTATCTCTTCCCTCTTGCTGAAATAGTTAACGGTGTTGACATGTAAATTATCCTTACTGTTTGTTTAATAAAGAGCAGAAATCATCTCTCCCAAACAAGTACAGTCCACCGAAGGAACCATTAGACAAATACCCCAGGACTTGCTCCCAGCTACTTGGTTGGTTAATTATATGCCCCACCTCTTCCTTATCAGACTAGGAACCCTATTTCATCATCAGGAAAACTGTCACAGACGCAACAAAGTCACCGGCATTTGTAAGATAACTGCAATCCCTTCGCCTAACATGCACTGTT
>JAOTQQ010000032.1:15116128-15129750 GCA_026546715.1 Gallinago undulata
GGAAAACTGTCACAGACGCAACAAAGTCACCGGCATTTGTAAGATAACTGCAATCCCTTCGCCTAACATGCACTGTTGGCCAACTCATCATCAGAGCACACCGGCTGTCATACCTGCTGTGCACAGGTCAGTGCTGTGCAGAACCTGCCACTGTGCAGATTTCACCAGGGACTGTAATAGTTGGACACAGCAGAATTACTGTCTCCTCAGCCCACATACTTTACAGTTGTACTTGTCAGCCCAGCGACCCTGGCAATCAAAAATGACAACAGTAATGGGGAAAAAAAAAACCCTGACACTATTTGCAGCTTCTGTATCCGTCCCAGTCAGATGAACAACTACCTGCCTTTGGGCTCCTGCGGTACTTCTGGAGCCAGTTTAACTGGTTCAGATGTGGCATGGACTGCTCTGCCAAACCCTGTAATGCCTGGGGCACCCAAGACAGCCTGTTGTGCCTGTTGGTAGTGCAGAGGATGCCTCACTTGCTCAGTAGCTTTTCTTTTCCATGCTGGACAATCTTCTTCAGAAGGCCACTACAGATTCAGATGCCATTGATTGTGTTTGTGACTGTTTGAGTGAGTTCTGGGACACTTTTAAACCTTGACTTTTTTAAAAATACAAAATGCCTGCAGAAGTAACAAGGTGGAAGAGAATTTCTGTTTCTTAGAGCTATCTGCTATTATAGACCGTAACGTAGAAATCAAATTGCCTCTTTTCTGGCACAACGCAGGAAAAAGCTCAAAGGTGGGAATATGCCACTGGGGAGGTGAAGGAAGCAGTGGGGATCTCTGTAAGCAAAATGCCTTCAAATATGTGTTTAGCCATGGCCTCAGTCATATCAGACTATCTGTGTACCTTTGATCTGCTCCAGAGAAGGGAATTAAGCACCTTTGGTTCTTCTTCTTTTCCAGACTACGTTACAGCTTGATAGGTCCTTTATTCCCATTCCCCACACAGCCCTGCACACAGACGCAAGGGAGAGGGTGCTGTAAGTGAAATGTGGGCCAGTGTAAACTCTCTGTGTGCAGAACTGGGGGGGAAATGATGGTGTTTGGCTATACAATAAGCCAGTATTACTGCTGAAACTACAGCCTGAGGCACTACCTTCCCCCCGAAATAAAAGCTGGAATACTTTTGTCATGTCTGAATTTGGTTATCCACTTTGCAGTGTAGCCCCACAAAGTGGCGAAGCTGAAAAGGCAGGACGTGGCAGCATGAGGTCAGGGCAAAGAGAAAAGGGATGGTGGGAGTTCCTGCAGCCAACAGCGTCTGCACAAGGAACCACAGCCTCAGACCTCTGGCAAGTTGGTGAAGTAATTTATGTGAAGACTTGGACAGTAACTCAACACAAATGAAGTTGTAGGTGTAATGATGTTTTGAATCAAAACAAACTAGTTCAAAATTTAAATCAATAACAAGCGCTTAAAGCTATCGTTCAGGAGAGAACTACTGCTGGCATAATGGTTTGTGTTTTTGAAATGCAGAGCAGTGAACCTCTCTGAAGGCCATTTGTTGGGCTTCCTGTGAAATTATATGTGGCTCCTGAGATAGGGCTTTAATGCAAAATGTATATCAGCATATTCTTAACTGTAGGTATGTGAATTGCTCATTGAAGTCTTGCTTACCTACATGGCTGAAATGAGACATCGGATGTTGTTTCACAACACTTTTAGCTGACATAAGCCAGCACTGCTGCCCAAAACAGCGCAAGGGTGAAGTTAGAAGATCCAGTTGAGCCAAACTAACAGGTCATTGTTGCTGAAAGGGGGTGGTTCTTCTGTCCACCCCCTCAATCTGCTTCCCATGTGCCCCTTACACTTCTCTTGCCCTGGCCCTCCTCTGATCCTTCAGTGGGCCATTCCAGCTCCCGTGCAGTTAAAGGAAGACAACAGTTGTCCTATGGTTTAATGAGCTGAGCTGGCTCACTGCAAGGTTGCTTGGGCGTTAGGGCTGCAGAAGGAAGAAGGACCTGGCCCCATAGCTGCAGGCAGGTGTAGAGGAGAGGGGAAGGAAGGTGTGGGACTTAATGTTTTTGGCAGCAGCAAGCTATTAAATTGGCTCGGCTGCATCTTCTAGCTGCTCCCAGAGCTGACCCTGTTGGAATCCCACCTGGCTTTTATTTTTTGCTTCCCCACCACCTCCTTCCTTGTGCCAGCACCAGTATTTGCACAGCCAGCTGATGAATTACGCCAGGCATCAAAGCCAAACCAACAAAACCATTGTTTAGCTTCAACTAATACCGGCTTTACAGATGAGTGGCAGGGGGGCAGGAAGGAATGGGGTATGGGAATGGAGGGAAAGACTTGGACAGTTTTTTCAGCAGCAGTGACTGCTTAAGGCGTTAGTGGAAGTACATCCCTGGAGGTCTGATACTGTGGTTGAGTCCAGAAAATGAGACATACCGAGTTTCCAGAGCATATTTGCATGAAGCTCAAAGGGGAAAGACAATGGATTTCTCCGTTTCAGATTTCGTTCGCTGACTTCTTCCAAAGGGTAACTTGACCCAGTTACCCATCTCAAGCAATCCCAGATTTCTCCTCCTATTAAAAACCACCCTGTGATTTAGTAAGGAGTGTGTAAGTGAATCACCTTGTCAAATAAGTGGAAAAAATACACTGGTTTTTGCTTTTTGAAATACATCTGACCTGTTTGGTTGCTAGATATTTGTTTTAAAACATAATAACTGTTATTACTGCTGAGACAAACACAATATGATGCCAAAAACTAAACTGGATTCACTGTCGATTTTGCATTTTTAAGTTCCAGTTACCCAGGCTGTCTTTTTTCAGTTCCAAATCATCACAAAACAACCAGATTTAACTTCTCAAGAAATGCTGGATTTACTTGAAAGAACTTTGTAGATATTAAGAGGTTGTTGGATGTGTTTTAGTGTTGGCTGCCATGGCTGAAGTTTAAAAGCTTGAATTTTAGGTTACACAAGACTAAGGAGCGTGGAGGGAAAAACGGAAAAGCTGGAGTGATGATGTGAACGTAGCCTACACATCGGCTGCAGAGCTGAGTACACAATCGTGCTTTCTCTTAAAAATAGCCCCTATAAGCTACCCCATGAAGAGTTGTCATGACATGACTGAGGAGGCAGCAGAGGGAAGGAATGAGGTGGTGGGGTTGGAGGAGGAACAGGGTAACAGCTGGGACTCTGAAAGAAATGTCTGTACAGTTGTAAACTGTGGGGGTGTCCCAGTAGGCTGCAGTCAGAAAGAGAGAATAAGGGGTGACACAGGGGGTGTGAGCAGAAATAGTGATCACTAAACCTGCCACCAAACACTATGTTCAGGGAAACCTCACACCAGCTGTATTTAGGATAATTACTTTTCTATTTATGGTCAGAAAAAAACCTTGCTTTGCCATGTTACAACCTCTTGACTGCAATTCAGTGAAAAGTTCGCCATAAAAATGAGACCAACTACAGTAGCCTTCTTCTGGTTATGTATTTTGTTGTGTTTTTTTCCTCCGTACTGGATTTTATTTTTTTTTTTACATTTTATGCACATTTATAAAGCTCTTTGTTATTTGTTTTATGCCAATGTTTAGCTGACTGCTATTGGCCAGATATACTATTTTAATGTTATACCTACCCTTGGATGTGAAAATAAATTGAGCTTCTGTTGTTGTTCCTGCAGGACAGCTATAGGAATTTGCTATCTGTATACATATATACAAGAGTAGCTTCAGTGTTCATGGGGAAAAAAAGAAGGGTCAAGAAAAAGGATGAAGAAAATTGATTTTAAAATTTAAATTCATTTTAGATTTCTAATTTCTTTTTCCTGCAGTAATCACACTTCTGCATTCTCTTGCTCTAAGTAATCTGCTCCATAAATTAAATGTGTGTGTTTTCAAATTAACCCTTGAAATCACAGACTAGAGCTTGGGGTAATTCAAAGATGCATTTTATGAGTCTTGGAGCTATAGATATCAACAAATGCGAAGTAAGAAATTATTATAAGCCAATCAAAACTTGGGCCAAGTTAGCCTAAATCCAAAGTACTCATTCCACAAGCATCCTTAATATCAGTTTAAGCCAGGTTGGCCCATGTACATAGAGTATTAGCATGCTATAAAAGGCTTTTGGAGACAGACCATCTTTGGGCAAGGTCCGCTATATTATAAGAAGCAAGAAGAGAAGAACTTTTTCACTAAAGAAAGAAAGAACTGAGAGGTAGGCTCATATTTCCACATTACTAATGATAATGGTGAAAATACTACTGCATGGTATTACAGCTATTTAGAAAGCATATCCTCAGTCAAAACAGCTTGCTGGTTTCCTTCAAAAAAGCTGTTAAGTTTCCTTCAGACTCTGTCTGCTTTGGAGAATTCAACTGTGCCATACCATCTGCTGCCAAGCACTTCCACTCCCTGTCCTCCGTGGCACTGAGGACACCAACTCTACAGTAGCCTTTTTGTACATTGAAAGGCTTATTTTTGGAAGGCTATCCCCGTGGAGCACTGCTGAGCACTGCTTGCCAAGTAAAGTGCCAGGATGCTGTGGCGTACAAGTTCTTCTTTGTACCAACTGCTGATTATTTCACTGTCCTGAAGAGTGGTCTGATCCCGATTGAAGTTTTTTATCTTCTCAGCAGGGGTGTGCTTGCCCACCTGTGCTTTCCAGTGCCCTTAGACTGTCCAGTCAGATGTTATAGTGTGAGCCAAGCAATTTCCTCCTGAGCATTTGCCAGGATCTCTCTGAACCTGAATGACACACGACTGAGACCACCAGTGCTTCTGGGTGGTGGCCTTCTAGCTTATCAGACAGCATCCAAAGTGGTGGCTGCTTTGTTAGTTGCCTAAACCAATCTTGCTGTTGTAGTCCTTCTCTTGCACTAGTGCTGACATTTGTCTGAGCTGTTCCGTTATGCTAATCAAGCAGAAAATAAATTCAATATAAAATAGTTTTCTGCCACGTAAGGATATCTCTATTGCCTTTCACATCTGTCACCACTACTTTTGTTTAGCTTGTGTCTACAATCCCCTTCTCTATTCTTGCTGTATGAACACACTGTTTTCGTGCTGTAAGGTACAAGTTGTACTGGTGGGTCTCCAGAGAGAATCACACGGAATTTCTTCACCTTGCCTAATTACTAGAAATTGAAGTAGACTTTTTTTTGTTGTTGTTTAGGTCTGTGCATGCATAGATATTTGTATGATTTTGGTTTTGTATTTCTGGCTTTGTGTCTTTAAATCTCTTACTACATTGTAATTGCATCAATTTGTACTGCTCATTTGAAATGTCACCTTTATTTTAACCTGAAATGCAGTTTGACACTATAAAGATACAAAGGAATGCAAAATTTTTCTAAATTACAAGTTCAGCTGTTCAAAATCAGGCCAAAAGCTATTGCATTTTTATTTGGCTGAGCTATTTTATATAAACTCAGAACATAACTTACAAACAACTCCCATATTTTGCAGGCGTGGGGCAATAACATACGAATATCCCACTGACACCTGAAGATTTAGAACCGTATTATTCAAGACTGTTATACTTTAGGGATTTTAGTAGTTTGTGTCATGCATGCTGCTGAAATAAAGGCAAGTTACACCTATGCAATTTCATCACCTTGTCATTTAGACTGGACCATAACATAACCTGAGATGATGCAGGCGGGGGGAAATACAACATACCACTCATTTCACTAACTCACATGCTGCATGCTGAAAAATGTTGTTGAATAGCCCTGTCATGCCCATTTCTATTTAAGGCTTCACAGTTTAGTCTTTGGAAGTCACTAGTGATATTGAAAATAGTGAAGAATGATGAAAATACTGTATGAGCTAAACTGTGAGAGTCTCTTTGTCCTCTCACAGTCTGTTCCCACTGTTGCTTTCCCTCACACATGGTGTTGTAAGGCAATTAATATGAATTGAGTTTATCCATTTTGCTCATCCCAGAAGTATGAAGTTTCATGCATGTATGCCAAAGTTATTGTCTCATATACTGTAGTTCTGTTTACCCTTGTTTGGAAGTTTCAGAGAGCTCATCAGAAGAAAATAGATATAGTTTTTCCATTGCACAATGGAAGAGGCACAAAGTTAGACCAATATTATACCTGTCACAAAGAGAAAATTATACCTGTGTCCATTGTAATATCTTTGTTAGTTTAAAGATCCCAAGTCTCCCAGGGAGTGTCACAAATCCATATAATGTCCCTTTGTGCTAGATTTTTGTATTTCTATCTCTGATTTAGTAGACAGATGTGAAAAAGCATGTGAAGCCAGATAACTCCCTAGTAACTGCACAGCTGCAGATGTTGAAGAGAGCAAGTTATTCTGGCTAAGGTCAGTATTAATTTATGCTCCAAACTTTTCTTCCAGACATGCCATTTTTGATGATATAATATATCTTACTGTTATTTTGGGCTGATCCCTCCCACATTGATCAAACCGCTTCCCCATCTGTGGCCTCTTCTAGCATAAAGTTGTAAAGCATTCAGATCCCAGTATTTGCTTTTCCCGGGCAAGGGGACTAGTCTTAATTCACAGACAAAAGCAACAGTAGGTTAAAAAAGTCTCAAGACAGCAGAATTTCAAGGCTTTATGGTATCTTACATCTATGAGAACTTGCAAAAACAGTTTCTTTTCTACATTCATCTTGTTATTTCTGCTCAGAAGGGCAATGCAGTCAAAAAAAAAAGTTCTATTTTGCTTTTGCCACTGGCCAAAGCCTGAATATTCATGTCTTTTTCCCCCCTCCCTTTGATCTGTCTAAAACTCTTACCAAATTCCCACTCTACTATGACCCCAGGTTTGGCAGAACCACAAGCTGAAATCTGTATAATATAAACAGATAGTACAAAATAAAGTGCTGCTTTATAGTCAATTGGAATTGGATCATTCACAGTAGGGTAACATGGTTGCCTGATGCTTTAAAATTTGAGGTGTCTTGGATGACCCATGCAGCTTTAAAAGCTATTTTTGAATTATGAACTGGCCTAATTTAGCTTGGACAACTGCCTTTCCCATAAAGGAGAACATTAGTTTTACTTTTTAGAAGTATATTTTTAAAGATTCTAGGTTAGCTAAGGTAATCCAGAAGTTTTAAAGCCTATTCTGGCATCTCTGAATTTAGTAGGAATCTTTCACTTTTCTCACACACGTTTTTTCAAACATATGTGGATGTTGAAAAAGAACAAGCCTTGGATGGGAAGGCTTCAAACATGGCATAGTATGTTGCAGGCATATGTCTTTTTGCTATCAACCAGCCAACAAAGTTATAGAGCTTCCTTAACTTGAAGAAAGAAATCTTTTATGATGAGGGTGATGAAACACCAGAACAACTTGCCCAGAGAGATGCCCCATCCCTGGAAACATTCAAGGTCAGGCTGGATGGGGCTCTGAGCAACCTGATCTAGTTGAAGGTGTCCCTGCTCATTGCAGAAGGGTTGGACTACATGACCTTTAAAGGTCCCTCCCAACCCAAACCATTCTGTGATTCTATGATTCTATGACTTTTGTCGTAGAATTGTGGTGTACTGTGGTGTCCATGCCTGGTTTTGGAAGCAGCTATTTTATTTCTGCTGCTTACCAATTTTGCCTGAAGGTGTTCCTCCATGTGCACAAAGGTTCAGTGTTTGCATATAAGGCAGCGCAAGAGGATTTTTTTAGGATTTTTTTTTTCCTTGTAGTCACTTACACTGGAAATTAAAAGTCACAGGAAAAATTTATGGTCTCCAGAAAAAAAAAGGCAAGTTTATTTTTGCAAAATTCAGATCTGGGGGCAAAATATGAGTAGACTGTTACCTTTTATAATTTAGGGAATGTGATTGTTTTGGTTTGGGTCGTCAAAGATGAAGTATTTACTTCTTTTGAAATGAAAAATTTTACCTCTGAGAAAGCTCTAAGCTACCTTGAAAAAAGATAGCATAGATCTAAAATTGAGGTATCCGGCAATTCTAAAGGACCTGATCTCTGTAAAAGTCACTGGAACAATTCCCATTGATTCCCACTGAATTACGGTCAGGTCTTAAGAAACACCAACTTTAAGTTAGCTTAACTTTTAAATATTCCCTTGATAGGAAGCTGTCACGTGGTGCTGAGCAAACAGTAAATAAAAGTTGCTGAAGTAAAAATGGCTTGAATGACAGTCATGCTCTTGATCTCCCAGCCACAGTTCCCTACCAGCCGTCGTGTTTCTCTCCCTGTAGCCTGACGAATGCGTATGTCTTACTCTGATATGAGGCTGTGATGTAGCTGGGATGCCCATCCAGGAGTTTGGGGGTATTCTGGGTGCCCAGGTACCTCAGGTTGAGGTATAATTACTGTGATCTTGGATACAATAAGCTAGCGTGCTAGCTGAGTGGATTTAGTATGGTCGTGGCCTGTTGCATTCTTTCTGCGTGTGTTGTTTAAGTTAGTATTTTTGCTATGAGATATACTTTTAAGACACTCCCTAGGTCCTCTTCAGTTTTATTACTGTGTCTCTACTGCTTATGCCAGTGGTTCTATTCTATTCTTAGAGGTGTTACTTTGTCAATATACGCTGCCCCTTAAAATCACTCTTATTTATTGCCTACAGCATACATGTAATACCCATCTCCAGTAATTTGCAGATGATCTCTCGGAAATGCTGCCAAAATTCCAGGAAGGCTTCAGGATGGTTCCCCCTTACTTGTCAGATGTAGCGTTTAATGGCAAACCCATTTTGTAAATGCTTGCCACCTTTTTTTTTTTTTTTTTTTTTTTTTTTTAACGCTGTGCACCTGCTCTGGAGAGAAATCTGAAATGGAGCCTGATGTTGCCCTCACAAGACAGAGCACGCTCACCCCAGGCACAGCATCCCACAAGGCAAGCAGAGAGAGAGCCAGCAGCAGAAATTCCAGCTCCCATGTTTTGTAGGTGCCAGATCTTAAGCTTCAGCTCTCTAGCACTGAGCTGCGATGTGTCCTGGATCTCATGCCAGAACTCAGGTTGCCTGTTCATAGTATAGACATGCCTTTCATGTTCGAAACTATGTCTAAGGAAGAACCGGAGATAAGGCAGATACTGGCAAAGGGAGAGAGAAGGGAATTTCTACATTTATTAGTCATTTTACTGAAGAAAGAGGAAAGATTTTTATTATGTCTGTCTTGCTGAAAGCAAGGCTCTGGGTTCACAAGATCTGCTGGTTAGCGGTGCATAACTGAGTCTGCTTTCATACGTGCTAATGCTAGAAGGTTACCATCACCTTCCTTACAACAAAGAGGGAGAAAGCCCTTGTCATCAAGGTGTTTGCTGCACGTGTGCCTCTGTCTGCGTGACCAAGAGGTGAGAATTGAACCTGGCGTCTCTTCCAAGTGTTAATAAAATGGGGGAAGTGTTAATAAAAAAAGTGGGGGAACACGGCACAAATCTAACCAGGGATGGGAGGGGAGCTGTCTATGCCATGCACGCTCCACCGGCCCTGCCCCATGGAAGGACTGAAGTCCTCCTAGGCACCTGCTACTTGGTAAACCTCAAACCTGGTGCTCAAAGTACTTACCGTGAACAAAATAAAGACTAGTGGTGTGAAGATAACTACAGCATTCCCACTGAGGGAATTTTAATGGAAAAAAATAATGGAAATGGAAAAAAAATTAAAATGGAATGGAAAAAATGGGGGAAAAAACGGAAAAATTAAATGAAAAAAAAATTGACTGATTAATGAATGGATTTTGTTGTTTTACTGGTCTGAGGAGCACGGTCCCTTTAAAAGCCTTGGCCTCCTTTCCTAAAGGTTGTTGCTGAGCTGTGCCGCACCCCTGCATAAGCAACACCTGCATACCTGCAGGGTGCTTTCTTCTTGATAGCTTGTACACCTTGATAATATATGTTGGTGGAGTGGTCTAGGTGCGTGACGTTTAGCTATTCATTTTGTTCATGTCAGGACATTGATTTAATATTTGCCAGATCCCCCGGTGACGTAATAACTAAGGCTGCTTCTAACACCCTTTTTTGTGGCTTTCTGTGTTCTTGCTAGCCACGGTGCCAATGAGTTCTAAAAGTGAAAAAAACGAACAAACAAAAAAGACACATCTCTTTCTCTAAAGGCACAGTCAAATGGCAAATCCTAGCAAGAATAATAACAAACCGATTCCGGATAGCTTGGCACCGTGGGAGCTGTATGCGACCGTCTTCTCAGCAAACTGATAGTGTTTCAGAGCGGTTTCTTGGTGTTGACTGACTGCTTATGACATGTGTTAAGCTGAACTGGGGGGCCTGTGCAATTGCCGTGGATACAGAAATGCATAACGTGTCCAGGAATCCTCACAGTTCAGATCCTACGGGGTCTGAGGAAGTCTGATGGATTTTAAGGAGGAGTGAGGCATTTGGGAGCGATGCAATATTCAAGGCTTCCAGGAATCTTTCTTCACCACGCTGTATATATGAGTAGCGCTCTAAGAAGAAATAGTTAACTTGCAGAAAAAAAAATATAATAAGGCAAGGTTCTTTGCCTCTGGACGTGCATGCTGTTGAAGTTCCGCAAGGGACCAGGCTGCTGCTCTCAGGAGCAATGGGTTTACTAACAGGGTTAAGGCTGCTTTCAGCCATCTCTGTTTCTCACCCGTAGCGTGGAAGGGGTGTGAGCAGAGCATTACTGCTGGTCTCTGATGGTTATCTCCTTCTGGGAAGATCCACCAGAGCAGAGCGGGCATCCCCCAACAGGTATTTTGGGTCCTCCGGCACACTCAACGCACAGGCGGAGTGTAGATAGATTAAGGTCATGTTTGCCTTGTTTGGTGGAGGATTAGGCAACTCAAAGCCATTGAGTTTTCAGGTTTTTACACATATAAAACATAAACGGGGTAAATAAGGCACTCCTTTAAAACAATTAATGAGATGTTCATTATGTGGGAAGGAGGGAGAGAGAACAAAATGGTAGGAGTGAGACCACAGAGGTAAATACGCGGAGGAGAAAAATAATCAGAGAGCACAGGCACAATGTAAGCGGCTGAACGAGGCAGAGGAGAGACAAATGTGGGGCTTACTGGGTTAGGACAGCAGGAGGCAGGGAGATGGTTGGCAGAGAAAAAAATGAAGGCATGTGCATGCTCACCAGAAGGAGCTGCACAAGTACCAGCTGGGGAGGAGCTGCTTTTCCCATGCTCTGCAGGATCAAAGAGCAAGGGCAGTATTTCAGTGTGTGTTTGTATCATGTATAACACAATGCAATTCCAGTCCTGATTACTATTAAAAGATAGTGTAGACACAATCAAAAATCATCACATGCAGGCCCCAGTAGGGAAGACGACACAAGGGCTTGGCAAACCGTTGGCTGACCTAGTCTGTCGCTCCTTATTTTGTTCCCAGTTATTCATCGCAGAGCTAATTAGTGGCATGTTGTAGAACTGAGGTCATTAAAGACTTAGACCTCTTTGCACCTTCTCCAGCTAATTTTAAAACCAACTAGAGTGTTTTGGTACACTTCCTTTTTGTAGACAATGCCACGGTGTTCACCACCTCCCCCCCTTGCCCTTTATTTTGGCATTTGCACATTTCCACTGCCTCCCCTCAACTCCGGGCAATGGCTGGAGATTTCCCAGTGTAGACACACTGCTCTTCTTTCTTTCTGGACTATAGTCCTTGCCTGAAGTAGGTGGGAGCAGGACGCAGATTCCGCCCCACACGCTTCACCACACTTCATATCGAAAAGACCTCACGTGTGTGTGGGCTGAGAACTGAGCTGCACTAGAGAAAACTTCCAGGATGACAGACAACTCTGGAAATTCAAATCAGCTTTAAAGAGAAACACACAGCATTTAGCTGGCTCTGCACTGATAACAAGCATTTGCAATCACTAGATCATGACAACTGCACCATGCAGGGATAATTGTCTGTTATAAATGGCACTGTAGTAAGGAGGAGACCAGTGATCTGTCTTTAACATGATTATACACCACAAATCAACAATAAGGCAGGCATTGCTTCTCTGATTCACTTTCGTTGAAGATGAATAACCATAAGGCAAAGAAAACCAAAAATCAAAACAAAGCACATAATATGTGGATGCTTTTCAACCTAAAATAAAAAAAAAATCTAGAAATTAATTATTTCTGTAGACTGATACATCTGAGCAATACAATCCTAGAGAGAATACGAGGTTTATACATTCATTTTGGCCTTGGTGTTTGCTGCAGCATCCTGCACCATGCAGCAGGCAGGAGGTGTTACACTGTGAAGGAGACAGGAGAGCAGAGTCCTGGACATCTGCAATTACCAGAAGCCTTGTGAGCATCTTGAGCCGGCGGTGTCATTTCGGTGACCTGGCTAAATTTCAGTTTAATTAGTTACACACTGACTGCTTAATATCTCAGGAAGTATAGTTGTCATTGTCTTTAATTATTTGGAGATAGAAATTTGCTTTTTTTTTTTTTTTTGAGCACGATAGTCCCACATAAAATTCTACATGCATACTCTGTTTTGCAGGCAAAGAAAAAGATACAGAATTTGAGCCAAAGAGCTTAAAATCAACATAAGGATGAAACTATGTTAGAACAGCATCTGGGGAAATAAGTTGTGGTAAAGATTGTTTAGTGGGAGCGTGAATGGATGGCAAATGTGAATGTAAAGGAAAAGGAATGTATCTGTAAATGAATAGATTATATAATTTGCTTTATTTTTCACATGCCTTGCTAGAAAGTTCTCATGATGTTTGCAGTCTTAGAGCAATGTCAATTTCTTGCTTTTGGTGTCCTAGTATTGAAAAGCTTTAAAATGGGGTTTTGCAGAGAGAGGTCTAGCAGGTTGTACCAGGATCATAGAAACCAAATAAGCTCCCTTTCTCCATGTATGCTGCCTCTGAAAATGCCATGTCCACAAGCAAAGACAAGAAAGATTTATTTAATTAATCACAAGGCATGACTGTAATTTTATTTCTTATCTGAAAAACGAGAAATATGGTTCCAGCAGTATACAGCACCCCTTCTGCATGATGGATGAGGGACCTGCTTTGGGTACCTCACACACCTGGGAATCCAGCCTAAAACCAGGACAGTGCCTTAGCAGTTTTGTCAGCTGAATCCTAAATCCGAATCCTAAACTGTTTCTTGCGGTATCTTGTGTTTTCCCTAGAGTGTACCTCATCTGAACGCTGACCAAGCTTGACCTATTTTGTTCCAAGATTTGATGAGATCACAGTGCAAGCCTGTCTAACTGCAGGCCATAAATTGTTGTAATCCTCCATCTGGTCGCTCTCTGACAAGTGTATGCTTTGCTCAACCAGGGTGATATAGTCTATCAGGGCTGTCTTCTACATGCTGAAGGCCTTAGGGGGGGTGGCTGTAGGACTCCCCAGTCTGTTGGGTTCACATACTGCACGATCGGACTTTGCAGAAGCTGGACCAACTGTGCATTGACTGTAAGGCCACTTCCAGACTGCAGCTTTTCAGCTAGAGTATGGCAGCCTTGCTGTTTCTTGCTATTTTTCGTTTTTCTGGGGGCTTTCTGTGGTGATGTCCATACTGAACATTTGATTCTTGTCTGTAAAGATGATACTTTTAGACGCCCAGATAAAATGCTTTACACTGAAAACTACTTTATAACTAATTCTCTGAGGAGGCAAATGGGTGCCTTATTTTTGCCTTCTCTCTGACACCAACAACAGCAGAATCCCTGGATAAGCACAGAATGCTTTAGTCCTTTAAACAATCTTA
>JAOTQQ010000032.1:15129850-15193061 GCA_026546715.1 Gallinago undulata
TTTGCCTTCTCTCTGACACCAACAACAGCAGAATCCCTGGATAAGCACAGAATGCTTTAGTCCTTTAAACAATCTTATTAGTGGACTGAGATCACTACTTGTAATTCAAGTTGCCCAGTACTTACTACATTGAGACTATATTGATTTTATGTGTTTAGAACTTCATCAAACATTAATTGTCCTTGGTGTGTGCTTCAGGCAGAATATGTGTAGAAAATGTCAGCAAAATGGTTCAAGTCTTTCTGAAAATAGGATAATAGAATAAAAAATAGATTTGCCAGGGCTGAAAATACGAGACAACTTTTTTTTTTTTTTTAAGAGTTTCTAGTGCTCCTGTCCACTCTGGAAGAGAGATGAAATTTGGCAGGGTAAAGAAAGATTAATTCTGTGTCAAGAGAAGAGCTATAAGCTGTAAACCAGTCTTAGTTTTGCAACTAAATATTGCAAAAACAGCTTTCATGATGGCTAACTGCAGCATGAACCTGGGGAATAAACAAAATCGCTCTCCACTATTTGACCACTATTTGTTCTGTTCACTGAATGGGAAAGGGGTCTATAGGAAGGAACATATATAAGCATGCTATTAAAGACACGTACTAGGATGCCCCCAAACTAAATATTTTACTAGATTTATACCAGCACCACTAATTTTGATTTGTTGCAACTTCTAACTGTTTAGCTTTTTTTATTTTTTTTCCGATTTTTACTTACAGAGAGGATTTTGGATGTGATATGTGCAATAGTGTATGAAGTGTAGAGGGGGTTACTTTTAAAGCTGGTCAGACTTGTTTGTCAAAAATTTGGCTGGTTTTGGTCAAGCAAAAAAAACAGTGGAGTTTAAAATTGATCTAAATGGTCTTGTCATGTGGGCAACCCTTTCCAACACTTCCTGTGACTGCCAGCATGTTTGTAACCTACAAGATAATTTCCTCCTGAAAGTGCAAACGGAAACTAATACAATACATGGGCATTTATTGTCAGGGTTGTCTGTTATTGAGAAATCACTAAGAACCCATTGCCTTGGGATGACTAACTAAACACTGATTTATTTACTCTCCAGAGTTCAGTTTCTCCCACACCTTAAGCAAAGAGCAAAGGAAAACTCTGGAAATGGAGAATACAGGAAAGAAAAAAACATGGGAATGCAGGCATGCCCAGCACCCAGGATTCAGATTCTTTAAGCCAACAGAACACAATTTTGCCTTTTGAATAGTCAATTAATAATTTTTGGTGGGATCCTTGTTATGCTTTGGCCTCTGTCGGTTCATCAGCAGCAGAAGGGCAACGGGTTTTTTGCTTTTTACCATATCATGCAGTGTCCAACAGCTGCCTTTTCTAGCATGCAGTAATCACACAATCACACCCACTCACTGAATTCATCAGCCCTACCACACTTTCTCCTTGTCTTCTGTTACTCACCAGTGAGCCCTGCTCCTACACTGTGTAGTTCTTCTACAACCATGTTTGCAGTTGTGCTCAAAATGGCAGTATTTTTCCTCGGTTAAAAAAGAAAAAGCTCTCTAAGTCCATCAGTTTCATAACCTCTTGAAATGGGCTGAAGCCAACAACACTATCAAAAAAGATAAGTTTCACCCTTTCTCCCACCTCAGTCCTGCACCTGCACAAGATCAGCACTAGGATTTGGACAACCACACAATGAGCTAGAGCAGGGAACTCATCCAAATTAAAAAATGAGCTTGGCCCTTGAAACATTTGTTTTCCCCCGGCCAGATCAGTTCCCCAGGCCTGCTCGGTTCGCAGCTGCACCAACAACTGTGCCAGCACAAAGGGGGCGGGTGGGTGACATGGGGTTAGGGATGAGCAGCCGGTGCGGAGGAAGAAGGGTGGGACTGTCTTACTACTGACTTCTGCAGCCCGAGAGTGACACTGAACTCAGGCAACATGACTTAGACCTGCACCAGCTTAGAAAAATTGAAAAGAGGTTTCTAAATTACTCGAGGTAAGTACCTTTTGCATGAGGAATAAAAATAAGATACGGTGCCTTTTTCTTTTAGGTTTTTAATCACTCTATAAAATGGGCTGAGTATTTTGTCAAAAAATATCAACAAAATGTGGAAGTAAAGGGATGCATTTTGATGCAACGTGTGTGATTTTGTTAGTCTTCCAATAGTGTAATATATTTGCCTCCTCTTTGGGTATGAAGGAGGAGATAGAATCCTGTATCCAGACAATTACCATGGTTTTCCCAGCCCTCATCCATCGCCGCAATCCAATCCTACCCCAAGACCTCTTTAGCCCGTGGAGGCTAGTGGAGCTCCTGACTGTGGCATTCCCTGTCCCTGCCTGGCAAGCGGTGACACGCAGCCACTGGCCTGGCACCGGTCGTTAGTGCACTGGTTGTACAGCCGGTGCAACCGAGTGACCAAGTAGTAAGGGCTCAGGATTGCCAAACCGCCCTTGATTTCTTTTCTCATCGAGTTATTAGCTTTAATTTTCTATCTGCCACCTGTCTGAATAAATTCTAATATATCATTCTCTGGTGGTTTTTGCAACAAGATGTAACTGGGACAAGGACTGTAAGAACTTGAAAACAGTGATTAAAATGGGAGATAAGATAAATCTTAGCGGTGTCTTCCAAGAAACCAGTAATAGAGGTAGGTTATTCCAGTTATGTAAATCTTTTTTGAGCTGAGTGACTGAAGAGAAATTTAATTTTAAAAGAACCAACAATGTTTGGTTTACACGAAGTCCATTATCTCTTGCCGGGGAGATAGCCAGGAGAAAAGTGAAACTACCTTCAAAAGCATCTAGGTGGACACAGGCAGGATTCAAAAGGAGAACTTCCTTCTCTAGAAAGTACAATCCTGGTGTAGGAATACTGCGCTCTGCGGCAGCATGTGATTTGCCGTCAGAACAGAGTGCAAGCTCCCTTCCTTCCCAGCAATGTAATATTGCTGGAGCAAAGTCCTTACGTCAGAGTCTATAGAGAAAACAACCAATAAAGGAGATAAGGGAGTGCCCTGCTTAGCACTTTGTTTTGGCCCGAACCTTTTGGATTCATAACTTTTAATAAGGATCTTGGCAGCTTTAGCTGGGTACATTAATCTTAGGAAAGTAATGAATTTTGGTCTGAATCCCATCATCTCAAGGGTGGAAAAGATGAATGACTACTCAATCTGATCAAAGACCTTTCTGGTATCTGCAAATAGATTTACAGCAGAAGCCTTATTAATGTAATAGAGGGAAATACATGTAATAACCTTGTAAAATTATCAGTTTCACATTCGTTCTACAGCAATCCCACTTAATCATGGTGGACTGGTTCAGGAAGAACTTCTAAGAGTGAAATGGGTTCTTTGTTCTTTTGTACTGAGAGTGAGTCAGGAAACTAAGGCAGGTTCCAAGTAGACATTTGACTCTACAGAGACAAACTCTAGAAAATGGCCGGACACTCCAAGGCAGGAGTATAGAGCCCTCATGTCAGAATTTTGAGGCCTTTCACATCTTAGTTCCTCGTTGTTTGCATGTAACCTACACAGTGCCACCTCAAAGCTTCTCTTCAGTGAGGGGAAATTTAATCTCAGCACTAGAAGATGAGGACAGATCAACCTCTGGCATAAAACGGTTGGCTTCGGCTTCCGCTGAGGGATGCAGAAATCACTTTTGTGAGGCTGGCACCAGAAATTCCCCCGAGCACCAGCCTCCTTAAACAGCTCAAGGTAACCACCATACCGATAGTTCTTCATCCCCATTAAAGTGCTGTTGGTGGGCCCCCCTACTCAGTGGGCCTTGGGCAGGTCCTTGGGGGTGCCTAGGCTGCAGTGCTTCTGCTGCTGGGGAGCCGGGGAGTTGGAAGGGAGAGAGGTGAAGGGGAAGGAGAGCAGCACCAACAACCCCTTTACCCCTTCCTCGACAGTGGAAATCAGCTACGAACTCTGTGCTGCTGTGGCCAGACAGGTCCTTGTATCCAGATGGGTCTGGAAAACCATATGCAGCTCTGCAGTTACAGTGACCTCCTAAAAATACTCCTTACCTTCTCCCACGTGCTGTCTTCTGCCTGAGGCATCTTTCCCAAACAGACTCCTATAGTTGCTAAACAGTCTGCGTGTCCTATTTTAATAATGCTGAGGTGGGAGGCTTGTTTAATACCTCACCTATTCAGAGAGGCAGCAGGCAAGCCATGAAGGACAGAGGTTGATAAATTTTACCAACCAGTCCAGGAGAGAAGGAAATAATGAAATCAGTATCCTTAGAAAGCTATTCTTCTTCTTGACAGAACTGCCTCTTCTCTCTGAAAATAACCTTGGTATTTTCCCACGCTAGGGCAACACTGTAATAGCTAAAAAGAAAATGACTCCAGCAATTTTAATGTAAATAACAAGTTATGTGTTTGATACAGTTTAATTATCTGTGAAATTCTGCTTTCTGGCAGAAAACTGGTGTACGTAAAGGTGAAGCAAAATTACTGAGTTTGGAGCTAACCTGTTCCAGAAGGCTCTCTCTGTCCCCGGAACCTCTTGAATAAGCCAGATGAAGCCTGGCTGAGGTTAACAAGAAATACTAAATCATAATCTGCATATAAAATCTGATTTTAGAGGAAGATTGAAGCTAGTAATAGTAGTAGCAGTAGTAGTAGTAGTAGTATTTCTTAAATATTTGTTACACCATAATATAAAACGTGCACATAATGTATATCTTTTAGCACTCTGCTTTCCGATAAGCTGTTCCTGAGACACAGATTTTAAAGGTGATTAGGCAGGCGCTTGGTGAGATGTTAAGAAGCGTCTATGAGGTTAAAGTTTCCTTTGAGAAACTTGTTAGGAGTTTACCTGCAGAAGTACCCCAACTCCATTAAAATTCAGGTTCACAGGCCTGATGGTGTCATTGGATTGTACACCTAATCTGATAAAAAGCCAGGCTGTTTGCAGAAGGGATGGTTCTTCTATTTCTTCATCTCCCCAGCCTCATGGCCTGTTTTTCTTGCACCGGTCTGAAGGATGGTATAGTTGCAGAGTAAAACGGGGGGAATAAACAAAGAAGTTCTCTGTCACCTCTTGAGATAGCACGGTTATTCAGCCCAATGCAGAGGAGGAATGCCGTTGTAGGCGTAGCATCAAGCTAGATAAGCAGGTATACGTGCCCCTCTGCTCTCTTTTTTTTCACTTTCCTCAGGTTATTCAGAACAGCTAGGCTAATGATGTTTCATTAGGGTATATATATAAAAGTAGCCCATGGAGTTAGAAGTGGTGAATGGACAAGTAAGACACTGCTGATACCATACTCACACACGGAGTAATGGGTTTGGACAGTTGGCTGTGAGCTGAACATCCTCAAGCGGGCTGCAGATTTGGAAGTTCTGACTTGGCTGTGTACCAGAACAGCCCGGCCAGGGAAGCCCCATGGCAGATTTGACCGTGGCACGCTGTTTCTGCTTGCCCTCTGGTCTTCTCACACCACTGATCTGTCTGAAGCCAGTTCTAACCAGCTCTCTCCAGAGCAACTGTTCTGGTTATTAAACATCAGCAAAAGGCTGGACTAGGCTGCTTTATAGCCCTTTTTAGGTAAAGGAGCATATTAATGTGATCCTCCCCAAGCCTCAATGTAAGTAGAAAATAATTTAATTCTCTCATGCTGAAGCGAACCAACCAGTCAACCCTAACAACAACAAAAGCAGTAAAAACAGAGTTCTAACAAGACAACCTGACAAACTGCAGCGCTTCCCTAATTATCTTCTTGTCATATCTGCTTAGCGTGAATCCTGCACTGAATAGATACTCCAGCAAGGAGGATCCAGAGGATGGAGCTTGCTGCCTGCCCCTGTCCTGCCAAGTCAGCCTGCTGAGCAGAGCGGAGTTCGGGCACAGGTAAGGCCTTTTCCATGGATTTCTCTGTGTGAGACTGGATCCCTGAGACTGCCAAGCTCTTGGGCAGGTATTACTGCTGCATCCACCACTCTTGACCCAGGACACTTGGCCCTGGTTTGAGTACTGCCACAGTACAAAATCCAGCGCCAGCCTCACGTTTTTTCTGCTTGCAAATATATTCATTACATTGACAACATTTAAAGGCTTTTTTGTTTGCCTTGAGGTAAAACCTTTACCTGCTGTATCTGCAGCCCAGTGCTGCCCTGTATCTGTGCGTGACTGCACGTAAAAAGTGCACGTGCTAACTGTGATCATGTACAATACAACCACAAAGCACCAGTTAAAGCTGATTACCAAAGTTCACTCATCTTGAATCATTCAAGGTTCAAAACTTCAGCAGTAAAATACTAATTTTATCCCAGGCTTTCCCCCGTCCATATTGTGGCATCACTGTTCCTCACTGCGCCTCTGTGCATGCTACCTGATGACATAGTACAGTTTACCTGTTTGCAATTTTTGTAGTATTTACATAATAAAGAAATGGATGAATTTTAGATTATTAAGTTAGAAAGAAGTTCCAGTAACCTCACTGCCGTAAAACTGGGTGGTTTGTTTTTTTTTTTACTGCTGCTGTCACGCTCCTTCTGTGACCTTGGGCAAGCCGTTCTGGTTCTGTGTCTTCAGACTGGCAATGCAGCTGGGTGGGCAGGTGGGGAAGTCCAGGAATACTCTTCCTCTAGTAAAGCTTCCAGGGCTTAACATGAGCCAACAATGTGCCCTTGTGGCCAAAAAGGCCAATGGCATCAGGAACAGTGTGACAAGCTGGTTGAGAGAGGTTATTCTCCCCCTCTACTCTGCCCTGGTGAGGCCCCATCTGGAGCACTGGGACCAGTTCTGGGCTCCCCAGATCATGAAAAACAGGGAACTGCTGGAGAGGGTACAGCAGAGGATCACAGAGATGTTGAGGGGCCTGGAGCCTCCTCTTACGAGGAGAGGCTGAGGGACTTGGGTCTTTTTAGTCCGGAGAAGAGAAAGCTGAGGGGGGATCTGATCAATGCTTACAAATACTTAAAGGAAGGGTGTCAGGAGGATGGGGCCAGTCTTTTTTCAGTGGTGCCCAAGGACAGGACAAGAAGAAATGGGCACAAACGTGAGTATAAGAAGTTCCACCTAAACATGAGGAGGAACTTCTTTGCTGTGAGGGTGGCAGAGCCCTGGAAGAGGCTGCCCAGGAAGGTGGTGGAGTCTCCATCTCTGGAGACATTCAAAACCTGGCTGGACAAGTTCCTGTGCAACCTGCTCTGAATGGACCTGCTTTGGCAGGGGGGTTGGACTAGATGATCTCCAGAGATCCCTTCCAACCCCATGTGATTCTGTGATTCCCTGGGCCTCAGTTTTGCTGGGCTTTAAAATGAGGTTAATACCATACCTAGAACTTCACATACACGTGCAAATCCACCGGCGTTTAAGTACAGAGATGTAATTAAATACGCCGGTATAGGTGTAGCGCAATACTTGGCCATGTAGAAACATCTCGCTCTTGTTACTTCATATCTCCTTCCAGGAACAAGGACTGGGTAAAAGCCAATGTGTACGTTCAATATTATCGGTTTCGGTTCAGGCGAGTCCTGCTTGTGCTCATCTCCGGCTCATCTCTGGACGGTAAGGTCTCCTGCAAAGGTGGGGGGGGGATAGGGACCTCCCGTTCCTCCAGTGGGCTGCAAACTTCCCCGCGGGATTCGAGCAGAGTTCAAATTCGTTTCCAGAAGGCCGTCGGGGTGAGACTCCATCACCCCGTGTATGCGATTGCACAAGAAAGTGCTCTAATGGGTTTAACCTGCCTCAGTGAGGAGTCGGTGCGGCAGCACCTCTGGCCGGGATGAGGTCCGCACCGCACCATACCTGGGGGGAAAAAAAAAACAAACAACACAAAACAACCCCAAAAACAAAACCAAGAGAGAGCTCTGTTATTACTTCGATATTAAGACCAGGCTGCCGGGGAGCGAATCGCCCGTAAACCAAGAAGCAGGATGAAATCCGGCTCAATCACGGCGTTGCAAGGGATTAACTTTTAATTGCCGTTCTCACACCATTTGGCAGCTCTCCTGAAAGCCCCAGCAGCCGGGGCACCTCGGCCACACAAGCGCCTTTTAAACCTCCCCCCCCCCCAGCCCGCCGGCCGTGCCCTCGGGGCTACGACAGCGGGACGGGGAAGGGCTTTAGCGTCCCTCGTCCCACCCCCCGCCCCTCACCCCGCCGAGCTCCCGGCCGCTCTCCCGCCCCCGGGGTGCGGGAAGGCGGGGGGGGCGGGGGGGGCTGGCCGCAGCGCTGCTGGCGGGGCTCCGCCGGTGGGCGGTAATTTGGCGAGGATCCCTTGGCGGGCCCGGTTTGCGTGTGTGTGCGTGTGTGGCAGCGAGCGGGGCCGAGCCGAGCCCAGCCGAGCCGAGCCCGAGCCCAGCCGAGCGGCCCCGACTGCCTGACGCCAGCCGGACGGCAGCGGATCGATCCAGGCGCGGAGAGGCCAGCGCGGGAGCGAGCCCTCCTCCCCCCCCCCGCAACCCCCGGTTCCCTCACCGCCCGCCCAGCAGCCGGTAACAACTTCGCGTCCCCTCGCCTCTCCCCGCTGCCCTCCTCCTCCTCCCTCAGATTCCCCCCCTCCCCACACCGGGGTGGTCCCCGGGGCGGGGGTACCGCGGCTCCGCTCTCTTTCCTTCCCGGCATGATGGCGTCCCTCCGGCAGCCCCGGGGCCGCTTCCCGGCTCGGCCGGCTGGAAGTTTGTTGGGTAGGTGCCGCGTCGGGCCCCGGCGGGAGGGAGAAGAAGCCTTCACCGCCGAGAAGCCGCCCTCCTCCTCCTCCTCCTTCTCCTCAGCCCCGCCGAGGCTCCGCGCCGCAGCCGCCGCCCGTCCCCATTGTGCGCCCCGCGGTGGGGGGGGACCCGGCCGGGACGGGGCAAGTGCCTTCCTTTGGGTTTTTTTTGGGGGAAAAAAGCCCTTCACTCTCTCTCTCGGCCCAGCCGTATCCCTCTCCGTTTCATACTGGGTTCTCCCCCCCCTCCCCTTTTCTTTCCGGAGCCCCCTTCTCCTCCTTTCTTTCTTTTTAATGACAAATCTCTGCTTACAGGTCAAGGAAAGTTCACTTAATTTATTTTTTTTCCCCTCCTCCTTATTAGAAGGCTTGGGTGCATGAGATTTTCCCCTCCTCAGTGTAGTTCCTTCATATTTCCCTCATATACAGCCATATAATCTTATCCTGAATATAGGTCTTTAAAGCTTATTAAAATTTACTGGTGTGGAAATATTCAGTCATGCATTTGAAAGGATGTGGGCCAAATCCTGACTTTTTTTTTATAAACTGAAGTCAGTGGGAGTTCTGACTTGAGGAAGGGGTTGCTGTACTTGCTCTTTTGTTAGTAGATCAATCTGAAGAAGATCCTTGCTCTGGCCTTACAGTTTGCTTTTACTGTGTCTGAATAATTGGAGCTTATTAAAAAAAAAAATCTTTATTTTGGTGTGTTTTAGGAAAAAATTATACTCGCTGCAGGTAAAAAAGGTAACGGTTTTATGTGGGGAAGAAGTATTGTTAGATTCAGGTTGGGAAGAGTAGAAGTAGATGTGTGTTTCAGATATAAGCAAATGGAACAGATCGCTGTGTGAAACATGTCAGTGTTTAATGGGTGGCAGCCTTCAAAGATACAGCATCTTGAAACTAACATCCTAAGGAAAAGCTGTATTTCAAACATGTTGTAGCTGATAGTTCACATCTCTTCTGCATACAGAGGAGTCAAAAGAGAAAACTTTATTATTTTTTTTCCCAAATAGTTGTATGTATTTTTAGGCAGCATTCAAGAATAAAAACTGAAGCCAACCCAGTCCACAGAGACCACTTTTCTTAGCAGGCATCTGTGCCTGTAAATCTGCGAGTCTTCATGTGGCTAACTGTCGGCACCTTGTCCTGTCAAACAGCAGGAGCAAATCATGTGAGGGAACCTGAAGGTATTAACATCGACTTAATTTTTTCTTTTACATGTCAGTAATTACGCTGCTGAATTATGGGAGATGAGTCTGTTAGTTGCCACTGATTAATACTCATTTTATTTTTCCATTGAACCGGAGAGCAAGTGCTATGAAGCTTTTCAGAGGTTCTCGTTGGATTTTAGTGCACGTTTTGAGTGCTTGCTTCTTTGCTGTGACTGGAAGAGCGTCGGTATGAAAATGAGAGATATCTAGCCCCTTTTGAAATTCTTGCTTAGGGATGAAATCTTGCACTTTACTTCAGACTGTAAGTAGGTGCCTGAGAGAAATTTCCCTTGGTTTGAGTGATCCAGAAGCCTTCCACAGCTACCAGAGAGGATCGGATCAAGGCATGATCAGGTTACCTTAAGGGTAGGGATTTGTCCTTGCTTCGGTTTTGACCCCATCAACCAACCATTGGGTATGTAATCAAATACATTTTTTTCCTACTCTGTCTTGTTCTACTTGCCTCTTTGTGTACCCTTGAAGATGTGATGATCCAATACGCTTGAGAAAGGTGACTGAATAAACAGATGGGCATCTTTCTGTTTCTGTATAAATATTAACTATCAAATCAATTGTTTGAAAGCTGATGGGTTTAGTGTTTGCTTTTCCTCTGTAGTTTGAACACAAAGAGTTGAATGTAAAGAAAAGGAATACAAAGGTTAATAAAAGTGCTACTTGTGTTTCTGAATATTGGGAAATTATTCAGATTAAATAATGAGTTTCTTTGCTCTTGGTATAAGGATTTAAATTTATACAATGAAGGGGTTGTGGCTTTTTTTTTTTTTTTAATGAAGCCTGAATATACTGCATATTACAGATAGCCAGTGTTCTGATCTATGAAGCCCAAGTTGAGTGTGTGAAATAAAAGCTTATTTGAGTAGTCTTACAAGCCTAATGGAGGCATCATCTCAGCTTTATAAATAATGTAAGTTGTGTATAATGTGGAGTCCCCAGAGACTGCAGAGAAAGCATCATTACCAGCCTTTTCAACCTGCTGGAGATCTTAAATTGATTTACAGCACTGAACTGGTGCAAAATGATACATCAGGATGACACAGGGTCAACCTGTAAAAGTCTGTGATGTGAGCCCGTTAGTTCAGTCATCATAATTAAACCATATTATGAGGGCAGTGAAGCAAGTGTCTGTGACATGTCCCATTGTGCTTCAGATACGGGTGGTTTAAGAATTAAATAAAGAGAGCACCGTGTTTATTATTTAAGTTATGCAAAGAGTAGTTGAAATTAAAGCTTGTGGCCCTGTGAAGAATAAATGCTGAACCAATTTAGGTTGACTCTTAACCTCTCTCTTGTAGTCATTAGCAACTGAAACAGATGAAGGAAGGTATGTGCAGTTTGGAGGTGTGTGTTGGGGAGGAGAGGGTTGTGAGTGAATCTGTCTGATTTTCATATATCCTTTCTCAAACCTCAAAATCAGCTAGACTTTACCTGCAGACTGTGCTCTCAGGTATCAAGAGGACAAACAGGCAACCAAGCTAATTGTTTGGAGTTTTTTCCCCTCCCCTAGTGTTTTTATCCTACTAAAGTTCGCAACTGCCTCTTGAAACTTTCCTGCAGTTTGGAGTTCTTGTGTAAGACAGAGCATCTTAGGCATATCTTTAACTGTACGACCAAACTTATTGTGGAACAAGACACTGTAATTTTGAATATGGTTTGGCACAGGTCACTACTTTTCTTAGCAAAGGCAGCTGTGGCTTCAGATTCATGTTTCTGCTCTAAGTAGCTTAGAAAGTAGCATGCCACAGATTTATTATATACTAAACATCTGAGGTCTTGCTGTTTCTGCTGATAAAATCACTATGAAGTATTTCGGGAAAATCCTGTTAAAACTCCCATTTTCTTCTTTCTACTAGTTAGTGTGCTCCCCGGTGATTTGAGGATTTTGCATGTGCTAAGTGGTTAAACCAACTCTTCATACCTGAATTGGTGTGAACTCTGCACTGCGTCTTCTGAGCTTCTCCCAGCCTGGAGAGAAACAGCTCTTATTTTTAGTCACAAATGTAACTAAAGAAATGATTTTTGAGGGATAGAAGAGAAGCAGAGAACATAAATGGTCACTAGTGGTGAGAAAGCCATTAGTCTCCCAGGTTCAATTGCATCTCAGCAGGATGTGCTTTAGCTAAAGGTGCTTTGAGAGTGGCAGATAAAAGAATTAACGCTCACTTTTGGGTGGAGTGTCTTATAAAATGTGAACATGGAGCTCTTTTGCGGTGTCATTCATGCAGATGAATAAATGAAACTACTTTATTGAAGAGAGAGCCATAAAATCTGTGAAAATGAAAATCGTATTTCACAAACTGCTTTATGGTTAATGAAGATATTCTGCTAATGTTTGTGTGGTTTGTTTTTTGTTTTGTTTTTTTTTTAAGTTTGTTTTTTTTAACTTCTGGTTTAAGTTTTGATGACAAACTCACCCAGTTGTGCTTTCAGAGGCAGGGAAATGTTCATTCTGTCCATTAAAACTTTACTTGTTTCTCTCTAGTAGCTGCAGACTATATTCTTCCATTGGCCTTCCTTCTGTCTATAGCAGTGTCTCCAAAAACTGAATGCATGTAAGCCTTAATAAAGATGATCTGCAATTCCTGGAAGTTTGCTTTTGAAGCTTACTGAACAGAAAATTCAAGTTTTAAACATAAACACCAAATTGGCAAGCTTGGCTGGAAATGCTGGTGACTTAAAGGCTCATCTACACTGGCATCTTGCACTTCTTCAGCTATTTTGCCCAAGCTACAATGGCGTAACTTCAGAACAACATAGAGGTTTTTTATCTTAGAACAGCAGATTTTGCTTGGGATGGGAAAGAAGTTATTTTAAGTTGATACTTTTTAATTGGTAGAGTGGTGTCCTTGCGGGCTGCTGTGTAACTATTTCCATTAGAATGTCACTATTCTTCGCGATCAAAAACAACCAGAGAAAATGTTAGATTGGGCCTTTTGTGAAGGGCTTTGCGGAGGGTGGATTGGGGGTGAGGAGAAGGACACTCTTGGTTGCTAATGGCTGCCACAAAGATCCCTATCCTCCTCCTCCTCGGACAAATGTTAATTTGCATTACAGAGGCTTTTCCAGTTTGTGTGTATTTGAGGTGGGGTGGTGGCTTTGTTTTTTAACAGGATAGTGAAGCCAAACATTTCATAAAATAAATGGGCTGATTTTAAGGAACTTGAAGCGTTTTCCAGAATGAACCCAGATCGTACAGGAGCTCTCCCTGCTTCGGTTTTATGTGTTGGCTTTGGAAGTGCCTCAGAGTTGAATAGGAACAAAGTCTAATTAGACTGTGTGAAGGCAACTATTCAATGCACGTAAGGCTGATCTCCACTGAGTTGTGTAGGTGGTTCATTTATTATTAATATTATTACTATTATTTTATTTTGGAGAAGGAGGGAAGATGTTTGTCATGTACTGTGGAGGTGTTGCCCCCCCCCCAATAGCTGTACTGTGTGTGACACAGCTGCTGGGTTGAGCTGTCATTAAATTACCAAGGGTTTTCTGCAAGTCCAGATTCCTTTACTCAGTTGTACTCTTCTTGTGAGTGCTGTATGTTGGGACATGGCATAAAAGCTGAGTTTAGATCAAGAGTTGAAGCTTTGTTTTTTTTGTGGGTTGGTTTGTTTGTTTGTTTTTTTCCTCTAGACTTGCCAATGCAGGGAACCTGACCAGTACAGCTATTCTGGACACTTGTACAATCCAGTCATTCTAACCTAGCTCTGTAATTGTTCTGGACTTTATGTCACTTTTATTTCAATGTGGAATGTCCACTTGGGAGAGTGATATCAACGTAGATGTCACTGGTCTTTCTCATTTTGTTCTTCCCCCACCCTTTCCCCGTCAGGCACAGGCGAAGTCTGGAATACAAGGAGGAAAACAAATTATTTTTAAACCTGCCTTTATATAAGTCATTATATTTAGGCACTGTTCAAAGCAGTATCATCCAAAGGCAACTATTATGTTGACTTGGCACGTAAGCAGATCATTAATGTGGTTCACCAGTGATTTCTGAAGCATTATTTCATATTTCTGAGCTTATAAGAGGAGTGCTTTTCCCAACATGGCAGCAGATGAGACTGTATGAATAAGTCAGTATAGACAGTCTGAATTATAGCACTTAATGGTATCCAGAAGTATTTAACTTGCAAGTCTTTGTCATTAAAATCATTAAAATGCCAATCCACATCAGAGCGATCTATGGACTATCAATCTAATATTGGGTAACTTGGAACCCATTACAAATTTCTTAAAATGCTAAAGTGATCATAGACAGAATCACAGGAGTTTTCCACTGTCTCCTTGTTTCTGTCCCCAGCGTGGGTGGAAGAATCATGTCTGCCCTCCACCTCTGACTGATGGACTTTTCTTTCACTACTCAGAACTACTGTTAGAGTGGAAGCTGAAAATGTATCTTCTTAATACAGTTTTGTTTTTTTGTTTTTTTGTGAATAGAGATTGGATTTCAGGATTTACAGTCTAAAGGAGTTTCTTCTACAGAGGTTGCAAGACTGATGTCTGTGTTAAAAAGCTTGTCTAGGTAGGTGACAGCAGAAAAGCCTGTGTGCACACAGAATTAACACTGGACACTTCTGTGGCAGGTCAGAAAGGTGGTTTTTTTATGAATTCAGAGAATCCTTGATGCTCAGGTTGCTTGGGGCATGCAGTGACCATAGTGGATGATACTTTTGCTTGCTTTTCTTCCTCACTTTGTTCCATATTGGGAATTAGTGTCTTATTCTTCTGTGTTTACGTGAAAGACTGGTTTACTGATGATATTTTTTTTATAAATCATTCCAAGCATTTTAAGGCACTGACAATAATAGCAGCATTCTATCTGGTATAGTGTGATGAAACCAGGGCATGAGACTCTAAAAAGATACCTTATTCTTATGCTGGTATATGTGTAGGGATACTCATACTTCATAGGTATGCTCTATGTTCATATGCACACATGAATGCCTAAATTGATTTAACTTTGAACAGCAGTGAATGTTATTTGCATCAGATAAAGGTAGACTAAGCCTATATATAGTTGAGAAGAGCCTGTAAATCTATCGAGGTGTGTGTATGTAATAGCTATTTATATATAAATACTTAACAGCATAAAATCAGTTTTGGTTAAAGATGAAGTTAATAGCTGGAGAATCATGTTGCAACAAATTGTGGCTTCCACTTAAATGCGTTTCTGAGAGTGATGGGAGGAGGGAACATCTGCTGTTTGATCAGATGCTGTTAGTGAGTTGCATATTTGCCTTTATTCTACCAACGTATTTCACCTTTGTATCTGTTAGGTTTCATTTGAATATTGACCTGGGAGGAATTAATGCAACGTCCTTCCTGTCTCCCGTTTCTCTTAGTACTAAGTAGATTCATTCAGCTGACATGTTGAGGGGCAAAATATGTGGCTTGTAATGAGCTGTATTTCCTGAGGCAGTGGAAAGAGGGGTCTCAAAAACTTTCCCCAAGACAAATTAGGAAGTGTGTGTGTGAGAGCGTGGAAGGTAGTGTGGAACTGACGTCTCTGGCTGTTTCACTTGATGGTTTAATTCTCTGCGGTGTCCCAGTAAATTATAAAGCTGAAGAATAACAAAAGTGTATGGGTTGTGTTTTTTTGTTGTGTTTTCTTTTTTTCATTTTTGTCCTTCTTTTCTTTCTAGCCCTCCCAAGCTGGTTGCAAAACAAACACTATTAGGGTTTTGGTAGAACAAAAACATTGGCAGAACACATTTGCTTGTTGTTGGTCAGTTGCCTTTTTTACAAGGTTTTCTGTGTTGTATGAAACAAGAAAATTACTTTCAAGTTGGGCCACTAGCTTAGGCACCTGCTTTTAGGAATGTAGATTCTGCTCACAGGGCCTGAAGACTTACTAAAAACTGACTCATCAAAAAAACTCAGTCCTATTTCATGAGGGGTCTTTCTCTTGATATCTAAATGCTCCATTGTGAAATTTGACTTATTTCAGTCAGGAAACCACAACAATGATAAAAATCAGTTTTGGTTTGGTTTTATTTTAACCTGGGGGGGGCTTTCTCTCTTCAGGTGAGTACAACTACAAGTCGTCTGATGAGGTTTTTTTATTTTTTTTTTCCTCCATATATATTAAAATAAGTCAATCCATCTCGCCTTTGCAGATAGGCTGGGAGACAAGCAGTACATGAACATAAGAAGGGTTACTCAGCATTGCTTAAGGTATCAAGTGCTATAGTGATGGGAACCTCTGTAGATCAGAATCTTTCAGTAGCCTGCAAGCAAGTGACTTCTTACCCAGGGCTGTGTGTATGAAGCAAAGTGACAAACTAGGACAAACGACTTGCATTTTAACAGAATGGAGCCATGCGTGAAACCAAACTTAAAGCATACAAGCAGGGAAGGAAGGAAGGAAGGGTGAGTGAGGCAACTCGGAAGACTTCTGGATGCTTTAAAAATATTATATTATGTAAAACTTGGAGAGGGGTTATTTCTCATGATGTTTTTCCCTGCTTTGCCTTCTGCTCTCCCTGGTTTGTACTTGAAATTCTTAAAAGAAGTGCAGAAAGTCACAGGGCATTTTAAATAGGGTTTGTTGAAGTGGTCAAAATCAGGGAAACAAAGCAAGGTGATTGAGATTTTCATGAATTCATGAATTTCGTAATTCTTTATAGAATTCTGGACAAGTCTTCTATCCTCTGTTGAAATGTGTGATTTTTTTGATTCATTTAACTGAATTCATTGAGTTTGACTTCCCAGTGAAAATGCTATATTACTTTAAAAAGCCGTTCTCTCACGACTCTGCCTATGCACAGCAAATAGAGCTTCATCCCTCCCTCTCTCTACTAGCATTTGATGTGATTAGACTAGATAATCTCCAGAGGTCCCTCCCAACCCCTGTCATTCTGACAGAAAACCCCTGATTTTCTGTTGTGCTGAGGCACCCGGAGTTCTGTGCAGTTTTCCTAAACCAGTTTTTCTGAATTCGCCCAAATTCTTGTTTTCAAATGATTAGCAAGTGGTTGTTTTGAGAACTTCACAGGATGGTTGAGATTGGAAGGAACGTCTGGAGGTCATCTGGTCCAGCCCCCTGCTGGGAGCACAGGGCCACCTAGGTTGCCCAGGAGCATGTCCAGATAGCTTTTTTTTTTTTTTTTTTTTTCCTGTTGTATGACAGCAGCATAATTGTTTTGTCACAACAGCGATGAAAGTAGATTTGTAATTTACCTGTGCCTTCTCATACACCTGACAACATGTACGTGATGGCTTCAGGGATTGCTGAATGCATAACGAGATTGCACTGGTTTAACTCCAAATGTGTAGTCTTTCAGGAATCTCAAACTCATCTAAAGTGTGTGCTTCCCTGTTCAGGGAGGGAAGAGGGAGACAGAGGCTCAACTCGCGTGGCTTTACTGAGGTCCCACTGTGAATCTCCAGTGTTCAGGAGCAGTTTCATCTCCCTTCACACGATCTCTTGGTCTGTCCTCTTGTGGTCAGACACTTCTGCCTTCTTATTACTGAGGAGAGAGAGAGATATAGATAGATAAAACAGACATTGCTTATGCCTGTTCTGCTAATTACCTGGTGAATGCAGTGACAAACTATTCTATGTTGAAAAATGTGAATTTTGACCGTGCTGAATGTCTGGGAAAACCTGGCTTACATATAGGTAGCCATCCTGGCTATTACAGTTTCCTGTTTTGCACTTTTGCCTGCTGCTGGCTTTACAGTCTGGCGTACTTAATAACAGGCCCTTTATTATTCATGCTAGCTGGTGTCAGTGTTAAGTGCTTCCATTTGGATGTAGTAGCCAAAGGAAAAGGCTTTGTCTTTATTAACCTAAAAAGATAATGTAATTACAGTTTCTGTAATGTGTTGTATTAGATTTTTGTCTGGAAAATATTTTATAAATACTCTTAGCTTAAAACTCTGTAGTGTGTGGTATTTTGGGGCAGATGGGTATGAAATTACTTTTTTTTTTTTTCTTTCTTTCTAAAGTTTGCTGTCTAGTTACCTAGAGTGGGAGCAAGCTGTTAGAGCTGCTCATCTGCTTGCAGACCCCTGACCTTGCTGGCCCAAGGCAGCTGTTGGAGGTAGCCAGTTATAAACTACAGTACTCCCAGATGAAGAATTCCTTAATATCTTTGCCAAGGAAAGGTCTAATTTGCAGGTTTTGTTTTTTTTTTTTTTTTTCCCCAGATACTTATGTCGGTGATTAGCATGGTGAGGTTAGGTTGCCAACAGTTACGTCAGTCACAAAGCCCCAGTGTAGTTATATTGGCAGCAAAATGACAGTGATTAATGATACAGCATATTTTATGGGGGGTGAGGGAAGGATGGATGCAGAGGAGCGCTTAAACAAGCTTTTCTGGTCAAATGCTGTTTTGCTGGTATAAACTGCAAGCTATGTTAGAAATCTTTTTCTAGTTTAATGCAATTGTGTGAGCAGAGCACATCTAGTGCATGTTCTGTGTGAGGCAGGACACGTTTTTCCTCGTGGAAAACAGAACATCCTCCGAGTTTCACTTCTTAGCAATAGAAGCTTTCTTTTACTTTTTAGGGGATTAAATAACTTGGAACAGCTGGCAGACCAGGTACTGTTAGCAGTGTTATCAAGAAGCTGTAGAGAAAAGCGAAATATTAAATCTGTTAAAACCCCTTCTTCTAAAAAGCAAGCTGCTGTTAGCAGAAACAGCTGCCAGTAAAGACAATTAGGGCACCTGAAGATGACACATGCTGTAAGCAAAATCACTGCTTGTAGCTTTCCTGGGTTCTGCACCACTGCTTAAGTAATTTTGAATTTTTCAGCTTTCAATCCACTTTTCTCAAAAGAAGCTTGTTTTAATGGTATATGGTAAATGTGTTTAAACACCCCCCTTTTTGTTTTTACTATTGCTGGCTATTTAATATTTTCAAATGTTGCGTCTTTCTAATATATTTCTTAACTTCAAGGAATTAGACTATCTACAAATGTAGAATATAAACTTTAGGTATTTTCCCTAGCAGCAGTGCTGGAGTGAGGTTCTTGCTGAATTTCCTTGTAGCCTTCTACTATGCCAAGGAACTATCCAGACCCTTGGCAGTCCAACCGTAGTGGTTTGTTTTTTTTTTCCTCTGGCTTGGCTATAGGCTTCTTTGAATTTTTTTTTTCTGTGCAGAAAACATCATCTCACATAACTGGCATAAACATTCCAGGGCTATTTACTACAGTTTGCTGGATAGCTCTTCCCTTTGCCCTTGTCCCCACTAGTTTATCAGCTGTAACTCTTGCTCATGGTCAGACCTGGTGTGTCTCTCCCATGGTTTGTGAACTGGGAGCTGTTGAGAACTGGGAGCATTAGTGGCTGGCAAGCTGCTTTAGCTGGAGTCTTGTATTTCTGAATGCAGGCAGGTTTCCAGCACACCTTTGCCTAGCTTCTTCCCTCCCCTGACTTGGGACATGAGGGTTTTCAATCTTCCAGTGTTGTTTGAACCTAAAGGTTTATTATTTCAGGAACTGGGCAGTACTGGTTTCCGACCTGGAATTAAAGGCAGCTAGATTTTCATCTTAAAGACAAGGAGCCCTAAATCTTTGTGCGCTAGCTTTTAGCCTAGAAGTAAGTATAGTCTTGGAAAGCTGCAAGTCCTGGAAGTTTGTCCTTGCAGTCCCACTTCATGACATATTCGGGGCTCGGAGTGTCCTCCATGCTGGGACAACTATGTTTATTCGGTAGCTGGCAGCAGTGGAAAATTTGGGAAGTATTATGGCTGTTCTAGCTAGCCTGCTGCTGACCCTGCCCCGAGCGTGTTGGTGGTCAGGAAATGCTATCTTTTGGTGTCTCAGCTTTGCAAAACCCAAATTTTGAAACTTTGAACTTTAAAATTATGGTGGAGTGAATAATAAGTTGCCTTAATTCCATATGCAGAATCACATAGGCTGGGTTAATAAAAAAAGCTTGCAGATAAGGAAAGGTTACTGAGTAATTCTTTATGGGGCTTGATTCCTCTTCCAGAATCATAAAAAGCTTACAGATAACCGGGGGATCAGATAGATAGATTACAGCCATTTTCTCGTGTTGTAAAACTTCCGTATTCCCGGTAAGCAGTGTAGGAGGATATCTCCTGCTTCCTTCCAGGCAGTGTGGTTGCCAAGTGCTGCATGAACTATCAGGTTTCTATCTGTGGGCTGAAGCCTTCATACAAAACCCTCCAAAGCCTTGATCTCGGGAATATGAGAGAATGGTTTGACGTGAGATTCTGCAGATGTTCTGGCACAGGGCTGGGGCAGCTGCTTTTGCCTCATCCTGCAGTTTTTTGGGGTTTTGGGGTTTTTTTTTTGATATCTCTCTGCTCACATATGAGGGCACCCTCGTTTTGTGCTTTTAGGAGGCAGAAGGTGCGTCTGTGGCTTCTGTGCCTGTCCCCGGCCGTTCACTGTCAGCAGTAGTTTGGCACTTCCCTTGGCTGCGATGAGCGTGATAGTGCTGGCATGTGCCCCCTTCTCAGCTCAGGTCCCTTTGCCCTCTGTCCCCTCACCGCAGTGGTCATCGGTTCTCACTCAGGGCAAGCTGCCTCTGGCCGAGTGACTTAATGCCCTTTCACCATGGTGTGGTAACATGGGTTGACATGGTGTTGAGGGACATGGTTTAGTGATGTTTTTTTTTTGGTCAGAGTTAGGTTGGTGGTTGGACTAGATGATCTTTGAAGGTCCCTTCCAACCTAGATGATTCTGTGATTCTAATGGCATGTGCTCTCTCAGAGCTGTCTTGGTGCCATCCTGCCAGCAAACCTTTTGTCCTGACAGTCACCCCTGTGGCTTTATTTGTCTAATACTTGCCTCTCAGCTGGTAGCCTTCAAGAGTCTTGTTCTCCACCTTTTAGCTAGGAGAAGCTGAGGCTTGACATGAGGATGTGGCTTGCCCAAAGGAATTTTTTTCCTGAGTGGCAGCCCAGCGCCCTCCATGATAGTACTACTTCTGCTGACAAGGTTTTACAGGCTTAGGTATGGAAGGAGAAAAATTGCACTGATACCAGTTTACTTGCAGACAGTAGACTTCTTTGGATTAAAATGCTCCTGGGAATGGAGCTTTTAGACTTTATTGGTAAACCAGCTGTTGTCTGGAAGGTTGTTGGCTTCCAACCACGATAACGTGTGTTACCTGTTCCAAGTGTGCCTGCTAGTTCAGGGGAATGCTGGTGCTCCTAATGCCTGGTCTTCAGTTGAACCAGGAGTTGTTCCTTTGGCTCCATAGAGTATTCTCTGGATGAAAATATTTGTAAAAGAAAGAGACCGTGTAAATGCCTTTGTAGTCCAGTCCCGGTTTTCAGAAGGCCGCTAATGGCATGCTGGAGTTAAACCATGTTTCACTGGACAGTGGAAATCTGGCAAATCTTAATGTTTGTTTCTGGTTTGTATAAACTTGGCTTGGAAAGCTGTATCATCTTTAAACACTTTCTCTGTCCAGAACTGTAGTTTGAGGACACTTCATGGAATTTAACATATATCTTTCACTCTGCTTTTTGGTATTTTAGAGACCTGATGAAGATACAGTGTATTAAAAGGTCATTTAAAGGCAAAAAGAGTCCTTTGAGTTTTGGCAGTAAGACAAAAAAGAGGAAAGCTAGAGGAATCATTTTCAAAAAAAGTAAGGCACGCATCTCATGAAATGCATTGAAATGTTTTCAATATTGGCAAACTGAAGAGGGTATTTTTAATTCAGGTGTATAAATGGTGGGTGGGGGACTAATCTGGGAAAAGATTTAATTACTTATTTTAACAGCTTTCCTTTTTTGGTTTAAGTTTCATCAGTTTATTCTGCTTTGCTATGGCTTTACCTATTAACACTTTTATCAGTGAATAAGTAATTTTTCCTTCTCGGATTTTGTTGTCTTTTGCTTGGGTGAAACATTCTGCTTTAAAGCTGGAGATCTTGAGCTGTAATTTAACATCTTTACTTAATCTCTGATAAATGAGGTCTGGGCCACAGTCTTTAGAAGTGGTTTAATGCAGCTGATGTAACTGTGCTGGTGCATGCTCTTGGCAAAATGAATCATTTCGAGGAGCAGGGGCTCCGCATAAGCTGAGCATAACTGGAGTGCATTTGGTGGGGTTCCCTCCTTAAAAATACCCCGTTGGAGCACCGCTCCGGCTGGGGCTGACAAACCCCCTTCTAAATCCATGCAGGCTGTGCCGTTCCGTGAAGGCAAAGCACATCTTGCATTTTATGAGCTTTACTAAAAAAATTTTGATGCCTGAGTGGTGATGGATATTTTGTCTTTTTCTTTCTAACGGTTTTGCTTTATGCTGCAAATGTATGTTCTAACTACTTTTAAAAAAAAATATAAATAAATAAAAAATCCCTGAAAGTGACATGTCAGTAAATTTTTCCCGTCTCACCTGTGAAGGAAGTTCCTCCCGCCCTGTGCTGATGAATTGGAGGGAAATGCTTTTTTCAGCTGATAAAAAGAAATGAAATTCCATGCCCTTCCCAAAGGAGGCATTCAACAATTGGACAAGTGGCGTGGGACCATGTGTTGGTTTGTAAAAGGATATAGTTTGTAAAGATGTTTCCTTTGATGCCTGTGATGAATATGGATGTGTTTCCGTTGGAGAGGGTTTTGATTAAATTATGCAATTAGAGCTGACCAGACAGATCTAAATATAGGAAGAGGTTTCAGTTATCCTGCCTTTGTGAGTATTAACACACCCACACAGATGTGTGTTTGTTATTGTTGTAAACAACACCTGTTTTCTAAAGACAGTTCAAAAAGTCAGGAAAGGGAATGGTCTTTGTGGAAAAAGGGAGTTATACAGGAGTTTTTTGATGAAAGGGGAAAAAAAAATTATCTGTTTTCCCCAGCTTTTTGACTTTTTATGAAAAGGACTTCCAACTTAATTTAATAGCTAGACTAATCGTGGCATCTTTGTGGGTATCCCATTGTCACAAAGCCATAACCAGTGCTCCAGACTGGTCTATAGGTTGTTCTGCGTTTTTCAGGATTTGGCCTGTGTCATCTAACGATGCCCACTGAGCTCCTTGCCCACTCCTGAGTGCTGCTGGTGCCTGGTGGGACGACCCCACAGCACAAGCAGGGTGGATAAACCTCCCCCAAAGATGGACAATGAAATACCCACTGTGATGGCTGGTAGTTTGGATCAGTCTCTTGATGTCTGTTTCTTTGAATGATTTTTTCCTCTGGAACGTTTTGTCGTAATTTGAGGATGGCTTTAAGAGGTGTTCAGCTTAGAGAGTGTGTGAAAAATGAAGAGTCCCCTCCTTTACGGAAAAAAACCCACCTCATGAACACCAGTCTGCGAAGTTTTGTGGCTCACAGCGATGCATTCATCTTGCAGGTTATTTTAGTGAAGTTCATAGTTTTGTAATCCCATGTGTGCCAGAGTTTTGACCGAATCATCAAATTACAGTTCCTTCCTGACTTGAGTTAAAATGGTAAGTTGCAGTTTTAGACAAATTCTTTGATAACGCATCTGATTCAGTCCAACCGCTTGCCGACACCAGAAGGGATTGATTTGTCCCACCTTGACGGGTGTTTTAACTTGTCCTACTTGTACTAGCCATGGTGTGCAGCAGGCTTACCCGTTACTTTGACCAAGTAACTTGGCAAACTTGGTGTTATTTTTTTCTCTGGACTCTTGGCAAGTCAAATTAGCACGGTGAGGAGACCAGCGGGCATTAAAGGAAGAGCTGGCAGTTTGTGACTTGGCGGGGTCTCATGTGCATCTGAAGGCAGGAATGGGTAAAAATTCAGTAGGGCAAGCTAGAAATTTATTCTGGTTTTTCAGTATTGGTGAAAACCGTACCATTTGAGGATCTGGTGGTCATTCAAGAGGCTGTATGTGTTGGTGTTTCTTGTAAACAAGGAGGAGCTGTGCTTTAGTGAAGGTGTAGATAAGACTTGCAAGATGGGGTCTTCAAATTTCTTTTCAGGACTACAGTTTTTAATATTTCAAAACAGTTGCCGAGGCATTGAGAAGAAGCATTCTTAATCAGAAAAAGGGCAAATTTAATTGTTGATGCATCTCTTAAAACAGGGAAAGCACCTTTGGCTTTTCTCCCAATTATGTATTTGCTTACAAAGACCATTTTAGTGCCATTCTAGTAGGGTTGTAACATGGGTTTCAGTTCCTAATGTGTATGGAAACCGGGTATTTTCTCTGGAGAAGCAACAGTGAAGTTATTGTAAGTCTTTCAAATCTAGTCACTTCAATTTGAGAAGGCAAAGTACAAATCCAGAAAACCTGTAAGAATTTGCTGTTGTTTTATTCTTGCAGTCATGATAATCAAGACTTCAAGGGGAAGGATCAGTGCTGTGTCTGCCAGAAGCTGAGTGGGTAGGCGAGTGATAGAAAAGCTGTGGCTCATTGTAGAAACTGGCTGGACACTGTGTACTTGGTTTGAGCCGTGGTGAGCTTTGGAAAGGAGCTGGCAGATGATCATAGTGTAAGGTTATTTCTTCATGCTCTGGAGTAACTGAACAGTGGTGGTTTTGTTGTTTGGGTCGCTGTCGCCCTCCTTCCCTCCATCAGGAAAGGCCAGATTGGCCCTGCCATCTTGTTTTGAGCAAGTGGTGAATCTGTTCTTTGGTCAGACTTGGAACTCATGGATTTGATTTGGCTTATCAAATAAGCTGGAAGCTGTGCGAGTCCTCATTAAGGCAAATACTACTACCCTATTGAGAACAGCTAGGTATTTCTTGGTATTTCTTACAAGCAGCTGTACAGGGCTTCTGTTTTAGTTAGCTGGGGTGCAGTTGGAACCTACTTCTGATGCGACACTCTTGCTCTCCTACCATCTGCTGAACTAAAGGGTGCACACTGGTGTCTAAAACTATTTCCTCTGTGAGCTGAACGATGATATATGGGAGGTTTTCTTGGAAGGACGGTCCCTCAGCCAAATAGAGTGAGCAATGGTCCTAGAGGAGGTTTCACAGGTTGGGGGTGTTTTGGTCTGTCTCAGGATCCAAGACAGAGAGGCTACTTTGCAGAACAGGTTAGAAGTATCCTTCTCACTCTTGCTGGGCTGAAGTAATAGAGTCTAATGAAATGTCAGGAAAAACCCTACCTATTCCTGTTAAGTATCCTGAAGTATTTTCAGCAGCAGTGTGCTCCTCTTTCTTGAACAGTATGATACCTATCAGAAATTAACACAGGATTGCATATTTAAGTGTTTTCTTGAGGTTTTTTGTACTGTGTGAAGAAGGCATATAAAAGAGTTAATTTTTACTTTTCCTTCTTTCTCCTTGTCCTTTCCAGAAATCTAAGGGAAGCCAAGTTAGGTTCTGTATAAACTCTCTAATGAGTTCTACAGCACTTTGAAATGAAACTTGCTTTCTTTTTGCATGTGTATTGTAAAGCCACCAAGGCTTCTACCGGATTTCCATGCATTTTTCCAAGATGAGCAAGACCTGATCTTCTACCATATGAAAGTGCAAAGAAAGAACCCTTTGATTAAAAACAGAGTCATTCAGCAGAAGTCTCTGGACTTTTTGTTTTACAAGTCACATCGCTTGAAGAAAGAAATCGAAACTTCTTGCTGCTTGCTCCAAGAATAGGGAGCCAGAGGAAGTTAGTGCACAATCTGTTGTAACACATTCTAGCGTTACAGCTGCTTAGACTGCATGCTTTTTAGTAATACAGGGAAATAGTTCTTGCAGGAGTAAAATGACAGCTCCCTGGCTTCTACGCCAAAATCTGATCTTGTTTCTTTTTTTAAAGAAGGTCTAAATACTGTAATGAGTACAGGACTTGCTGAAACGACGTGTCTTTGAGAGAAGGTAAATGACTAAATATTTTTCAAGCAGCAAATTAAAATCTCTCTGCTGATATTTCTCTGCATATTGTCAATAAGTAATGGGTGCTGGAGGGGTTACATTGAATGAAATAAGATTGACTACATTTAAAAAATGTAGTTGAAGACCAGACAGTTTTCTCTATTAACAATTATGTAGATTCTCTTCACTGTGATTCTTTCCCTGTTTTATGTGTAACTGTGCCGAGCATGTATTAAAAATGTTTAATAGGATCCTTTTTGCCTGCATCCCTGAGCCTGTAATACAAATAATGAAATTAGTAGAAGAGTTAGAGTCGCCTCTTGTTTGCCTGAAACTTGACTAGGAGTTGTTTCACTTCTTTCCCCCGGGGAGAGCATCATCTAATTGTCCTAACTCTTTCTCCACCCACCAAAAACAGTCATTTATGCAAAGTGGGGTAGTTTCCTATGGGATCCCCTGTGGGAATTTGAAAACAGTCTCATTGCATATTTTACTGTCTGCTTAGTGTTGCTGACAGAGTAACTATCTCTTTGAGGGCTAGGAAAATAGAGCTTCTCTCTTAGGCGTTTTGCCTTAATACGTTTAAATACAAGGCTGGCTAAACAGTGATATATATATATATATATAATGCTCGCTTGTTTCTTATAAGTTTCTCACAAGCTGTGAGCAGGTTTGTATGGTTGGTCCAAAAATTACACAAAAGACAGCAGCGCTGAAGGGAAGACAAATAAAGAAGCATTGGGATTTAAAAGAAGTTTGTTGATTCCAACTCATCAATCAGCAGACAGAAGGCATAATAAAAAGCACGTGGGTTTTTGATGTGTACAGAGTGGCCGATAAGTGGGTAACGACTCCATTTCCTTTAAACTGATTCCAGGCTGAATTTTGGAGGGTGTCCTGTTGCTTGGCCTAGGTTTCTGTTTCACCCATGCCTCGGGAATAAACATACCCTTCAAGGTCTGGTGGTCACTCGGCCATTGGAAATGGAAACCGACCCCCACTTTCCCAGAAGGTCCCGCGTGTTTGGGGAAGAAAAGGCGCAGACTTTGTCATCTGCTGACTCGTGGTTTAATCTTTATTTTGCACTTCCAGCTGATAAGACCACTTTGTAAAAAAAGTAATACAGGAAATGATGCACTGTAAAAACCGAGAGTGTCAGAAAGGGAAACGGAATGTACTGGCAAGGGCTCAGCGCTGCGGACATGCTCTCTGCTTCTTGGAAACTAAAATCTCCACCTACGCTGCTTTTTTTTTATTATTTTTTTATTTTTTTTTTTTTAGCTTAGTACTGCTATTGGAGCTTAGTGTGAGTAGCATACAGCAGCCTGTGGAGTTTTCCTCCCCTGTTTTCTTTATCTTGTGGCTTGTTCAGAACTTGGAATGTGCTTAGATTTTGTTTAGGAAGGCAGGACTTGAGCAGGAGTCCCTGGGCTGGAAGCTGGTGGCTGGCTAGGTCCTGCTCAGCTGCATGACATCCAAGCATACTGGAAGCATACTGGTACTTCCCGTTCATTTTATGCTAAGAATTGCATTTGAAGTAATTTTTGAAGCATACTGTGAAGTACTGGACCTAATGCTACCCTGCCCGCTCACAACTTATTGCCTGCCACAGTTGTTGCTACAGAGATGCCAGCTGTTAAGATGCTACCTTTTGATTGTGATGGTGAAAAATGTTTTGGAGTCTGTGATTGTGTGAGTGGAACATGTTTGTTGCAGGATTTGATCTGTTCCTGTGCTCTGACTACTTGGGGCTGCATCTGAATGCCATCTTGGTCTTTGCAGAGCTTGTGCACTAGCTCATGTATTTTTTGTTGTGTTTTCGGGCATTGGTATAAACATACAGTCTAAGTAAGGATATTTTTTCTTCTTTTTCACAGCAAGTAGGTTGGCCACTTATTTTCAAAGTAGGTTGGTAGGAATGGGTTGTGCCTAGGTAGAAACATGTCCACATTCATTATCAATGTTGAAAGAAATTTGGATTGAGACTTAGACTTGGTACTTCCTTTTTTTTTTTTTGTTAGAACTTCAAGTCTTTTAAATATTTTTTGTTTAATTGGAATGGATGTGAAGTAGAAAGCTTGACTTGATTACTTGGTAGGGATACCACTGGAACTTTGAACTTGTGTGGAACTTGTGTCATTTGTTTGAAAGATACAGAAAATATATTTAGAATATTGATTGAGATACAGACTATATGTGAGTTGAGAATAACTCTGTCACAAACACATTTGAAGCACATGTACTGGGGTTCTGCTAATACAGTTCTTAAATTAGCACAACATTTTAACTTTACAGTGTGTGTAAGGATAGAGTGTACCTGGGATACAGACAGTGATGGTAACGGAGTTTCAGTTTACTTAACAGTATAGCATATGCCCAGGTAACAAAATAAATTCCTAAATTTGCCCCAGGCTCAGGCAAATCTTCCATTGCATTGACATTATTACTTCAAATACAATTCTTAGCATAAAAGGAAGGGGAAGTACCAGTATGAAGTGTGGGTAGACACAGTCTGTGTCTTAGTCCATAATCATTATTCACATAAATATAGTTTATGCATTCCGCCTAATAAAACTGAACCTTTGCACTCAGATAATTGTTTTAGTGACAAATTAATTTGAATCAAGTGGATGGTTTTCAGCTTAAAGTACTTCAAGTACAGTGGTATGCTATGAAACCATTACAGCGTGTGATAGTTGAGGGTAAGTGTGGCATAGCATCTACCATTTTAAGATCTGCAATCTTTTCTTAGTATAACTATGACATTCTGTTGGATGCGGGTGTGCTGACACCTATTCTGTGTGTGTATGGCTTGGTGGGTGGTTGGGTTTTTTTGTGCCTTTCTGATGACAACAAAAACATTCATATCCTTTTCCCCTTCCCCCTTCCTCTGCAACCTGTTGGTATCCAGTCCAGGATACGTTTCCTGCCTATCTTCACGCTCTGTTTGAAAATCAGTGGTTTAGTGCTCTTTGTCTCATTTTTCCCCTCCCTGCCAGTGCAAGGTCTCTCTCCTACTTCCCTCTGCAGAGCCTTTTCCCTGATCTCAGCCTGGGCAAGGAGGAAACTTGCTGTTCACAGCAGGGGCTTCTTCATAATGTGGAGTTCCTCCCCTTCTTCACCCATTGCTTCATCCCCGTTCCACATCTCCCAGCTCAAGGACCACGGTGCTGTCTAAAATACTCTTATCAGGACTTCCTCCTCCTTCCCACTCCTTCATATGTCCTTGAGTACGTCAGGCAGGCATTGCAGTGGGAAGGGTCAGGACGTAATCGGTGAAGTAAGTTCAATGGTATCTTTCTCTCACAGTCTGCTTATGGGCTGCACGGGCTTTTTGGTGGGGTGGGGAGATGGAGTTTTCTTTCTGATGTGAAGATAAGTGATGGCAAGGGTCTTTCTAGTTTCCTTTCTTCTTTTTTTGGTTTGTTCCTCAAAGTAAGCCGGAGGGTGAAGCTGAGCTGGTTTTGTTTCAGAACATGGTGTGCACAAGTCCAGTACAGTGATTTTTTTCGAGGTGCATGACTGGCAGTTTGGAGAGGGCTGTGTAGCACAATTCTGTTGGGGCATATTGCTTCTAGCTGCTCTCTCAAATGAATTAAATAAATAAAAAGCACTAGTAATTTTGCACTGGTTTTTTGGGATGTTTTGCTGGTTAAGGTTGCAACAGCTGATAGGCAGAGGGGGTTGATCTTCACACTTAATAGTGAAAGATGAAATCTCAGGGACTGTTACAGGCTAGATCTAAGGTGAACTACATTTCTGATACAGGATCCTTGCCCTCTTTTTTTTTTTTTTTTGGAGTATGTGTGGGGAATACAGCCGTGTCGTCTTGTGTTTTGGCTTTTTCTTTCTCGTGGTACTAACTGAGGCCATGCTTGGGTACCGAGCAGAAGCTGAAATTGATTGTTGAAGCTGGCAAATGCAGCTGTCCCCCCTTGATGCGTGGCACAAAAATCACTGAGGCCACAAAGCAAATTGGATGAGTGAACTGAGCTGATGGGGAATTGTCCCACCACTTACCTCTACCTCTTTCCCTCTCCCCCCTTCCCCAGCCTCTAGGTTTTGATTATGCTGTGTCACTATTTTCCAGGGTGATCACCTCATTTATTGAGGGCTGTTTCAGGGAGAGGGATATATAGGGTTCAGCAGCAGGCCCTGCTGCTTAAAAGTCTTCATTAGATGTGCCTTGGGCCCACTTCTGGGGGCTGTCAACACTTTGTTGTTGTGGTTTTTTGTTGTTAGTTGGTTTTTGGTCACGCAACCCTTGCGGTTTGGGGGAGATGTTTTTAAGTGCCATATCTTAATTTAAGAGGTGAAATAATTTTTTTTCTCTCCCTCTGATACTCTTCTGCAGGTTCTCAGTTGGAAGGGTTTAGAACAATGAGAACGTCACGTCTATCAAGGGGGGATGTCAGCACTGCTTTCCTGGGACTGGAGGACTGAAAAGAAGAAAGGACCAGAATTATTGGAGACAGGCTGCTTTTGAGTACTGACACAGTCTTCTGTACCCTGTTGGTGTTGGAAGAACAGGACAGTCTCTTCTGCTTGGTTCTGTGGTGTCACCACAGTGGTGCCACCATGAACGTGACGAGTTTATTCTCCTTCACCAGCCCAGCAGTGAAGAGGCTGTTGGGATGGAAGCAGGGGGACGAAGAAGAAAAATGGGCAGAGAAAGCTGTTGATGCATTAGTGAAAAAACTGAAGAAGAAAAAAGGTGCTATGGAGGAGCTGGAAAAAGCGTTAAGCTGTCCCGGTCAGCCCAGTAACTGTGTCACAATTCCTCGTTCCTTGGATGGCAGGCTTCAGGTTTCCCACCGGAAAGGGCTACCGCATGTAATTTACTGTAGAGTGTGGCGCTGGCCGGACCTGCAGAGCCATCACGAACTGAAACCACTGGAATGCTGCGAGTTTCCCTTCGGTTCAAAACAGAAGGAGGTTTGCATCAATCCCTACCACTACAAGCGGGTAGAGAGCCCTGGTAGGTTCTTCCTTGTTTTGTACCTTTACACCTTATCTGAACAATGCAAAGTATGGCAATTAATCATGTGACTCATCAGCTTAAATAAGCAAAAGCGGCTGTTTGCACATGTCGGATTCTTCCTCTGCAGTTTATCTGGATGTAAGCGTTAATTAGCAGTTCTCCCTTCCACATGGTGAATGCTTCACTTGTGTAAACCTTTTATCCCTATACCCATAGTCTCAGTGTGTGCCTCAAGCTGCTGGGCCTGGTACCCCCTGGTTTTGTTGCTGACCACTGTCGCTCAATTAACTTGTTTTTGACTGAATTGTGCAGATCAGTGGATCTAGATGAAACATTGTAGCATAATGTAAAGGGTTATTGCAGCCTGTACATGAAAGCCATTCTGTGGTTGTGGCATTCTTGTTCTTCTTATTGCTATTTCCAAGTTATGTCACTTCTATCGCTTTTGTTTCTTCATCCCATAGAAGATAACATTGTCTCTGAAATTTCCCACAATTTTTGGCCTTTTGAAAAGACTGTGACTGTAGATAGCAGAATATAATCCCCTCAATTTAAAGCATTGATAGCAGTGCTCAGTTGTACATGAAGTTTTACTGTCAGCTGTTCTGTAGGTGTAGTTTGCTTACCTGTTACCCACTGCCCCACTTCTCTTTTGAGGTACAACCCGTTCTCTCTGTCCAAAGGCCAAACCTCTTTTTGATAAATCTGTGCTTAATTTTAGTTCTGCAGGTTTATTACCAGGGCATACTTCCAGGAACTAAGATGAAATGTGCTTGGATGTATCTACAGTAGTCTCCAGCTACTTGAGAGGTTGTACAGGGACATCCACAGAAATGCCCTGCGGGCATGGGTGGACTTCCCTGGTTTAAATTTCAGAAGTCCATCTGCGTTAGGGATTTCATAAACTGTGAAGCTGTCTCTGCAGAATGGCATGGACAGCTCAAAAACACTACAGTAGAAATCAAGTTGTTGTAAGATTGTTTTTCTGTGGATGGAAATTGCATTTGTCTTGGGTCTGCAACACATAAGTGCATATCTAGATGTTAAATATTTCCCTTTGGTGTGTTAGTATTAACTTGGAAATCACGTGAACGGCAGAGGTAATACCTATGTATGTATTTATGCAGCACAGGCTCGAACAAAGGAGCTCTCTGCTGGAAAAAACAGTTCTTTAAAAAAAAAAAAGTTAAAATTCTTAACAATTCTGTGTTAAGTAGAAGTGGAATAGTAAAATAGTTGTGTCCCTGTACTGCTAGCTCTCTCCATGTGTCTGTGCTAGCTGCTGCATTCAGTATTCCAAAATACTTTAAATTCCTGAAAGACATCTGTTTCTGTCAGATTGAGTAACAATTGGGCTCTTACTGTTACTGTAATGTCAAATGACATGTTCTAACTCATTTTGCTTTAATCTTGGAAACAACTACTGAGTTTGAGAACGTTCTCATTTGGACCATATTTAAAAGTTGGTATTTGTAAATGTCCTGACATTCAATGAGATGGGCAAGATAAAAATAGAATAAAACTTCCAAAAGGTGTCTAACTAAAATGTACATTTTAGCTGAGTGCTGCTAAGTAGTTTAACTGGTTGGAAGGCTGGATTTTGGGTGTTAAGTCCTTTTATGAATTTTTGTATTTGGGAAACGGAGCAAAAAGTTATTAACTGTCTACCTGAATTCTGGATTGCTCTTCAATTGTTTTTGGATGAGAAAAAAATCTCTACATTCATGTAGCTGCAGAATTTTTGCTGGAAAAAAAATCCAAACCAGTAACTTAATCAAGTGGGATTAATTCAAGGTAGAAATAAAATGCTTCCCTTTTTGTCCAGCCAGTGCCCTTCTTTGGGAAAAATTAGATATTCTTGGCTATGGGCAACTAAGAGGCAAGTGGGCAATTTTTCTTGTAAACATGAGGGCTGTGGTCAGTTTGACAGAGCTGAGAGAAGTATTCAGTCTTTCATAAGCTCAATGTGCTGCTCTAACCACTGTAAATATTCTGGAGGTAGCTGCTGACCAGGAGCTGGTGTTCCCTTCTTCCACTTACAACGGGGGTGGGGGTGGTACCCACTGTGGTTTTACTGAGGTCTCTGGCTGGGTATATAAAGGAGGAGGGTTTTATATTTAGTCAGCCGTAGATCTGCCACTGTTTTGAGGGATATTGCATGGAGATGAGGGGGAAGGTATGGCTTTTGGAAGCAGATGGTAGGTGAACTCCTGTTTGGCTTGGAGAGCTGTGTTTTGTAACTCATGACATCTTTTTTTTTTTTCCCTTGTTCTTGCTGTTCTCAAAGTGTCATCTTTATCTTCATTTCCTGACAGTCACTCCCAAATTCTGCTAACCGTTTTTTCCCATTTTTGCCAGGACATTAAAACACCATTATTGCTGCATAAGTGCTTATGCTTTGAGATTAATGGGTAGTGGGAATTCACATATGAGTCACTGTTTCCAGGAGTCTATGGACTTGAGAAGACAGGTTTGTGTTTCCAGGGCTACCATCGCCGACAGGAGGGTTAGAAATATATTTTTCTCTTGACAAAACAAAAATCGGAAGCTCAGATTGTGTATGATGCGTGTTTTGTGTGCAAGGGGCGTTGTGAAATTCTGGCTTTGCTTGACAGTGTGGTCTGTGTTTGACTGCTTTATGCAGACCCAGTTGCTGGAGAGCTGATGGGGGATGCGTGGGATGGGATCTATACGTTCACTCTTTCTGCTGGTTGTTGCGTGGTTTGTTTCGATGTTGTGTAAGTTTTGAGGAACGGGTTAGCGGCAAATCCTCATATATGTAAAATCAGGGTAATGCTTGATGTTGAGAAATCAGTGGATGCGTCTCGGTTTTCATGGTGCCAGAGGGATGCATGGATTTTCTACCCAGATACCTGATTCCATCCTTGCTGTTTAGCTTGAGAAAATAAGCTTGGAAAAGAGGAGAACTGGGGTGCTGTAGTGTGTCTGCTGGCTACAAAGCTATACCTGAATCCAAACATGGGATTTTTCTGTTGGCCAGGCTAGATAGGAACCAATTGTAAACAGAATCACAGAGTCACATGGAGTTGGAAGGGACTTCTGGAGATCATCTAGTCCAACCTCCCTGCCAAAGCAGGTCCGTTCAGAGCAGGTTGCACAGGAACTTGTCCAGCCAGGTTTTGAATGTCTCCAGAGAAGGAGACTCCACCACCTTCCTGGGCAGCCTGTTCCAGGGCTCTGCCACCCTCACAGCAAAGAAGTTCCTCCTCATGTTTAGGTGGAACTTCTTCTAGTCAAGTTTGTGCCCATTTCCTCTTGTCCTATCCCTGGGCACCACTGAAAAGACGGGCCCCATACTCTTGAAACCCTCCCTTTAAGTATTTATAAGCATTGATCAGATCCCCCCCTCAGTCTTCTCTTTTCTAGATTAAAGAGAACCAAGTCCCGCAGCTTCCTCTCATAACGGAGATGCTCCAGGTAGTCATCTTTGTGGCCATCTGCTGTACCCTCTCCAGCAGTTGCCTGTCCTTCATGATCTGGGGAGCCCAGAACTGGTCCCAGTGCTCCGGATGGGGCCCCACCAAGGGCAGAGTAGAGGGGCAGGATGACCTCCCTGGACCTGCTGGCCACACTCTTCCTGATGCACCCCAGGATGCCATTGGCCTTTTTGGCCACAAGGGCACATTGCTGGCTCATGGTCATCCTGTTGTCCATAAGAACTCCCAGGTCTGTTTTCTCAGAGCTGCTCTTCAGCAGGTCAGCCCCCAACCTGTACTGGTGCTTTGGAGTTATTTCTCCCCAGGTGCAGTACCCTACACTTGCATTTAACCCTACACTTCATTTAACTTGAAATGTTAAATTTCATCAGGTTCCTCTCTGCCCATCTCTCCAGCCTGTCCAGGTCACACTGGATGGTGGCACAGCCCTCTGGTGTGTCAGCCACTCCTCCCAGTTTTGTATCATCAGAAAGCTTGCTGAGGGTACACTTCATCCCCTCATCCAGGTCATTGATTAATATATGATTAATATATTGAAGAGGACTGGACCCAGTACTGACCCCTGGGGAACACCACAGCTGAGAGGAGGCGGAAAACTGCCGATGGTCTCTAATAGGGAGCATCCCAGGTGTCCCTGAGCACAGGCTGCAAGGAGGGGACCATGGCATCTGGCAGGCACATCAGTGGGACGTGGTGGTACCACGTTTGGGCTTAACCTCACCTAGAGGTTCAGCGCAGGCATGGGCTGCCCGTCTCGCCCTGCGGTGAGTCGATGAAGAAAACTGAGCAGACAGAAAACTACGTTTTGGCACGGTTAGCTTGGCAAGCTTGGTGCCCCGGCTGCGGGGTCGGATGAGGGCAAGGCAGCGTGAGGGGCACGGGGTGGAGGCGAGAAAGGGGTGGCCTTCCTGTGATGGTGGGACACTGGGGTCAGCCTGGTTGTCCGCCAGCTGCCCCGCAGGTGACGGAGACACGATCGGTGGCGGGATGCACAAACAGCCCCTGTGCCAGCACAGCTGCTTGCGGGGCCTCCTGCTGAACCAGATCACAGTCGCTTTTTTCCCCCCTCCCCTGCTGTGTTATCTTCCAGGCTGATCAGAGCAGCGCTCACAGCCTGGCTGCAGGAACATCTGTACCAACATAGCCCTGTGAATGACAGAGAATCATAGAATAGTTTGAGTTGGAAGGGACCTTAAAGATCATGGAGTTCCAACCCCCCCCCGCCATGGACAGGGACACTTCCCACTGGACCAGGTTGCTCAAAGCCCCATCCAGCCTGGCCTTGAACGGTTCCAAGGATGGGGGATCCACACACATGGGGTGGGGAAATGATAGGAGAATATAGAGGGTGTTTTCTTGCTGAGAATGGGAATACAACCTTGTAGTCCACCACCAGGAAGAAGTATCTCCTTGAAACGTGTCACAGTAGCTCACTGCTGCTGTTCTGTGTGCCTGTTGTGTGCAGAATAATTTCTGGTGCAGGATAGTTACTGCCTGTCAAATTTTTTCTCTTGGCAAGACAAAGCAAAGCTTTTAGTTAAGGAGGAGAGGGTCTGAATTTGCCTTTTTCGAAGCTGGCACGCTCAGCTGAATTGGTGTGCTCACTTGGCTGAATCTGCTTTTTCTCCTCAGTTTTTATTTTCCAGTTTAGAGATATCTGGAAATCAGGCTCACACCTGGTTTGGGACTGTCCTTCATTATGATCAAGGCTTGGGAAATAATGAGGCGTAGAGCATTCACAGAGGCTGTGAGGAAGAAGTGAACAAGGATGTTTCCTAATCTCTCTCTTTTTGAAAATGCCACAAAGGACCACTTGGGTTTTGCTGATGAGTGTGTGAAATGACAGGAAGTTGCTCCTGAGATACTTCCTTCCCTTCTGTTACTCCTTTGGTTTCTGTGGAGATACAGCCTCTCTCACTTCCCTCTGTCCTCAGTTATACCAATGGGATCAGGTGAAGGATGTCATCCCATATTTAGGGGGGGAAAAAAAGTTGTTTTTTTAAAGCCTGGATCCTGTTTGCTGTAACATCAAAACAAAAGGAATGGGATGACATCCACACAATGGATTGACGCTGCTATTAAAATAATAATAATAAATCACACCCCTAGTGTGGCTTTAGAGGAGGAGGTTCAGTTCTTTTTGCCTTAGCTAAAGGGAAGGAAGGAAGATGAAGGAACTGGGTATTTCATTTTATTAAAGTACTGGTGAACACCAGCTCTCGGTTCCATCTGATGCAGAATTGTATTAATTCAGCTCTACGAAGCGTCCCTGCCCATCGCGTTAAAGAGGATTTTAGTTTATAGTATGTTATAATAGAGGAGGGGAAAGAGGAAGGAACGTCTTTCTTAAGCTTCATGTGTGGAAGTGTTTGAAGGTGAGAGTGTCCAGAATCTGCTGATACCCCCTCAGGGGTCAGGCTTGCGGAAGCTGACTCTTCATTGATCCGAGTGAGCTTCAGCCTGCCTCGGGTGGTGCGGTTGTTGACATCGATATTCCTTTCTGGAGGTGCTTGCTGATCCTCCACTGCACTTGAAGCATGCGGTGCCAGGGGGTGCTAAAAAACCGGTCAGTGCAGAAGCAGCCCATCTGTCTTCTGAAATACTATAGTTGCATGGATTAGCCCGTTAGCACAGCCACTTGGAGGCATAAAATAAAGACACTGGTTCAGTTTTGGGTTTGGTTTGTTTTTGGTTTGGTTTTTTTTCAATTACCAATAAGAAAAGGCTGGGTGATTTTTTTTTTTTTTTTTTTGCTCCATTTAACTTTTTCTCTTCTTTGGAGATCGGGTAGCAGTCTGCTCTACATCCAGGGGCTTTATGAAGCTGGTGGTGCCCATGTTTCACCCAAACCAAGGGATGAGCAGCAGTTGCTTTTTTATGATGCAGACAAATGCACTGTCATGAACAGTTGAATTTTCAGTTCTGCCTAAAGACCATGATGTTCCTTTCCATTCTAAACGTGAATTCAAAGTGCATGTCTGCTTCAGCAAGCTTGGTTTTGGCAAGAGCTTTTTACCTAAAAGTACAGCTAGCTGCCTTTTGCTGCAAGAAGAGGCTGGGTCCCCGGGCTCTGAGGAGAGCAGTAGGTGTGTTGTGCTGTTTTTGCTCCCAGCCTATGACTTTAACCTGATTGTTTTCATATTTGTCTTAGAGCAAAGAGTAGAGGAGATCAAAGTGAGTCTCCACAAGGCTGCACACCTACTTGGAGGCACCAGAAAGAAACCTGAAATGGTAGAAATCCTGGATAAGGCAGGTTTAGACTCACGTGGTCCTGGAAAGAAATGCTCCTTAAACGGCTCCCTTATACAGCACTGCTGCTCTGGTCCTCAGTGAAAGAAAAATAAGGCATGTTTTAAGGAGCTTTTTAATACCATTTGAAATCACACAGGTATTTGGTTGTGTATATTGATCTGGTCATGACTGTGAGCTCTGTCTCTCTAGGTACTTTACAGAAAAACAAAATGGGTTGGCTAGTCGTCCCTGTGTACTCAACCAGCCTAGGAACACTACATATAAAACTAATATTCCCAGTCTGTTTCTAGACTCTAAAAACCTGCCACAGCATACTTGGATCGCCCGTTGGATTGCTCATTCCGCTGTCGGCGAGCGGCAGGCTTCAAAGGCAGCTCTTGGGGCCGTCAAGTTGGCAGGTGCCGGGAGTCTGTCCAGATCAAATTGGGAGCCAGGAGAGAAAAGTTGGGAGGTTGAAGGATTTCTGCACCTCTGCGGGCGAGGGAAGGAGCAGAGGGAGTCATCGCTGGGAGATTTTGCCTTATCGCTGTGTTAACGCTGCTGTTGGGTGTAACTTTAAAAATAGCACGCTACAGCAGGTGGGCACAATTACAGGATGGTTCCCCAAAATAGCAAGCAACTGGTAGTTTGCTTGGCAAGTTAGTATAAAACCTACTTCGATTTAAGTTTCGCAGAATTCAGTTCTAAAATTCCCCGCCAGAGCCAACCAAGGGGAGAGGAATTGAAATAGGGAGGCAGAAAGAAGGGAATAGTCTAACAGCAGGGTTTTCCTTCTCTGACCTCACCGTGTGTCAGAAAAACAGCCTGCAAAAAAGGGATATAAGTTGTCAAGGAGGATATGTTGGTGTCCTTTTTTTTCCTCTTTTTTTTTTTTTCTCCTTTCTTTAAAATTGACCAGATTATGATGATTCTTCTGACTTAAAAGACCAGGCTTCCAAGTTTTAACCTACTCAGTAGGATGGTGACTGTGGCTTTTGTACAGGTAATTTGAACTCTGGTCTGTGTAAATGTCTGTGTTAATATACACTATCACACTGTAACTTCCTCCTCTATCAGGACTGTTACTCCCCCTGCCAAATCAGCTTGCAAGAACTTCTTCACTAATGTGCATACAATTAGTACTAAATCCTGAAATTGGCCTTGACAAATGCCAGTTTAATCAAAATGTTAGCTTATCAGAGCATCCGCAAATAAAATCTAATGTTAGCTAAATATTGTAATGCAGGAAATGTAGTAATATTACCTGCCAAATGCATTTAGACCAGATGTCTGATGTAAAAGTAGAGCCAGTAAAGCAAATCTTCAGTTGTAACTACGTAAAATGACAAATCAAGCTGTGGGGTCTACTGAAACTGTAAAATAAAATTAAGAGTTGAGAAAACAAGACAGTTCTCGGCTTTCTCCCACAATAGAAAATCTGGCATGTTTGTTCATCTGTCACCCAAAATAGGCTGCTGAATAGCTATTATTGAGCCTTTTCACTTGCAATTGCTAGAACATAAGTTTGGAGCAAAAGTCTAAAGGCTGGCACGTCTGCTTCTGAGGAAAAAGTAAAGCAAAGCAAAGCAAAGCTGTGCTACCAAAGCCAGTAGCACAGCTCTGCTTACAATAGGTGGTGTTGGAACAACATAAAGCAGCTAGATCCTCAGTGATTGCTTTTGCCACAACACTGTTAATTTATTTTTTTTTAAACAAAGAATAAACTCTGTCCTAAGTGCAGACCTGTAAGTTTCTTGGTATGTGAGAACTCGTCCTCTGGTCAAAGAATATTCAGTTTTGCCAGGTGTTGTATTAGGCAACATGGGAGAACCTAATGACATTAAAACTTTTCTTTCTGCTTGGAATTTTATTGTTTACAAGCAAGATCTTGGCAAGACCTTTCAGTCAGCATGCTTCAGTGACTCTCCAGTGCTACAGATGCCAAGCAAAACTGACCACATTCAGCTGAGCATACGTTGGTACCTGGTCTGTTCCCACCGTGGGACTGAAGTGCTCACCAGGATGCCCCAGCCAACTTCAGCTGCGGTGGCCTCAAAGGCAGGAAATTAAACTAGGAGTCTTTGGGAGGGTTGACATTTGTTAGTTTAACACTGCTGCTGTGTTTTGTTTTTTCTTGTTTTTTTTTTTTTCCCATGTTTTTCTGTCTTTGCCTAACTCTTTGTTTTTCTTACAACTCCATCTTTGCAGGAATTTCTATCCAGAGCGTGGAGTACAAGCCACAAGTTCCTCCTCCCTGCCCCATGTTTTCATACCCATTTACCGATAGCACAAAACGGTGTGTGAGGATTTCCCCCCTTCCCAACCTGCAGTTCTGTTTTTCTAGGAAAACATAAGTGGCTTTGCATAAATTCATATGAAAATGCAGCTATATGATGCTTGGAAATTAAAGCGCACTGTCTAATGATAGTGCCCTCAGGTCTTCGTTAGGTCTGAGGGCCCTATTGTGGTATTAGCCTGTACAAACCTTTCAACAGAACATACATTGACCAAGTCACCATGATTTTTATGAGCAGAAAGTGCAATAGCAATTGCTCAGCTATTTCTTTATTTGTTTGGGTTTTTTTTTGTTGTTTGTGGTTTTTTTTTTTTATTCTATAAAGCTTACAGAAGAGGTAGTATCTACTTTGACAAGGAAAGATGATCAAAGTCTGCTTTCATACATGTGGCCCCTTGTTGTATTTCATTACTTGGTCTTTCGATTTCCAGACATGAAAAGAGAGATATCTACCCAAATATTCATGTAACATGTAAAGGGGGGGGAAAATGAGCTATTGAGGGAAACTAGCTGTCATCTGGACTTGTGTGAGATAATCAAAACCCATCTGGATAGGAAAGACATTACTTTGAAAGTATAGCAGGTCCTTTGGCTTGGATTAGGCTGGGTTGTGGTTTGTTTTTTTTTAATAGAAGAACTTTTACAAAAAGAAGTGATATTCATAAAGTGGAGATTTTCTATGTTTGCTAAAATCATTATATCTGGAATGTGAAAATAGAACAAAAAAGAGAACCAAGCAAATCTTTACAGCACACCTGCTATTTTTCTGAAGAACAGGATTTCATGCTGGAGATACAAAGAGTGGAGATCAGTAGCTTTCTTCAAAGGCCACCGTTACCTTTTCACAAAAGCCTTTCTTTCTTGGTGTGGTTAGTTGGAGCGTTTATCTGAATAGCCAGGTTGTCTTTGGTCTGTCTTCTATGTTTTTGGCGTTGTTGGCTCTTAGATGAAATAGCCCTGTGGGTGAAGTTGCCCTGTAGCTGTAATTTCTTGAACGCAGTTCCACTTGTTTGGTGCGGACGTACTCTGGGTATTATTTGCATGGCAAAAACAAGTTACCCAATTCCCAGGCTATCTTGACAGATACAGGATCTCTTCTTGGCTGCACTTCCACAAACATACCCAGCCTGGCTCCCAGGTGGTTTATCTTCCTCTCCAACCATTACTAGTACCGCTAGTGGTAGCTGTCATATATTAACTCTCAACTCCAGGTCTTTTTGTGTCTCCAGACACAAAATCTTGGAGCAGAATTTAGCCACGGTATAGCTCATAAAACCTGGTGCTTGGGCAAATGCAGAAATCAAGCTGACTTGTGGTTCTACTCCATTAACTGGTTTTAATCATTTTAATGAGGTTGAGTTTGCAAATCTGTTGCAGTAGCTTTTAAAGACAACAGTGTATGTAGTAATGTAATTTCCTTTAAATATATGCATCCCTACTGAGTAGAGAAAATGGTAATTTTCAAGAGGCTATATAATTTTTTTTCCTTTTGCATCTGTGTTCCCTTCCGCTGAAGAAGGTAAAGAGGAAGGGGGAAATTCTGTCTGGAAAGTGCTGAAGCAGCATCCTACGGAGATCCGCACAGCAAAGATGTGCGCCGCTTCATTATTTCATAGCAACAGGTGTGCTGGCTTAGCACAGAATAACTCTCTCATGCTTTCTCCCCCTTCAATTACACCTCTTCCTGGAGCTGGCAGCTGCAGCAGGGATCAGCCTCCACCGCCTGCTGTACTGAGCCTCAGCGATTTGTTATTCCATATGGTTGAGGTCTGCAATCTGACCAGAAGCTCAGCGCCTTACAGAGGGGCGAGGGGAGTAAGAAGGGTATGCATCCCCCTTTTGCGTTTTGAACTCCTGGCGTCCTTCCATACTTGCTCATGTCTTCACTCCTGAGTGAGCAGCATTCGGATTAACTCCTTGGTGACTCCGGTGGGAGCAGCTAGCCTGCAAAAAAGTTCCTGAGCTGCGGAGAAATCGGGTTATGGCAGTGAGTGACTTTTTTGGAGTTAGACTAATTGGAGGGCTGTAGCCTCTGTCCCACCTGATGTGGCCTTTCAGGGCTTTTCCTCCTCATTTCATAAAATCACATGGGGTTGGAAGGGACTTCTGGAGATCATCTAGTCCAACCCCCCTGCCAAAGCAGGTCTACCTAGAGCAGGTTGCACAGGAACTTGTCCAGGTGGGTTTTGAGTGTCTCCAGAGAAGAAGACTCCACCACCTTCCTGGGCAGCCTGTTCCAGGGCTCTGCCACCCTCATGTTTAGGTGGAACTTCTCCTCGTCAAGTTTGTGCCCATTTCCTCTTGTCCTGTCCCTGGGCACCACTGAAAAAGGACCGGCCCTGTCCTCTTTTGAGGTTGTATGTATGCAAGGAGGATGTGAATTAGGGGCAGGACTTAAAGTAAATTCTGCAATGGTAGTTTTGAGATTATTTGCAATGTATCAATACCAGTTGTATTTTTTTTTCTCCCTTCCCCCTTTTCCATGTGTATTTTGAAGAAGTTGGCATTTAATCATTTGAGATTGAAGCAGTTGGACAAAAAGTGTAGGTTTGCATGAGGGAGAGCTGGAAAGAGGGGACTCGTTCTTCTTTCAGGTCCTTCTAAACTTTGCCAGTCTTTCTGCCCAACTGGAGAAAACATGCATATATATACTTTGGGAAAATCTGGCACTGTGTCATGTTAATTACAGAAAACATACAGAAAATATCCTGTTCTCCTGCTATTTTGAAATGCTATAAATTGTGTGGCTTCCTGTGATGTCATGTGTGTCATTGTTTAATGCGAGGTAGAGGATGGGAAAGGTAGGTGATGTACTTTCTGCACAAATTAACTTCAGAAAAGTTGATGGTTTGGCCTTCATCCATAGGAAAGGAAGAGATAGGAAAGCTGTGGTTTTAATGCTCGGAAAAGTAAAGAATAATCATAAAGTCAGGAAAGGGAAAATGCTTTTTAACACATGATCTCATTGTTACTTTTTTCCCTGGTAATTTATTAGCCCAGCAAATGTTGTCTATGACAGTTAAATAGTGCTTGACCTCACTGCAAAAGGACTGCTAGGTTTAACAGAGCAAGCTTAATTCTTAGAGACCTAATATTCAGAGAGATTGGGTTTGACATTTGCTGTGTTGTGAATGAAGGAATTTGTGATGTCTACCTGAGCGCTGAGTAATTTATTTTTTTTTAAATGGCTTTTTCCAGTGACATGTGAGAACGGTTACATTAGAGGCAATGGACGGTCTGCACAGCCGAGGGAGGTGCACCTTCTGGGGTGTTCTGCAGTTGAGAATCTCCACAGAATGGCAGACGGATGTGTTTTGTCTCAGAAAATGACATAATTAGGAACTTTGCATATTCATTGTAGAATCATAGAATAGTTTGGGTTGGAAGACACCTTTAAAGGTCACCTAGTCCAATCCCCCTGCAATGAGCAGGGATATCTTCAACTAGGATCTGGTTTCTCAGAGCCCCGTCCAACCTGACCTGGAATGTTTCCAGGGATGGGGCGTTTGCCAGCCCTCTGAGCAACCTGTTCCAGTGTTTTACCATCCTTGTTGTAAAAGATTTCCTCCTTCTATGTAGTCATAATCTGACATCTTTAGTTCAAAGCCATTACCCCTTGTCCTATTGCACCAGGCCCTGCTAAAAAGTTTGTCCCTATCTTTTCTTTTAAGCCCCCTTCAAGTAGTGAAAGGCCACAATAAGGTGTCCCCAGAGCCTTTTGTTCTCCAGGCTAAACAACAGCAACTCTCTCAGCCTGTCCATATGCTCATAGGAGAGATGCTCCAGCCCTCTGGGTTTTTTTGTGGCCTTTCTCTGCACCTGCTTCAACAGAACCATGTCTTTCCTGTGCTGGGGGCCCTAGAGCTGGACACAGCTCACCAGAGCAGAGTAGAGGGGCAGAATCACCTCCCTTGACATGCTGGCCGCACTTCTTAGATGCAGCTCAGGATGCGGTTGGCCTTCTGGGCTGTGGGCTCACATTGTCAGCTCATGTCCAGCTTTTCATCCACTGGTACCCCGTGGTCCTCCTTGGCATGGCTAATCTCAAGCCCTTCATCCTCAAACCTGTACTGATACCCAATACAGGTATAGGACCCTGCACTTGGCCTTGTAGAACCTCATGAGGTTCACATGGGCCCACTTCTTGAGCTTGACCAGGTCTCTCTGGATGGCATCCAGAGACATCCTTAGTCGTGTAAACTGCACCACTCAGCTTTGTGTCATCCTCAAATTTGCTGAGGGTGCACTTCATCCCACTGTCGTTGATGAAGACATTGAGCAGTATTTGTCCCAGTAGGGACCTCTGAGGGACACCATTCATGACCAGTCTCCATCTGGACATTGAGCTATTGACCAGTACCCTCTGGATGTGACCATCCAGCCAATTTCTCATTCACTGGCCAGTCCACCCATCAAATCCATATTTCTCCAATTTAGAGAGAAGGATGTGAGGGACTGTATCAAAGGCCTTGGAGAGGTCCAGAGAGACAACATCCGTAGCTCTGCCCTTGTTCACTGATGTAGTAAACTGGAGCTGGTTAAAATTTTTGCATCTAAACAAATCTACTTGGGGGTGACACCTGCCTCAAATATTTGAGATCTGTTGGAATCTCAGTGAAGCTACTCTAAGAAAGTGAGACAACAGATTAAGTCTTTAAAATGTGCTTCTGATTCTTAATGGGCAGCCTTAATTTCAGTAGTGAGGGGATTTCTTTTCAGTGTATGTTCAATGAAGATTTCTGGGATCAAACTTTTCATGCATTAATGCCACCAGCAGGCAAAAACCTGGTGGCTTGATTTCTCTTTTAGGTGTATGTATTTGCCAAAAAAACAAAGAGCAAGGGAAACCTGCTGCTTCTTTTTCAATTTATTCCTTCCTTTCCCCCCAGTTTATTCTTAAACCAAGTCACAGACTGAGTGAGTTTTGTGTCTGGCATCCTTTTGTATCCATTTTAAACATGGACCTGGCATCGAGTGGCGTCCTGGTGCTCTCAGACTCCAGGATGCTCACATAAATGTCTGAACGCTTCTGTATAAGCAAAGTGCTGGACAAATAAAGATGCCCCAGTGTCTTGGAAGAACCTGTTTGTCTTGGCAAGGTTTTGTTGGTTTGTTGGTTGTTTTTTTTTCTTTTTTCCAGTTTGTAATTCAGCCTTTTGGTGAAGCAGTTGCCTCTGAAACACCTTTATTAATCTGAATGATAGTTAAGTCTCTATAGGCTTGTTGTGTATACATGTTCCCTGTTCCTATTCTGTGTGCCCACCGGGTGTTGGGGACAGGGCAGGAGTCTCGGGGTGAGGGGATGGTAGCCTGGCTTGCTTTCGTTGGTTTTTGGCACCTTCCCTTGAAGGCAGGCTATCCTGGGCAGTTTCTTCCTGTCCTGCTTGGCCATGGAGATGCTGGGAAATGGAGGTGCTGGCGAGGGGCATATGGGGAGAGGAATTCCTCTTTTATTTCACTTCCACTACTTTGTGCACAGATCTCCTTCTCCCTGCCTTTGCCTCTCTTCTTCCCCCATCACCCCAAAATTACAGTCTATAACAAAACTGGCTTTTAATCCTTTGAGTAGCTTGGACTTTGCTTTGAGGCATTCAAAGATAGAAGCTGAGGCACTGGAAAAAGAGCTGATTCTTTTATCTTAGTGTGTCTGGTATCATGTTCATATTCCCAGTTAAAAAGAGACCTTTGTTTCCCTGCTGGTGAGGAAGGCTTGGGAGTGTGGTGAGACTAGTAGTTTCTGATGTCTGTTCCTCTGATCCCATAGCAGCATATAGTTGGAGCTCAATTGCTGCTCAGTTGGTTTTTTTGAACTACATAATTTTCTTTAAATTGCACATTTTGTCAACTGACTTGAAGAGTTAATAACTGTTTTAATACTAACTTGTAGGAACATGGTCCAGGTTAAAAATAAAATTACAGCTGTTGGGACCAGACTGAGTTCAAGCTTTATTAGTATTGTCTTCAGAAAAAAAAAAAATCTGTCCTTATTAGCAAAGTTTTGGGTTGCAGGCCATCACCTGATTAGCAGGATCACAAGTGCAGCAAAAGGAACTGTGTGTCAGCATTTACTTCCCAGCATTTCTTTGTGCGACTAAAACTAAAATGCAGAATTGTGGTTTTGTTCTTGGCTCTTCTTTTCTGGCCCTCTGTGAAAACAAGCTCCCATCTGGCAAACCAGGTAGCTAGCACCATCGCTGTGAGTTCAAGCTATGCAGTAACCGGATATAAGGAAAAGAGTTCTTGCTTAGACATGCAGTCCTAGATTTGACTACCTTGTTTTTAAGATAGATGTGAATATGCCCTAGGGGAGGAATAATGCGGGTTTTGGTTGTGGGTTTTTTTTTTCCCCCCTGTATAGCCTAGACCTTCAAAACTGAGTCTCTAACCCTGTGGCTTTTCCCTTTCTCCCTTTCCAGTCCTTCCTCCGGTGCTGGTTCCAAGGCACAGCGAGTACAACCCTCAGCACAGCCTCTTGGCCCAATTCCGCAACCTGGGGCAAAACGAGCCCCACATGCCGCACAACGCTACTTTCCCGGACTCTTTTCAGCAACCCAATAGCCACCCGTTCCCCCACTCGCCCAGCAGCAGCTACCCGAACTCGCCTGGAAGCAGCAGCAGCACCTACCCTCATTCTCCAGCCAGCTCAGACCCGGGAAGTCCTTTCCAGATGCCAGGTACGGTCAACTTCAGTTCCTCTTCAGAAGAGACATCGCTGGTATCGTGGGGTTTTTTTTTGCTTAATAATAGCAAATTATCAGCTCACACTTGTGCTCAATAGCGAGCTGAGAAGTGTAAGGTAATAAAGACTATGTAATCATTTTGTCTGGTAATAGCACTGAGGACTTTAATATTGTGCCTCTTTCAAACACAGTTAAAACATTACAGTAAAACTCTTCTGGGGCAGGAGGAGGGATTCAAAATATTTTGTGGACCAGTTCAACAGTTTACCCCAAAAAGCTTAGTGTTTAATGCACAAGAAGTGTAATGCTACAGATCATCCTTGCTCGGGAAAGAGATCACCATAAATTCAGCACGAGGCTTCAGTTCTGCAGAAGTCTCAAGGGGATCATGCTATTGTTACTTGATAAAATTTCTTCACGTAATGATGTAATTGCAAGAAACAAATACACTTCAACTGAGAATCAGTACCTTAAGGCCCTGAAAAGAAATCTTCAAGCTGTTTTACTTCTTAAAGTCAAAGAAGTACCAGCCTTTCTTTATTGACTGATGTCTGTAGAAAACTCTGTGACGCTGTCTTTTTTTTTTTTTTTTTTGGTCTTTACATGCAGATGGATAAAAATACTGCAGAAGCAGTTTGTCACAGGTTTCTTTATCCAAATACTGGGAGAAGGACTTCATACAAATGCTTACTGATGTTCTGTTTGCATGTTTTCTTCTGGGGCTGAGGGAGGGCAGGGTGTGTGTAAACAAAGCATCAGGCTTCTGAAAATCTGTTTTCTATTACATGAAATTAACGTCCATAGATTTCTGCTGCTAATAGTTGTTTCTCTTTAAAATTTTTGTGAAGTGAGTGAAGACTACTGAATTTGCAGAGGCAGGAGGGAAGGAAAGAGAGTTTGTATTGGCTTTTCTAAAAATTGTGGAAAGTTGCTGCAAAACCAGCTGTCTTTCCTTCCTTTGAGGTTTGGTTGTGGGGTGGTTTTTGGTTGTTTTTAATATGATTGGTGTGGTTGGGGCTCTTCCAGCAGAGATAAAGGCTTCTCTAACAAGGTCTTCCTGAACACTGACGTGTGGAAGTTCACTTGATCTTTGAGCGTCTGTTCTGTCTGCATGCCCGTAAAGACAAGTCAGCAGCTGCAGTGGAGAAATTGAATCAGAGGAGAGGTCAAAATACTGATGTCCTTGATGCTTAGCTCTGGACAATTGTCTGTCTTGCACTAATGAGGAAAAAGGCTGACTTTTGGACAATACGGAAAAAAAAAAAAGGAGCGGTGAAGTTATCCAGAGTTCTTGGAAAATTTTCTAGCTACTGGCTCATTTGTTGCCTGTGGCCCGACAGTCTTGTTTCCCTATCTGTGCATCATGTTTGCACATACACGAACATTTAAGGCTTAGTAAAACACAAGACTTAAACGCCAGTGCGGGACTCTTAAGCTTTTAATGCAGCCCCATCATAATATCTGTCTTTCTCTGCTGCTCTCTCATTCAACTGAGAGCATCCAAGTAAGGGAATTAGCAAGGTACCTGCCCACATTGGATGGAAAGCTCTCAACACAGCATCTCCTAAGCAATAAGCTGTTCAGAGATTTCATTAATATATCTTTTCTTAAAAGGCAAAAACCCAACCCCCCAAAACCACCACCCCACAGAAGCCCAAACCTTACAGAGCAGCGGTATGATTCTCCTACCATTTGTTCATGTTAATTTGGTTTTCAGGGTTTGGGAGGCTACTGTGATTATTTTCTGTGGTCGTTTGCAATCCATGCTCTCGGTAATGGAGGTAAATGTGGGATGAGCAGCAGCCGTGTTCACCAGAGCCAGTACAGTGGTAATTTAATCTCAGTTCATGCAGGGAAAGCTTGCAGGGACCAGGCAAGGATTGCTCTCTTGCGTGTACCTCCGTGCAGTTGATTTGGAGGAGAGTGTCCTCCGGTGTCTTGGGAAATGGGGGCATTGGCAACTCCCTGCAGCTTCTAAGAAGCCATTTGGGAAGCTTTCCCAGAAGTGAAATAGGCAGCTGGAGGGCAATGCGAGTACTTGGCTGGGACACTTCAAACCGGACTGAAAGCAGTGTGTCAGTGAGTACAGTCATTGTGCAGGGGCTACTTTTATGCTAGTGATGCAAGCCTGAGCAGGGCAGTGCGGTAAGAGACACTGGCAGATATTATTCTTTAGAATTTGGGTTGCTGAACGCTTTCTACTGTTTCAAATCTAGGGAAATAGAGCTAATGCTTTGCAGTGGCAATAATAAATTCCTGGATGTACCTGGGATGTTTGCCTACCTTGCTGATAGAATCATGTAGGAAACGGAAAAGTTCAAACTGGAAGTTTTCCACTCCAGCTTTTGTTCCTATTTACCATATTTGACATCTACTTCTGGCCTGGTCCTGAGAGCCCTTTGCACCTTAATATCTATATGGTACCATCAACCTGCAAAAAACGTGGGCTGCAAACTTAGCTGAGCTTTCTGTTGTGGTTTGATGGGGAGAAAGTGACTTGTTTTTATTACAGTTGTGCTTAACATGCACAGTAATTCTTTGCTTTCCTGACTCAAGGTCCATGATTGCTTTCTCAGATTTCTGGTGGGTGGAAGTTTATAGCTGAGTCACGCTGGAAGCATCTCCAGGCTAAAACTGTTTATGTAGGGTATGTATACGTACTTTAAAGAGAGGAAAGGACTCTTGTATCTCTACTTTTTCTATATTCAGCTGATACTCCCCCTCCTGCCTACCTGCCTCCGGAAGATCAGATGACACACGATACCTCCCAGCCAATGGATACCAACATGATGGCACCCGCGCTCCCCCCTGACATACACAGAGGAGGTAAGACCACTTTCTTCTGGTCTTCTGCTTTGCTTCTTAAGAGTAAAGAACTTTCAGAACTGACTTGTAATCACTGAGTTTTAGTCCTGGATCTGTGTTGTCTACAGAAATCTTTAGCTGTGGAAAAGAAGAAAAATCGCCCTGTAGTTTTTTTCCGTTGTTGTAAGGGATGACATAGTAAATCTGGAGATAAAAAGCTATTATTTATTTATTGAAACAATGCAGTTAATGCTATATAAAGCCACTGAATTGTGGATGAAAGTAGATATTGTCAAGTATAGCTCTCCAAGCGAAGACTTGATCAGAGGATGGATGCTAATACTGTCAGTTTTATAAACACCCAGAGACATTTTACTTGGGCAACTGGAATATCTGTATTTTTTCCTGAGACAGTACATCTCATGAAATTGTCTTTCCTTACTATGTTTTTGTCCTGAATTCTAAACTTCAGTCCTTAAAGAGTATGCTCTGTTTTCAATAGTTTACCCTTCTCCTGGTCATAAGAGTGTTTGGGTTTGCTTTTTTTCTTTTGTTCCATCCTCTCTTCCCATTTTTGTTCCATCTGTGAGTCATGCAGTGGTAGCACTTGGTTCAGAATTCAGAGCTGTCTGCCTGAGGTATGGTATTGCTACAGACTTGAAAATCTGTATTAAAAAAACCAAAACCTATTGCTTTATGTAGTATGACACGGACATCTTTTTACACATTGCTTTTTAAAGCCTTTGCAGCCAGCCGTGACTGCTGAGTAAAGGATTTAGTGCATTTCATCACATTGTGAGAAATAGCCCCTTTAGAGAACACATAAGCTTACACAGTTGTGGCCCATGCCAAGAGCGAGCAGCAAGCTGGATGCTGTGCCAGAATGATTATCAAGATCACAGGCATATGAACAATATAACTGTTGTTTGATTTTTTTGGTATTTTTTTTTTTTACTCGTTTTGTTGCTAAGCTTAATGTAGGGTTTCAGGAAGTATATTTGCCCTCTTAGAACAATTTGGATAGCTTTTATACTAACCTATTTACTCTCTGAGTGGAATGAGTTTTGCATGTGAGAAACCCCATCTGTAGCATTTCCACTTTTATATAAATGTTCTCTGTGTGTAGTCCTTGCTGGTCCAAAGTACATTTATCAATGTTTGTGCCTAACTGCAGACTTTTGCATGTTTGTCCCTCTCACAAAATACATGAGTACTGTAGAATTCCTTTATTACATGAGAATCAATGAAAAGGCTTTACATTTTTCTTCTTGCTTTTTAACATTTAACCATTTCAAATAAAAATTGTATCTATTAGAATTTTTCTCTCCCAGTAGTTTAGTACAATGGATTTTTATCTTTGTCTGTTCATTTAAAAAAAAAAGATACCTTACTTCTCTGTGCTTTCATGTGTTTGTTATTTGTATGTGTGTGCTGTAATTGCACTACTTCCACAACCTGCAGCAAATGTTTTTTGGTTTTGGTTTGGTTTGTTTTTTTTTTTAAAGAAGAGTTTTTACTGTGAACTTACTGCAGCATTTTTGTTGCAAACTTTTTAGGAGCATGTTCTTCATGGTGATTTGTTAGTCTTAAGAGATTTGATTTAACAAGCTGCATCCTGTCAATGAAGTTGGGTAATTTCCATTGTTGGCCCATGCTGGGAATAGAGAGACTAAATGCACCTGCTCTGCATGACTTAAAGCAAATGTAAGGAAGTTAGTATGAAATCTGTGTGAGAGAGATATGATTCATTCTGTAAGAATGGCCAGCTGGCAAGATTTCTTCCTGACTTTGAGAACTGGGGCAAAGCTGCAGCTTTGATAATTGCTGGCATCTTCATGGGAATTAAGTGTAGTAACTTCTTACTAATAATTAATGACTGATTTTTATTTTTTTTTTTTTACAGTGATGTGAAAGGATAGAAAATGCTAGGGTGTCAGGAAAGATCAGCTCCTTTTTACTACCGTTTTAAAAACCCAAATTACTGGTCAGCAGTAGACGCTATGCTCAGAAGTTTTGCACAGAGATGTAGGATGTGTTATCCTGCTTTTGATTATTTGCTACCTTTTGTATCTGCCATCTACTTCTGGTTTGAGGGGGGTGTTTGGTTATTTTGTTTTGCATGCATCAGAAAACTCATACCTTTGGGATCTGTGGGCAGAGGAAAACATAAACACTGGTCTTAGTTGGCTGATTTCAGTAAAGACTTGGGGCTGGGAGAAGGAAACTTCTGCCCAGAGAAACAAATTTTCCCATAATACCAGTCTTGATTTTCATTTTATCACTTTGACCTGTAGTTGGAGCTTTTATCGGTGAAGTTGGTAGTTTAGCTGCAAGTCCAGCTGTGCTAGGCTTAGCAGTGAAATGGTCTCCTTCCCTGAAAAGAAACCACAGAAAGCCACCGCATCCCTTGAAAGAATGTGCTCTGGGTGGACGTATCTGAAGAAGCCTACGCTGTTGTTGGACACCCACTGGAAAGTAAAGACCTTCGCTGTCATTTGGAGAAATTGTTCCCTGTGCACAGTCACAAATGTTATGTCAAGACTTCCATGTGTGTCTAGAGTTTGATGGGTAGAAGTCATGAACCAGAAGTTTCGCGTCAGCATTCTGAACGATTCCCAGCTTCAGTCAGGAGCTGCTGAGGAGGAGCTTCTTGTTACCAGAGTCTAGAAAACCATGTTCTGGGAAATCCTTGCTCTTACTCAACAAGTAACTCTTTTGGTGATGAACAGTTGGAGATTTTGCATTTGGTAGCACTTAATGAATAAAAGGTTCTCATTAAATAATATCTTCTTCCATTTCATCTGCTCTTCAGCCCAGCATAATTGTTAGGATCCTACACGTTATGCCCTTGTGCAGCCTCTGATCCCAAGCAGTATCAGTTCATATTGAAGATTGTGCTTCATGTGTGTTCTGTGGACAAGTGTCTGTCTCTCAGTCTCTTACCCTTCCCTCAAGAAGCCCAGGAGAAAGATTTGTGCGTGCCCCAAGTACTGCGAGATTGAGCTACTGATGTGTATTTAAACCACCTTGCTATACTTCTTGGTACTCAAAGTTAGAAACAGGTCTTTGGTGTGTGATGCTGTTTCTCCCTGTGACTATAAAACTTCGGAATGGACTTATAATTTGGTAGCTGAGTAAAAATGAACTGAAGTAGAAGTTCATTTAGTAAATTGGAAAGAAAGCTGAGCTGTGTGATTGCAGTGTTTCTCTGCTGCCTGCACCCACACCATAGCATTGTGTAGAAAATGCAGCAGGGATATTGGGGTGCTGGTTGGTGCGTGCCCGGGAGCTTCCTCCCCTTTTCTGTTGATATCTGGTGGCAACCTTTGTCTCTTTTGAGTCTTGGGCAAGTGAAGTTGAGGTGGAATTACTCTGTATGTCTGTGGCTATGAAAAGTTCCAAAATAGCTGAAGGTAGAAAAGCCTTCATTTAGCTGCAGTTGCTTATCCAGCTCATCTTTCAGTGATCTTCAGCCGAAATCTGCAAGTTTATGAATCTTTACATCTCGAGTCTTTATTTCCGTGCCGTTAGATTGTAACGTTTCCATTGTTGCTCCACAGATGTTCAGGCAGTTGCTTACGAAGAGCCGAAGCACTGGTGCTCCATTGTCTACTATGAGCTGAATAATCGCGTCGGGGAGGCATTCCATGCTTCTTCCACCAGCATCCTGGTGGATGGCTTCACTGATCCTTCAAACAACAAGAACAGATTTTGCCTGGGGCTGCTCTCGAACGTTAACCGCAACTCTACCATTGAGAACACTAGGCGGCATATTGGCAAAGGTGAGTTTTGGATCTTTGCATCCATTTTTTTAGGGTTTTGGGGGCAGGGAAGGAAGGGGGTGTTTCTCATGGATATGACAACCTGGGCCACTTGCCTCAAGAGGTCTTACAAGCAAAGTATTGTTCTAAGCTGGTGTGTAATTACAGGAAGGTTTTACCCTTAATCAATTTTTAATTGTCCAAAGGCTATCATAATCTTAATTAGAATGAGAGTTTAAGGCAGTTTGTCTAATGAAATGCCTTGATTTATCTTGATTGTTGGTGTATATGGCAATCAGAATTATAGTTCTTGGCACCCAATTTTTATTTCCAACATAAATCAGCTATCCTAACATGTATTTAGAGAGACAACCTGCTAAAACAGTTTTTTCAAATTCATTTTTCATAGGCTGGTTATTCTTTCAGTGCAAATTTTGTGCTTGTCTTCTGTGGCTGTGACAGTGTCCTGCAAAAGGGAAAAGCTTCTGGTTTTTGTCTGACTTCCTAGAGCCCTCTTGTTCTGGGAACTTGCCTATAGTGCTAATGACAGGCAAAACTGACATTGCCCCCTGCAATGGGACATTCCTGCCAGACAAATTTTTTAGATGTTTACATTATTAATAAACTCTAAATTTTCTGAGAAAATCGTGGGTTCAGATTGCCCAAGCAACAGGGTGTATGTTGTAAGTGCAGATTATTGAAGTTTATTCCTCCTCCTTAAAGGAGGAAAGAATTGAAACTGAAGAGAACTATCAGCTCTTCAAGTTTGAACCCTCGGTCTGGAGAGGTTTTCTCTGCGTGAGGAATTGTGCAGCTCTCAGCAGTACACCACACCTGTGCTGTGCCACTCAAGTCCTAATACCTCTTCCTTCTTCTTCTCCCCATCAATCTAACCAAGTATCAGGATATTTATTTAACACCTCATTCATTTTCCTGTTAAGAGTAACCCAGCTGCAAGCAGAGTTCTGCTGAAGCACTTAACTGCATATGTACCGAAGCAGAGTGTGGAATAAGTAAGAATGCTGTTGATTAAGTAAATGTGTACAACCAATGATGGTGTAGAACTGTCAGTCTTTAAGGAAGGAGGAGTAAATACCAAACTTGAAGGCACAGCCACGAATGTTTTCACAGATCAGGCACCCACACAGGTATGCGCGTAGTAGCAGCAAAACCTTACATGACAGAGCACAGTCAAGGCTTTCTGACTAGACTTCAGTTTAGCTTTTAAATTCTGTGTGTTTGCTTCTCTGACCTGTGACACGGTGGAAGGTGAAAGGCTCGAGCAGCAAATAATCCGTTTTTAAACGCAAAAAGCCAATTTTCTTGCTTTCATAAAGCCTTTGGAATTGAGTGGAACTGACAGCAAATCTCTACAAAGGTGCCCTTGTATGTCACTCTTCCAGGGCTTGCTTGCAGTGGCAGGTGAGGGAGCAGACAGCAGAAGGAAAAAAGACTCTGAAGTTGGCGTGTACCCTCATTTTACAGATGTATATGAGGAATATAGAATCACAGAATCATTTCGTTTGGAAAAGACCCTTAGGATCATTGAGACCAGCTGTAAAGCTAACACTGCCAAGTCCACCACTTAACCATGTCCCTAAGTGCCACATCTACCCGTCTTTTAAATACCTCCAGGGATGGTGACTCAACCACTTCCCTGGGCAGCCCGTTCCAATGCTTGATAACCCTTTCAATGAATAATTTTTTCCTCATACCTAATCTAAACCTCCTCTGGTGCAACTTGAGCCTATATAAGGGCCATTTTCTTTTTCCAGCTCTCTGGAATTAAAGCGAGCTGAAAAAACTCACGCTACCCAAAATAGCATTCAGGACTTTTCCAGAGAATCCAGCTTGGGACTGCTTTAGCATCTACAAATTATGCCATAGGTTTCTGCTTTCTCCTCTTGCATTCCCAATTACTATTCTACTAAATATGACGAGAAAGAAGTTCAAGTGGTCAAGCCATCCAATGTACTGTATCAAAACTACTGCAGTACTTGCTAGTTAATTGTTGTTGAATATACAACGTGTTGAAATGCAGGCATTACTAATTTGCTTTACATACACATACATACACACCCTCCTTTCAAATCGCCTTCTGATGAAACAGAAAAGTAAAAATCAAATTTGAAGGCAGACAGCCGATGGTCTGATACACAACTAATGTCTATCTCTTTAAGCAGAAACATATGTCTGTGGAGGGAGAGCATGGAAAACAGATACACAGTGTGAATTTGTCTAACCACCTCATGTCAACCTCCTCCTCCTCCTCCTCATCCTCCTAGGTGTTCATCTCTATTATGTCGGTGGGGAAGTGTACGCTGAGTGTCTTAGCGACAGCAGTATCTTTGTGCAAAGTCGGAACTGCAACTACCATCATGGTTTCCACCCCACCACGGTCTGCAAAATTCCCAGTGGCTGCAGTTTGAAAATTTTCAACAATCAAGAGTTTGCTCAGCTTTTGGCTCAGTCAGTGAACCATGGCTTTGAGACGGTGTATGAGCTTACTAAGATGTGCACTCTCCGTATGAGTTTTGTAAAGGTATGTGAAAATTTTCTTGAGATTATTTTGCAAGCAAAATAAATTACTTTATGTGGTGATTTTGAATGGTCCAGTGCTTCCCTCCATCGACCTGTTGTCTTTGTGGATGAAGTGCATCTGGTGCACATATTTTGAAAGCTTGAGGTGACCTGCAGAAGGTGTTTCTTCACATAAGTCTGTAGTCACTTGCGAAGCATTTCTATCATATCTGTTAACTATTCTAATTTCATTGAATTGCTTCTTGTAAATTTTAAGTGTTTCAGTTGAGTTTTTGTATTTAATGTATGTGTAGGTATTCTCTGTATATGGAATTATTTGCATAATTACTCTGGAACTATGGGGCTTGTCTTTTTAATTTTGTGGGGTATGGCACGATACGGTACAAGTAAGTTTTGAGAAGAATTGAGTCATTAATTATTTGGCCTAAAAGTGGAAAAGCCACTAATTAATTATGTAGCATCAGCTTTTGCTCCTTTTTTTGTCCATTGTTACGGTTCATGCTATCTATTAGAGGCCCAGCTGAACTTCATGCTTCTGTTCCTGGGCATGGTATTTTTGGAGAAGTGAGCTGGGAACGCAGTGTAAGTCATTGATAGCAGTTGTGGGAGTGTAGATAGCTTAATCTTCTAAATCTGTCTTGACCAGCAGCTCCCAAATTAGGAGCTGCAGTAGTTATTTAGAATAATACACATACCTTTCTATCCTAAGGGGGTCATGCAAGGTCAAGATTTGTGATGTGGCTGTGAGTGTCTACGTGTGCTGGTATAAAATGGCTGGTCACGTGTATGAGGGTAGTCGAATGAAAATGGTAATATGCTGAAGGGCTCTTCTTGATAGGAGGCTGCAAACTTTGAGGTGTTTTAGGACAGGGGTTTCTAAAATGGAATAGGTTGTTTGTAGCTCTGCATTCTGTAGGGTTGTGTGTGAACAGTTGAACATATTGGATAAACAGCATTTAGAGCTGCTGCCACCTGTGTTGGGATTAATACAGAGGAGTTGATAGGGGTTATATATAATGTAGAGCAGAGCAAAATGTACCTGCAGCCATCTGTAGCCTTGTCTCCAGACCTGCCCCCAAAATGGGTCACTTACAAAATGATTTCAAATGCTGTTTAAATATCCGCTTATATCTTTGGTAATTACTGTAACTGAATGGGGTCTGAGCTGAAACAAAACCTGTCTTGTCTTAACTTGAGAAATAGCCTGCTAGGGAATGACCATGCCCTCCTTCTTCAAAGGGGAAAGTTTCTGACTTATTGCTCATTTTATTTTATCTTGTGAATGATGCTTTGGTTCTTGTCAGACAGATGCCTCACCCCTACTTCCATAATGTTAGTCTATGACCTCATTTTTTTAATTTGTTGATCTGTTTGGCAGCATTTCCCCCTCAATTTGTTCTATTTTTGGTCTTGGCAGGGAAGACTTGATTATCCCCCTCTTCTTCAGAGATTTTATTGGGACATAATGCAACTGGCAGTAAGGCATGGGGAAATTTTGCGCTGCCATAGGTTATGCCTTTAAGAATTTAAAGACCTTTATTCCAAGAGATTTCAAAAGGACATTTCCTCCAAATCTAGAGGGTTTTTTTTGTTTGTAGAAATGTGACAATAGTTGCTGTATCAAGGGTGTTGTTCTACTCTGCTGATAAAGACTGTTGAAAGCTAGAGTATTTTGGTAAGAAAAAAGATGATTGACGTATGCTTCTCACATACCTGGTATTATAAAATAAGGTGACTTTTTTTTTTCTTTCCCTACTTATGATTCTTTTTCCAGGGTTGGGGAGCTGAGTATCATCGCCAAGATGTAACGAGCACTCCATGCTGGATAGAGATACATCTTCATGGTCCCCTTCAGTGGCTGGATAAAGTACTTACTCAGATGGGCTCTCCTCATAATCCTATTTCTTCAGTGTCTTAAAAGGTCCCAAGCTCCTGCATTTTGGAAACAATTGAGCCTTGCATGTACTTGAAGGACGTATGAGTCAGACACACACATTTTTTTTTCTTTTTTTTTTAATTTTTTTTTTTTCCCCTGAACTGGCAACAGCTGAATAAGAGCCATGGAAATACTTGACTTCTGTGACCAACTGTTGGATTCAGAAAAAAAATAAAAAATAAATCCCTTTGACATACTGTCAAGAATTTTAGTTTACATTGTAACGTACTATTGCAAAGTTGATTTGCAGGGCTCAGTGCGACGGGGCCGACTGAGCCAAAACCCACAGTCTGTCAGACCAAGTTCCTGAAGGGTCATCCTGTAGCTGGCACTCTGAGGTTCTCTTTCTTCCTTACATTCAGCGCTCGCTGATTTCCCCTGTGTCTTCTGGGGCTAAGAGCTGATGTTGGTGAAGTCAGCTTTTTGCAGGCTGTCCCCAGTACATTTTAAAACCATTTGTCTAAGTTAATGGTTACTGTTCTCTTTAAAAGAAAGAAAGGGAAAAAAAAAAAAAGTCATAAGGTTTAATCTCAATAACTGTGTAATAACCTTTGAAATTGTGTCCTGACCATACTGCTGTAAGAATGTTAGGTATGTTTTTTGCTAAATGTATGTATGGTGTATTTGAAAGTTTAGAAATTAATTAGATTTAGACCATAAAGGAATTAGGAATATTTGAATGGGGGGAGGTGGGAGTGGGAAGGGAAAATGACAACTGAATTGTAGAATATATTGTAAACATAGCTTGTTAGTTTAAACTGAAGTCTGAATTTTGCTGTGCATTTCATTTTTATAGTGGCTTCATCTTGTTAATTCTGACTATTTTTGCCTTTTCGTTTTCCCCCAAAACAATTGCGCAGCTGGTAAATTCTTTTACCCATGAAGAGGACAAAACAATTAATTCCTGCAGTTTGAAGGCTGCAGCTCTGTGTATTTCAAGACAAAATTGTACAGAGTGCTCTGTAAGTAAGGAGCAGTTTTATACAGTTTATGTAACAGAAGTAGGCTTTTAATTTTGTAAGAGAATTCTGTTTTGCCAAACCTAGTAACTGTTAATTGTTTGGAGGACTTCAAAATCCCTGTGTGGGTGTATTTCAAACTTTTAAAAATATATATATATTTTTAATTTTTACTTTTTTTTACTGCTTGGTTTATTTTCTTCTCTTTGATCTTTTATATTCACATAAGCTGTAGTACTTTAAGTACCTTTATTCCAAAACTAGCGGGTCCTCTTTACTGGAAGTTTTGAATAAAACATGTTGTTACTGCTTACATTTGATTAAAACCTTGTCTTGTCCGCTTCTTAGTAGGCTCTTAACAAACCAGATAAAGATACGGTCTCAGAGGAGGAACAAGTAGAAATGAAGATACGCCGAGCTTAGACAGTTATGATTAGTTCAGGTTAGTAACCCTACTAAACTCAGTATATGATATAAACGAGGGCTCTGGAGAGAAAGATTAGGCAAGATTAGAATGGATGCAGTAACACTGAAGTATCGTAGCCACTTTGTTGAAATCTCACAGAAATTTAACTTACAGTGTCTGTATGAGAAGTGATTTTGCTGAGGTTGCGCTCTCAGCAGGCTCTCGCTCGCTCCTTGCCATGGCTGTGGTGAAGACCCTCCATGCTCCTTTCCCCCACCTCTGCCTTTCCTTTGCAGAGGGGTGAGGGAAGGGCTGTCCCTTTGCAGTTGCAAAGTGTCTGTCAGGTGCTGGGATGATGGAGTTTCAGAGGCTGGGGGCTGACTGGAGATCCAGTGCCTGTGCCTGCCTGTAATGGACCATGCATGGCGAACAGGAGCATGAGGGAAATCTGAGCAATGGAGGTGAACGTATGTTCAGCCAGATGTATGCATGTGTATGTCACTGCAATAAGTAATAGCCCTTTTCTGGAGAGTGAGTCAATCCCTTTTTTCTTTTTTTTAAGTTAATTCCATTGCTTCCTTCAGTATATGATTTTAAAACTAACCCTTCTCCCCCTCCTAAGATGAAAAAAACATCCATAATGTTCAAGTTCCTATTTAAGAGAACTTGGTTAGTGACATTTTTAAATTTGTAAGTTCTAAGAACAGATTCTTTTTTAAAAAAGAAATCAATTTAATGTGTATTTTTCATAAAGAAGCAGTCACAGCACAAATACAAGTCTTAAAAAAAAGGAAAATGTAAAGATGATTAAGACGACAAAGAATGCTGTTTGCTGTTCAGTCACTGTCTTTGTTTTTTCCATCTTCAGCCCCTGCTATGTTAACTCCCAGCTGTTCCCAACCAGTTTCCTTCCTTCTGTTGGAATATAGCACTGAGGCAGTGATTTCTTTTATTTATTTTTTTATCAGTGCTGTAACCATCCATAATGGGACTCTTAAGTGTGTTTCTATTTGGATGTTTTAATACTTGGCAAGTTCTGTGCAAGTTCTGGTACATTTTGAAATAGCTTTGGGGTAAAAGAAGACAGTTTTATGTTGTGACTGCTTTTGAATGTTAGTGTCTCATATGTTTTGGGCTGTGATGCCTCTCTGTTTTTCCTAAGTGTGTTAAAATCAGAAAATACTGCAGTGTCTCAGAAACCTTCAGTGGTAATACTTCTGAGGGTCCCAGTTTTTTTTTAAGTTGCTTCTGTTGTGAATTTTTCAATTCTGTCTATACTGTTGAAGTAAACAATATTTTCTTTATCTGTTATCCAGCTTTTTGTTTGTGGTGAGGAGACATTAGGTGTAAGGAAAAGTGCACCTTCATGTGATGGCACAGAGTATCCCAGCTGCACGTTATTAAATAAGCTGAGTGGATTGGGGTAACACCTGAGACTAATAGCCAGAAAAATAGGAGGTAGGACAGAAGTCACCTTGGACAAGGTAACTGCTAGCCTGAGGCTCTTGTGAAGAATTTTTGAGTATTTTGGAGAAGTTTTCCTACTGATTTGCTCCACTTCGACTAGTTGGAGTCAGAAAGCTGGAAAAGGCGAAGGACAAGACAGAAGGAAAAGAGTTTCTTGCTGTCCTCTCACAAAACAGAGACTAATGAGAGCTAGAGACTCGGAGAGAGCCTACGGTGTCAACTCCCTAACCAGGTGAGTCCATGCTGCCTCTTTGGTTTTATTTTTCCTGGGTCTAGTGTTAACAGGCTTAAACACAGAAGACACTACTTCAAGGTGAAAAGCGAAGAAGGTCCCTGTTAGGAGAAACCAAAAGGTATGATTAACTGTTTCAGAAAAAGAGTTGAGGAAGAGCAGTGAACAGTAGATGTGGAGACAAATACTTCCATGGAGCTGAATGTGTTTTGAAATCTGTGCTTTGGCTTTTATGTACTGGAAGGAGAATAATTATACCCGGGTGGATTTGACTTTTAACCATTTAAAAGGCTCCGGTGAACCTTTAAAAGACTTGATGAAGGCCAAGTCATAGTTACTTGTGTGGGTTTAGGAAGGGATGGAGAGAAATAATTCATGTTTTAGCATACCCTGTATCAAAGAATCATGGACCTGATATTCTAATGCTGACTAACCTAGTATTGCTATCTAGTTTAAAGCCATTCCCATACTAAATCACTTCTCTGGCTACTGTAGCTATGTTTTTCACAATAATCTTTTCTAGCCTCAAAGAATGCAGTTCTGTGACTGTCGTCATTTGAAAACAATAAATAATGCAGAGATGCCTAAAATTTATATAGTGTAACTGTCACCTTGATTTTTCTTTTTTTCCTTTGTTTTGCCACACTTTAAACCTTTGATTGCCGTCTTGGAAGGTAGCTGTGTTTTGGTGGTCTCTCTGCTAATTGCTGCTGGTTCATTCTGTTCAGCACACTGTAGCCTCTTACTCTGCTCTTCAGATTCATGATTCATAATCAGGAACTGGCAGTCACCTTTTTCTGGATGCATGCCTAAATATACAACATAACTTTACCATCACCAGTCACGGTAGAGCAATATATTTTTTTACGTGCATCATTTCGGGGCTGGTCTTTTCTCAGTGGTGCCCAGGGACGGGACAAGAGGAAATGGGCACAAACTTGTATGTGAGAAGTTCCACCTAAACATGAGGAGGAACTTCTTTACTGTGAGAGTGGTAGAGCACTGGAACAGGCTGCCCAGAGAGGTGGTGAAGTCTCCTTCTCCAGAGATGTTCAAAACCCACCTGGACAAGTTCCTGTGCAACCTGCTCTGGGTGGCCCTGCTTTGGCAGGGTGTTGGACTAGATGATCTCCAGAGGTCCCTTCCAATCCCATATGATTCTATGATATCACAGTTTGTTTTCTTCAAATACATTTGTAATTCTGCGCTGGAGAGAAGTGAAAATGGCTCTTATTTTACCCTGTTCCCTTCTGTCCATGACTTAGGCAGCTCAGTGAGGAGAGACACCCTTGTCATGTTATCCTTTTAGGAGATGTTCTCTGTTCCCTAAGCTCCCACCCCCACCCCCCACCTTGGACTTCTGTATTCATGATTACTTTCCTTATTTTTGTGAACGTTTTCCACATAAGTTTTTGTCTGATTCTTTTCTCATATCTGCTGGACACTGTATGTGTCAGTCAGACAAAAATCTCTCTACAGTGTGCCAGCCAAAGGCAGGTAAAGAATTATGGCTTGCTGTAGTCACTGGAAGCCATCCATAAAGATGTGCGTGCCTCCCAGCCACCACTTTTTCAACCTCTGCTGCCTCAAGGTGCTTTTTGGAAGAAGAAGGTGAAGTGAGACAGATTCATGGTTTTTATAGTTACTAATACTCCCCTCCTCTCTATGGTAGCATGTCACTTGGTTTGCATCTAATGATTAGGAGCTTCACGATCAAGGCTTGCACTTGTTCTCAGCCTCTCCTTCTCCCAACAGGCTCCAGAGTAAATAATGTGTGTGGTTTGTAGAGTGAAGCTCCTGTACTCACTACCCACCGTAGTGACTTGCTCAGAAGGGAAACCTCTGCAGGACAAATGAAGCTGTGTAGCTGGGACTTTGCTCTCATTTGCAGGGGTTGGCTGTTCCCACGGGCTGCCATCTTCCTGAGGTGCTGTGCCTGTTCCTGTGCCACCACAGGTCACGCTTCTGTGTGGTGTGGCAGACTGCCACCAGTTTGTCTGTGTATGTTCACATGCTGTGAAGCGCTGAGACAGGGGGCTCCCATTTCCCACTTTTGTTCAGCTCAGTTGAGGTGGCTGACAAGGTGGCTCCTCTTTCATTCATCCCAGCTGTGGGAGATGATGCATCTCATTCAGCTGCAACAGCTTAGTCTGACGGGGTTATATGGTGAATTGTTTTTCATGAAGCAGTTGCAATGGAGAGACAGCCTCCTGATCACAGAATCACATGGGGTTGGAAGGGACCTCTGGAGATCATCTAGTCCAACCCCCCCTGCCAAAGCAGGTCCACCTGTGCAACCTCCTCTAGGACCTTGTCCAGGTGAGTTTTGAGTGTGGAGACCCCACCACCTCCCTGGGCAGCCTCTTCCAGCTCTCTGCCACCCTCAAAGGAAAGAAGTTCCTCCTCATGTTTAGGTGGAACTTATTAAATACAAGTTTGTGCCCATTTCCTCTTGTCCTATCCCTGGGCACCACTGATCAAGCCTGTTGCAAATGGGCAAGTAACTCCCATTTATAATGTAGGCATCTGCTGGGCTTGATGTGGGTAAAACGATGAGCAGGTCTATTGCACTGAATGGACAAGATGGGTATAGTTTTTACTTGGGTCTGATAAATGTTTTATAGTTAAAAAACGGCGTGTGGGTCCTTAGTATATGTTAACTTTTGTCATGCGTGGCTGAAGTCATCAAAAGTCAAGTCAGGCAAGCCCCCAACTTTTACAAATAGTCCAAAAGTGTGGACTTTGATTCTGTCATCTTTCAGGAATGTAAGAATTTTTATTCTAATGGGTGCAGATTCCTAGTTTTCTTTTAGGAATTGGTTTGCGATTTCCCCTTTTCATTCTGCTGCTAAGCTATGAGTTGAAAAATCTCGTC
>JAOTQQ010000032.1:15193161-15255776 GCA_026546715.1 Gallinago undulata
CTAGTTTTCTTTTAGGAATTGGTTTGCGATTTCCCCTTTTCATTCTGCTGCTAAGCTATGAGTTGAAAAATCTCGTCGTGATCTTGCCAGCTCTTCTGAGACTTCAAATCCTTAAAGCTCAGAGGAGGCTGCTGTAGGTAAATTTTGAACAAGTGGATACCTTCACATGCTTCAGATAGTAGATAGGACTTAAGAGCTCTCATAGCAGTGATAAAAACCTGCTACTTACAAGTCTGCATTGCAGTAAATGTAAAATGAGCTGTAGTTGTATTACAGAGGGGACTCTATACATGCCCAACACGCTGTCCTTGCTCAGAGTTTGGGTTAAGTGAACTGGTCACTTGCTTAGGCATGGTGGGAGTGGCATAGGTTACTTTCATAAAGAATATTCAGATTTTCCTATTGCAGCTTATTTCTTTGCCCAGTATCCTTGTAGAAACATTCTTTTATATGAAGAAAAATGGTGTGCCTAACTTCCCCTTTCCTTACCCTTCTTTATGTGATGACTTTGAACTTCTTGGTTTCCTCTTCCTTTAGATTACTCAGTCTCGAGCTTAGTTCAAGCAGAATTAGAGTCAATGTGTGTAGTGTTGCAGCAGGGCTTAACGTTCTCCTGGAGCGCTTGGTTCTTGGCTGGAGAGCAGGGTCTGTCTCATCTCTGAGCCCTTCGCTTCTGCCTTCTGTTGATACTTTTGGGATTGGTAATCCTGAGCATTGTCAGATATATATGCGGAGACTGGAAGATGGCTGCTGTCCCATCAGATATTTCTTCAAGCTTGTAGACCATTCTTCTTGAGTCAAAATCACCATAGGCCATAGTGCTGGCAACAGCACTATTTAAAAACTGGATCCAAGCATGGCTTAGTTTTGAACGTGGCTTGGGCAGTGGTTTGAATACAAACAAAACTTTACAAACCTCTCAAACATGGCTTGATCCCTGGGCCTGTTGGATTTGGTCCATGCTGTTTTCTAAAGCAGTGCAGAAAGAAGTTACCTTGATCTGTGTGCTCTGACGACTTACGGTTCCAGGAATTGGATTTTTATCCTGTGCCAGGAGAGTAGATTTGTAAATGCTCTTTCATGGGGTAGCTTTTAATTAGGGTGTTGGGTTTCTTTGTACCCCTACTCATAACGTTTCGTTTGGTGCTAATTTGGAATACATTCTAGGCATTGTGGCCAGTCTGTTTCCTGACCCACTGTCTTGCTCTTTCAGGAATCCTGTCATTGCCCTAAATGTTCCTGTGATTTCCACAAGTCACAAGAACAAATCTGAACAGATCTAGCAATAGGGCCTAGTTGGAATTTGATGAGCTTACATTGACAGAAAGCAGCTATTTGCATGCTTATAATCAAAATATAAGAGATAACATTAAACTTTATGCATTAAACTTTCTAGAAATTGTTTGCCTTCAAAACATTTCCTAGAAAAATGCTGGGATGTCTTAATACTGGCATAGGCACATGTGAGAATTTAAGCAGTTACCTTGAGGTAGGAACCTCAAGTTGAGGATCATGATTCAGCAGAGCATACTTCCAATAATGGGCCACCCGTTCTGGCTGATGGGAACTACAAGTTCCATGTTAATCTGTATCATGAGTAATCAACAACAAAAAAGGTGTGTGTACAGTGGCAAGGAACTTGGTGTGAATTTTTAATTATTTTTTTTTTTGCTTTTCCCCCAGGCTGGGATGTTAGGGTTAGGGCAACCAACACAAGAGCACTTGATTTTCTGAGCTTCCTTCAGAGGAAGGTTTAGTATAGTGGCTTCTGATATTTCTCTCCCAACACTCCCCTCTGCCCCCCTTCAGTTGGACATGGGTGCGGTGTTGCTTTTATGATAAGCAAAACTGGTTGGGGGATGAAGAGAACCAAAAGCTCCTTGTGGTCTGATTTCTCTCCCTTCTCTGCCCCAGTCACCCCAAGAAGCAAACTCAAGCCAGTGCTGAGTCAGCGACTGCCTCGTGGTGGTTGGGGGAGAGGAGCAGCAGTGGTGACACTGATGTAGCAGGGGAAGAGAAGGTACAGGAGGAGCAGCTGGCTGAGGGAGTACCAAGGGAGTGTGTTCACAGCCAGGTTTTCTTACTGTCACTTGAGAAAGTACAGGGAATGCTCTTCTCTGTGCCATCAGCTGTGGGTGGGTGAGCTGGGGTATGGCTGTGCCGTTACGTGGAACAATCTCAAACGTGTTGGTCAGACCTGGAACTTCACAGCTGAACATTTGTGGAGGCTGTTTTGCATGTGAGCATTGTGTTGGACTAGAGTGGGTGGAAAGAATCGTCTGATCGTGGTGGGAGTGATCTCATAGCATGTTGTGTTTGTTTTCAGTGTTGTTTCAGAACTGTCTGGCTGCTTTTGCACTGTTTTTCCTTCGGTAGTAAGGTGGATGAAAGTGTATGCAGAGTATGTGGCCTTTCCTTTGTTTTTCTCCATGCTCTGGTCATCCCTTGTGTTGTGTAAAACATGACTACATCTCCTTGTATTGGAAATCGCTGTGGCCTCACACAGGTGGCGTATGCAAGAAGCCCAGTCGAAATTCATTATTTCTACAACTGTATATGGCATGCCTGAAAAATGTGACATGCCTGTCACATAAACAGGAAACGGCCCTCATACTGAGTGTAGCTGAAAGCCTAATCCAAATAACGCTGTTAGTCATCTCCATATGGTGACCTTTCAGTGCCACGCAAGTTTGGAAAACATGCTTCTCACTGGCTTCCACATGCTGGATGAATGCGTAGATACCAGATGTTGCTTTACGCATGTAAATCTTTCTCTAAAATCTATCTGAGACCCACAAATATTTTACGTACAGCAGTTGTGGGTGAAAGCCTGCATGCGTGAAGGTTATTTACACAGGAACTGGGCTGGATCTGCAGCACTAGAAGCAAGGTTGGGGTTTCTGTGATCATCCAAAGTTTCTGATGACAATAAATAGGAAAAAAACAGAGAGGTAGCATACATTATTAAAGATGTAGTTGTCAGAGATGGAATAGAATGTATACTTAAGCGCTGGCTAGTATGTCAGGATAAGCTCACTTAATTTCCTCAAAAAGAGTACCATGTAATATAACAATAGACTGATGATATTCTCTTTAGACATCTATAATAATTGGGCACTCTCATATTTTCACACGTATGGTCTGTGGATTATATTCTCATACTCAAATGCAGAACCAGAATTCTTTGTGAAGTTCCTGCCTCTCATTCATGGAAGCCTGCTCCCTCTTTCCAGAACCGTTCTTCCTCTGAGCTCTTATAGAGGTTTTTTGAGAGTGTAGTAAAAGGGCTGGTTAATGAAAGAAAGCAGAGTAGGAGTTAATGTGGTACTGTTTTGTATTTAGTGTATACCTGGAAAAACAAACCGTTGTTAGTTTTGCTTTTGTTTTGTTTTTTTTAGTATCCTGTTTATTGTTTGTAGGTTGTTGGGAGGGTAGGTTCCAGACTGCAAGTCTGACATGCTTAACCTGGCATCGCAGGTTCACTACTAAGGTACAAATTCTGTGGTTGGAATTAAATCTTAAATTCCCTTTCTTCAGAGAAGGCAAATGCTCTAAGAACCTATTTGCTGTAAGACTCTATGAGAATAGAGAATAGTGATTCGCTTTGCTCCACGTGGGTTTGTTGTGCGTGGCATTTCCACTCTTTATAGTCACTTTTCAAAGGAGGGTCGGTCTGAGGATAACAGTCTGTGATGTGTGCAGGAGCTGACTCTGCTTGTTGCTGTTCTCTAGCTGTATCTGTTGGGAGCTGCGTATGCATTTTCTCTGACTAACAAAATAGTAGAGTACCTGAAATTACTATACCTGAAAAATGGGAGCCCAGTTCCATTTTTAGAGCACCCGGTAGCTACCAACTGGCACAGTAGTTGCACAGGGCCCAGGTCTTCACGTGGTCCTGGAAGTCTTCTGCTCCACAGGTACTTATATACTCTTCGGATGTACTGTGGCACCTCGCAAAGTGATAATGGACTAAGTGTTAAGTTGTAAGACTGGTGTCTGGTATAAAAAATTAAAAGTATAGTGTGTAAAATCAAACCCAGGCTAGGTTGGAACTAATACTCACAAGGTACAACAATTTGGAAATACCCAAATTTAATGACAGGACCATGTGTTGATCTCTTGTGGTTTTGGAGGCAGGTTGTGTTTGGTTTTTTGTTGTTGTTTTCTTTTCTTTCCTGGAAAGCTGGATGAAAAAAGGTGAGCAATAATAGTCCCCCTTGGGGAGGGAGTGTACAGAGATCTGCTTCACTTCCTTCCCTGCCACTTATCCCGAAATGACTTCTGTCTCTTTAGACCTTCTGTGAGAAAAGAGAAAAATCTGGAGGGACTTGCTCCTTGTAGTTTCCTGCTGGCTAAAGCTGACCCAGCAACAGGGGGAGATCTCACAGTGGAACACATACTGTGCTCTTCAGAGGAAGCATGAATTTTGGCCTTTAAAAAGATCAGCCTAAAAGCTTGAGGGTTGTGAGGGGAGGGAAAATACTTCAAAAGAAACCCCAACAAATCAACACTTCGGGCGCATAAAGATTTGAGAGAAATTCTTTTAGGAATGCTTCATCTGAAGTGTATTTGAGCTTTGAAGATGTTAGGTATGTGCAGTAAATCCCAGTCAGGTGATGGGCTGGCAGCATCGTTCATACTTTCAGGTGGTATATAGTATGGAATGAAGGAGTTGGTATAGGGATTGAGTAAAATTCAAATGGAAGGTATTTTGCAGTCTCCCTAGAGACTCCTTAGTCTCCATGTCCCGGTTCTTAACCACCTTTGTAGTTAGAATGTTTCTCCTACTAGTTAAGTTTGCCTCCTACAAATGAGACTGATTGCTTTTTAGTCTGCTTTTGACAGGGATGCAGCAAATCACTCACTGTCACCTTCATAACTCCTTATGCTTTGAAGGAAGGTATGTTCCCACTCCTTACTTTTTTCAGTTCTCCTTGTGTCAAAAATCTCATTATTTAAATTCTTTGCTTTTCTTCGCTTTTAAATATACTTGTTGAAGCTTTCCTCTGGGTTCCAGTTTGCTTACATCCCTTCCAGTAAGGTGCCTGAAAGTGAGTGGTGTAGTCTACTTGAGAACCTCACTGATACTTCAGAGCTATTGAGTGGAGAGCTGAGTACAGTGAAATGATGACTTCATTTCTTTCTTGTAACACTTCTCTTAATACATCTCAGAATTGCATTTTGCAACAGCATTCCCAGTCTGTGGTTTCCAAGCCTTTTTAGCAGGGTGAGTGCCCAGGTAATGGCTGTGTTTTATAATTACGTATGTATTTGTTTTGTACAAAATGTTGTCTCTTCTGGTTGCCTTTAGTGATTATCACCCCACTAGAAATACAGCGGGGTTCTGTCATATTTTTCTGGGAATGCTGATGCATTCATCCATCTCGTGATGCTTTCATAAGACTCTTGTGAGAATGAGCAATGAGGGGAGGAAAAAGTTGGCCTAATTCCAAGACTCTTACACATATAATTGAGCCAAAATCATAAATTTTGTATCTTCGGAAAAGATTAATTCAGCTAATTAGCAAAGATAATTCCCTTGGATGAAACTTCTCATCTTCTTGCCTTTTCTTTTTTGACTCTGTTTCTCTGGTACCTTTTTAAACTAAAACTCTTAAAAGCAAAGGGTAGGAGATTTTTGTAAGTATTTACTGTCTTCCTTAAGTGTTGAAATACTTATCCAACAAGCGTCTGAGAGTCACTGTTTAAAAAAAAAAGGGGGGGGATGGATCTTCAACAGTTGCATGATTCTTTTTTTTTCCTTTTCCTCTTTCTTCAATGGAAAAAATATGTGCTGTCACCTTTTTCATAGATCACAAAGAACAGAGTTTTATTTTATAGGTCAGACTTTAAAATGAGGTCTTTGTTATTTAGAATCTATGAACTAAGAAAGCATGTGATTAGATAACTAGCATTAGGTCTGTACTAGCAGTCTTCTTCCAGAAAGGCTGACCATAAACTTCTCAGAAATAATCTTCACTAAAATACGTGCTGCCCTGTTGTCTGAGCTTCTGAGACACTGCAGTCATCCTTAAGTAATGTAGGAGTGTTTGTGTGCATGGTGGGAGAACCAAGTGAGGAAACTGCCTGCCAGAGCTTACTATGGTCACTGTATTACTATAGCTATTTATGAAAAGTTTTGTTGTAAAATATAATGGTAAATAAATGTGATTTAAAATTAACTGAAAAGGTCAGAGGAATGGATTTGTGACATGTAAATGAGGTTTGGGTTTTATTTTTTTAATTTTTTTTCCCTTCCAGACACAGTTCTGCTTTGCTTGCTAAAGAATATCTGATCAGGAGTGTACTTGTTTAGTTGGAAGTCTTTGAAGATTCTGGTCAGTGGCTTCTGTCTCTTCTCTTAAATGAAGAGATTGGGTGGGGGTTGTATTTTATGGATAAGGAGCTTTTTCTACCACTTCCCATGGCATTTAATGTTACACTAACAAAGCCAAACCAGATATAACTGTTTAAATACACAGTTATTTTTGTGGTGTACCCTGTTAGTTTTATGTAGACTACTGCAATGCCCCTGTCCTGTAGAATAAGGGCTTTGACTATTGAACTTTTGCAGGTTTTTCTAGCTTCTCTGATGTGAAGATGATAAAATATATGCCACGCAGGCTTCTAGGAAAAATATATGGACAATTTGTGATGTTAAAAGTAAATAGAAGTTTGGGGAGGGTGAGAAAGAAGAAAATCTTTGTGTTTGGTTTTTGGAGATTAGTGGTTGTTTTATTTTTTAATTAGTTGTAGCAAAGATCAGAAAAAATGAGAAATGAAGACTAGCTTTTCTTCTACTTGCACTGACTGCTAAAGCCCTTGAGGTACTGAGATAGGTAACTGGCCAAAAAAATAGCTTGCTATTTAGTAGGGACAAATGTGATACCCAACACTGCATCGAGAATGAGCCACAGTGTGAATACAGGGACTAGATAGGTCAACTAGAACCACTAAGGATGTTCTTTCCTATTTAACTCACGTTTTTGCAACAGACCTGCAGGTCTGTTGCAGAGAATAAAATTCAGTTTTATACTGAGGGCAGGGGGAGAAATTTACAGAATCATAGAATTGCCCTGGTTGGAAAGGACCTTTCAGATCATCTAGTCCAACCATCAAGTAAAGATAGTAAAACACGGTAGCAAGTTATCTGGATAGATTTTGGAGAATTGGTCATTGGAGATTGCTAGTAAGAGGTTAGAAAAATGTATATTGGGAATAGCACAGGTGTCCTTGATGGCTTCTTGGATGCTTTTGCACTCTGCTGTGACTGAGTGTTTAGGGCTTGGTCTGAACATTTAAGAACTGAATTCTGTCAGAGATGCTGATGTGGAGGATCCCTTTGTCACTTGAGCATATTCTTGTGCCTGTTGAGACATACTGATTTAATACAAAACGAGCAAGAATATTTTCCCCTCTTTTCCTTGTTCCATATGCCTATGTACTTACAGTGAAGACAAGTTACAGCTTTTTTAGTGATTTAGTCATTTGCTTAGCTATTCTAGCAACAAACCTCAACTTCTGCTGGAGAACATGTTCTGCTAATAGCATTTAACCTTCCTTGGGAACGGCTGAGTATGAATGCCTCATACCAGACCATCTGGAAAGGAGCTTCTCCTGAGACTTACCAATATTCCTAACAGCACCCTACCCAGAGCCTTCATTCTCAGAGCAGCAAGACTGGAGAAACAGTGGCAGTACACTGATGACTTTGGAGAAATATTACTTTTGCAACTGGAAATGATACAAACAGTGTCATTAAAAGAGATTGTTAATGCCGTTTTTGTTCTTGTCATAGGCTTAATTATAAGAATGCATTCACTCTAAGGAGATGGCATCAGAAGTTTTATGCTTTCCACAGTTAGATGGACAGATTGTGAGGCTTTAACTCATGAAATACTGTTTTTCCAGAATGCTAGCAAAAGTGAGGATTTGAATGACTACTTTTCCTTCAGTTGAACAGTAGCACAGAAGAGATGCAATGTCATTGACGTGTGAAATGTGGCTATCTGAAATGTGGCTTAGGAGCTGACTTGAGCTCTGATTTTCTTGTTTGTTTCTTTGGAGTTGGTTGGGGTTTTTTTTTTGGTTAAAGATGTTGCTCTTTAACAAGTAACTCTTTATAGCCCAGTGGTATAAAATAGTAGAACCTTTTAAAAGACAAAATCAAGACCTCTTCCCATCAAGAAGCTTCCTGTTCCCCAAGTAACTCTGCTGTTCTAATCCTTTGAGTCTGCACTCATTCAGACAAAAGGTCAGCAGCAGAAAGGGGTGGCCATGAGAAAGAGATTCTTCAACAAAGGAGGCCTGCTTGAATACTTTTAATGCAACATTATCAATTTTTGCTTATCTCATCATGTCAGGTCATTTTTAAGATCTAATGGGCATGTAAGGCCTTCTGTCAGACCTCCACTATTGGTGACTTTGAAGTACTTGGCTCCTGTTTATTGTGTTCTGGTATCAGTCTTGTTACGTGAGAAGGAAATAGGACTAGGAATATATTCTCCTGCAACAAGTGGCAAACAAGGACAAGGAATGGTGTGTGTGTGTGTAACACAACGTTGTATTTGGTTGTTCATCTGTTCACCTTTTAATGTTTCATCCATTGATGATTTGAAGAGTCTGTCTCCAGATGAGAAGAATTGAGAGTTAGGGCTTTCCTGGAAGCTGGAACAGCTGCTAGCAGAAATGGGCAGAAAGTCTGAGTGTAAGCCAGATTAGGGACATACAGGTAGATACAAAACTAAAAAATTTGGAAAGAGCTAGATACAGCTTTTGATATCTGGCTGTGTGTTTCCACAGCACTCTTGAGAAAGACTGTCTAACATGGCTGATAGGTTAGCTTTAATCAAATAAACAGATGTTTGTGTAATGCTAAGAAGCAGAAACAGAATAGTTGATCAGAAAGGAAAAAAAAAATCAGTTCAGTCTGTCTCATTCTCTACTAAAATTGCAAAACATCAAATGAATACAGTTGAATCTGGTCTGAAAAGGATGAAGAATGCTGATGACTGTTAGTCATCTGAGGTGAATACTGCAGATTTCTCCTCTTCATTCTCAACAATAAAACATTAAGTCCCTTAACACTGATTTATGCAACAAGGCAACTTTTCCTACCTTTCACATGAATTTTTCAGTTTGTCCCCACGCTGATACTCTGAATGGGTGTCCTAACACAGAACTACTGGTTAAAATGCAATTTGTAATTTTGTAATTTGTTTCTGGTTTGGGTGGGAAATAAGATGACGTTCCTACATAAGCCCTGTGTTATGTGGAGATCCCTGATTTTACTGCAATGACCATAGAGATTGCACAGCAAAATTCAGCTGGAAGGTCAGAAACTCACTGTAAAGGATTCCTAATTAGGGTTAGGCCACTTGGTACTAGTCTTCTGTCAGTAACTCTCCAAAACAAAACCCAGATGGAAGTCATGCTGGCAGAAGTGTGACTTTTATATTTTACGTTCTGGGGCCTACTGAATGCACTCTGAATTGATGTTCCATGGGTTTAATAGAAGTCTGCTATGGCCAAGCAGGGTAGATTTACAATTGTGATGATGAAGTAATACTGAATTCCTCTGTGTTCAGAATATATCCAAACTGCCTGACAAAAATACACAGCGCTAGCTTCCCCTTCTGGCCAAAAGAAGTAAGTGATCCTGAAGGCAAGAGTCACACAATTTCTCAATTTTATTTTTATGTGCTAAAGATAAACACTAGATTTCAGAGAATGTGTTAATGCTGAACTCCACAGAAGGTGGCAGGGGAAGAAGTGCTGGTAGAACATCTTTGCTTCTTGCAACATAATAAAATGATGTATCAAGAGGGTTGCCGTTGGAACATAGAATTCTCTTTTAAACATGGGCCTAATTTGGAAAACAATTAGATAAAAATAACAAACTTCTGGACAGAAAGATTCCCAGTGCCTTTCTAGACCCCTGCTAGCTGGTGCTAGAAACAAACATTTTACTGCTTTTCATATTCTGTATGCTAATTTTCCCCCTGCAGCTGCATCAGTTATGATTATAACTTTGTTTGGAGTTGTGTGCTTGTCTTTTTGTTTTATTTAAAGATTCTTTTTTCATTTTAATTGTATGGCACAATATTTCGTCGCATTAGCATAGGCTTGGTAAATGTGGAGTGCACCAGCATAAAGGTGCCTGTTTTGTGGTATAAAGCAACAATGCACAATATGATACAAGATGCTTTTTAACAAGCCATTTCTAAGTGAGTTTGCCAGCCTTTTACAATGTTGTATTACTACGTTTCTGCGTGGGTTGATCATATAACATTGAATCTTAGCAAAATCTTTGTTCTCTGCCTGGAAAAATGGGACATTTAAATCACTAAATTTTGCATTGTAAGGAGACCGAAGTCTCTTAAGGTTTTGTGGGCACATTGGGAAGGTAAGCATGCAAATACAACATGCATGCACATACATGCATACCAGGGAAACAGAAACTTCCTGCGTGACAAATGACAGCCTCATGCTTAAGACACTTCGGTGGATTGCAGGAAACAGGCTTCTTTGTTAATACCATGGGTTTGTTCCAATTGGAAACACTTAGGATTTTCCTATATCTCAATCTTGAATCCAGATTATCAGTTTTATCATGGGCTTGGTCTTCCTCCTTTATCTTGGCCGAAAGTATCATCCTGGAACCGAAAATGTGTCTTGATATGTTTTGCTGCAGTGTTATGTTCCTATGGACGATTCTACCCACTATCTCACTTCCACCAATTGTGGTTTTCACCTGCTTGTGAAGCACTCAGCATGGGGATGTTGAGGCAGAGACCTCTGAGCACCAATGCTGTTGGAGTTGCAGGGAAAACACTTGAATGCATGAAAGATCATGTCTTTACTCTTCATGTTCAAGTTGTAAACTGATTTATGCATTCATCATTCATTCTTTTCCTTGCCACAGTGTATGCTTCACCCTGTGCACTAAGGTATTCAATTTTTGGTGTATAAGACTGTGCTAATACCATACTAGCCTCATAAATCTTCAGCACACTGGGATGGGGGGAAAGAGGATTGTATTTAGATACTTCAGCACGTCAGTCCTTTGCTCCTGTCCTTGTCGACTCCTATAGAACTTAAAAATTGCAGCCAGTCGAGCCCTTCCTTAAGCAAAAAGTAGCTGGGAACAAGGTTGCCTTGTCAAAGTCAAATGTCAGATTGTGTTATACTTCTTGTGTTTACTAATATACTTGCTATGGTTTCATTGCTGTACTGAAAATAATCAGGAGGAGACAAGTAATGATTTCCTGTTCAGCTGTGCCATAATGAACTACATGAGAATTATTATGATATCCTGAGTCGCTGGTGGCCATGGAGAGCAACATACTCTTTAAGCCAAGCTTTCAAATACTTTCTTAATTGAAAGAAAAAAATTAATATTTTGCTAGCAAGGGACTTGCCCTTCCAGGTTTATAATTTTAACAACAAATCAGTCTTGGAGAACATTACTGGTTGTAAAAGCAAGTTAAATAGACTATATGAATAATGTTTTGGGGGATGCCCATAATTTTATTTCTATTTTGCCCTTAATTTTATTTCTATTTCCTAAGAAATGTGAACACTTACAGAAAATAAAAATTATCTTTTCAGGAGAGCACTTATATCTATCCCCACTTTATATGAGGCAGTTCGACATGAAGAATTAAAAAACTTTGTGCATAAGCAGTAGAAAACTTCCCTGTGATGGTTGATGTCATTTCTCACTAACGTGCAATCATAGCTCAGTTCATACCAAGAAGAAAATGTTGAAGTCACTGCCATAAGGTTTTGTGAAGAAATTTCAGCTTCCTTGTTTATAAAAACGTTAAATAAATATAAACCATGGTGGTTGTTTAGTTTTTCTTCTTTCTTCAGATACTCTTTTGTAGTCAAAGCTGAAAGAGCAAATTTCTTTTTCCAGCCCCCCCAGGCAGCTCTACCAGCTCTGACGACCTTACAGCTTCTCACCAGCATGAGTCCAGTGAACCTGCTCAGCTGCTGGAGTTGTCCCCTCTTTGTAGGCTGCTGAACCTGGAAAGCTGTGGTGAGACTTTTGTCTCCAGATCTGGCCAGGGAGCTGACTTGCTGCTCCGTCCTGGCCTTTGTAGTAAAACCTTCCACTGCCCGTATGCAGCAAACACATGCTGGTCTGGTTGTAAATGAGCCTTTGGGGAGATTTTCTTCTTTTGTGTTATTTCCTTGCCTGCACAGGGAATGCAAAACCTGAGGCCAGCTGTGAATGTACTTCCTATTGTTTTTCATTTTAGGTGTCCAATTAAGATGAGGAAGAAGGAGGGTTTTTTTGACTAAAATGCTGCTGAGACTGTTCTTATTAAAAAGGCTAGTGCTCTTTACTGAAAGCAAGGCTGTGATGGGCAGTTGCCTTCCTTAGGATTGTGCTGGATAGAGAAGATTGGCTGAGTCTTCTCTGCTTGTGTGAGAACTGACATAATTGGAGGGGTGTCCTCTAAAATAAAGGAGAAGTGGTCATTCAGTGGCCGCCATAATTTCAGTTTTCCCTGTGGCAGGGAGACTGCAGTTGTGCTGCAACCTGGCTGAACCTGATGCACAGGTAGGATTTAACCCTCGCCATGGACAGACACTTGTTTGTTGTAGGTTGCAGTGGAGGAGACCCCTCGTGTCTCCTGTACCTTGGGAGGCAGTGGGTCTGGTTCACAGCCACAAAAGTGCTCGCAGGATGGGCCCTGATAAGAGTTTGGATGATGAACTTTGGTCTGTGTTAACGCCAACCAAAATTTCTCATGTAGTTAAGAAATATCTTTGTACGTTTTTTTTTTTTCCTTGGATTGGTTGTAATAGCAATAAAACCACTAGCCTAGCTGCAATCCCACTGGCCAAGAACACGCATTTGCAAGTGAGTAGGGTGGGCTATTACATGCAGAATGGAGAAATGTTGCAGGAAGAGAGAGAGTGAAGGCAGCCAGGTCTTACACTTTCAGTGCAATGTGAATCATCCGCGTAGTAATTGCCACTGAATTTGTATTTCTGAAGGAGAAGTTCATTTGGCAGTAAGGCATAGTGGAGAAAAGGATTTGGGAGCATGACAGAGCCTTCTTAAACACCCTTCCTGTTCTCTCAGGGGGAGAAAGAACTAATGAAATAAAAATCTCATCTCTAAGAAATAATAATTTTTCTTGTTAAGGATGTGATTTTCATAATTCTGTAACCATAACCAGTGGTGACTGTAGGCATGCCAGACCTTTTAGTGTATGGAGGGAGAGACCAATAGAGAGTTCCTAACAGAAATACATCTTTATATGTTCAGGGAAAAGCTGGTGAGTTTCAAACCAATGCTGTTTATTTAATTTCATCAATTATTTGTCTTGTTTTAATTTCATTTGGGTCATAGAGATTGTTAGCTTTGTATTGGCCTTTGCAGCATATTGTTTAAAACTATGTTTGAGAACGTATTAATTATTGTTGTGATCATAATGTGCATAAGGATTACTTTGGGACTTCTTAAAGAGGAGGCGAGCAGACCAGGGCGATCAGAGCTGCTGCCAGAAGAACGAATGAATCCAACTAAAACTGCAAGGGGAAGCCAGTTAGACGGAATGTAAATTTGCGTGATGGAATTTGGCAAAGATGCTAATGGCAATACTGTTTCTCCTGTGAGAAGTTACAGAAAGTTCTTTTTCTATTATTTTATTATGTTTGAGATTCTTTTGCACATTTTGTCTGAAGCTTGCGCCTCTCTGCACCCTTACTCCTGGCACAATACTTTATAACATTTTATGGGATGTTTGATTTAGTCTTCCTTCTGAGCCAATACTGCTATTTCATGACTAACCAGCAGTGACTCTTCTCTTCTAACATCTGGGGTAGATTTGCACTAAGGAGGTTCAACCAGATAATTTTCCTTAAATCTTGGACAAGTTTGCAGACTATGATGGAGTAACTACGGGATGCACATTTTTTTCTTTTCTACCACCCCTGGAGAAAAGCAGCAGAGAAAACACAAAAAGGCAGATGACTTAAATTTGAAATGAGAGCCCCAAAAGCAACCCCTTCCCCAAAATAAAATAAAATAAATAAATAAAAAAAAGAAACAAGAGGCTGATGTGGGAAGCTACTGAAGTATTTAATAATGACTGGGCAAAAGAACACTCGAGCCAAGAGAACTCTGTATGTTGTAGATGAGAAAGCACAAAAAGAGCATCTGACCAAAATTCACTGGGCTGTGTGTAATAAAGACTGAGAAAATTCATGTTTGGTCACATATCTTAAGAAACCCTAAGGGGAACGGTGATTGCGGTATAATATGACAGAATGTAGATTAAGGAGACTCTAGATCTGCATATGGTCCAGCTTCTAAGGAAATATTTCATGTATTTTTGGATGAGGTTAGAGTAATATAAAATCAGAGGTGGTAGAAGAGCGCACAGTTCCAGGAGACTTGTAATCTCTATTCTGGTAATACTGAAATACATTTGAGGACTATAGTCTCTGACTGGAGAAAAGCAAAATAGGGGACTTGAGAGGGAAGGGGGCTGAAGAAGTGACTTTTAAGTGTTTAGATTTCCACAGTCTTGTAAACAGTTCTTGTAGGAAAAGTGCCCGAAAACACATACGTGTTTGTTCAGGGTTGTACCCGAGGGGCAGTGCAGCTGATCAACGGTGTATAAGACAGAACGAAGTTTTGTCCTTAACGGCTGAAGGCACAAATTAAACTCCTTCCTTTCATTCCACAGCAGGAGAGGCCCAGAACCCAAGAATCCCCTATCCCCTCTTCAGCCCTGACAAAACATGCTATTTGGCCTGCCCCTTCCACCGAGTTCTTGCAAGGGATAACTTCGGGATGCGTGGCTTAAAGAGGGGAAGGGGGCAAGGAGGGCGGCGGTAGCTCCCCATCGAGCCCGGACGGGCTCGATGGGGAGCCACCGCCACCCTCCTTGCCCGCCATTTCCCGGCTGAGGTGCTCCCCTCTCCCGGCTTCCGTCTCAGCCTGATGGCGTCACTTCCGGCGGCGGGAAGGCGGTGCGCACGGCCCCCTCCCCTCTCCAACGGTCGCTCTGGCTCTGAGGCGATCAAGCGGCCGCGAGGCTAGTGTCCCCCCACATACACCCCGGGGGTTCGGTTGGGGCCACACTGTCCCCCCGGGAGCGCGTCGTGGCAGCCGGGGTGAGCCTTTTCTGTAAAGGCTTAGGGAAGGGAGGTTTTTTGTGAAGGGGGCGGCCCCACCTGCCCCTCGGAGGCGGGCGGCCTAGGCCGGTCTGTTTTGAGGCCTTTAGCCGCGCTGAGGGGGGGTCGGAGCAGGCCCTGGTGGGGGCGGGGTTGGGAGCGCCGTGCTTGTGCCTGGTGCTGCTGCTTCGTGTCCGTCACCCGAGACCTTTCAGCTCCTTGAGTTTATTTCTAAATATTCATGTGTCCTGACCCGCTCCCGCCCACCCCCCACCCCCCCTTTTTTTTTTCCAAAAGCTCATGGTCAATAATTTTTTTAAAAAATCCTGCGAAAGTAGAATATACAGCACAATTTCAAAAGGTACAGGAGTTGGTTTAGTTAGTTTGCTGTTAACCAAACCAACGGGTGCCTTTGGAAGCTATCCTATTTAGAAGTTGTTTTTATTTGCTTACTTATAAAAATAATATTTTAATTTGTAAAGCATAATAATAAAGAGATGCTATGCAATTGAAGATTCCATCTCTTCTTTTTTACTCTTTTTGTTCTTTCCATGGATGCCTCATCCTTGGAAGTGTTCAGGACCAGGCTGGATGGGGCTTTGAGCAACCTGGTCTGGTGGAAGGTGTCCCTTCCCAAAGCAGGGGGTTTGGAACTAGATGATCTTTAAGATCCCTTCCAACTCTAAACATTCTATGTTTCTGTTTTGTTTGTTTGTTTTTTTTTCTGTGGGAAGAAGGAACTATCTTTTTTTTTGTTGTTGTTTAAAACAGTAAGTGTTGATTGCCTGTGTACATAGGTTTCATTTGAGTCCTTATGAGTGCTTTGAAGGAAGTAAAAATGTTACTCTTTCTCTTTAGGGTGTCTGCAGATAAAAGCGAATTGATACCTCTGGTGCTGTTAATTATAAACAAGATGAAGATCCCCTCTTTGCTGCTGAGATTCCCTCGTTGTTATTTCTCTGGAAGAACTTACTTCACGAACTTGCACTTTACGAACTCTCACTTCGCTTCCAGAGCAGATCTCCCATGCATTGAATCTCTTACGACAGTGCCCCACTATCGTACAAGATGGAAATGTTCATCAAACAGTTTGAGGAGAGAGCTGTGTCAACAAGTGGCCCCTGACCAGCAACTAGAGGGGCTTTCTGACAGAGAACAAAGGCTCGTAGACAGACTTTACAGTGGACTAATCCAGGGTCATAGAGCCTGTTTAGCAGAAGCTATTACACTTGTAGAATCAACTCAGAGTAGGAAGAAGAAAGTAGCCCAGGTGCTCCTTCAGAAGGTACTATCCTACCACAGGGAACAAGAAAAGTTAAATCAAGGAAAGCCACTTGCCTTTAGAGTGGGTTAGTCCTTTTATGTCTGTCCAGTAGTTGCTTTGACAGAGTTACAGTCTTCACCTTTCATTACCACTATTGTTCTTTAAGTATCGTGGTCTGTAGTCTTGGATCACTGGTTTCTTGTGGTTTGTAACCAATCTAGTTTGCTTCTGTTGTCCAGTAGAAACCGTGGAAGAGCTGGAAAAAGGTTTTTGAAAAAGCTCTGGAAGTAATTGTTGCTTCTTGTGGGGGAGGAGCAGCTATTTGGTGGGTTTTTTTAATAACTATTATAAGCTAAAATGTTAGGTGGGTAGTTTGTAGTTTGATACAGCTATTATCTACACCAGTAGGGAAGGATGTAGTTAAGCAGGCCTGTTCCTTTCCCAAAGATGGCGTTTTCTTGAGTATTTCTTGCATCCCTTCATTAATCCACAAAAGGAAAAATATGTACCTTCCTGTTTTATGGCCTTACTTTCAAGCAGACCACTTTTCAGTTGAGGAAGCTTGAACTTCGTTATCTTGGAAATCATAAAATATTTTTCCCTTGTAAAGAGATGGGCTATTAAAGTATGTCATGTCCAGCTGTCGTGTCTTGCATGTGTACAAAGGTAGTAAGAACAAAGACCTTAGGCATGGGAGTGAGAAATACCTGCTGGAGGTTAACAAGCTAATCTGAGTTTGCATGCTTTGACATGTAAGGAAATTGCCCAATTCTTTTTGAAATGACAGCCCTTCAAAATAAGGGCTTTTGCTTTTAGACTGTGTCTTTTATAAATAGTCAGTAAATCTAAAATAATACAGATTTAGGATATGACGTTTTCAAAGTTCTGAAGTGTAAGTGAGGATAGATAAATTTATTTGGAGGAGGGGAAATAAAGGTGGATAAACCCAATGTTATGTTGGCATGGGTAGGGCGAGGGGCGGTGAAGTGAGTGCTGCCGCATTGGATGAACCAAGGCAGCGTATTTCAAGTCAACTACAACTGCTTAGTTGGGTATATCGATTGTGGCATAGCTTTCATTTGCCTTTGTTGTGTCACTGTGCTAAAGTATGAATTGTTAGCAGCTTAGATGTTATCTGTGTTCATCCGTATTATTGTTTGACTAACAATATGGTTTTTTTCTTCCTAATGTGACCATTTAGGGTTGTCTGGTCCTCCTGGTGCTGGGAAATCGACTTTCATAGAGTGCTTTGGGAAGATGCTTACGGAAAGAAAATACAAAGTGTCTGTGTTGGCTGTAGACCCTTCCTCTAGTACAAGTGGTGGTGAGTGTGAATTAAAATTCAAGTCAGGTTTCTCGTTCCTTGTTAACTATAGAAGTATCTCTTTTGGCCAAATGGAGGAAAACATAAGGGCCTATAAAAGTAAAGTTTTTAAAATAAATACTGTATTAAGTTTTCATTTTTCCCCCCATGCAATACGAAATTGGGAAATATGTATCAGTATCCTAATTTTTTCAGGTTTCCTCTTTTCCAGTGTTCAAATGTTCCTTTTCAACTTTTTTGTCTGAAACCCTAGATAGCTACGGTTTTCTCCTGTAGTTTTATTTATTTATTTCCCTGTGAACGAAGGAGTAGAAGGGCATTTGTTTCTGCCTAAATTTCAACAGTGGTAATGCCGATCATTGCATCAGCAGGAAGCACATGCTAATTTAAAACTATTTTGAGGGTGCTGCAAGCCAAACGTGTAGAACAGGTTGGATTTTAAAATATTCATTAGTTCTTCTCAATAGGAAGTTTTGGATTTCTGTTGACTATACTGGTTTCAAGGTCTCCTGATGCATTGACCATTTGTCTGACTTGTAGCATGATTTATTTTTTTTTCTGAATTTGAAATTCTTCAAAGTTGTGTGGCTGTCTCTCAAGCCAGAAGTTGTAGGGAAATTATAGGCTGACTGTGCTTGATTAATGGTATCTCTGACATAAATAATAGAATGTTGATTTTGATCTTGTTCTGATGGGCAGCTGCCAGAGAAAATCATTCCTTTTTCTAGCTTCTGCATTGTCAGAGGAGATGTTGCAATGTTTAACTATTTAAAAAGAAAAAAAATATTTCAGCATTGCAATGACCTGGAGCTAAGAAAGACTATATTTTTTGAATACATACATTCAAGACACATCAATAGAATAGCAAAATATGCTGGCAAGACTGCATCAATTAAAAAAATTGAGCGTCTCTCATTGTTTGGAATTTGCATCATGCATGTAGATCTCATTGAATCCAATTTAAAGTTTGTATGGGTGATGCATGTCAGCTTTCTTACAAATAAAACAAAAAATCCACCATGAACAAATACCAGAATCATAAAACAGAGATCTGTCCCTTTGGACAGAAACAGCAAAGATTTAATTGTGTGGCCTGCTGTGTACAGGTCTCAAAAAGCCAGTCAGGGATTGCAGAATTCGTTCTGACCTAGAATAATTTCTTCAGATTTGGTAGCACTAAGGTCTGCTTATCAGACCTTTCCAGCTTCTGCTGGCAGAAGAACCAGGCAGTAACTTCCTAGTCCTCTGCAAAATCTTGAACAACTTATTTCGGGGTATTCTTATTTGGCTGACTTGGATGGAGAGATATGTCTTTTTTCGCTCATTTATTGGAGGGCGGGGGGGGGAAGTTTGGCTGGTTTGCACTTTCTGAAATAACATTAAATGTTTAAGGTTCTCTATTGGGTGATAAAACACGGATGACTGAGTTGTCAAGAGACATGAATGCATACATCAGGCCGTCTCCAACCAGAGGGACGCTGGGAGGTGTAACAAGGACCACGAATGAAGCCATTCTGCTCTGCGAGGGAGGAGGCTACAACGTTGTTCTTGTGGAAACAGTGGGTACGTGCGTTAGGGTGGTCTTCCAGTTACCCTGATGCGCTATCTGAATAAGGTGTCTTAGTAATTGCATACTTTCATCCTTGGTTTTGCTCATGCATTCAGACACGGTTACTGGTTGAACATGAATGCCCATTCTGTCAATTTTCTAGTCCTGTATGTTTTGTAAAAATACTGTTTTGTAGAACATGTTGTGTTTCCTGTTGTCTTTGTTAGCGGGATTTGTTTGTGGCGCAATACTGGGATCTTCCATAATTACTCTTGATAGTGTGGCTGAAAGTTTGCAATAAGTGATGAACTCTGGATTTAATTTTTTAGGTGTGGGACAGTCAGAATTTGCTGTGGCTGATATGGTTGACATGTTTATATTACTCCTACCACCTGCGGGTGGAGATGAATTACAGGTATTTTTTCAGTTTCTCTTATCAAGTATTACCCAGGACTAGAAAGAGGAACTTAAATCCAAGATGTATCTGTCTGTGCCCAGAATCCATATTGATCATGTTTTGTAAATTACACTGCTACTATTGAAGTCCTTTCAGTGTCTTATCAATTTATTGCACAGTTAGGATCTGCTGTTCTTGCCCTCCTTTCCCCCCAGTTTTGGAAGGATGGAAAATGTTTATACTGACTTACTTTAGCCTATTTACTAGTTAGAAATGATTTTGGGGGGTGACTTTGTTTTACAGGAAAAGATAAGTCAGTATAAATAGATTTGTGCTTAGCCATGTTTTGGTTAAACTTAAGGCTGTACACGTGAAATAGGTTATTGTCTCTGATATTCATATATAATAGGTATATTGTCTCTGATATTCACATTTAGTTTTCTTGTGTGAAAGTAGAGTAATAACTAGTGGTGACAGCAGCCATTGGCACTACTGTTGCACAACTAGCACATACACATGCAAAAAAAATCAGTGAGAGCCACCAGAAACTAATAAAGCATTTTGACCTGCTTTTCATGTTAAATCAGTGTGTCATAGCCCTGCTTATTGATGATTTCTCTCCATGTTCCATTTAGGGTATCAAACGAGGCATAATTGAGATGGCAGATCTAGTTGCTATAAATAAAGCTGATGGTGATTTAGTTGTGCCTGCACGGAGAATACAAGCGGAATATGTTAGTGCCATGAAGCTACTCCGTAAACGTTCAAAGGTTTGGAGACCAAAGGTTTGTGTACTTTACTGTGGTTTATGGTGTGGTTTTGTTTGGTTGATTGGTTTGGGGGTTTTATTGTTTTGGGGGGGGGGGTTGTTTTGTTTGTGCCTGCCTCCCCCTACCCCGCTATGAATCAGATCATCTCATCTAGCTATAGTATTCTCCGTGGGCTCTTATTTAAAAAAAACAATTTTTTTTCTAAAAAATTTAACAGACCTTTTACTAACATCAGTAGTGGTACGAACTTGTCTTGCTTTTTGTAAACTATGCATATCGTAAAATATCCCTTTTTTATAACTCTGAAGCCTATGATTATCTTTGTTCTTTCACTTGTTTATGCGTTTCCTTTATTGTTTTACCTTTTTTAAATTTCTCACATAATAAAAGGTTTTGGGCAAGAACCTCATCTATTTGTGTATGCAATGTCCAGATTATTGGAATTCTTATCCTGTGGGCCTTCAGTTGTAATGCAGTATTCCATCTATTAAAAGATTATGGTAAATTACTAAGGCAAAGATTCAGTACTAGTTCTTAGTATGTGTATATAAAATAAGCGCGCACACACACACTCTCACCCCCTTTATTTATATGCCTGTATATATAAAGGAGGTTTGCTCTACCCTTGTATTAAAATTGACTCATGGAATTCAGTTTAAATCAGCTGACCTGCTTGGGACTTAGCCATCATTTTGTAATACTTGTTTCTAGATCTGATGAGAAGTCATATCTGATAAACATGACCCAAAAGAACTGTTTGAGACCAGTGAATTAAACAGGTCATCAGAAATCTGTCTGGTTTTCAGTGATGGCAGTATCTGACAACAGGAAGAAACAAGAAACTAATGTGTAGGGGCTGTATCATATCCATTGGATTGGGGAAAGAGAGAGATACTTAAAAAAACCCAAAATAACAAACTGTTCCATCATGTTGGATGCCTAAAATATTTTTTGGCAAAACGAATTCCTAGTCTGGAAAGCAAATGCAAAAAAGAGTTTAAATACAGAATTTCTAGAATATTTTAAGGATAAAAGAGCAGCTACCAGAGTATGTCTACCAGAATATGTGATAAACTCTGCATTTTAGGAAGGCAACACTTCACTTGAGTAAAAGGACTTGAGTTCTTCTAGCTGAAGGACTCATTAAAATTGATTTTCACTCATACAAGCAGTTGGGCAAGGCCTAGTTATCCCAAATACTATGGATCTCAGGGTCTACCTATAGTTAGTAGAATCCTAATTTTGAGATCTTTCTAAAAAAAAAGAAAAGCAGCACAAAACTGCTTAGAGCTTCACGAAGTGAGTGTATTGAGTGCATTGAAATAAGCTTGCCTTAGGCATTTCTTAATTTTCACACAATCTACCTGATGCAGTAATTGAACTCTCAAGTCCAGTAGTTTCTTGGCTTCAAAATTTCTTCTGAATCCAACAGGTAATGCGCATCTCTGCCAAAACTGGAGAAGGCATCTCAGATATGTGGGATAAAATGACAGAATTTCGTGACCTCATGCTCACAAGCGGTGAGTTAATTGCCAAACGACGGAAACAGCAGAAAGTGTGGATGTGGAATCTCATCCAAGAAAATATGTTGGAACATTTCCGGAGTCACTTGGCAGTCAAGGATAAGATTCCACTTCTGGAAGAAAAAGTTCTTAGTGGTGTCTTGTCTCCTGGGCTGGCAGCCGACCTGCTCCTGAAAGCATTCAGAGATGGTCTCTAAGCATCAGATTCTGCTCTGTTCTTGTTAAGTGCTTTATGTAAACATGGACATTAAATATAGTTCTTCTATATGTGGATTCAAATGTTGTACTACAGCAGACATTGATAGAATATCTGTCCACTACTCTGCAAAAAATACTGTATGTGCAAAGATCATGACAAATCCAAACACTTGCTGAGATTACAAAAAACTATATTGAAAAAGGTTTATTTCCAAGTCTTCTATTTGTACATACCACAGATCCGTTGGTTAAAAATGTGCACCTATGTCGAAATGTGACTGGTTTTGGGAAGGTGGGACAGAAAGATTTGCGGTGGTAGAGTTTTGTTCCAATTATGGGACCATCTTAGAGCAGTTTATGCTGGTGCTTTCCATTCCAATATAGTATCAGCTGTTGCCAGTATGGATTGCTTTTTCTTTCCTCACCTTGAGTGACAGCAAGAACATTGGAAGCCCTGGCAGCACCTGACCACTGTCTTGGTTTAAATAAATTATATGGATATAAATAGAATTTAGTGGTGTTTGGTCCCTGTTAGGAAGCTATAGTTAGTTATTGTACACCAGGAGAATGGAATTTTAACCATCTCAGTTTCTAAATAGATGTTTTAATACAAAACCAAAATTTAGTTAGACTTTTTTTAAATGCAGGCATCAATGGGTACAAATGTCGTCTATGATGTTATAATAGCAAATACCTTTATACTACAGTAATGGATCTCTAGTAAGAATGGTTTGAGGGTTTTTTTTATCTGACTTAAGTTTTTGGGGTTCAAACAAATGGCCCAGTTGTGTTTGGGTTTGGGGTTTTTTTCCTCTCTTTTAGAAGACGTGACTGCTTATAACCAGAAGTACTTTTTTATCTCCCTTGAGAACAAATCTGGAGGAAGCATTTTTGTAAGCTATCATCAAGAAAGCAGAGTTCATCTGGTACCTACTAAATATGAAAAGTGGAAAAATGCTGATTTTTGGAGACCTGGCAGAAAACCAGCCAAATAGCATGAGATTTTGCGAGTCTATTGTTGCTTACCTGAGTTGACTAAAAAAAAAAGAAAAGGCATTTGGAAGTGATGATTCTTATAGTCCTGATTTTCTGGACGCATAAAAGGTATGGCGTCTTTAATTTTTATTTTAGTTCAGTTTTTCCTGTTTGGCTTTTTAAGATGTAGATGTTTCACACAACGTTTTGAGTTCTGGCAGCCTCAGTCTGAATTTTTGAGAAAATTCCAGGGTAGCAATGAATTGGATGACTTTGATACTCTTTCTTTTTCCCTTTGTTTTTTCACCAGAGTGATTTTCTTTTTTCTCCTCTCTTCTCCTCATCCCAGTTGTTATGGTGCCTTCCCAACTAAATTTTCTTTTTCCTGCTGAACTTCCGTGCTTCACAATTTTGATTTCTGTGTAGGTATAATTTGGCAACTATCAAAAAAGATGACTGATTTTTGAAAACACTGAGGATTTTTTACCCTTTGGTTTGTCAAAGTGGCACAAATTAAACAATGTAGAAGAAACTTCCACCCTCAGTGCTAGCATTTCAGTTATTTTTCCCATTGGTGTCTGTATAATTGTCTATATATTTTTACTTCAAAAACGTGAAGCATGACCAGAAAGTACAAGCAAACTGCAAGGCAAATAAAAATACTCTGTAATTAAAAGCAATGATCCCCATGTGTATTTGCAGGGAAATATTAACAAAGAGCACTGTCCTGTTTTGTGGGACATACAGCCGAGGCATTTATCTGTTCAGAAATTTTGCATCGGTGTAGCTGGTTTCCGCCACATAAATTGTCAGAGCTTCAGTGCTCTGACCCCTTTATTCCTATTTCTTAGACTTTGCATCCCAAATGAGTAATATGGGATGCAAAGCGACTTTGTTAGGACCATGCTGAGTTGTTGTGAAAAAAATGTAGCATTTACAGTTTCGTTTCTATTTAGAAACAGTCTCTGTTGAATAAGACAGAAAGTGCCCCAAACCAAAAGTGGTATCTTCTATCCTTTCAGCTTTAAAAATTAACTGTATTTTGATGGTACCTAGTAGAAGAAATGACAGGTGGAAAATGATTTAATGAGAGGAGCAGCATTGTAACTGGTGAGTTCTCAACTTTTTGTTAGTCTATTTGTTTCAGCTGACAGTTTTTAAGAAAGCCTCATTTGTGCGTATGTGCTAGATCAAACCCTTATTATTGTAATTGCTTTTGTCAGGGGCTGCTGGTTTTTTTGACTGTTGTACGTGACCTGTCAAGCAAGCAGAATAGAACCTGTATTTGTTTAAATGACAGCTGCTCAAGCAGAAGAAGTTTTACCACTTCTTCGGGATGTTTTCTGGATGCCAATCTGTCCATCCAGTCCAAGCCATGAGCAATCATTATTTTCTTGTTTTGTTGCTTCTTTTAAAGTATCATTAGTTTACTAATGAACTCTTAGAAGAAGACAGTACAATGGCTTAAGCAGCTTCTACTTTTCATTCAGCTGCATTTTCTTCTTAAAGAAGTGCACTGAATGAAAATTACGGATTATTTTGTGCCTCATCCTTCAGTAGACACAGGAATATCCTTATCCTGAGAAGGGTCTTCAGAAATGGCAATAGACAAGGGTACCAGCTTTGCTTTTCAGTGGTTCCCCATCAAACTGAAAAGGTGTACTGTGCAGACTGTGACCCGAGCCTGATGTGTGCAAACCAACGTCTTTGTTTTATAGCTTGTAGAATTCTGCTATGACATGTTTTGGCGTCAACTGCCATTCAATTAATTGTGCAATTTTGTTTATGGCCTAATGGGCTGGGGAAAAGCATTGTCTTCAGAAGTACAGCGTAGCTTTTGCTGGTAGGCTACAATTTAGTAAACAATTCAGTATTTCCTAAGATGAAGAAGAGCATTTCCAGCTTGATCGTTCCTAGTTCTTTGGGATTAAGGGGGGGTAAAATGCATTAAAACATTGTCATTCAGGTAAAACAGGCTTCTGAAAAAAGATAGTAAACAAATCTGTTGAGTAGGATGTTGACATATTCCTAGTTGCTAGAGCTGTCAAGTTACTCTCATGTTAACATTTAAAACCACAGCTACTGCAGAACATTATGAGAAAATAACAGCAAGATTAAGTTTGTAGCTAGAGGTATGATAAACGGTTAGACAAATTGATAGGGGAGGTAAGGAACAAACTTTTCAGATACACAAACTCTTGGGTCCTACAAAGTCTTGCAGTTGCGTGTAAGTGTGAAGCTTTTCTCCAGGTCCCTGTGTAATAGATGTTGCTGGTGCTTCACAGCTGGAAAAAAAAGTGTGGTGAGAGAAAGTGATTTACCCAGCCTCTCAAACAGGTCAGTAGAATATAAGGGTTACAGTTCAGTAGTCTTTACTCTGAGCCCCATATATATTTACGGCCATGTTACTTAAGGTTGAAAAAATGCTCTTAGCAAGTTCATGCTCTCAGCATGACTTACTCCTTTCATATCTAATCTCTCTGTTTTCAGTGGCAGGACCCAGCTGACCCCTTCTTGACTACTGTTCTGTTGTAATGTCCTGCTTTAAGTAGTAGAAAACTTTTCCTTGATTTCTAATCTGCCCTTGCCTTTTGTAAATGCATTAATTCCAGTTATGCATGCTTGTTCGGTCTTTATGTTCTCCTCACATGTTTTGTTTCTTTATTTGTGAAATCTGCAGTGTGTTGGTTGTCTGTTTGCGGATCTTGAGATTTGTCTTGAGATTTTGGGGGATGGGGATTGAGCTAAAGGATACTAATGAGCTGGATTTGGATTGGTTTGGTTTTGGTTTCTGTTCCAACCTGATGCAGTTCCCTTCCTAGTCTTTTCTTAATGTGGTAAGACTCAATTGTTGCTTTGCTCTGTGCTGGAGACTGGTGTAAACAGTTATTTCCCATTTACTTTTCCTTGCTTATGGGGCTTTTTTGCTCCCCTCCTTGGATGCACATTCAAGAAGTAACATCCATGAGTTAAAATGAGAAACATTTTTACAGAGCTTAGTCCTTCCATAACTATTCCCGCTGGACTGTTCTAAAACAGATACCATTTGAAGAATGATCAAAGAGAAGTTAATAGAACATGTATTTAAAGAAAAATCAGCGTGTTCCCCTGGAACTTATGATTTGGGCAATCAACAGTATATAGGTTGACTAGCAACAGGGTTCCTCTTCCGAAACCTTGCTCAGATACTCCATGGTTATATTTCTTACACAGTTATTTAAAAATAACCCCTCCCCAGCCCATAATAGAACATTAACAAAATTTGTGGATTGAGAATAAAAATTTCAAAACTAAAAACTTATAAGGAATTGCAGTACATATTTAGAATGGAAGTATGATAGGTGTATTCGGATCCCTGCTGCCATACCAAGATTTGGGTCAGCTCATGAACAAACCAGGAAAAGAGGAGGTGACATTCATGGTAGTCTGTGGAGTAGATATGTTATGAAGAATGTCTGTTTTCTTTTGTTTTCTCCCATGGGAGATAAGAATTATCATAGACAATTCACTGGCAAGACAGAGAAACTGTTTGCTGTGTGAGGTTTACAAAAACGATAAATTCCCTTTTCTATCTTTTGGATTTATATCTGGTGGGGGACTAGTCTAATGCAGACTTTTGGAACTAGCTGGTTTTGTTCGTAATTGTGCTCTAAGTGGGGAAAAGCTAGAAATCCTTGTAGTCTGAGTAAATAATTGTTAACTGTAACAAGTCAAAATCTTCACTTTTCAGAATGTGTGATGAGATTCATGTGCTTTTGCTTAAAATACTATGGCAAAGCGAGTTCCTGCTGGATGCTAGTTACTATATCTTCATTTTTTCTTATATTTAGATCTTTCACTGGTAGAGTAGCATAAAAAAGCTTTAGTTTAGTTATACACCTCTTTAAATGATTTAAATATTTGTAAAGTTAATCGGGGATTAACAATATTTTTACTTTGTTTCTTCAATTGAAAGTGACTGCTCTAACCTGAAGATTTTAAACTAAAAGCTACTATAACTTCAGATGACTGAGCTGCAATGGCTGGGGATGCGTAATGTATGTATAGTGAGAAGATACTCTAATTGACTGTGTGGCTCGTGGCATTACAAAGTCATGCTGCTAAAGGTTTCTGTCAGCCCCGAATCCATGACACAAAGATCCTGCTTGTAATTTTCTACAGTGGAAAACAAGAGTAATGTTGGGTTTTATGACTTGTTGCTTAGCAGCGTTGATCAACAAAAGTACAACCTTTTCTTTTCTTGTAACCTTGGTGAACCCAGGCTTGGGCAGAGCTCACGAGCAGAAGACATGGATTTCTGAAGTCGTGCAAAACTGTTGTTCAGTGTCTGTTAGCAGCACCTGCGGCAAACCGTCCCTTCTTGACCCCATTGTTACTTTTGCCCTTTAGTCTTCTTTCTCACTCTCCTCAAGTCCTAGAAGAAAGCAGGCACCATGCTAGAGAGGTGTGGATGATGGGAAGTTTGGAGACAAGCCCGCTGTGCTAAGACATATCCCACTGTTTATGCAGAGAAGGAGCTGAGCTGGTTCCCAGGCTGTGATGATGTCAGACCTTCCTCTCGTGGCAGGAGAAGCAGACTTCAGCCATCACAGTAAGGATTATTCTTACAGAAGCTTTCCCAGTATTTTGGAGTAGGCAAAATAATCCACAGAGGAAAGGGAAATTAGGGTGCTAGGAATTTCCTGGTATTCTAGGAGAGGTTTCACAAACTGAACTAGAAGGGATGTTGAATGTATTCGAAAATGTTTAGGGATCTGCACTGGATGTAGATATACAGATAGTCATGTCCCCCCCCCTTTTTTTTTTTAATCTGATCTAACCTGGTAAAGCCTGTAAAATAAGTGCAAAGAGTTAAGTTGCTTGTTTCGCCTTGCTTCTGAACTGTGAATTGTTAGTCCAACAAAGGATCTTTAGTAACATCACAGACTGCAACAAGTAACGTGCATTATGATGTCAGAAGGTTAGACTCGGAGCTTTTACTGTTTCTCAGGTGCTCGTCTTTTACTTCTAGATCTAAGTAAGAAACAGCTAAGTATTTGTATACTATTTCTGCCAAATTTCCTGATAAATTTTTAAGCCTGTAGACATTATGTGAAAAATAATGCCTTGTTAGTCTGCTGGTTTTCTCCTTTTCACCCCTTTTCCCATCCTTTTTCCCCCCTATCCACACTTGCGGATCTGTTGATAGCTGTTAACAGCAGTGCGGGTCAACATATTAAAAGGTCAGCATGCGTTTCACAAGCCTGTTACACTCTGGTGTCCCTTCTCTTCTGAAGTTCAACGAGAAACTCTGCAATCTCATAAAATTCCCAGAGAGGACTAACATTGCTGTAGTCACACAATTGAGATCAGATACTCCTTCCAGAAAAGACAGCCACGTGAGGAAGTGCTTTCTGTCCTGTGCGTCACGTCGAAAGCACGGTAAGTGTATGGTATCTGGCAGAGCTCAATCAAGCAAAATAAACAGCAAACGGCAATGTGAATTACGTTGCAAATGTTGCAATTTTAAAAAAAAATATTTTTAACACACAAATTGTAACCAAGTGATCTGCCTGGAAATCCTGACTGTGATCAGACTAAGAGGAATGGCTTTCCATGCCCTTGCTTTCTGAGCAAATTTTGCTTACCAAAAGAGGATTTCTTTTCTGAGCTGTGGATACGATTTGTCTGTCTGCAGTGAACAACAGCTGCTAATATTTGATACCTGCAAGAGTCAAAACAAGTAGCTCAAGTCACATTCTTAACTTATGATTTGCAGGAGGAGGAACAACTTAAGTCAAAATCAATAAGCTTTTAAAATCAGTTTAAGTAAAAGCAAAGAACTTTTTTTTTTTGTTTATGAGTGGTGTGATGCAGAATACCTGAGTGGTTATTTCTGTGTGCAGTGGCAATAGAACCTGAGTAGATTTAAAAATTAATATTTCAAACTTTAGATAATTAAAATTAAAATAGTGTTATCCTTCACCTTTCCTTTTAGCTATCCTTTAAAATGTGGCATTCTCTTATAAGCGAAAAAGTGTCTTTAGTGCTGTCATTTCCACACCTGCAACAACTGGGCAGACCGTGCCACAGCTGAAGGCCACTGAATGTTTTATTCCTGTACCGAGATTAATCAGTCGTTCTGAATCACGGTGAGTTGAATAGGGAAGTCCCAGTTTCGTGTCTCGCAGGATGCACGTGGCTCTCAGCTCAGCTGCAGACGCTGCTCCACACACCCCTTCCCACCCCACGCAGTTCCTTGATGTGCAGTTGCTCGTATTAGAAACGCTACCGTTTCTCCATACCCTGACATCAGGAAAGGACGGCATTTGAGCACGTGCCTAAGCATGATATATTGAATAGGGGTCCTTGAATACAGGTCACTTGAGTTTTGTCATTAGGTGAGTCAGTTTTCTGTTTTTGGGGTAGTAAATTTCATATGCAACGAGACAGGAAGTTTCAGAGGGAAGCTGGAATAATCAAAATAATCTCGTTTGGTCCGCTGCCAGCTCTTTCATCTTATAAAACATTGCTCTGGAGACGAGCACAGATCCTGTAAGTGAACCTAGTCTGGGTGGCTCTCATTTAACATTTTGAACATCTATCCCTTAGTGAGCATCTGAAGTGCAAGGACATTTCTGTGGGAAAGTTTGAATGGCTTTGGTTTCTTTTTTTTTTTTTTTTCTTTATTGGCTGCTTCTTGAGATCGAGGTTGGACTAAGTGGATCCTCGGGTTAGTGTGGAGTTTCCTCATGTACATTGCATCACAAAATCATCATTTTTACAAAGAAGACTTGTATAACTTACGAAGAAAAATAATTTTGCACTGAAAATAGAGATTTAAATATTGCACAAGCTGGATAGTATTTAGGCTACTCTTGTTTTTTAGTTTCTAAATTTAAAAGCTGTAAAATTTTCTTTCCTCCTGTGCTTAATCTAGAGTGTTTGTAGCAAACCAGCTTATTTGCATCCCAAGAAATTGCGATGGAGCGAAACAAATTGCTTCAAGTGACAAAGGTAAATCTTTTTTTGTTCTGAATAGTATTCCTCAGCCAGCTTCTCAGTAACTTCATTTTCTAGACGATTTTTGGTGAAGCAGTGACAGCGAGCAGTCCTCGCCTCTCACTGCAGTCCTTACAGAGCGCCCTTAGATGGTGCTGTGCAGCAGCGCTCAGCCCTTCCTCGCTCTCCTCATCAGCCTCCCAGGTCCCCAGCCCCTCCACGGGGCTCAAACTGCCTTAGGGGGTGCCTAAAGCTGAGAGTATGCTTTACTAAACTGGTAAAAGGCTTCCTGAGCAGCTGCCTAATTTCTTGACCTGATTTTGCTGATCCTGGGCTACTGATGAGATATAAACTTTTTTCACGAAGTTGTTAGGTGAAAGAAAACGAATTCCAAAATGTTGCGTGAATAAGTTGTGGAAGGAAAAAATGACTGTTGGGGCCTGCATGTTCACGCATGTCAGGGAGTTCCCCACAAGTCAAAGCTTTCTGCCCAGGTGAGGAAACGCTCCCCCTTGTTTCCTAAGTGTTATACCCAACCATTTACTGAGTGATGCAGATTTAGTGAGTGATGCAGTAAATATTCCTGCCCTTTGTTTTCTGTATACCCATGGATCCATAGCCCAGGTCTCAAATTTTGCCATAGTTCAGTCTGGAGAACATGGATAAACTGTCTCTGGGCACTGTTAATTAAGGTCACTAAATGCAATCTGTCAGTAGGGACTACTAAATATTAAATTCAAACATGGATTTCACTAACTGCTATACTTTAATTCTTATAAAACTTGAATCATGTCATGCTTAAACATCTGTGTTAAATATATTGCTGGCTATCTGTCTGTAAAAGTGCTTTTAAATAATAGCTAAGGAGTTTTTGAGGGCATTTGAGGATCATTGTGGTGGAAGAACAGTGTTCACCCTGGGAACTTCCTCACATAAATACGGGTGTGGTATTGTGGTTTTCAGGTTAAATCTTCCACGCTGTTAAATTCTTTTCATTTCTGAAGAACTGAGGATGCAGATCTAGGAATTTGAGTTGTGCTGTCAATTACAGAGGAATTGAAGTGGAATTTCCTCCAGCGGGACAGGTCTCAAGCCACAAAGTAAGTTTTATTTGGAAACTGTTGGTGAAATTATGAAAGGCGGTTATTAGACAACTCTCAAATACTGTACCTAGCTGTATCTAGCCCTTTCTTCTGTATTGAGGCAAGAGGGAAGTGACACATTGAAAATCAAGTGAGATGTTGGCCTCTGCCCCTTGGAAAAGAGTTAAGTGATTGGATTTTTCCAAGTTTGGGAGTATAGACTTCCTATAGTTTTATTGTGTGCTTATGCACATTCCTGTAGTTTGTAAATGGATCGGATTTTTTCCCACCTTTTACCACAATTTGAGGGGGTTAAGGCTGGGAATATTCCGCCAAAGCAAATGAAATAATTCATGTTTTCAGAGTGACTTCATGTAGTCGTGACTTTTATTTATTTATTTAGAGAGAAAGAGCTGGTGTTGTTACAGTCTCTGCTCTATTTTTTTAATCTTTCTAACTTCCTATAACCCAGCTATTTTTTTTTGACCTTTGAAATGCACCCGACTGCATAAACTGAGTATCTGCTGCGCGTTCTGCTTGTCCCAGTAATTTTCATCCTATGGTCTCTGCGTGCTGTTGTTTTAGGTGTATTCTTTGCCATTTTGTGTTTCTGCTGGCATGTGGGAGGGGAACAAGTACTGAGCTTTTCTCTCTCTGTGTGTTGAGAAACTGTAGCTGAAATCCCTGGGCAGTTAAATATTACTAGGTGGTGACCTGCAGCCTGAAGGTAGTGGCTGTAAGTTCTCACCTGTGAAAAGGGAACCTTGTAGTCTGTGCAGTGTGTTCTTCCCGCTGCAGTGGAATTTCTGCCGTGTTAAAGTCCTTAAGCAGCTGCAGCTGTGTGTCACACTGGTCTGGCATTTTGCATCCTCAAAGCTCTGCTCGAGTATTTGAACCGAGTGAAGGAAGCACTCGGCCCAGCTGAGAGGTAGGCGACCGTCACTACAACTTTACAGAAAAAGAAACAGCCCCCCCCTGCCCCCAAAAGAAAAAAAAGAAAGGCAAAGTGACTTTCCCTCATCACACAGCAAGTCTATGGTGGAGCTGGAGTTACAGCTCGGGAGGTTCCTGGCTCGTGCTACACTACAATGCTGTGGAGAAAGGTCATTTCCCAAAATAGTACAGAAGGTTCCCGTTTGTTATCGATAATAGGGCAACAGAGGGCTCTAGATGTATTAATAGGTCGCTGTATAATGTCCTTAATAATACATAATTAGCAACTTTGCAAAACTGGCTACATCACATTTTTCTGGGGCAATATCACTTCCACAGTTAGTTTTGTCTACTGTACTATTGATAGGTATTTTTGTTTGGGCTCTTCTAACACCACTTTAAATAAAGTAAATAGGGCCATCTACAAAGTAGACATAAATAGCCTCCCCTTTACCAGTCACATTAAACTGCACATCCAACTCGCCTTTCAGATCAGTACAGTACTCTGCAGTGCCCGGTGGGTGTTCGTGGGCCTGCAGCTGGGGCACTCTGCCACTTTGGAGCCGTTGTCAAGCTCTGTCTGCCTGGGGAGAACGTAGAGGTGATAGAGGATTTTGGTGTCAGCGTTTTCCCTGTGTTGTGTGAGACAGAGCCAGCACCAGCATACCCGGGCAGTGCAGGGGTTGAGGTGCAAGTGTGGAGCCCCTTGGAGGTGCCAGATTTAATGATGGCCTTTAGCCCTTCCAGGGAAGAAGGCAAACCCCATCCCCACCTAGAGGGACAGAGGGGAGGATGCTGAATACTTGTGAAGGGGTTTTTGTTGATATTTGGTCCCAGCCATTCCTCAAATATTCCTGGGGCTGGGGTACCTGGTAGGTACTGCTGGATTTTGTTGTTGTTTTTTTTTTTTAATCTGCCTTTTATAAGACATTATTGATCCCCTTTGAACTTACTGGCTTCAGCAGTGTACTTGCTGATGGTTTCTGTTTCTTGTTTTTCCTCTAAATGAATTATTCGAACTCCTAAGTTGCTCAGCAAATTTGAAATGGTCACTGAGTAGAAAGTATGAAGCTTAAGATATTTATTTATTTATTTATTTATTTATTTTTACTGAGCACCTAGATCTATGCATCTGCAATTGAAAGATGAACAAAATGGTATTTTCTCTTAGACAAGTCTGAAAAATTGCAGTGAATAATGGTGGGAAGAATGATGTTGACAAAATAAATTTTTCAGCTCTGTTTTGGTTTGAGTTTGGGTGAAATGTTTCCAAATAGGCAAACCCCATGGAAAAAAACGAAATGTATAAGGGAAGTTAGGAAACAAGAGCATGTATAGCATACAAAAATGGCAAGGCTGCTGTTCTCTCATCTTCATATCTGCAGATATATGTATTTGAATTAACAAAGCAATAGGAGCTTCATGTGCTGCATTTGCTTTTTAATGCTTGTTGGTTGAAGTAATTGGATCTATTGTTGTGGGCACTGGGAATGCCAGCTTGGCTCTTGGTCACTGACTTGTGAACATGACCTTCTGGAGGTCAAAACACTGGAGAGCTTGCTCTGTTTAATTCTCAGAGGTACCAGTCATAATAGCTGTTGCTTTGCAAAAACAATGTAGTTGTTCCCTGCCTCTATCTATTTTGTTGTTTGTACTGAGATGAGGTGAGTTTTTTGGTAGTGGTTTTTGAGTTTGTTTTTTTTACTAATTTCTCTCAATTTTTCAAGTGGGTTCAGATTTTTTGTGGGTTGAATTTGTTTTGTTTTGGTTTTGGTTTGTTTTTTTTATACCACAATTGAGTTTGGTTAAATAACTGATCAGAGGTGGAACTGTAAATGTTAGTCAGTGCTTTTGAGTGATGTTTCGGTACTTGAGCAGGCATCCTGCTTTCATTCTTCCTGGTGATCTAGTCAGTCAGACATAATTAAACAGTCCCACACAGGACAAACTGTACTTACAGTGAGAGAGGAAAAAAAAAAAATATCACTTGTGATTGGTCCCAAATGGTAAATGCTGATAGCTACGTAATTTCAGCATTGAGTACCTCTGCCTTTCCTACTGGGGAACTCCAGAGAGACCCGAGTAAAACGTCCCCCAAAAGAGACCTCTCTTTAGAGGGTCTATCAGTTCGTGCTCCTGGTCTCAACACCGGGGCAGTGCAAAGCTTGAGTCCTTGGGGCAGAGAAGGAGGTTTCAAGGTCTGTGCTGTTTGTGTTTTCTGGCGTCAGATGGTTTGGTGGTTCTTCTTGGTTCCCAAGAGCTAGGGGAGTTGCTGTCAGTTCCCAACTTTCCTCCTACAAACCTGTCAAAACATACAGTGCTATAACACCGAGCATGACAAGAAACAACCCATAGATTTTGTGATCCATCACCAGATCTTCTGGACTAGCAGCAAAGCAGTCACGGCATTGGTGATTAGATTGCCTCCGGAAAGGTTTATGTTCCTGGATGGTTCAGAAGGGGAGAGTTGTACTTCCTCAGAACTTCTTTATCTCTTCCTAAAAATACATCAAGATATAGCTACCATGTTGACCCTATCAAAGATTCAATTTGAGCTGATTTGGTTTGATCCCTAGGGTTTGGTTTGCTGGGTTTTTTTTGGTTTGGTTTGGGTTTTTTTGAATCTTGGTGAACAGCCTTCTTGCACTGCACTGCTCCTTAAAAATACTAACATTACCAGCTGAAATCTGCATCTGCTATAGGGCTGTTTGGGATCTATGGGTAGTCTTTCTCTCTCTAGGTAGTGGTGATGTTTTTTATGGAACTAGGGGAGTTTAGACCTCCTTAAAAATGCAATCCTATTTACAACTGATTTTAGTATTGTTATGTCTTGTCAGGGGGCCTTAATTTTTCTCTGCTGTTCCATGGCTTGGTCAGGGCAAGCAGCATGCTGTATATCTGCCTGCATTTGTTTGGCATTGATGTGGTGCACTGTGTGTCGTACTCAGATTTACAGCTAAGGTAAAAGGAATAACCACTTGCTACCATCCTTTTCCCCCTCTCCTTACCTTAGTATGTCAAACTGCTCCATGCTCCTTCAGAAGCGTGTTGGACTACACAGAACCAGGGAAAATGTGCTGAAGAAAATGGGGAACAGATCCCTGAATCAACTGCCTCGGGTCTCATTCCCTTCTGGGTTCTGCATTTCCTACTTGTTTTTGACCAGGGCTTTTTCACTGCTTTGTGATGGGCAAGAACTACTGAGGTTATAAAAGGTTTTACAGCTGGAGAAGAGAAGATGCAGGGCTGGCAAGATCAGGACTCCCAGCTGTTGGGTAAATAACTTTAAGGGCATAACTTTTTTTTTTTTTTGTCAAGACTTTTTTGTAGTTAAGTAGTTCAAGGCTTTGCTCTTGGTCAGGAAAACTTTAAGGGCATAATTTTTTTTTTTTTTAGAGGCTTTTTTGTAGTTAAGTAGTTCAAGGCATTGTTCTTGGTCAGGAAACCTGGGTTCTGTAGCCCCAAGACTCAATCCGTTTTGTTTTTTCCCTCCCCCATCCTGCTCACCCTCTCCTCCCCTCCCCCCCGCCTTATTTTTCCCTTGATATCTTTTGTTTACATGGTTTGGCCTTGCTAAAACTAACCATCCCTCAAGTTTTCCTTCTGCTCATATTTAAAGATTCTCCTGAAGGTGCATTTCTGCAGTCTTCTGGCGGAGTGGTGCACTGTGTCTTGTTCCCCTTTTCCTTGCTTCTCTCTGTAGATGGGAAGCTGCTAGAGCTGGTGTGAAATTCATGCTACACTTAATTCCTGAAAGCAAAATCCCACTTTTGCAAAGCTCTTCTCTTTCATTCCCTTCCACACGGTACCTCTGCATCCCTGTCTTCTGACTCATTTGTCAAAGGCTGACACACCTCTCTCTAGCCTGAGAGGGCAGGTTGCAGTCCTGGCAGTAAGAGGCACCTGCCAGATGCAGCCACCTTCACCAGTGTTAGATGTGACAAAGGAAAATGCATTTTTCAGTGGGAGTTAGAAAAGGAGCCACGCTATAGTCCCTCGGCCCAAATCCTGACCCTTTCTCTGCAAAAGATGCTGAACTTCTATCATGTGTCTGAGAGGCTGGTGTCACAGTATGAAGTCTTTATTTATAGATGTATATAAATCAGTCTTCCTCTATAAATGGTCAAATTGTATTTCCCAAAATCTAAAGAATCTGCAGTCTATTAACTGTAGAGTTAATGAGTGAGCCCCAGTCTCTAGGAAGAGCACCTTTTGTTCAGAAAGACTTGTTTTAATTTGGCTGCTGACATGGGTTGTCTGCAGTTTCTTCCTGAAAAAAAAAATACTGCTTTTAAAGTGTTCAAAAAGTCACTGTACTGTGGTGTTTTGTGTGTTTGCATTATTTCATGTTTTGAGTAAAAGAAATTCTATGTAGTTGAGGGGGACATACGATAGTGGTAGCTCAGACCAGATAAGATGTGCAGTAAGGGGATGAGGGTGGATAATTACTTAAGGTGTTTGTCTTCTGACATTATTTGTGCAAGGAAGAGGGTAGGTGCCCTGAGCTGGTGTGGCTGTCTGCTGTTCACCTTTCCAGGACATGGGTTTGAATTTTGCTGTCCTGTTTGATCATAAACAAGAGTAAAAATAACCGTATTTTGAACTGGGAGTACCTTGAGTTTAACTGCCATGCCTTATAAATTAAGAAATAGCCGTTGTTTTGCTTCAGGGCCAGCCTGCGAACCGTGGTGGATGCATTCCCCATTTCCTTGTTAGGCTGCATTTTCTGACACCTCTCATGTCCAGAATAACCCGCAGGCTCTGTCAGGGCACAGCCATACTGAGCTTGCCGGTGAGAAAGGCTTGGTTTCGGGTCCTCCTACAGCTCTTTGATTAGAGCCTCAAACTCCCGCCTCTCCGTTCCTGGAGTGCTTTATTGCCAACCTCAGGTGGTACCACCCGAGTCTCAGGCCCTTCCTGTAATCACCTGAAGACTGGATGGGGTCTGGCACGTGCTTGATTGTCCATTGGTAAGAGAAACTGTGTTTGTTATGAAGAGCAGTGAGAGATAGGTCAGTGTGGGCAAATGGGCGATGTACCCTCTCTCGGGCTGTCTCTGCCTGGTGTCCCACATTGCCTACTGGGCTGGAGCAAGGGTCAGAGCACTTAGCAGCCACCTCCGACCTGTGCCCACCTGTGGGAGGTTTCTCTGTGTTCTCCACTCTTCCCGGGTGATTTTTTTCAAAGAGCTTTGGTGGATCTTTCCTCAGAGGTTGCTTTCTTCATTGGCTGTCCTATTTATTGCCAGGAAGGAAAGGGGAAACAAGGCTACCGTCAGAATTGACGTTGAATCCTTCTTTGGGATGGTGTAAGTGTTCAAATTTCACTTGATTGACAATGCTAATTGCATTATTGGTTGTTGCAGGTGCTTTTTCCTTCAAAGTTAACAAGAAAGAAGCCTTCAGAAAGTGCCCTTGTGTTGCTGGGCCTATAGTGAGAAGATTTGAGGGGCTTGTTATTGCAGGAGCAAGATAATTGATTTGAGTGTGTTACGGCAGTGCGACTTGTCACAACAAGTGGGCCACCCTCTGCAAGAACAGAGCAGGAGGAGGCAAGGTATGTGGACTTCTGTGAGTTCTGTTGGGGTGGAAGTTCTCTGGCTTTCAGTGTTTGCACAGTAAATTCAATGTCAACATATGTGCAGACAGCAGATCTCAGAGGAGTTAGAGATAAATAGCCTTTCTTTTTGAGGTTTCTAGAAAGAGCTGCAAGAGCTAAGGGATTTCTTTGAGATTTTGGCCTGTCACGAATTGGAGATGACTTGGGAAGAGTTAGTCCCTGCCCATTTGGCAGTGCCAAGAGCAGGCTTTGAACCATGCAAGCTTTTGGCAGCTGGGGAACATTCACACTAGAGGCTTCAGAGTCCTGGCCTCTTTTTGGTTGCCAGTGACAGTTTTTTGGTGATCTATTTTATTTTTATTTAGTCATTAAAAGTAAAAGTTAGGTGTCTCAGTTCCTCTGTTAGTCTAGCCCAGGAAGCTAAAGAAGTCCCACGGGAAACAAATTTTCTAAACTATAAAATTTTGATTTGGCTCCCTAAATGTGGAGGATTCTTGAAGTCCCTAGCACCAATTAAGAGCCTGCATCTTGACAAGCTGTTGATTAGGTGACAGAAAAGTAATGACAGGACTGAGGTGACTTCTGCTGCTAAATACAGAAATTGAGGAACTGGCTATTACGGTGACAGAATCAAAAATCCTGATGGAAAACATCCAGTTTCTAAAGAATTCTCAGGAAAACCTCTCTGTGCAAAGAATTTTAGGAACCAGATCCAAAGGGAGTTGGTCAGAACATGGCCAGTAGGGCTGATCGTCAGGAACCGCAAATTCTGCTCCACAGGAAATTCCTGTGTCTTTTAAAATTTGTCTGACAGCAAAACATTCCCCTGGAAGAAACTTCTGAGCAATTTCAATTTCTGGATTTTTTTTAAATTCTTTTTTTCTTCTGAAGTGTTAGCCGGTAGCATTTACCCCGAGAGCAGGATACTGGCTGGAATCGAGGAGCGGATGGGAATGACCTGTCAGGGTCAAGCCTTTTCCTACTTATGGAAGTGAACTGTGAGCAGAATGAGCTTTCCGTGTGCGTGGGGAGGGAGTAGAGGAAGGGAATGACCAGGGTCACGAGTGGCCTCTGCTTGTGGTGAGAGCGAACAGAGTGGGACTGTCCAGCCCAAGGCAGCTGTAGAACAGCTTGAGGAAGGGTAATCAGGAGCTGTTTTTGCAAAGCAAAGTACTTTTTCACGCAGTGGATTTATAGGTAACTTGTGGAACAATGTGGTGTGGGAATAAAGAAAAACCCAGGTTCAGTGACAACAGGTCAGTCCTTCTGCTGTATCATAAGTACTCATGTCTTGGGCAGTCATGTTAGCAACGCATCAGACGTGATTTACTACAGCAGCACCAAAGGGACCTTAGTTAATTAAATAGACCTTAGGAAAAAAAACAAAACAAAACAAAACATGAGTGGATTTTTTTTGTTAAATTCTTTGTTACAGGAGTTGAGCTGGGCCAGGAGGACTCGTGTGTGTGTGTGTGGTTCTTTCCAGGGACACATGCTGCCATGACTGCAAAGTGCCTTTGGAGCAGCTGGAGCTGAGCACGGAGCGTTGGGTGACGTGTGGGGCCAAGCAGTGTGCTGGGACCACCCCCCCAGAGCCCAGTGCTGCCAGACCTGTGCGTGCTCCTGATGGGCTCCTGCCCTGCATCCGAGGTAAAGGGGGTACCTGCGAGAGCTTCAGAGGGTAGGTACGGACACGTGGATGTACATAACCACCCTGTACAGTGTGCGTGGCATTGTTTTCCTCTTAAAATTGCATGTGAATTAAATTTTATTATGGAATTATTCATTTTACTAGATTAGCCACAGGAAGATAATAATGTGTTTATCACAAAATAACATTTATCCACAGGATGCGATATCCCAATTTTGGGAAGCAATTAAGTGCGCCCTCAATTATATTTTCCGGGTTTTGATGGCTCAACAGTTTTCACTATTCTTACAGAAATCTGCCACTTTGAATAAGTATTAACCTTGACTGGTAAAAATGCCATCTTATCGCAGTATCACCATATAGCTGGATCTTATTTGGTTTTGACTGGAATGTCAACTTAAAAGATGCAGTGCATATTTTTAAATCACATTAACATTGTATTTAGATATTTTCGTTAAGTTGTAGGTATGCAGTCCCTTTAAAAATAGGTAGCTAGGTATAAAAACATGAAGTCTTGATGCTTGCTTACTAAATATTCAGAGTGCAAACAGGCATTTCTCTGGTAACACCTGTGAATCGAGCTAGTCTGGTAGGATTTAAAAGTGTCACCGGCATGAGTGACAGCCACCAATGTACACGTGTTATTTCAGAATCACACTGATGGAGGGGGTGCTCCCGCAACTATTTATCTTTACTTCTATTCCCATGCCATTTAATTTTAATTTTTTTCTCAATTTCAGGAAGAAGTGCGATTTTTATCGCTAGAACAATTACTGCTTCCAACTGTACTGGGAAGCAATCGTGCACCATGTACTGGCACGTCTATGTATCAGGTAAGTGTTAATTCCTGCAAGGCAAGAAACACAAGTCAGGTATAGTTTATAATGATTTATTTTGCTGGTTCTAGCAAGAAAGTCTGCGTTAATCTGTCCACACAGTTTTAGAAAAGTTAACCCTACGAGAAAGCCAAATGACTTCTTGGTTTCTCCTCAAGCAACGCTTGCTCTCAGTGCTCTGCTCCAGCCCCGAGCTCTGCCTTTTGGGCAAATTATCGGCGTTGGCCATTAGCCTGGTAGTGCTGCTGCTGTGAGTGTTGAGGCAGAGGGGAGCAGAGAGCCCTTTCTGAGTAGGGGCCACACCAGGCTCGTGCGGTTATTTGTGCCAAAATGCTTAAGGAGGCAGGGAAAACATCCTTGTATTCATTCAGGCAGTTCTGCGTAAGCAGGTTCTACTCAACTACGCCTGAGCACAGAGTCACAACTCTCACCCTTCCAACGGGCTTCCTGTTCAGGCCGTTAAAAAGCAAATTCTTCAGTCTAGCGCGTGAATGGACATTCCAGTCCTAAATAGCAGGGAAAGAATCAAGAAAGTATTTGACTTTTTTTTTTTTTTAGGTCCAGCCAGAACGAAAGGCCTATTTTTGGTTTTGGCTACATTTGGCTTTGCTGTGAACACTGGCATGCAGGGCTGGGAGCTCTGCGATAGAGAGCATTTTTCTATTTTTTATTTAAATAGGCACCTTCCCAGAAGAGTAACGACCCCAAAGTTTGCAGTTCCAGTAAAATGCTGTCGGAGAAGTACTGGGGAAAAAAAAGGTATGTGATAGGAAGTAGAGGTCTGAAAAGTAAAGTAGAGCAGAACTGCACGCAAACAACATGAGATACTACACGAACTCAAAAGTCTTTTTTCATTGTGTAGCCTAAATTGGAAAAACTGTTGGTTTTGTGGGTTGTTTCTTTTTTCAGAGTTGCGCTGTCTGTTGCATTTTAATCATGGTTGAGGGGGACAGAACAATTGAAAAAAAACCAACAAAAAAAAAACCAAAGCAAACCCACCTCCTAGCATGGAATGCCTCTTCTGTGCATCTTCAAGTACGGCAATAGACCGCAGAGGCTTCACAAGTCTGCAAAGAAGTGCCAGAGTATCCTGTTGTGCTCTTCCGCTGTACAGTTGTTGGAGTTTTTGGGGGGAGTTTGGGTTTTTTTGGGGTTTTCTTTTTTTTGATTTAATGAAACATTTCCAGCTGGTATGTTCCCCGCGCTCCCACTGCTCAGCTCCAAATTATCTTTTCTTTTTCTTTTCTGCTTTAAAATGGTGGGTACTTACTGAAGAGAGTCACACATGTAAATACAGCCAGTGGCGGGGTGGTGAAAGACAGCTGTTGTGCACATGTGGAACCCAACAGCTGTGTTTCTGACGTATGGCTTCGCATCGAGCAACTGGGTGGCTTCCTAGTAAATGCAGCATTATCCTCCCAGGAGCCACACAACAGTAAAATTCTAGTTTTTGGTTCAGATGTAACCTGTTAGCTCAGCGCAGGTTTGCCAAGACACGTGTGACCTCTGAGCTGTCCCAAATGGCTCGATGCTCGATGCCAGTGGAGCTGTACCCTGGCCAGTGCCCACCCTGGGGGAAAAAGGCTGCTCCCTGTAACCTCCCACCTGGATTTTTATGCCAGGATTTTTAAAAGCAGCTGGTGGATTTGTTTGGTCAAGATGAGTCGCCTTGAAGCCACTCACCTTTCAGGGGGTGTTGAGCTTGGGGTGGGAGGTCCTCCACACCCTCCCTTTTCCATGGGCTCCTGCTGGGCACTCAGGCCTCGGCTGCCCCACCGCCAAGCTTAGCTGTCACTGCTGGAATTTTCAGATGCTTCACTGGTGGTATCTAAACCTTTGATGCAGAAGGTGATGCCTCTTCCCACGCAGGCTACTTGCGTGCCTCTGCGACGAGAAGGTGCCAAACCGCGTAGCGCAGCGTCACGGACAGGGTGGTGGTTGGCAGACCCTCCGGGCAGCAGCGGCTGCGCTGGTGTTTTATTAGCTCCCAGAAAATATACGGCAGGGAAGAGGCTGCACCAGCTCCTGCACCCTCTGCCTGAGCTCTGACCCCTCGGGCAAGGGGCTAGATTGCTTTTACAGCCAGTATTTAACCCTGCTGCTGAGACTTGTCAACAAGGAGGCCAATTAGCAGCAGAGATGACGGTGGGTGATGATATAATGCAGATGTCTGTCTGTTAGGAGCACAACTGATACATTTTTTTAACACAACATGTATTTTAAAACATGGCTCTGCATAAACTATGCCATCCTCTGCAAAATAATCCCTCTCTGTACAGGAAAATAATCCTCTCTCTGTTACAGGAAAATTTTAGGATTTATTTTCCAAATTCTCTCTCCCTTCAGTCTTGTTCTACTGGGCTCATGATGACTGTGGCAGGTGTAGGATTATAAGAACTAATTCTGCTTGAAAAAATGTCAACTTTTAATTATTTTTTAAAACATATATAGCATATTAAAAAACACATGTAGTCACAGAATGAAAACAGGGCAGTTCGTGCTGTTCTGAGAGGGTCAATACAGAAACTGAGATGGTTTCTATCAACCACAGGTGCATATTGGTGTATGTATCAGAAGAGAGATTAGGGAAGTTGAGTTAATTGATTAAAATCGTGCAGGTCTACAAGCATGTTATAGCCACCTGCTGCAAACACCCCATGGCTCTTTGTCACATAGCGGCACGTGACACTAGTACCCCTGTTTGGGTGCACATCAGGTTCTTCTGTGAGATGCATGGGTTTTGGTGAAGTTAGAGTGGTCGATTGCAAGAGGAGGGTTGAAGTTTTGGTTGAATTTGGGCCCCAGCTTTTAAACAAAAGTTACATTAAGGCTGAAGGGCCGGAGCTACTCCAAGACTGACTCAGTCCTCTCTCAGCCCCCTCCGAGAGACACTCAAACAGAGCAGACACAGCCGTGTCCCCACTCCTCTACCAGCCTCGCTCCCTGCACCTTCTCGCCTTGTTTTAACCGAACATTTGAACCTTCATCTTAAACCATTGTCTCAATTGAATGGTTCTAATAATTTACACAAGCAGAGATCTGTTTTAAAACCATCAATACATAATCAGGACTTAGATCAATCTCTGAAATACCTTTCAAAATTATAGCAGAGAATTTGCATGGTCATTGCTAGGCTAAGTATTTATGTCTAGCGCAAAACCCACCATATAGAGCAGTGCTTTGTATTTTCTATTACAGAGACGGTGCAAGAGGAGAGGAAGACCAGCTCTTCTTGAACATCTTACCACCATCCTAATGAAAAACTAAAGATGCCTTCCCTTCACCCAACTCACCAGCCAAAGGAGGAGCACTGGATTCAACACACAAGCTGCTAACAGCTCCACGCTCTCTAACAAGGTACTGAGAGAGGCCCTGAAAATTAGTATCCACACCCCAGCAGCAATTACCGCAACAATTTTTCAGTTGATTAGACAACACTGCCCCAATTGAGGGCAAAGGGCAATCCACATGTATTTAATGTTAACATTAATTTATCTGAGGATAATTTTTATCTAACGAATACCCAGATTTTGGTTTGTATTTTTTTTGTCCCTTGGGTAGTGTTTAAAAACTCTTAACTTCCTTTCAGGATGTTCAATATCTTTTCTTGTTCAGTGCAGCCAATAATATCTTTGCTTCTTGGAAATTTGTCTGTTCTTAGTGTTTCCTTCTTTAGCCTCCTCTGTGCATTTTAATTACTTCATTAATCTTTGGTGAAAAAAATAGCTTTTTTGAAAATGCTGACAAAATGCATACATGGTATTTTTAAAATAGAAAAAAATAGATTTCCACTACAATCTTTCAATGTACAATGTTCCTTTCTTTGCTCCTCTTTAAGGAAAGAGTTCTTCTGATTTGATTGGGGCTGCTCCCAGACAAGGCCAAATTCACCAAAATACTGCTTAAGGATCTGCGGTAACCAGAGCTTCCCTTTTCAACTTCAACCATCGGTAATTCTTACCTTTTTTTCCTTCGTATCTTCTTGTCTTGTAGGAGAATCCTTTCCTCCTCCCTCCAAATCAAGCCTAGATCTATTTAAGGTGAAAAAAAAAAAAAAAGAGAGAGAGGAAGGAAAACCAAAAAGAAAGAAGAATATAGCCAACCTTTTTAATTAGAGTATATTGTACTTCCAAACTGGATACACTAGAAATTGGCAATGCAACATAAGATGCAAAGGAATATACCAGTTACTGTCAAAATGACCCTGTACAGCCTTATAATGCAAAAAGCTTTATACAATACAAATTTTTATTAATGTACACAAACCTTGACAGAATTATATTTGAACATAATACAACAGTTTAAAAAAAAAAAAAGACAGAAGAAAGAAAAAAGTGCTGAGAACTTTAACTGAATTGCCAAATGGAAAAACACGTTAGCTTTCGTTAAAGAATGCATAGTGAAAACCAGTATGAAATTACCTTTATGGTGGGGGGGAGGAATTTATCAGAACTGTTGGTCATTAGACGGTAGGGGAAACCTCTGGAGAACGTTCCTTTCTTTAGCCTTGAACTGCAAACCAATTATTTTAATATGCATGAGCTCTGATAAATACCATTTTTTTTTTCTTAAAAAAATAAAAACCTCCTAACACACTTTTCCTTACAGAGAAAATTTCTATAACTTGCCAGAAAGCCTTAATTTATCCTTTCCAAAGTGCTAAACAAATTTCCCAGGTATGTTAAACGTTACTGTGTCAGATACGGGTGGTACGGGGGAGAACGTGGTTGAACACGTGGTGTTGGCACGCTGACAGCTCATTCTTGGAAGTTCCAGCCCTATTTAAACTGCCGCTTGGTTTACAGAAAGTGTCCTACTAATATTCCTACTTCTCCCTCCTAAACAGCTGTACGTTACCTGCCGGTTTGAAAACTAAGCTTTTAGATTTGGAAGTGTTTGCTCTTCTACGGTGGGCTCACAGATACAGGCATTGGGTGTACTTTAAAGAACGGGTATAGTTTCTGGATGCAGATGGCATATTTCGTGCTGTCAAGATATTAGATTTTTTTTAATGCTTCCAATAGTTACAGCATTTTCTGTTCTGACTGTACTCCGGGGGGTGTTACCAGGAGTTCTGGTAGTGAAGTGGAGCAAAGAGGGCCCTGAGATAGGCTGTTTATGAAGGTTTGTACCTACTTTGGAACAGATGGCTTTTCTCTACTGCCACGTGCTCTTTAGAACCAAAACTGTCTGCTGGAATGTAAACAAAATGGTGGGACTCCTCTGTCCTTTACTTCAATTAACTTCAAATGATAGCCAGCTACTATTTCGGATGTTTCCCCCTGGTAAATAGCTTTCAGTCTGTTAGCAGGAGCGCACGGTTCAGGATGTCCTCCCTGAACAGGAAGAGTTTGGTCATGACAATGGAGAATGTTTGGCCATCTCAGTGCAAAACAAATGTAGGAATCTTGCAAATAGGTTAAATGATGTAAGTTTTGCATCAAAACAAGTATTTTTCTACATAAGCTTCATTTCAGAACTAATGAAGACTGAGTTATGTTTCTAGTTGTGCATATGGCTAAGAGCCCTTGTGGACCAGAAATGCCTTCCTGAACTGGGGTGTTCCTTTAGTGCTGTCATGAACAAGGGGTGGGCTCCAACTGGCATGTCACATCTCCCCCATCCTGAAGTTCCTTCAGGACGGCATGAGGCTGGGTGGAGAGCAGGTTAGATGTGACTCAGGGCACCTCCTACAGTGGCTTGGCCAAGGGACAGAGAGGGAACTCTGGCAAAGCTAGGTCAGGTGTTTCTAACACCTGGTGAAAGACAGTGAGATCCAAATCCCAGAGATGCCATGGGGAAACAGTAATCCACTAAAATCATCATGTAAGTCACATGATAATCTGAAATGTTTCATATTTTATACTCCCAGTTTTAACGCAGAGTATTTTTAATCCTGATCTTTCTTCCTGGATATTGAGTTGTCTAAGAGACACAAATCAATTAACAGTCGGTTAGCTTCTCTTAAATTAAGATCACTCTTGGCATTTTGAGATTAACAAAGGTTATACAACCAATTTGCAGTTGCTTCTTCCTGCAATAAAGTGCTACATATAACATGTCATTTTAATGACCACAAGTAGGAGCGTTAAATAAGTATAAAGTTAGCTTCCTAGCAGTGTACACTCTATCTGCCATTAACACAAAGGAATAAAGTATTACTAATAACACGGAGGGTTATCGATAGGACTGTAGAATTTGCGAGTACAACTGAAATAGGGTATAAAAGAGAACTGTATGGTTCAAACAGCATCTTTTTATAGCTTTATATTTCAAAGAAGTTACTGGTACCTTTTCAAATGAACAGTCATCTTACCTTCAGCCCACAGATTTTTTTTTTTCCTTTTTTTTTTTTTGCAAGTGAGAAACAAACTAGTGCAAGACTAAAGCACTGTGCAAAACTGCCGTTTTTTTTTTAGTCTGAGTATTTATACCCAGAATTTATCCATACCCTTTTTTTAATCCCCTTGTTGGATTTTTTTTCCACCATAGAATTCTAGTTATACAAGTTGTTCCTGCAAACTAAAAGGTAACCGCTGCATAATACTATATATATATGTGTATATATATAATATTTATATGCCCTTTTAAAACAAAAGTTGTATCCTCTGGCCCAGACACAGGTGTTTGTTAGACCTGTGTGACAGTTAAGAATCGGGCCCGCTTGTGTGGGGGTGTAGACTGCACACACTGCATACGTGTGTGTCCATACACAAGCTTTTCGTTTTCATACTCTCGTCCTGCAGTGCTGAAAGCAACATTTTCCTCATCGGTTCTACCCCAAATCCTCAAACCTTGACAACTGAGTGCCAGGCATCGTACGAGCCAAGGAAGCTGCAAACAGCACTGAAATAATACACCAATCCACCCCGAACCAAGCGTTGCTCCTTCCACAAGTCTACAGTTCAGGGGGAGACGGAGGGAAGGGAGGGCGCGAGTGTGTGAAAAGGAGAAAAGAATAATAATAATTAAATAAGCCAATCCAAGGGATGTGCAAAAGCAATGTCACGGGCATGCTACAGGCAGCCTCTCTTCCACGCACCCGCACGCACACAAAGCCCCAAAAATAAAATGCATCAATATGTAATCTTACAAGTGCTGATTGCCATTAAGGACACTCTTTTTCAGCTTAACAAGACAAAATAGTTTCTTAGATAAGAGTACTGGGAACATGCCTCTGAAGGTAGAAGTATGCAGTAGGTCACCTCTTGAAGATTTAATAAAGCAGCTTTCATGTCAATGCAATAAGTATACACACAGAGCCATTTTCTAAACCTTACTAATGATATAGTACAAGTGTTCGTTACCTCTTCGCTCTACGTTTTGCAGCAACGTATACCTGCTGGGTTTGTTGGGGTATTTTTGGTACAGAATGTAACTGCCCTCAGACAGTTTCTGCCCTTTCTGTTAGTCCAAGGTAGGCAAGGAAGGAGTGTTTAGGTGAAGAGGCACCTCCCGGTGCAGTCTGAGGTCTGGGTGGATGGAATGTGAGATCATAGTGGTTCTTGGGGAAAAACATGGTTAAAGGAATAAGGTGGGCAAACTCTGAGTTCCAGTATTTGTCAAAGCACAAGGAAGTGCCGTTGATGGCCAGGGCTTTCACTGCCAAGTTTGGCTGTGCCCCGCTGCCCTGTGCAGCTGACATAGCCACTGTTTGCAGAGCCTGGGAGGCAGACATCACTGAGAGGGGTGACAGGAGGTTTCTGGAGCTGTTCACTGGTAGGAGCGGACCGGCTTCCTTGGAGGTTGAATACTGGCCCTTCTTCTCCTCTTCGGAGCAGTCCCCGTTCTGGTGCTTCTTCACGTGGCGGCTGAAGACAAAAGGGTGGGTGGTCTTGAACAGGCACTCGTCGCAGCTGAAAGTCTGGCGTGGAGCATGCTTCAGTTTCTTGTGCAAGTTGAGATTGTCTTTGCGTTTGCAGCTGTAGCTGCACTGGTCACAGTGAAAAGGGCGCTCACCGGTGTGGACACGCACGTGTTCAATCAGCTTGTTGGCGGTCTTGGACAGGTAGCCACACTGGTCGCACTTGTAATGGTTGCCAAGGCGGTGTTCTCGGATGTGCATCTCCAGCTCCAGCTGATTTGCTTTCACTGTCTGGCAGATCCGACACTTGTACTCCATCTTGTAGTGAGTCTTCAGGTGGCACTCCATCGCTGCGGGGCGGTTAGTGGAGTAGATGCAGAATGGGCACCTGGCAACACAGCAAGGAAAGGCAGGGACAGAGAAAAGAGAAAAGTCACTCGGCCTGAAGACCTGCGTTCCCGGTTTAACCCTGTCACTCGACCCCTCTCTGACCTAGTACACAGGAGAAAAAGGCACTTAGTTCTCCCTGTAAAGCCTCTTTTGAATACTTGTTTCACCTCACCACATCTCTACTTAGAAGAGGTTTGCCCATTTTAATGGCAGTAGAGCTCACGCGTTCCTAGGAAAACACTGATTCACTCCAAAGGAGCATCCCTTTAATCTTCTGGCTTACCTTGATGGGGAAGATTCTGCAAAGCAGGCCGGGTGGCGCAGAGTGGGTGACTGATTCACAGGTACTTTGTGTAACGACATTCCTAGTGTTTGCACGAAGTCACTTTGGCCATTTTTTCCATTAAGAAGTGGTTTAAAGTGAGTGTTTACAGATGAGTATGAAAGCAGCTGTTTAAGTAAAGATGGAATAAACTTGTAATACCACATGTACAGCAAAAGCTTAGGAAATTCCTTTTATGTGACCTTGAACAATAAGCTTGCTGGGCATCCTGCTAGGAGCAGCTGAAAGCGTCTGTGAGGATGACTTGCGGGGATTCCTGTTTCGGGGGGATGAGCCAGCCGTGCTCAAAGGGGGCGTGTGTCTGGCAGCGTTTGCCTACAGCCACCTCTGCCACGGCAGGAACTGTTCCCCTGTAGGAACAGGATGTGGGCTCTGCTTACTCACAGCAGCAAGCGTCCGGACCAGGGTGGAGGTGGCAAAGGGCCTCACCCCTGGTTCCTGGACCAGGAAGGACCGAGAAGGCTGGAGGAGGGAATCTTGAAAGCTTGGAAGGAAGCCTGAGCTGAACAAGCCCGGACGCCAACAAACCCAAAACACACCCGCTTTTGCTTTATGTAGCTGAGAGGAAGTTGGTGAGGACAGCCAGGGATCTCTGCGGTATTAAACAAAGCACGCTCCCTTCCAGGTCTCACTGGTGAGCTAAAAGAGCAGGTCTAGATAAAAAAGATACAACTAAGGGCCCTGGCTACAGTTCTGCAGACACCCCTACCAGCCGCTGATCTGTGCTCCCTCTCCAGCAGGTCTGCCAACTCTGTTCTAGCATTTCACATCATTTCTAAGCAGAGATCTTCTCTCTCCATGTGTGTTGTCCCTCACTGCAACTGGTTGCACATACAGGTTTCATATTAATCTACCTGCTAATCGAGAGGCTTTTGAACACAGCGAGTACTACAGGAGGACACAAGGGTACTAAGATACCCGGACAGTTTGCCTGATGCACATCAAGTACTCTGATCCAGAGAGGGAGCCTGGCATTGAGGCTGCTAAAGTGAGTAGCTCTATTGCAACAGAGGACTCGGCTGTCTGTGCACACATACCTCTCCTGGGCTGGGTGCTCTCTGGATCAGAATCTCAGATTTTGACCTGGAGCTGGAGGAGTCATGTTTTTTTCTCTTCCCCCACAGCAAACAGGAGACAGAAAAATACAATTTACTTAGATCTCTTCAGGCTCTTCTGGATGCCTTAAAAAAAAATAAATCAGAGCTTTTTCTTAGGCGCACCTTCAAAGTACCTCATTATTACTTGAGTTGGGCAGGAATAACTTATGTAGACTGAGAAGCCCATTCTGTCAGGAAGGTCTGAGTCATAGGTCATGTTTTTTCCTTGGTAAATAGAACAGATTCTGCACAGCTTAAACCCAAATTGCAATTAGACAACTGGTCTGTACGTCCAAGACAGACATCCCCTCGTTCTGGCATAAGACTTGTTTCTCAATCTGGTCTTCTTCCCAGATTCAGTCATCACATCTCAAGTGACCACAGATCCCAGTTTGTGGGGCTACTGAGCTGGAGACCAGACGCTGCCTGGCAAACAGAACCAGTTTCCAAAACCTGCAGTGCAAACCGACAGAGCTACTCGTGGTGACGTTAAATGTGGCGGGCTCGGCCTGTGACAGTTACAGTGCACTGAAAACATTCCTCTGCTTAGCATGTAGCGAGGGCAACAGGAAGCAGGGAGTCCTGTGCTGAACCCTAACTGGGCTCAAAGTGGTTTCAGCCCCTTTTCCTGCAGCAGCTGGAACAAACAGAGACCAGGGACTTGCATCTTGCATAACATCACGTTGCCTGCCCGCAGAGAGCAAGCATATGGCCCCAGCAGCCACTCCTTCCCTCAGGAGTCCAATGCTGACATAAGGGCACACTTATTCTCTAGAAACACTACTCTGCACCAACAGCCCTTAAAGAACACCACCTCAACCAAAGCTAAAGGGCTTTTTTCTTAAAAGAGTATCACTCGTTACATGTTAATTGATACAATAGTGATCACTCTGGGGCATGCAAACCAAAGCAGAAAGCATCAGAGTTAGTAATTCTTGGAGAGGACTGACTTTTCATTAGAGTCTACAAAGGTTATAACTTCATACCTAGTTGCAGAGACTGTAGGAGGTTTAGTTTGAGCCAGGTGCAGAATTGAGCCTGTGCTGTGTGCTCTCCTTGGAAAAATCCCTCTTAGTTTGCCAAAACACCTCTGTCTAGCGCTGCCTCGTCCTCTCTAGGACCCACCACATACTGTCTCCTATTTGACTTGGGAAGGGGAAGGACCATAGTTTGTCACAGCTGTAAGACCAGTGGATGCTACATTTGCTGGTAGGTTACCCATCTGCTATAATGATGCAAGCCTACAATAAAGGACTGCACTCGGGTCGTCTAAATTAAAGAAAGCTCCAAATCTGGATTATCAGACATTTAACTAACCCTTTCTAATCAAATTCTATTCCCACAATATTAGAGGTGCTGAACACAGTAAAAGTTTGTGTACTTGCTTTCCTTACTTGAGCCCACCAGTGGGGACAGTGTGGCATTTCTTGTGCTCCAGTAACTGTTCAGGTGTCTTCATGAACTTGTGGCACACATCACACTCGAACATCCGCGTGATGAGGTGGATTTGCAGATGGCGCTCAAACATATTTTTTGTTTTGCAGACGAAGTTACAGAAAACACATTCAAAGCCTGAAAAAAACAAAACAGGAGAAGTATTCCTTACATTACGGCCGGATCAATTGAGTAGAAGGTAACAGTTTGTATTTGTTTAACGGTGTTTTACCTTTCTCTGACTTCTCTTCAGTGTTCACTGAGGTCTGACTACCAGGCACTACAGAAATGACTAGCAGGTTGTTTGAACCTTTGTTTTTTGGGGTTATATCTGCATCTTCTTTGCTGTTGGCAGAGTCGCTCAGTGCTGACAGCGAAGATGAAGATGGACTGTTGGATTCACTGGGTGTCTTCCTCTCTTCAGCTGAGAAACAGGAGTAAAGAGCAATAACTAGTACAGCAGATTAGATAGCATCTCAATGATCCTGTTTTAAATTTCAGAAAAAGTATTTTAAGTTAATTCAAACATGCTTATAAACAAGTCTGAAATTAATTGATCTGTTAAGATCATAGTTGCACCTTTTTATTCGTGTTTACAACACTACATCTCTCAGTTTACCCTAGAATTGAGTCTGTCTGTAACGGTAGTAGGAAGTAAGTATGCAATTCTTAGCCTCATACGAGGCTGAAAAAACATCCCAAGAAAACACTTTGATTAGTTCAGAGTTCAAAACCAATGAATACCTTGTCACTTATAAAGGAAGCAGAGCTTCTGTAGATTTGGGGTGCAGAAATCAGAAGTGCCTACTGGTCCAAGCTAAACTTCCCCCACCTTTCCATGAACGTGGGTCCAATGGGTAAATCTGGGAGAATAATCTCACTCGTACTGAGGAGCACCATCAGTAATGATGGTAAGAGATAACAGTGTGGTCTCAAGATTTATCTGTTTTTATCTCTTGTTCAAGATAATGAATTTAAAAAAAAAAACCAACCACCACATTATTTAACTGGATGTAAAGCTGAAGCCCATCAGAGTTTCCTTATGTGTGCAATGAATGTATGAAGTTCAAGTCCCGAACCCTACCACACACTAGAAATGAACTAGAATGAAAGAGTGAGAGTTCTCACATGAGAACTGCTGTGAGCCAACGAGGGGCAAATTATTACCTCCTACCTGTGTCTTGGTTTAATCACATCTGTGTTAAAAAGAGACCGCACTAAAACTTGGTATTCTCTATGCGATAAAGTCCCCTGATCAGGGCCTCTGCAAACATCCAGCTTTAAACTGATGAGTGACACCTTTAAGTTGAAGATAAAAATGTAGGAATGCACAAATGAAATCTGATGACCTGAGCTGTCAATAGGGAGGATGACTGGGATATCATATAGAAAGATGCACTGACCTTGGGGACCAGAGTAATAGAAATGGAATGAAATTTAATAGTACGGAGTACAAGGTTATGACCTGAAGGGCCAGTAACAAGAATTTTTGCTACAAATGAGGAGTGCGTAAGTTGGAAAAAGTCAAGGAAAACAAAAGAAGAATTTAGGCAGAACATGGGATGAATCTGAGTGATCAATATGGGGGAGCCTTCAAGCAATCTGATCACAGAATGTTATTGTGTGAGCTATTCCCTGTAGCTGCTGCTGTTCTACACTGCCACCACTACTTATTTCATTTCACCATGTACAGCTGTGATTGCGTATGTCGAGAGCAGGGGTTCTAAGAAGAACATATGTAACCAGGGATTGGTACAGTGAGAAAACTGTGTTTCATATAAGAAAAGGCTCAATGTACATTCAGAAGGGTGAGGGCTGTTCTCCATAAATATACTAAGGGAATAAATGCTGTGGAAGGAGTGAAGAAAGGTGGAGGGAGCAAGAGGTGGCCCGCTGTATAAAGGACAGTTCTGGCGCAAGAACAACATACGTGTATTCTGATTATCAGGAAGACACATGCTGGAAATACTAAAAAGGTCCCTGTTCTTTAATGCAGGGAAATCTGCAGCTGCCTGTCTGTACAAGTAGTTGGTTTAAAACAATTATACTTGTTTGAAGACATATGCCAACATCCTCACAAGCAAGTCTTTTATGACTTGGTAACATCACAGGGTAAGGGACTGGAGTCAAGTGACCCAGAAAATCCATTCTATTTTTTACTCTCTGTATTTGCCATATGTGTAAGCATTTGGCTGAATCGCCAGCTGAATGGCTCGGTTTGACAGGGCGAGGGAAGAACAAGGGGGTTTTTGTCTTTCTTTAATAAAAGAGAAGCAGCAGCTCCCAATTTTTCAGCCACGATAGGAACATACAGCAGAGTACAGCTCACTTTTAAGCTCTGATGCAAGCTTTTCACGTGGCATGGGTAGAATTTCTCATTTGCTGTAAGTTTCTATATATGAAATTGAGTTAAGATGCAAACACCTCAGGCAGCAGGGAGTAGTGCTGCTGTAAAATCCCTAGGGAGCTTTCCAGTGGTTTGTATTTCTGAAGTTAAATGTAACTTATGTATCTGTGAGCACAAACAACTGCATTCGTCTCCTCCTCCTCCTCTTGCATTTTTCCCAATTTTATTCCTGGTAGGACAGGAAAAGCAATTTAGCAATGGAAAAATTGTGCTGGATGCAATTCCGGTTCCATATTGTCAACACAATTGTTAGCATGTGGCCACAAAAAGAGAAGATAAACTCATCAAAAACCAGAAATTAATTAAAATAATTCTAATTTTTCTTCTTAAATTATGCCAGACTGCCTTAGTTTGACTAAGCATATGGAGCTTGTCTGAAAACTGCTATTGCTCTTATCTTTGGCTATTAAGTGAACAGGGATAGGGAGCGAACACACGACTTGTTCTGTTATTTAGTATAAAGTTACATTTACGGTATTGCTGGATCGCAGCGTCAACTAAACATTCCAAACTGAGAGACTCTGGAGGCAAACCCACCCACCGAAGAGCGAAGCTCAACACATTGTGCATTTCAGACTTACAGCCAGGTATGCACAATTAGCACTCAAAGTCACCTTATCGTCACTGAAGTCAAAGCAGGATTTTGATGAAACAGTAAATCAGACAGAAAAACAAACAAAGCATGCTGACTTCAACAGGGGAGGGCACCTGGGGGATAAGGGGAATAGGAAGAAGGAGGGCTAAGTAGTGCTTCATTTGTTTCGCTAAGCTTGAAAATTGATCTGCACTACCAGATTATTTGCCTGGCTGGAGTCCAATTCACTTCAACTTTGAGAGACCGGGCCTTAATTAGCAAGCGTTTCAGTGAAAGTAGAGTGCTAATGGGAAGTGTGAAGGTTGCACCTAAAAAGCAAGGAAGAGAGAGATCACTGCAGCTGGGAGAGAGGGATCATCACCTGTGTGCTTGCTATTGACGTGAGCCTTCATATCTGCCTCTTCCATGGTGACAAAATCGCATGCTGTGCAGCAAATGGAGAACATCCACTGCTCTTTATCCACGTGGAGGGACATATGACTGACAAACTGGACATTCATCTCCGTCTCAAACCCACACACATGACAGCTGCAGGCAGAAGGGAATTCAAGAGTAAGAAATGTTAAAAAACAAACCACAAACGGAAGCGTGTTGCTTTTCCCTAAATTTGCAAGAAAAAAAAACCTCACTGCACGGATTTCTTCTCTTCGGCACTGACGAATGTTCACTGCAAAATTCTTTTGTCTGCTGAACTGCCTTTGAACTGATGGCCATGCCAACGTGATTAAGAACAGGCACAATGCAACAATCCTGTACATGCTATAATGATGCTAAATAATCATAAAGTTAATTAAAAACTACAGATTCCAGATGCTGCACATCACCTAGCCGATTCCTTTGGGCAATAAGAGGCACTGCAGCTTTGCCAAGATGTTTAGTACGGCTGATACACTGACAAACGGAGAGCTTGCTGCACACTCCAGGAGTTATTTTCAAGCCCTGGAATGGTTCCCATGCCAAACTGGGATCTTATGCAAAACTGCCTGGCAGTTTCAATGTAAGCAAGTAAAAATGGGTTCAAACATTTCTTATGCTTGACTGGAAAGCAGCAGTCATCAGCTATGCAAATAATTAGCAGGGACACAGAATTCACAGCCAGTGCATAAACAGTGATATTGAGAGGCAACGGAAAGGACCCTTTAATTTAACTTTCTTTGCAGAGTCCTCCTCTTGTTTTGATTAGGCCATTAACATTTAAAACAAACCAAAAACATTTAAACAGGCATATACTCTAGGGCACTATTTTGCTTTCCCAGGGGGATGGACTAGATAATCTAATCCAGCAGGTCTCATTTATTTCTTAGTTCTATGATTTTGTAATTAAATCTGCTCTTGGCACTTTGACTAAAAGTAAGAGTGATTTGGTAATCTGCTTGGCCGCTGGAGTACACATCACAGTTTGCAGAGGGCACAACAGAGCATACAACATGGAGAATGTCCAACTATCCATTTTATCTGGGTTATTCCATTTAGTTTTTCAGGCAAATCCTCCTAGAGGTTGTCTTTCTTTTATCATGTTGGTGACTGAATGTATATACCTCTGGCAAATGGAGGAAACGTGTATATCAATATAACAATTCCTATTACACTTTACTATTTGATTTTGTGGATTTGGCTGAAAACAGTGGAGCTGTCAGAGTGCATAGTGCTTTAGGTTTGCCATGAATCTGAGTACACGATGCGATGTTTCTGAACACAAAAGTTAAACGAACGCTGCAGAAAAAGTTAAAGAGGCTTCTGAGAGCCCACCTGCCTCACAAAGCCGTTCAAAAACAACCACAACTCCACACCAAACGCCCAAGTCTTTCCCAATGGCGAGCCAAGTCAAACAGCATGAGGCAGCCAGCTGGGTTCTGCTGCGCAGCCTAAGTCAGGCGTGGGCAAGACAAATACTTTCACTGCAGTTGCACCCTGCAACACCAGAAGGGTGGCCCTTAGCACGTCCTTAGCAGGCAGGTAAGACATTCAGATTCCAGCATCTGGTGCACAGCCCTTGTCCGGGTCCTTACCTGTAGTAATAAGGGTGCTTCTTTCCATCGCTGCCTTCAGAAGTGACAGCGCTGACAATGTCCTCAGTGTCTGTACTCACCAGCTTCACGGAATGGACGGTCAGGTGCTGGTTCAGATTAGCACGGCACTTAGCAGCATAGGGGCACAAGTGGCATTTGTATTTTCTCTCTTCTGAAAAAAGAAAACAGAAAACTTTAAACATATACTTCATTTTGAAGCGAGCTATTTTTAAAGCTGCCGATAAGCAAGTATGCATTCCTTTGGGTTTCTCTGAGCAGCTTTCAGCATGAGGTACTTTGGAAGCTTGACATTTTGGAAGTTTATAAGAGTCCACAACAATTAGTCAGAAAAAAAACAACCAGGACCTGGAGGTAGTTTAGGGCCAGGTTTTTTAACTTGCTCTACCATTTGTAGTCAGATAATACAAAACTTTATCAACTGGAAAACCGGGGCAACTAGTGCTATGTCAGTAGCGAAACAGGTCAATAACCTACAACTCCTTTCTTTACCTAGCATCTTTTATTTGATTTTGGGATCCAGTTTTTCTTGAGGTTGCCCATGTGATCACCTGCAGACAACTGATGGTTGATGACTTTGTGTTAAAATCTGAGGGTGTGGAGGAAAGGGAATGCTGTGTCATTAGGCCAGTTCAGAATACAAACTTATGAAAAAAACTTACTCAAAGAACAGTTGAAAAAATTAAACAAATTCATCACAAGTTTGAAAACCAAAGTGGTTCTATTTTAAATTAAACGTTTCTAAATCCTGGCAGCACATTTTTCATATGTGCCAGGCTTTATTTTGCAAAGAGTTGATTAAAATAACCAAACATTACATCAGTTTTTACAACCTTTCCCTTTGAGGAGCAGCTCTAAATTTGAAATAAAATGCTACAAGGGTTAGGGGAAAGGTATTCAGCAGAGCAGCTTAGGACTAAGAAAACCCCACAACGCCACGGAACAGAGCATTTGAACCTTTTCAGCGTGGCTCTACAAGAGGGTACAACATACGCTGGCATCATACCAACAATATTTTCCAGCACTGCATCAGAAATTCTTGCTTTCAAGTCTTATTTTGCGCAGTGCACCTCAGCAGACTGACAAGGTGAACCTTTGATTTGAAGCTGAATCACTTTAAGACAGTTGGTACGGGGTAGGACAGCCCCTGTTCCTCTCAGAAGAAAAGGATGACGAGAGCAAAGATGAATAACACATATTAAATCCTTTCAGTTTCACCAGATGTGAAAGACCAAGGCCAAATCTTTTGCTGTTGGGTGACTCAAAAAGCTCATCAGATGAATGTAAGAAAGGCTGTGCTTTTTCTTCAGAACTCCAGTAACAGGCTTGTTAAGGCTGGTCTAGTGGAATCTGGACAAACTTGACTTTACACATTTTGTAAAAATAAATTAATTACAAGTAGGCCGTAAAGAAATAAAACGTTAGTTAACTCCCTGAACACCCCTCTGACATTCTGCCCTGTTTCTGTGGGTGGTTCTGCTCCAAGTGCAAGGCTCACGCACTCTTCTGCTTACCTTCTTCCCCTTCCACTTAAACAGACCACGGTGAACACACGGGTTCCCTCTGTGCTGTAACAACCAGGCACAAAGCACGGGCTTACCTGTGTGCAGCGAGAGATGCCGGGACAGAGTCTGCTGTCGACCAAACACTTTTCCACACACGTCACAGGGAAAGAGCTGGTCGTTAAATTTCCAAGATGGCAATCCATTTCCCACCTCCAGCCCCAGCTTTTCTGTTTCTATGCCAAAAAACATATAAACAGAAAGTAGTATTTTAAGAACTCTGAAGACTTGCAGATTTCATTCAGTAGAGTCCTGTAGGTGTCATATAAAATACAACACCTCGGCTGAACGCTGTGTGATCTGGCACATGAGTTCCTGTAAAAAAGGAAACTCACAACGATGGAAAGGAAATTAATCTTTCACACAGCATCTTTCATAGGTACTCTAAAGCAGAACGTGTAGTCAAAGTGTTCTAGACATAGAAACATATTCGAAGAGTTAAACCAGATTATGTAAAGAGAGAAAGTCAAGCAGGATAAAGCATTAACCTTTAATTCTGGTTTTGTGGAGAGACCACTCCTTTGGCTTTTTCAATCACCCACCTTTGCCTGGTGCACGAAGAAGCCCTGGTCTGAGATGGTGGTCTGTTTTACACTGGATTATTACTCATTTTCTTTTCTCCTGACGCAGGCATTTTTGCTATGTGAGCAATCTTATATTGAAGGAGAAGAGAAGATTGCTCAGACAAATGGTAAACCAAGAGGACAGCATGCCAACAAATGGGTGGCATCTAGGGCAAGCTCTACCCAGCACCTGCTGTCCCCAGGCATCAAAATCCCCAGCACCTTAGAGGGTCACCCATTACAAAACCAAGACCTAGAGCAAGCCATTATCTTTAAAGAAGTCTTTTTAATTGTTTCAGAACCAGAGAGAGTCTGCAATACTAAAAACAACCTCCACACAGCATAAAACACAGACATGATAGCACTCTGTAAGGACGTAGAGAGAAAAGGACTGGGAATGAGGAAGAGAAGAAAAGGTACACAGTGCTTCAAGAAGTTAAAAGCATGGCCAGTTTTGATGTGGACATAAGGCAGCAGAGAGCCAATGGAGCCTGGGGATAGCAGTGACATTATTTAGCTCAATCAGAGAAACAGTATCAGCAAGTCTTGCGTAAAGAAATAATTCTCTGCAAGGGTCCTGTTGCCTGAGGAGAAGGGACCGCTGTTCTAAGAGATACGCAAAACTGCAAGGGTGCTCAGCAGCTTTCCAAACGTGACAGTGAGGGGGTTTGGTGTAAAACTTACTTTTGGTAAAAGACCTTCTATTTCCATTGGAATAAAAGATGCAACATGCAGAGCACCTACCTGGGGGAGTGCTGCCCAGAACCAGCTCCACCAGTGCACGTGTGCGTGCCGTGGTGGAGGAAAACCACTTGGCTGGGATTTTCAGGTAAACAGGAGGACAGGAGTACAAAAACATCTTATTGAGTGTAAGTTACTATCGTGGAGGTTGGCACAAACCAGCAAAATCTTCACCTGATGAAGCACCGAGGAATAAAGACCTCCCTTGTACAGGAAACCCCTCACTGACAGTCACTTACCACTGCACATTTGACTGCTGTGCCTGAAAGAGTCTCTCCTTCACAGAGAGGTGTCCAGACAGCTCCACTGTGGTTTAGGCAAAGAGCTGTCAAATACTATAGTTAATTTAAGCAATAATAAAAACAATGCCTCATTTGGGGCAGAGATTCCACATAGCAATCTCAGCAAGTTTAGGGATGGTCATATTTGCCAGCCCCTTTTCAGCTGCTGTTACTTTCCCCTCTGAACCTGTAATATGTGCAACGTGAAGCTCACCAGAGGAATTATAAGGCACCTCTGAGTGCTACAACACATTTTTCTTAAAAGAATTTCTAGTTAGAGAACAAGTTCTGCCTATTCAAAATAGTCATTTTGTGACATTAAAAAGGAAGGATCTCTCCCACCCCCTAAGGGCTGTGACCCGTAATCTCCAAGAACTTCAATACAAGAATTATTTTTTTGTTTCTATCCTTGAGTTCAAAACAATGGAAAAGTCTGGCTCTATACTAATGCTACACATATTTTAGCAGAGCTGTTTGAGTATGTAATCAAAACAGTGCTTCAAAAGAGGAATACGGTAATAATTATAAGAGAAGGTCAAAAGGGTGTAGGTTGCTTCAATACGGTCACAACAAAAACGATTTAATTGGGACACATACCAAACAAGCAGGCTCAATTAAGTAAATAAGTCTCTTAACAATTCACTTCAGCAGTAGTCATCAGCCCTCTTTTATCTCTTCAGAAGAAGAAATATAATATCCTCTTCCCTATGGTGGATTTATAGGTATCAGTTCTGGGAAGCTCACGGGAAGCTGGAAAAATATCAGCTTCCTGATTATCTTGAGGCTGGTGAAAGCTAGTCCTTTGCAAAGCGGCTGCATATTTTTCATTGATGCAAAGGAGGATACTGGAGGTGTTTGAAAGTACCTCTACTTACTTTAAAGATTTGTTCCTGGAGTCCTAACTACAGTGCTTCTTTCTTCTCTTTCAGCTGAATCTTTGCTCTGTAGCAAAGTGCTTTTTCTATTCGGTGAGCTGCTTCGCTTGTTTGTGGCCAACCAGAGTTGGTCTCTGGTGCAACAGAAGCCTCGTCCTTGTGGAGGATTGTGGAAGATTTCTCAGCTCCAAGGGAAACCGCCTCCTTCCACTCACCTTACCCTCTGGGCAGCTTTGCAGCCTGGAAACTGGAGCTCTGTGTCCATACAGCGGTCCAGAAATCTCCCCTGAACATACCCAGCAACTGAGCTGGCCAATGACCTGAAGAATCAGGTGAGTCCACATCCACTTTCAATCCTCGGGCTCTGTCTCTAATTAATGTCTGGGAATGGTGTCTTCTGCAAAGTCAGTACAAGTCCAGTGGCTCTGAGACCAGGAAAGGGGTTTGTGCACAGCGTTCCCTGTGTATCCCAAAGCACTCTATCGAGTCACTTCAGCATCCTTATCCTTTAAGAATACCTTACACAGTGTCCAGGAAAAAGATAGACTGAGACCAACTAATGTTAAATAATAAATTGCCGTTGTGAGAGATGTCCCACAGAAATCTATCTATCACCATGACATCTCTATACTAAAATGTAGGGGGGAAAAAAAAGAAAAAAGGACTTAATATAAGATTTCTGCTTTAAATGAATAGTCCACAGCAAAAACTTGCATGTTAGAAAAGCACGCATGACAAAATAACATTGAAATTATTAAGTAATAGACTGCATTTCTCTATGGGTTTTGGAGTTTAAAACAAAATATGGTCAGTAAAACGGAAGGCCTCCAAGTTGTCCAGTACATCATTAAAAAGCAATAGAAAGATTAAAACTCAGTTTATTACAGGCTAGTAATGAAATAATTTTGAAATTGTTCTACATAAAAATCTTAAGAGCTAAAAATTTAACCTAAAGGTAAAACTTAATTCTCAATGAAATCCAGGGAAATACATGTTTATGGACACCTTTCCTGCCCTGCTGCGCCACCTGGTATCATCTCCCTACTAACCCCAAGTCAGCTTCATTACGAGTAGCTGTATAAAGCTGATCAGCCAAGATGAGGTTAGAAACTGCCCGGACTGTCACTATCTGTATTTTCTCTCAGGTGAGGCTAAGGTGGACATATTGTTCTGTCCCTCTTCTTGCCCCTCCAAATAGATTCCTTTCTGGCAAACAAAGCCTAGCAGCTTAAGAGAGTTATTATTTACTCCTTTCCTAAGCTGTTAGACCTAATTCTGAACATGCATATATTTTCAGTTTTCACTTCTAGTGATTAATTTTTTTTCCTCTTATCCTCAAACTGGTATTATCAATCTGGAGAGTGCATTAACCAACCCTCCTGAAAAGCCTTTAACCTGACTTTTGTCAAGAAATGCTGAAAGAGCCATATCTGGTTGAAGATGTAACTGAAGAAGAGAACAAAGTGTGACCTGAATACATAAGTAACTGTCTGGAGTCACCAGATCAGCCTTGTGACTGCTAGTAGCTGTCACACACAAAAAGTTCCCCAGGGACCAGCTTTGGACTCTGGTACGTGGTACTTTGATTATTTATTTTCTTTTACTTAACATTTGTATTTTTCAATTACTGCTTCACAGTGTTTTTATACTACATTATGTTTTAATCTGCTGTTCAATGCAATGCCTACCATTATATCATTATACTAATAACTGAAAGAATGAAACCACTACTTAACTGAAAAAGACAAAGCTAAGAAAACAAAAAGTATGCTGAAGTGTCATTCAAAGAAGATAAATTCGTATTTATAACCTCTGCTGGTTTACTGTCTGCTCTCACATCCTATAACTCACTTAAACGGCTGCTTCTCTCTTTCATCTTCACACCTCCACAGACCTCGGAAGCAACAAAATCCAGAAGGTCAGATCCTATGGTCACATGGAATCCTACAGATATAAATTAAATAGATTGCCCTTTGCAATAACTATTCCTTAAAGAGGTGGAAGTAAGAAGCGCTGATGAACCTTAACAAGGAAGGTCAAAATTTACTATCTCTCCATTCTTCTGGAAGTGTATGTCACATTTCTACTTTGGGTTATTCAGTTTGACACCACACAGACGGCCAAGAAGAAATCAGGTACGTAATTTTGAAAATGAAATGAACAGAAATCCTGCGAAGGGAGAAAATAGAGAGTGGTGGTTAGACTGTTTTAAATCAATCTTGCTTGCAAGCCAAACGCAATGAAGAAAACAAGTTAGAGATCTAGAGGATCTGGTGACAGAACAGCCACCCAGGGTGAGGCTGAGAGCCAAGA
>JAOTQQ010000032.1:15255876-15292590 GCA_026546715.1 Gallinago undulata
GCCAAATCAGAAAATGAATAAACTGACACAGACAGTGCTGGACAAGGTAACCAGGATTTGACAAGCTCATGGCAAGAGGATGAATACTACCGGTAGTGCAGATGTCCCACAGCAAGGCAACTGACTTTGCTCTGAACAATTTAGGACGTTGAATGGTCATGAGATAACTTTTGGTTGCTACCAGCCTGAAGTGGATTCCTGCTAGCCTGTCCTTTGCCGTCTTTAAAGTACCCCATATGTTTACCCAAGAAGTAACTATACTGTATGCAGCTCTATACGAATGTCACAAAAGCTTGTTCCATTCGTAAGTTTATTTATATTTTGTTATGTCTGAAAGACAAAAAGTTCAAGAAATCATTTATTCAGAAACAAGGTATTCAGGTCTGGCAATCATCCAAACACTGCTTTAAAAACGTTTATTTGGTCAAAGAAATTTTCTTTCCTTCTTCTGTCTGCATTCATTTGTGTTATTATAATGTCTTCCTACTTCCTGCAGTGTCCCCATCATCAAAGATGCATTTTATTGCTTTGGAGCCTTCCACTTACGTGTTCATCTATCACCTCTGGCAAGCACACTATATTTAAAAATTGAGAACTCCTTTTATGAAATATGTAATTAAGGCTCTGCTGCAAGCTTGTTTGACAAAAGCCTACAAAAGGCTCACAAGCTTAAAAATATATTGACAATATGAATTGCAGCACTCCAAATACTACATATCTTACTCCCTTCCCAACTTACTTTCAACAAAGATTTTATTTGTAGCACCAGAATTCTTATTTCTAGTAAGTCAGTTAAAATAAACAGTGGAATCCTTCCAGGTACTGTAGCTCCCAAGTAAGATATGTCTTACAACTTATCTAAGGTATCTGTGATCCTGAATGGTCCTGCAGTCTTCATTTGTCACTGCCACCATCACAGTAACCTGTCTGGTCTTATTTTAGGATTTATCTTTTACTGTGAGTAGACTGATCCACTGAGTCAGACTCAGCCAGAGATAAGCAACCGTTTTTTTGACATGAATTTTTTCTATAGTCCCCACAAAAATAAAAAGAAATAAGAAAACTTGTTTTTTTTTTTTTAATTTACTTCAATCAGCAGCTGAAATTGTGAGCTGTTATTTTTTTTTTTAATGCCTTTTTGTAGCTATTGAAAGCAGTCAGTGCTGCCCCCTTTAATACCAACTCAGGGGTATGTGTTCAGACAAACCCAAGTCCCCTTGTGCGTGCCGGGGGCTGGCCAGGGGTGAGCTCGCACCAGCCCGGGGGCCCCTAGCGCTGGCAGCAGAGCCCTGTGCCCAAGCCAGCACGTTCAAAGCATGAACAAAGGAAGGGTTTACATAGCCATGCTTTCAGTCACAGCCCCCATCAAGTATGAGGAGTTATTTGGAGGGATTTAGTAATACTCTAGTAATCAAAAGTAAAAATTAACACAAAAATATTGCTCAAATAAAAGAACCCAAGTTCCACTTGTGAGTGGGACAGGTACTTTTTGTTTCTTAAGTCCTGAAAAACTGCATGTAGTCAGATAGTCTGAATGACAGAACAACTGCACAGAGGAAGCAGAGGAAGTCTCCTTGCTAAACAAAAAACTTAACCAACTAATGCTATTTTTTTTTTTGGTCAAATGCTTTCACAAATACCTAACATTACTAGGGAGTATCATAAAAAGCAGTAATGTTATGATAATTTAAAATCCTTGACATGGAAGAAAATAGAAGCCAAGTGATTTTATGTATCAGCAGCATGGTGCTTAAGTTGCTCTTTCTAAAAACATCAATCATGAAAGCTGGAAATATTTCAATAAAAGAACTTGCATGACCCACATAAAGAAACATTAGTATTGTGCACAGAAGTATTCCAAATGCACAATGATAGGCAACAACACTTGAAAAGGCTGCTAAGAAGTGATAAAGATCTCAGTGTTTGTGAAAAGAATGAAAACAAATAAAAGATTAATTTTAAAGGTGCATTTTAAAGATGCCATGTTCCTCTGAGGAATACGGAAAACCACTGCTAAGACTGAGCCCGTTGCTCAAAAATGGAGACTCAGAAGCAGGGTGAGAAAAACAAAACCTGAGTCAGGGCAAAGACAAGATAGGGACACACCGACTTCAAAACACAATGCCACTCACCACCTTCTACCTTCGCATCAAGCCCAACACCTATTTTAACTTCATGTACACAACACAAGACTTCTGAGCAAACAGTGAGCCTTGGGATGACCTTCATCTGCCAAGAAGAAAGAAAATCCCCAGGTCAAAACTTCAATCAGTCTATATGAATTCTGTGCAAGGTGGCTGGAGCTGCAGCTTGTATTATCCACAAAGCATCAAGCATAAACAGCATTGTCTTTCTTACGCAATAAGAAAGAATAGAACAGTGTAAAATTCCTAACATATGCAAAGCAAAGGCCTGAGCTGTGAATTTACTGCCCAGAAAGACAGAGTCATGGAAGAGTCCCTGTAGCTGACTGCACAGGCCCCAGGAAGTTCCTCAATCATTCACAGTTATCACAGTGAAGGAGGTCAGTTTGGTTTCATGACTAGAGATGAAGTAATGCAATACGGCTCAGATGGAAACTGGTTTATTTTTTTCCACTGAGGGAGTTGAGACATTGCAGGAAAAAAAAAAAAGATAGGAAATACTAACAATGCTGCTCCCCCAGAAGCATTTATGAAAGCTTACCTGGTCATTGCTGGCCAAGAGAACAATCAGTCCTTTCAGGAGCAAAGAGATCCATCATTGTAACTCTACTTTTTTTGGCTTGTTTAGAAATAATAGCTATTGAAAATGAAAGTTAAATTCTGCGTCTATTGTCAGAGAAAAACCTGATAATGTACTCTTTGTTAACCTTGCATAAAATATTTTATTTCTATATAATTCTAGAATATCTTGCTGAAAATACCTTTATGGTAAGTTTAAGACGTGCTATAAGGAATTTCCATAATCTCTCTCTAATTCACTTCCAAGCAGGTGGCCCTCACATTTAGCTCAGCCATTTACACTGCTTATAACATTTATTTTGGGTGTTACAACATTGAGTTATATAAACTTATGAAAGTATAATTTGTTTCCATTGTTATTTTTAAACCACAATTAATTAATTTCCATAATGCAAACAGATTTCTACCCTTTTAACTTTTCTCTTACAATTCTGTTTAAGACACACTTCCTAAGAAACCCTTTTAAAAATCTGAGACATTTGTGCACATTTAGGACCGTGCATGTGCAAATTTTCCTTTTTTTCCTTTTTTTTTGTCAATATGCCAATTTCTACTTGCAAGTTCATATGGAACAGTGGCTTCTCTTTCATATAGAGAAGGTAGTTACACACCAGGGCACTTTGCAGAGCCTACCACTAATACTGCAGAATTCAGATACAAGTAAAGACAAATTGGCCTTTAGACTACCTTTTTGCTTTTCAGCCTTCTGCCTCCTTTTTAGTGAAGCAAAAGCTGCTGTACTAGAGAAACTGTAAGCTGGTGACCAGAAATCTTGGTGGGGGAATGCAAAATAAAGCCCCAAATTCAGACTGAGTCTCTCTTCCTGACCTGACTGAATTAACAGAAGAGAGTCAAAACTAGCTGAAAGTAACTGTGCACATTTGTCCAGACCCACCTTTCCACGTTTCAGGAAGCTGCCAGAGAAAGGCACCACCCTTCACGGTATGTCATTGCTGCTGTGGAAAAAAACGTCCTTGCTGCCTTTACTGCAGATTCTCCAAATGACAAATTGTGAACCTGTCGATTTCCTTGAAGCCCTTAACTCGCTCTTTTAAGAGCTTTACTTCTCTTGTTGCTCTCTCTCTTACCACAAGCACATGCATCTACCTGCAAACCATCCTCTCCTTCCTGCTGCACTGCTCTCCTACTGCTCTCCCAAATGCTCGGGTGGCATTTGCAGGGCACTGCTCAGTCACGACTGCCCTAAACTCAACTAACCCAGCCAGCGACCAGTGGGACTCATTTATACCCTGACTGAAATCATGCTGTAGAAGAAAAAAACCCTCTTCAGCTTTGCTGAGATCATTTTTAAACAATGGTGGGGTTTTGCTTAAAAAAAAATACATGAAAAAAATAGCTGTCCAAGTAGCCTGATGAATTTTGCATTTAACTCACTCTTTGGCAGACAAATACTGCAGAAAACAACCTTGTCCAAGATAAGATAGGTGAAGACTGGAGAGTTCCAAGGTAACTCTAAAAAGAAGTGTGAGGAATGATGTGTTCCAATTCCTTTTGTAAAGTGAGAAAAGTCACTTTAAAACCTGTCTTTCTATTTCATGTTGAGCTTGGATTTGGAAAAGTTTCATATTTGGGAAAACAGTGTGACTCAATGCTGACGTTCACTTTTGTAAAAGATTCCAATATTAAGAAAGACAAAGAAGAATATGAAACTTTAGATGGGTTTGAGTTAAGATGCAGTCTAAAACACAGCATGCTGGCACACTGAGTATTTATAAACCAAAAGCCTCATCTATCAAATCTTTTTCAGGAGGTTATTTAATCACCATTATAGCTTTGCTACTGAATTTATATCACAGAATTAGAGCTGGGAAGCACCTCAGGAGGCCACCTTGTCTCTCCCTTGCCTTGATGCCCACCGGTCACACACCAAACGTACCCATCAGTCCCGACGGGCACTTGTCTAACGTACTGGTGTAAAAACCCTCCCATGACAGAGGCTCCACAGCCTCCTGTGACGGTTGTGTCAGTGCAAAACCAGTCCTACTGCTAGGAAGTTTTACCTGGTGTTTAACTTAAATCTCCTCTGCTGCCCTTTGAACCTGTTATTCCTTATTCTGCTCACATGAACACAGGCAAGATTTATTCTTTTTCTCTCAAAGCTGTCATTTTACATATTTGAATACCATTATCATGTCTCCCCTCTTTTCTTCTCCAGACTAAATAAATAAAATTTCTCCAACCTTTACACACAGCTCATGTTTTCTAAACCTCTGACCATGGCTGTTCTCCACATTGTTCTTGGATTACAAAGCCCAAAATTCAGGGCTCCAGCTGTAAAGCACCATTACCACATGTGCCTTACAGACAACATTCCCAACATCTCAGCCGGATGTTTGCCCTTTCTGCAATGCACACGATGTCAGCTCTACATACACTGTCTGACCAAGACTAAGCCAGATCCCCCCCTTCAGTTGCACTGCCTGGGCATTCATCCCTCCCCTTTCTTTGTGGTGCTCATCAGTCCCCCAGGCACAGAATTTTGTCCTCACTGAATGGGCTACTGTTTTGCAAGCTGCTTCTTCAATTCCTCAAGATTAAGACTGAACTCTAATTCTGTCCGATGAAGTGCTTATGGCACCTCCACAGATGGTATCACCACGGTATTTAATGAACACGCTTTCTTTTCCATCATCTATGACATTAATAAAAGGACTGATTAATACCAGAGCAAGCACAGACCCTTCCAGAACTGCACACGGTCCTGGGGTTTGACAGCTACACTTAAACACCTAATTATAGTTGTACCTTCTCTTGGTTTCCCTGCTTACTATGAGCATGTTACAGGAGGCAGCGCCAAAATTCTCACTCAACTCAAGAGGTCAAGTTTCTTTAAGGACCTGGCAACAACTACTCTTAGGGTGCTTTCCATACAAATCTCCAAGTTGGTTACAGTTGGCCTTCCTGAAGCCAACTGCCGGTGTTTTGCTGTTTTCCCTTCTTCTTTTCCCAAAAAAACCCCACATTCTGTCACTTCATGGTCATTCCTCACCAAGTTGCCTTCTGTCACCTGTATCAAAACAGAGGTCCCAAGAACTTCCCTTGTGTTGTCTGGAAAATACTTGCCAGCAGAAGACAAGGTAGGCAAAACCCTACATTTCTCATTCTGCACTTCTGCTCAAGAAGCCCTTCTCAAATTTGACCTCCACTTGTGTTATATATTTATTTAAAAATATTGATAGCAACAGTTATTTTACTTTTTTAAAAATCACTTGCTGTTCAATAACTATTAGAGACTAAAAACCTACCAAAAATGGTAAGAGATATCAAAACCTGCCTTGTTTGAAAGGGTAGAGAACCCAATTGCTAAGTTTTATTTTTCCATGTGGGATGAAACAGTTACCTTTGGCCATTTTGCTTTGATTTTGATGGTAGTGGTGTTTTTTAACAGCTTTTGCTTTGCTGGGTTTAATGAATGGGGTCTAGTTTGGGTTTATTCTGAATGAAACCAGAAGGTATTTGATCTGAGCAAAATTACTTTGTTCTTCTGTCCTTTACCATGAGGTTGATCCTGCTTTAGGAGGAACAAACATAAAAGGGAAATGAAATCAAAATAAGTATTTTGCCTGTATGAGAAGACTGCACAGTATTAGAGGGGAAAAAAGTTACCTTGTATAAAGGCAGCCCATAATAAAACAAGAATCACAAATTTTCAGGTAGATGTCAAGTGCCTTTTGACAGCCCTTAGACATGGACCTGAACATGTACCTTTCTGTTTGTCCATTTTAATTAACACCTTTCATCTTGGAGGTCCTGTAAATAATTGGCAAAATAATTAGTGCAGTGACTTCACAAGGAAAAGAAGTGAACTTTGCATGGCCATCACAATTCATCCAATATCCTACTATTTAGCATGTGTTGGATTGAGAGAGGGACTGGCCAATTCACCTGGAGTTTCATGTGTTCCTCAGAAGGATCTGGTCACATTCCCCTTAGTTGCTTTAGGAATGGCCAATAAATACGTGTAGGACTCCACACATGCTGCCCGTTTCACTTGTCCTGTTTTAGCCAAAAAACACACTGTGCATATTTGAGCAAGAGGCAATTTGCTGACTTGAAATGGTCTGTTCTGCCTAATAATTTTTTCCGTTCTGAAAGGGACTCTGTTAATTATGAAGACAGTGTGGCAGCTCAGGACACAGTCACCATTACCGTATCACAGACCTGCAACAAACACGCAACTAGATGCAAACCTGCTTGGCAGCAGCCCAGAAAAAGCTGCAAGGGAAATGTAATCAGTTGTGGCCATGTTGGTTATGAACCCATTAAAGAACCAGAGATGTGGAAGCCCCTGCTCGATGGCTGCAGTGCAAAGCGGTTGTCAAGGCAGCTGGGTGGGAAAGGAGGCTGCACCCAGGCAGACGATCATGGGAATCTGAAGACAGGATGCAATATATAAAAAACATGCTAGAGCCAGAACTACTGTCACACAGTTTAGCGCTGAATTATGTTGAACAAATTCTGCAAAAATCTGTCTTGCTTTGGAGAACCATGCTAAGCACAGCCCACTTCTATAGCAGCCCAACTATCTCACCTCCCTAGAATCACTTTCTGCAACTTGCCAGCTCCCTCTCTCTTGCTATCAGACTTCAGAGAGCAACCACGATGGCTGACAGTCCCTAGCCTTCCACAGAGTGCAAAGACAGAGAGTGTACACCAGTCAATGCGCACCCAAAAGGCATTTGTTTTTCCTGTGAAGAATGGAAGTAAAATGCATGTTGGAGATGAGGAACTAAAATCAGTTGCTCAAATCAATCTGCCACTTGTGTCACAAAAATGGAGCTGTCACACAGCTCCATTCCTCGTCAGAGGAATCTCTCCAGTGTCCATGCATCTGCATGGGTTTTTACACAAATGTACACATGCACACACATACACACAAAAAGAAGAGTATTTGATTGAATCTTACCCCAGACAGGCACTGGAAGAGGAATAAAACTAAACGGGTGCTTTTGAGGACCGAGAGAACCAAGCTGTGCAAGGCTTAGTGAGCACCTACCATTGTGTTCTGCAGGCAGCGATGAGGCATCTACCTCCAGCACCACTTTCCCAACAAGCATGTTTCATGGAAATACCGAGATAGAAATGAACAACAGGACTGAGTGCCCGATGGAGCATGCCTTCTGCAGTGAATTAAGTGCCACTCCACGCTTTTCCACCCTGCCAGGAAGCCAACAGGGGTCAGGCACTCTCATCATCAAGAAACTGAAGGGGATATCTAATGTCCTGGGTGGGCAGAGCTCATAATTCAGACCAAAACTGAAAGCAAATAAAATGACCATAAGCACTAATAACAGGATAAAGCTGGGGGGGAAATGCACTATATATAAGTCAATTCATGTGCATGTGCACTCCCTCTGCAACTATATTGGCAATAAAAATTGCTGTTCCATCACAGAGATGGAAACCGCTGCCAGGATCTTGAAATATTCTTTTAGACTTCCAAAGAAGACCGAAGTCCAGCAAATATGATTAAGGGATTGGAGCATTTGTCACACAAGAAGAGCCTGAGAGAGCTAGAACTGCTCAGTTCAGCCCGGAGAAGAGAAAGCTTGGTGGAATCTTTCCAATCCATAGAAATACCTGATAGTGGGGAAAAAGATGCTGAAGCCAGGCCCTTCTCCAGCGATGCCCAGTGGAAAGGAGGCCAGGACACAAATTGAAACACAGGGAATTCTATTTAAACATAAGAAAATAGTTTTTCTACTGTGAGCTTGGTCAAACACTGGCACAGGTTGCCCAAAGACTCGCCATCCCTGGAGATACTAAAAACCTGACTGGACAGTCTTGAGCAACAGGCTGACTGCTCTGAGGAAGGCGGTAGAACTAGACTTCCTACCTCAACCATTCGGGGATTCTCCCAAAAATAATAAACCACAGGTTCTGCTGCCCTGAATTAATTAGGAATCAGTTGCTTGCAGTTGTGCTCTTAACCCCTAGCTTTCCTTTACAAATTCTGGCATCTAGGATTGTGAAGAAAGCCCTCCTAAAGTAAACAGAGGACTACCCACAATCTGAAGTTAGAGGCTTTTTGGCAGATGTAAGCAAACAACAACGGTAAGAAGGTGTGAATTGTTCTAATTAACTCCATGGGTACATACCTGGGAAGCTATACAAGGGCAATTTAAATGCCAACATTTCACTGCTGGTCACTTCAGCAGAAATCCTGGGGGCTTGTGCCTTCTAAGCACATGTTCCAAGGGTGACAGAAGTGCCAACAGTCCCTTGATTTCTGCAGTGCAGTTACAGAGGTCTCAGGGACAAGGTGAAATAAGTTAAAAGTAGGAAGTCTTTGGCAGCAGGCTAAAAGACACCAAGAAGGAAAACTGTCACTGGCAACTTGTGAAGAAATGGAAACTATCGTCAAATTCACTCTAAGCTCATATTCAATTTATTAAAGCCCTGACTTTCTTAATTAACCTAGTGATGACCTAAACTTCAGAGCTGGTTGCTGTAGATGACTGCAGAAGGTTCATTTGCTGCAGAACATAGGAGACCAGAATCAAGCATGAATACTGCTGGAAAATAGTACATAGGAATGAGCAAGTTTGCAGGTTGGACAAAAAGAACTCTTCCTGCCTACTTTCTAGATGCTTTAAGCCACACAAAATTACAACATCAAGAGGTACATTGACCTTAAAGCATCTTTTAAAAAGGATCAGGAAAGAATACACATGCAAAATACTTCGTATTAAAGAAGGTAGTATCTGTGCAACATAAACAGCTTATTTGTCATGTTCAAGTTAAAACTCTAAACCCTCAGGAGGTATTTTTCAACTACAGTCACAGAAGAAAGTAAACAAGATTAAATGCGGTCACAGCCACGTCAATCTCAGACAAATGCTAGAATTTCACACAGTGGAAAGATACTGCCTTGCCTTTATCCTGCTCACATCCCAACATTCCCACAAACTATTAGAAAAAAAAAAGATTACTTCTCTGCTTCCCCTGATCTGGCTTACAATGTGGCTGCACAAATGTTAGCGCTGCTGTGCTGGAGAATGTGCAAAGATGAGGCCCAGGGAACTGGTAGATTTTCCCCTTTAAGTATATTAAAGTTACATCAGAATTACTGCTTCAGAGAAAATTAATAGAAGGAGAAGTGCGTATGAATAGCAACAGGAGAAACCTGAGCATCTCCTGAATAGTCCTGTACTTCCAAACATATGGGAATCTTTGCTGCACATATTGCCTTGGTTCAATAAACATAAATACGGGATAATGCCCACTAATTACATCATCAATAAAAATAAAACTGACGGTACCAAAATCCAAAGTTTTTGCACTTTGTTTCCATGTTTCCAATTTCCTACAGAACTAAGTGTCATGCTACTGATTGAATATTGGCTTCTGGACATTTCTGAAGAGGAGGCATGGCCTATCTGTCATCTTACAGGTCAGTAAAGGGTGTGGAAACACAGTGACAGAAAAGGCTCCGATGTATTTTCAAAAGGATATTTGAGGACAGAAGTGTTACAGGCTTTATTTCACTGAAATAAAATACACTGGTAAATTTAGCTCTGGCACAATGGACAAAATTTAAAAACTATGACTATTCATGGCTTACAACTCCCCAAAACCTACATCCTCCAGTTCCAAAAGTCTATTTTAGCCACGTGAAATTCACTTACCACAATAAAAATTACAGTTTTGCAAGAAGTAGTAAATTTTCACAAAAAGATGGATTTTTTTTTTTAATCTAATCCACCTAATGCCATCTAATGGCACCATCAATGTAAACGAAGGAGGATATCAGGTCCTTGGTGAACAGGAGAGAAAATGATGAAATATTGTAATACTACACAGATAGTAGAAATATTATACTACACACAGATATACATAGAGAAAAAATGCTCCCAAAACCCCATAGCTGGAGTCCTCACCAATATTAATGAACTGACTGGAAAAGGAATAGCGAATATCACTCATCTGGATTTCATGAAGGCAGGTTTGATTTACAGAATGAGTCAGTGTGATAGTGGGAAACTATTAAAACACATTAAAAATTGGCTAAGGGTCAGAACAACAGCATAAGATCAAGTTTTTAATTTATCTAGCGATCTGGACTGAGCTATACAGTGACATAAAACTAAACTCTATTCTGTCAAAAGAAGAGTCTTATAAAACAGAAGATAAAAATTCTCTTTTAAATTGACCATTTGAAATGAAAATATTCATTTCTTCTCCCTACCTTTTGCTAGACCAAAAAAGGTGATTTTGCTCTTCTTATAGGGGAAAGCTGAGATTATTGAGTTGTTTTGGGTATGACTTTATATTAGATATGAGTTTGATACTATGGTATTTTTTGAGCAAAATGTGTTTGAGTGATGTAGACATCAAGACTTATTTATTGCAATTTTTGAGTAAAAAAGAACTTATTTGGATAGTAACAGTAACATAGACGAGAGTAATGTAACTACAACTAACCTTGTATGGTTATTACTGCACAAAATACCTTAAAAAGTAATGGAAGGAGTTCCCATAATCTATCCAATACTTTTGAACTACATACTAAAGGAAATTACTTTCTTCCCTTCTCAGAATATCAAGAATTCACCACAGATTATCAGGGAGTTACCCAGACTTCTGTAGGGCTGTTGAATACCTTTCTGACAGTTGTTTGAGATTTCATTGTCATTGCCTTGGGTACCAGACTTAAAAGCTGCTGCATGAGAATCACTCCTCCTGCCTGTGATACTGTTGCTGATCAGGATTACTTCGCCTTCATTTCAGGCCAAATCCATCACTATGGCATTATTTAGTTAGTTTTGGTTTTTCTCTAGTAAATGCCCCAATCAGTAAATTGTTCTCACACATCTATGATTCTATGATCTTTTAATATATCTTTCCTAATTATTTCATACTCCTTGGGGATCTTGTATACTCAATGCCCTACAAAGAGTGCTCTTCCTTTTAAATACCTGATCTTGCAATTTTCTTATGAACTATGAAGAGAAGCAGTTTCTGCTGAAGAGACCACAAAGCAGAAGTCTCAAGGACTGAACTTTGGACAAACTGTGCTTAAAAATTCCCTTTAATAGCTTCTGTAGAAAAAAAACCCAGCACTGCATTAATCATGCAGTGTCAACAATTTCAGAGTATTAAAGAAATAATCTTGAGAGCTAAAGTAACAAATGAAACAATTCAAATTATGAGGTCATATGCCTAGAAAGTAGGAACAAGAATTTCTGTTGCACGCTGAAATCATCAGCTGAATTTGTAAAGGAAAAGAAAAACATGTTACTGTTTGATTAGCAAACAGAGAGTCATCAGCATGCTGTAGTTACGGACCGTGATTAATCAGGAGAGGCATTTCCAATATACATATAGAAGATTGCATTCCACTGAAAAAGTCATTGGTGAGACCTTCTGTAGAACAGCATATATAGTTCTGACTACTCATATTTGCAGAAATTAATTTCCCTAAACAGAGGCAGAAAAAGTCTATGACATCAGTCAGGAAATGGAAACCCTATTATAATAAAAGAGATGAAAAGACATTGGCTGGCTTAATTTTTCAAAATGAAGACAGGATTAAGGGAATGTAAGATGGCATGTCAGATGCTGAACATCACAAGGGAGAAGAATGATCAAAATTGAAGGACAGCATTGGTGAAACAACAAGAGTAGAACTTGCTGTGAATAAATTCAGGCTGAAAAGAGAGCAGTCCCAGCCCTTCAAAGGGGTTAGCTTCTGAAACAGTGTCCTCATACGAATGACAAGAGGTTTAAGACAGATCTTGATAATGAACAAGATTACATAATGTTGTTACCTATTATAGAAAATAATTGAATTTGACACATGAGATATCTTACTGTCCTATGTTCCTGTCACTTTTCCCAATTCCTCTGCAGCTAGGGTGCCAAGAAGTCTGCAGACAGAAAGTTGGCAGGAGTCTGGGGATACAACCATCCATATTGGTGCTCTCTTGGAAAGAAGCATTACGTACGTGTGGTTCCACCAGGGCCACCTAGACCAGCTGGCAGTGAAGGCTTCCTCATGCCACTTTGCCTGAGTCAAGCCTGGTAACAGGGAGCAGCAGCTCAGACCCCCCACTTCTTCATCAGACTCTGCTAGCTGTGGCAGCAGTGGCACAGAGTTACGTTTTTGGATATGGGCACTGCTTAATGAACACACTTGGCCATTAGCAGTTAATCTGCTTGCATTTTAGGTGATGATTTGAAGATGACAGTGGAATGGAAATTTCATGTCATTTTCTTATGCTGTTCTTTTTCTACTTCTTACTATCCTGTTTCAGGGATGAAGGAACCCAAAATGAATCTCCAGTGAAGGCACACATACCATTTACCCATGGGACACCACACACATTTCCACATGTTCCTGTTCCATCCTGGTGGCCTTTACAATGGTTTGCTACTGGTCCTTTATGCCACTCTCTGCAGGGATAAAATTTCTTCCGAGCTATCCATAACACTACATAGACTATTTCTCCTTGCAAGGCTAAAACTAGTAGGAAATCTACCTGTGGGTATTCTGCTATTCTTTTACATGAATATCACATTTGTAATTGATTAAAAATTTAAATCACATTCCTGGTGCTACTGTGAAGCTGCACTTCAGGTCCAAGAATTTGTTATGAAGCTGAGAAAAATCAACATATTTGGAATGATAGAGTTGTTCCAAAAATAAAAATGAAGCAGAAACTGGCATTTTTGATGTTCAGTATACATGCTGCTATTACATATCAGCGTCTTATAATCACAGAGCAGTCTGTATTATAATACACAGACCTATCAAGGTAATACTTATAGTTGATAAGGCAGAGTATGGGGCAGCATAAACACACAAAACCCAGTTCCTCAGAAGCCATTCTAACACTCCAGGATGTCCTAACCAACTAAATCATTTACATCTTTTAAGCAGAAGATTAAACATGTCACCAAAACGCATTCACGGTTTTAGTGGCCTCACTGAAAATTAAGTCTTAGAAAGAATTAAAATTCTTATACGTTCATCTCGGTATGATGTAAGGGTATTGCTGCTAGAGGCCACGTCCTCTGAGGTATCGAGCACTGCCTGAGTCTAAGAGTTCTCATCTTTCATGGGGGTATATGCATATTCCATGTTATGCCAAGGTCAAAAGCCAGGATTGAAGCGCTAACCTGGTTTACATTTTAATACTTAAAAGCACCGTGCCTGAGCTGGTTCTCCTCGCTCAAAAATCCAAAATCCACTGCTTCCTTGCAAAAGCGTGGCTATGGCTAGCCTGAAGATCCTTGTCCTTGTGCTACAAATTTTCTCCTTCTTCCTGCTATGCATATTTACCCTTAGACAACATCTAGCTCTTAACCTCATCTGCCACTTCACAAGCTGTCAAATGACTACTCAAGCATTTAAAAAAATGAAGGGTCTGTTAAGTTGTAAATTAAATGACAGTCTATAGCTGAAAATTAGCAGTAACGTGCTCAAAACTTTATTGATTGCTAAGAAAAGGTGAATAACCCCCCCTATGGCTGGCTGTGTAATTACTGACCTTTAGAACCCATGAGCTATTAATTTAAGAACAGATAGCAGTGAACTAGCAAACGAGTTATTTTTCAACAGAACAGTAAAGGCACATATCAAGTTTTTGTGTGTGCTCAGTGCCACCTTGAATAGTATTGTTACATGTCTGTATTATTCCATTTTAATGCAGAATACATCCCAAACTACATCAGGACAAAAACCACCTGTCAACCAGTTCAGGGTTTAATCTGTTACAGACTCTTGTACATGGAAATAGTAGCTTACAAACTATTAATACAAATGATTCAGCAATATTTAACTTCTTTCATTTTCTTAATAATAAACACTGATTGCAATGGAGAGAGAGTTGCCTTTTGACAAAGCAAACTGCATTTTAAGAGCATTGTTCAGGTGGCGGAGTTCACAGTAAGAAAATTTTAAAAAGATATATTAACTTGAAGTAATGAAAAAAAAAAAGTATCTGACCTGGTGCAGACGTCCTTCCGTGAAGAGTGTTTTCATTAGGCAGGTGATCTTTTGAGTTGGAAGTGAACGGTGATTGTCTAAATGTGTCCTCAGAAAAGAACGGGCTGTAGGAAAAAAAAAGACATCTTTTTGTAAACCAAATAGCAGTTAACCAAAGTAGTAAATATGATTTTCGACCCTAACATCTTAATATTATAACAAATACCCCCTTGTTAAAATCCCTCTTTCATTTACAGAATTAAGGCTGAAAGATATGCAGACCATGAGGCAAGGTGCGGAGAAGAGGCATGCTCTGGTAAAATCACATCTTGGACTGAAAACTGAAGTCCTCACAAAAGGCTTTTAACTACGTTTCAGTATATCAGGATTTGAAATATCACAATACAATATGGATCATTAAAATTAATGTTTCAAAAATTTGTATTCTACTGTGATATCTGGGGGGGGGGGCAATCAGGAAAGGTAGAAAATAATATTATTTCATAATCTGAGGTATATAGTAATTTCTTTTAAAACAAAATTTTTCAAATTTCAGTTTAAGATGCTTTTGACATGGCATTCCATGAATGAAATTAACACCATGAATTTGACTTTTAAAGCGGGAAACAATTCATACAAGCCAACTGAACAATACTTCCCAAAGAGTATTAAGTGCAAAAATGATCAGCTACTTGACACCAAAAAGCATAGCATGCTTTGGTTTTAATTAACAGGCAGTAAAAAGCCAATTTCAATAGTGAACTGGCATTTCTATCACAGTATTTTCTTTTCTGCTCAATTAAAGGTCACAACAGAAAAAAGAATTCCTTGTCTACAGTACAGACAGACATCAGTAAAAGGTACCTTAAAAAATTCAAAATGGAAAAGGACAGTCTTTCTTAGAAAACTGTTTTCTAAGGCAATGTATTCCAACTGCATGCAACTATCAAGTTCTTCTAAGCAAAATAAGAATTACATAAAATCTCTTTCATATTGAGAATCCGTATCAGGCTGGTGTACAGTGGATGTTTTAAAGGTACAGAGCGGGAGGACAGCTCATGTATGCAACCTGTTCTTATTCAGTAACAAAATCCAAGATTTTTTTCAGGATAAAGAACATAGCATAAGGTCTCCTGAAGTGTTGCAAGTGGGTAGTTCAGACCCAGAAAGTACATGCCAGCAGCATCAACCAAGTTGACCGTATCAGTTTGATACCCAAGCTGTCAATGTAAACAACGACTCTTGTATAAGTTTTCCCTCGTACAGTTTTTCTGCCGAGAGTGAAGAAGGCATTCTCCACTGTCACTTGTATTCCTACTCAGATCTCTTCTGCCTTTGGGAAACTTGCCGATAATTAGTTAACTTAATCATGTAACCCTTTTGGCAATCATGTTATTTACTTTCTCACTAGGCTTTTGGGCCATTATTCATTTTGTGCTGTTCCATACGTGACAATTAATGGGATATTTTGGTATTTCTACAAAAGTTTGAATATCACCATAAATTCAGTCAACATTAGGTTGTGCTGAAGGCTAAGGCATGGAGTTGCCCCAAACCTGAACAGTTCAGGTTTGGAATTATGCATAATACTCGAGGAAACAAGTGATCAGAAAAAAGACAAAACAGCTCCAGCCCATATGCGCAAAACTTAACTTTCCAAGACTCACACTCCCACTCAGGGGTGACATAATATAAAACAGACTGACGCTGTATAAAAATATGGCATCATTTATTGCAACATTCTTCTCGCTAGTTTAATAATGATTTGAAAGAAAAAACACCAAAAAAAAAAAGTTTTATTACTGTTGTAACTCTTCAAAATCTTGTAATCCGCTGAGGTTTCCATGTTGGCCTGCCTGCTTGTGCCTTGGATTCAGTTACGGGGACACTGCTCATTGCTGGTTCTAAGCAAAATGGATGATGCAGAGCTTATCTGCTTCTGGCTGGGCCATGTGTTGTGAGCAGGCTGCTGCTGAAGACTGCATCGTGTTGTGGATTTCCTGCTCTGCCACTGGCCTCTGGTGAATTATGGATACCATCCTTGGATACCGCTTTTCCACCTTCCTCTAGCATGGCAGCCGAGTCTCTTCAGAGTTGGCCCTATTGTTATTTTTATTTTAGCAGATACATCCTCCAATTCCCAGTGCAAAGTATGGAGGGAGGAGCTCCTGCTTCATAGTAAGAAACTACACAAGTTGTTCTCGATCACTGCGCAAAGCTGCTTCTGATGAAGATTAAGCTTTTAGGATTTTTTTTTTCCTGGCTGCACTTTTCCAGTTTTACGGCTACAGAGTTCTTCAGATGAAAGAAACTTATCTTGGCATCTTACGCGGGTGTACTCACTTCCAGATCATTTGCTTCTCCACTTTTTGTCTTCATATCACAGATGGCAGGCTCTACCATCTCACTCAGTCATTGAACTGTGAGGAATCCTTGCCAGTTTTGGCTGCTTAAACAAAGTCATATGGAAGTATACGCTCGCAAAGTCCAAGAATACTCACAGGAGGAATAGCAACAGATAGGTGACAGTTAGAAATGCTAATATGGAGTAAGAGAGCAAAAAGTGCTTACGTACCCCATCTTGCTGGGCTTTGCTCACTCAAGACTCTCACCAACGACACAGCTTAATCTCTCAGCTCCCCAGCTACTCACAGGTGGACAACACTGGCCTCACCTTGGCTCTCTGCAGCTGTCAGCAAACTTCATGTAACAACTGTGATTCAAATGCCTTTCTGTCATTACTCCAGATGTAGGTTGGTGGGCTAAAGTGCAACACTAAATGCAGTCTGAGTGCCTCCATCCTCCGCTGGCTGCTCCATCATATTCTATTTTTGAGAAGGCGTCATACCCTTACCAGTAAAGGCTTCCAGCTGTCTGGCTTTGGGTGGGGTTTTTTGGCAAGGTCTTTCAAGTCAATCTATTTGAACTTGCAGGATTTTAGTAGACTGACTCACTTCCCCTTAAGAAGCTCTTCTCATTCATGTAGTCTTCTGTTGATAGATAGGTAAGATAAGAAAAGCACCCAGAAGAATCAGTCAGGCACTCAGTGTTTCACGCCTTGATGGGTAGCAGCCATTATCAGGACTTCTCAGCAAAACTCAGTACAAGTTTGACAACAGCCAACCATGCTACCTTCTGAAAGCAGGCAGCCAGCAGAAGGGAAAGTTATCTTTGAACTGTCCTCAACCTTTCCAGTTTGAATTATCTTTGATAGATCCAAAAGTAGCTCTGGATTCTCACACCAGTTCCGCCGGTAACATCATAAGACATTGAAATCTATTTTCAACTGACTATTTGTCACCCCGTCCCTGCAATGGATGGTTAATGAGTACTTGGATGATATATGCAATTATGTCCATATGTATCTCTCGGCTTATGCTTTTTAAGTAGTCACAGGAAGGCTACGCAGGCTGCATATCCCACAAACTCCCAAACTAGCAAATATGGGAAACATTCACAGTAGCCAAAAGTTAAAAGCTCAATTTAATTATCTTTCAACTTGTAACATCAGAAAGTCCCTGATGTACGTTTACTGAACTGGTCAGTTTATTAAAACCAAACTATTTATTTATTACAGCTACCATGAATGAATGGGATAAGCCTAGGAATTTAAGAACAACGTATTTTGGAGATCTTGTCTTCTGCAACTGAAATGCTTTTCAATTTCTGTCTAGACAAAGTCATCTCAGTTAGCAGGCACTGAACATTCTGGAAACTTCATGCACAGAACGTCTTAGTCTATCCTTGAAGGACCTTTCATCACTTCAGCGTGCTCAGTCTCCAACCCATCCACCCAGAATAGGGAACTTACAGGTAGGAAATACACGTACCCTTGCCAATTCCTGCCTACTGCTCACCATGGGCTCCTAAGCATTTACCAATTCCAGATACCACTTAATACATAAGGGCTTTGCCTTTTCCCATAGGGACACCTCCCTTTGCTGCTCAGGTATATGTAAACAACTCGTGGGCTTGTTCCCAGTCACAATACTGCAGAGCGCCTATTTCTTTAACAGCATGTGCTATAATTGGACCGTGTTTTTAATTTGTGGATAATTTAATTTATTATATTAATATGACTTTAATCTTTAACAAATGTTTCATTAGCAGTGTCTTACAGTCTGACTTTTAAAAATTCATCTCTAGAAGGCATTAAAATGTTAGAAATACTAAACTGCAATTTTATTACAGAAATCCAAGTTTGACAGATGACCGAATCAAAACCACCTCTTCTTATATTGGTCCACGTCTTAAAATACAGTTGTCAGCCTGTTCTTCCCTCAAGCACTGCAGGTACTATGCAGTTTAAGTTACAAGTTTTGCAGGAAAAAACAGAAAAAATAATTTTTAAAGTGATGTGTGAATACTTGATCAGAGGAGAACAGTCATTTTGGCCTAAAGGCCTTTTGTCTCATGAACTCCAAGCAATTAGATCTATAGGTGTAATTTTTCAGATATAGGTTACATTACTCATGAAAATATCTTACACTTGTAATATCAGGTCACATTTGCAGGAGACAGATATATTTAAGTTCACAAGGCAAAATGAAGCAATGCCATTTACACTAGAGCTTTGCAGATACCAATGGACTGGACTTACCTGGCTGTAGTTCTGATGGCGTTATCTTTATTGTGGTTGTGCTCTTTGCTCACCTTTTCTGCAGAGGAACATACATGGTTTTTTGTAATTAGCATATATCATATTTTCCCTATCACTTTTTTTTTTCTTTTCAGCAGAACTATTTTAATGCTTTCTGATAACACCATAATCCAGAGTAATTTAGGCTAATGGTTACAGCATGATTAGAGAATGGGCATAACTTTATTTAAACTAACACCTAACAAATTTTTTCAGCTTCATATGTCAGTGTTGGTGCTCCATGCAAAGTGTCCAGTACAAGCATTCATTAAACACAGTGCTGATATCATTGCCTTTATGTAATAGCTGAGGTTCACCTTCTTTGTCAAGAGAAATGGACAGTACGGTCCCAGGAGCACGGGATGCTGCAGTCACTGGCCACTTATGCCAGTAACTGCCATCTATAGGTTCCCCTAGACTCCCAGGCCTGGATCAACCAGTTGTCACAAATTATTTAATTAGCTTTCAAAAATACAGGAGTTGAACTCTGGCTTTTCCAATTCAGTTCAAATACTGTGAACCTGACCTGACTGTCACAGTGTTCTAAAGCATATGCTAACTATGGGGGACATTTGGCAAGGCTTTGCATTCCAAATGTGAGGGTAGAAGGGCTCTAAGTCCTATAATTTTTCAGCCGCAGCAATCTCACACTTTCATAGCACCTTAATGGCTATACGCAATCTCTTTTTTTCTCTTGAAATCCAACTATTGACTTTTTGCACTGTTTTTACCTGATAACTGGAAGAGCAGCTCGGAGGCCATCTTCACTGATATATCCTGGCTGAATAAATTTCTTTCTGGGAGTACACGACCTTCTGGTGCCTTCTGTATGTGTTCACTAATGTCTCGCCCTAATAAAGTGCTGTAGCCAACATTTTGGCTGGGTTGGCTGGGTGACACTGAGGCTTGCGAATCATGAATGTCAACTTCCATCGGTTCTTCCTTTATCTTTACCATCTGGGTTTCCTTGTAACTCTCAGCTGCGTGTATTTAAAAAAATAAACAACCGCCACAATTATTTAATTAGGCTACAATTTTTCGGAGTACTCAAGGCAGGAATCACAATTACAAAGTTATAATTTGTATACTGTATCACTGCAAGTGGTAAGAGAAGCAAGCAGCTGACTGCTACAGTATTCTTCTGGGGGTTATATAAATAGAAGCAACCTCTTGAAAACAATTTTTCAAGCTAGAGAGCAGAAAACAGTTGCATATTTGTAAATATGAGAGTTATATCACTTTCTGTGATCACACACCAATTACCAAAGCTTCGTTTTTATTTACACACCAGTTCTTCAAAGATGGGCACTGAGGACCTCTCCCAAGCCCTAAATACCCCCTTATCAGCAGAAGTACCAGTACAGACACTCAGAAGTATTGGTATGGGGATAGGAGTGGAGGAGGAAACCTCATCTGCTCCTCTTCTGGTCTCTTTTATGGAAAATTCCAGACAACTATGTGAGGAACTGGTTTGTTATATCTGCATATGCTTTCAAGATGAGAGGAGTATTCTGGGGCCCATGCTTTTCTGAAGTCTGATTCTGTAACAAGCACAGATACTCCCTCATACATTACAAGATCCAATAACATTAATGACCAGTTTCTATACATCCATCCTTGCCTGCTTGCCTTCCTCTCCAGTGTGTTAGGTCCAGCCAACAAAACCATAGTCTAGAAACCAATTTATAGTTCACTTTCTATACTTGAGATTACCTAGGTGTTGCTAAATGCTCTGGGTTTGGCTGCAAGGCAAGTGATGACTTTTTTCTTCAGAATAAAAGCTCTGAAAATCTCAAAATCAAGGCTCCAAGGTATTTTATCTACCACACCCCAAATACCTACACAGCCCTTTTGATTCAGACTTTGTGCTGTGAAATGAGAAATTGAAGACCTGTAGAATTTATCCTCCATCTAGTTTCAGGGAAAGATGATGAGTTTTTAAAGTGATTTTCATTCAGGGTGCTCCTGAAAGGACATTGGTATCTTGGCAGAACTATCCAACTAGGTGTTGCCTCTGCTGGCTGGCTGCTGACCAGACACTACAGAAACAGATAGCCTAAGACAGGCAATACGTCTGGGAGAATAAGAAAATAAATAAATGTATGAACACAATTAGATCCCAGAAGGGCCATCCAGATAAGGAATAATTCCGACAAAAAAAAAAATGTACATGGGATTTACTGATTTTGCCTAAATGAGGACATGTAGTTCTGGTACTAGCCAAGATAATATAAGCCTTAAGGAAAATCTGCTTCTGTTTACTCATGATTAGCACATGCCCTAAATCGTTGCCTATGTAGCCTCCACCGCTGGAGTCAAGGGAACATGTTGAGTTTGAATGGCTCGGATTCACAAGTCAAAGGAGGAAAAGGCAACCCTAGCACCCAGCAAAAGAGGGTAGGGACAGGCACACTGCAGCACACAGAGCCAGAGAAGCAGAGGGCTTAGATGCCGAGTGGATTAGGACCTGAGAGAACAGCCTGGCCCTTGTCCAGACCGGGGGGGACATGATTAGATCTATGACCGCGGGCCAGCACGTTAACTGGTGCAGACAGGGGCTGCCTCCCGATAGCATCAGGTCACTGATGGGGGCAGTCTGCACAATGAGTTTCCTCACATGGAAGTTCCCTCGTCATCTGCCAAATTTTACTACTTAGAAGGCTCTGATATTAAAAATAAATAAATGAATACCAGTTCATAAGAAAAAGCCCAAACACAATCGTTTTTTTCTATTAAGGTTAGGTCAGAAAAAATAAAGAGGGTGGGAATCCACTAACTTCACTTGATAAATGAATCTGTTGCTGTTCTCTCTGCTTTCCTGTAACTCACATATGATTGCGTCAGCCTCACAAATTTTATCCCAATTGTAAATGTTTCAAACACCACAATGAATCTCAGAGGCACCAAAACATGGTTTGGCCATCCCTGGTACCATCCTTAAGCTAGTCAACTGGTTGGTGTCATCTTGTAGTCTCTAGCCAAAGATGAATAGAATCTCTGTAGCACGAAGGCATATGCAATTCCACCTAAAATTTAACTGATGTGCGTCACCAAGTCCTTTATCATTCCCTGGTTTCTCCCTCTCCCTACATTCCTGGTGTTATTAAGTGGAGAAAAAGTTGCTTTGCTGCCTACAGCTCTTAAAAAAAAAAAAAAAAAGATAAAAAAAAAAAACCGAAGCCAGGAGATAAAAGCCGCTTGGGTATGTTCCAGGAATGATTTACATGAAGTGCTTTCAATCTTTTCTTGTGACATTTCTTGACCTTTAAAAGAAACGTATAAACATTGATAAAAGTCTTTACCATCTATGATCCACCAGATACATTTCAGACTTTGGAAATCTTCATAGTGAATTCTCAACTGAAGACAAGTTAGAAATATCATATAATGCCCTTTTTGTCCTGTTAAGCAGATATATATATTTATTTATTTTTTAGTTAAAGCTTCCATTAGCCTCTTATTATAAAACCACAGAACATTGCATCTCTGTTGAAAAGTGTAAAAATAGCAAGCTGTGCATTGAAAGTGAACACAGAACAGCAAAGGAACACATCAGGTAACACTGTCAATCAAAAGCTCAGGTAACTCCGCAAACAAATGAGTTCTTCAGATGTCTGACAGCCTGAGCTCTGCACCCAGCTGCCAAATTTAGGTGCAGAGTCAAGCTGACCTTTGCTGCTCTCTGCTTTTAAAATATTCTTTCTATTTCTGTTCCTGCTCCACACAGTTTAATTCCCTGTCCTGCAAATGCTTTTGAATCAGACAAACTGATACGACCCCAACTAAGGCAAGAGTCAAGCAACACCGATGACCTTCTCTCCCTCACAATCAGCTAGCACTCAAATTGCCCTAACTAAATTTACATATTTGATCATTTCCTTTGACCTTTATCTCCCCAGCTGCACCCTTTTGATCTGACAGAATGTCCCTACCAAATATGAATCCTGTCATATTCCGATTCCTAAAAACACACACAAACAGAAGACTGAAGGAGCAATAATTTTGCAAGAGCTAACAAAAGGAAACCAGAGTCAAGTCTGTCCCACGAGCAGCAATCACAGGTACACAACCCAAGCCGTGCTCCGTCTTGTCCTGGTGAAAGACTGCAATTAAAGTTATGCCAATACCCCTCTCACCATCCAGGCAGTCAAACTGTAACTTCTTGAAGGTAATTTTCCCTTCTGTGCTACAGACAGTTCATTTGTGCAGTAAGGTGATACCCCTTATCTCCTTACATAGGTATCTCACGTGGTCATAGCACAGGCTGAAGTTTTTCAAGTCAAGGACTGGTACAATGAAAGGTCACCCGGTTCAAAGAATTAAAATCATGATAGTTTTGGCTTTTTTCCACTTTTGCATTTCTCCTTGACTAGGTGGTCTAATTAAATAAACTGCGGCGTATCAGAATACAAAGTTAGTATATCAGAGTCATTTTCTTCATGCCAGATTTTTATAACAGCACAGACATCTAATTCCTAGCAAAAATCAGCAGGGGATACAGAATCAAGTAGCTTTAAAGCATCCAGACTGTAACGTCCTAAACACAGTCTGCTATTCATTCAAAACTAACCTGGCTGAAGCTCAGAGCAACAGCACAGCAGTAAACATTGCTCATCTGGCAGATGAACTAAATCACCTAATAACGCCTTTTTCTGCTGTTAATTTTGTGACACGGAAACAGCTTAACAAAATAAGATAAAATTGGATGTACTATCATCAAGCCACAGAGATGCTGTTTTTTTACAGAGCACTATAACTTTTAATCAGCTGATCTATAAAAGCCTCAATGAACTTCATCCAATTCACATCTAGCGAGACAATTTTCCACATTAGATATGAAAAATGCAGTATTGGACAGACTTTTTCCAGGAGGAAGTAAATTCTTCCACCGCTTTCAAGTTCTCTGGCATTTGCAAATGCAAGGAATTGCAAAGTAGTGGCACTTGCTAAAAAAACCCAAGCACAATAGAAACATAGAACTTGTGCTACCTAAAAGATGCTGACAAGTCTCTAAGGTATATAGAGAAGGTATGGAGAAGCTAGAGTCAGGCTTCTCTCATAAATGTACAGTGATAGAGTAAGAGTAGACAGACAAGTTGGGTCATGGGAAATTCTGTTTATATACAGAAAAAAAAAAAAAATCACTGTTAGGACGGTGAAATACTGGCACACGTCTGAGAGGCTGGGTTCTCCATCCCTGGACATACTCAAAACTTAAAAAGACCTTCAACAGCCTGGTCTTGTTTGACCTGCTTTGAGCAAGAGTTTGGATTAGATGAACCCTGGAAGTCCCCTCCAAACAAAATTATTCCATGAATCATCAGCACTAGATCAGATCAGCTGCAGGTTTATCGCAGAATTTTCAAAAGCTTCAAGCAAGTGAAAGCTACAGCATCCTTGGGTAACTCTGGTTCTAGTGCTGCAATAGAAATTTTTCATCATGTCCACTCTGAACCTTCCAAGCTGCAGCTGGCAGCCGTTGCCCCATGTTTTGCCATCTGTCACTACAGAGGAGAGTTCGACTCCACCACATTTCTAAACTTCTTTCAAGTAGTTGCAGGCTGCAATTAGATCTGTCTTCAGTCCCCCTTTGCCAGACTTAACAGGCCTAGTTCCCTTAATGCCTCCTTGTAAGTCATGAGCTCTAGACCCTTAATCAGGTCTCCTGCCTTCCTCTACACTGTCTACTAATTCTCAGCAGCCCTTTTGAACTGGGGAGCCCCAAAATGGTACAGTATTCCACAATGCAGGAAGTAGAAAGGTTAAGGAGCACCAGGGAATCTGAGAAAGAGACAAAGAGCAGAGCAACTAAGCTCTGCTCTCCCCAAGACAGACACAGCCATCAGAAAAAACCTGAAGATCAAAAAAGGACTCTATATCCTCCCACCACTAGGCTGAAGGCAGTAGCTTAAAGGAAAGGAGAGAATGGAGGCAAGTTCACACTCAGGGCAACAGGCAAATCCCCTCCTTTCCCACCTCGCCTACCCAAGTGCCTCTGTACAACAGGTATGAGGCTCTAGATGTGGAAAGCCAGTCAACAGATGATGTGGATGAGAGTCCACCTATACCAGAGATGTTGCCAATGTCAGAAAGGCCTATCCCCCCATACCATGACCACCTCCGTGAGGAAAAGACAGATTATAGTTATAGGCCTTCTGAGGGGAACAAAGGGTCCAAAATGCCAGACAGACCCTTCCTCTTAGGGAAGTCTGCTGTCTCCTTGGCACCTAGGTTAAGGACATCACCAGGACACTTCCTTGCCTGCTATGGCCCTTGGACTATTACCCATTACTGCTCTTCCATGTGGGTGGTGAGGAAGCCAGAACGCATAGTCCAAGGGCAATCAAAAGAGACTTCAGGGCCTTGGGACACTTGGTAAGGAAATCTGGAGTACATGTAACTTTTTCCTCTCTGCTTCCAGTTGTGGGCAGCGACATTGGAACAAACAGACAGACCCAGTCTGTTAATACATGGATCCATGGCTGGTGTCACCACCACACTTCAGGGTTTTTCAACAGTGGGGTGGCCTACACTTCACCAGGCAGATGGGATTCACCTTTCTCAAAGGGGGAAGAGTGTCTTTGCTGACAAACTAGTGGAGTTCATTGACAGAGCTTTAAACTAGACTTGAATGGAGAGAGGGGATAGTATCAGGCTTGCCTGTGACAAGCTGTGGGATGACACGCCAAGGTTAGAAGGATGGGGTGGCTAGCAAGGGCCCTCAGCCCGTTGGTCTGAGCTGTGTTGGCTATGCTGCAGCACACTAGAAGTCTTATGGAGATAAGCCAGGGGTTCCTGAAATAATAGGAGCCAAGAGGGAAACACCAGTGAAACACCTAAAAGGAACCAAGTGCTGTTCCTCTAAGAAGGTGATATGGCCAACAACCCAGCTTAAGTGCCTCTGCACCAATGCACACAGCATGGGCAACAAACAGGAAGAGACAGAAGCCACCCTGCTGCTGGAAAACCATGACCTAGTTGCCACTACTGAAACTTGGTGGGACAAATCCCACAACTGGAGTGCAGCTTATCAACGGCTACAGTCTGTTCAGAAGGGACAGGCGAGGAAGGAGGCGTTGCCCTCTATATCAAGAAATGGATAGAACATGAAGAGCTGCCTCTGAAGAATAGCCACAAGCAGGTTGAAAGCTTGCAGGTAAGAATCAGAGGCAATAAAGGGAAACTTGTGGTTGATGTCTGTGGTTAGCTGTCTGACCGAGGGGAGCCTACTGACAAAGCTTTCTTACTCCCAAATACAGGAGACATTGCACTTGCACCCTCTTTTCCTGCTGGGGGACTTCAACCACCCCAATATCTGCTGGAAAAGTAGCACGGTGAGCTGTAGGCAATCCAGTTCACACGCCTGAAGGATGGAATGCCATCCAGAGAGACCTGGACAAGCTCAAGAAGTGGGCCTCTGTGAACTTCATGAGGTTCAATGAGGCCAAGTTCAAGGTCCTGCACCTGGGTCAGGGCGACCCCTGGTATCAATACTGGCTGGGGGATGAAGGGCTTGAGATCAGCCCTGCCAAGAAGGACCTGGGGGGTACCAGTGGAAGAAAAGCTGGACACGAACTGACTAATACGCATTCGCAGCCCAGAAAGCCAATCATATCCAGAGCTGCATCTAAAGAAGCGTGGCCCAGCAATGGGGTCTTACCCTCTACTCCACTCTGGTGAGACCCCACCTGAATATCCTGTCCAGTTCTGGAGCCCTCAGCACAGGAAAGACACAGAGCTGTTGGAGCAGGTCCAGGGGAGGCCATAAAAATGATCAGAGGGCTGGAGCACCTCTCCTCTGAGGAAAGACTGAGAGTTGCAGTTGTTCAGCAGGGAGAAGGCTCTGGGGAGACCTTATAGCAGCGCTCCAGTACTTAAAGGGGGCTTATATGAAAGATGGGGACAAACTTTTTCACAGGGCCTGTTGCGACAAGACAAGGAGTAATGGTTTTAAACTAAAAGAAGGTAGACTTAGACTAGATAAAAAGAATTTCTTTACAATTAGGGTGGTGAAACACTGGAACAGGTTGCTTGTAGAGGTGGTAAACGCCCTGTCCCTGGAAACATTCCAGGTCAGGCTGGACGGGGCTCTGAGCAACTTGATCTAGTTAAAGACGGTCCTGCTCATTGCAGATGGGTTGGACTAGATGACCTTCTGACCCAAACTATTCTATGATTCTATGCAGCACTCACCTGCTCTAGAGGGGACACATTGAACACACTCTTCTAACGCAGCGCAGTCTGCTTTTCACTTTGAGACAAAAGTCAAAATCAAGAACACTGATTTAATAAAACACACAAGTAATGTAGTAAATATTGCTTTTGCTGATACAATGCTGTCCATTGACTTTCCATTGCCAAAATCAAATGAACACTTGATAAATCATTCATGCTTCTTCCCACCATTTTATTTAAAATTTCATCCTGCAACTAAAATTCTAAGTTACTCGTATTTGCTGAAATGCCCATCAGCTCTGCAAATCAGCTTTATGAATCAACTCAGAAAAGAAAGGCTTTCCCATATGTCTCATAAATTGGATTCATGTACTAGTTTTCACAATCAAGTAGACAGGGGTAACTAGTGGGTCAACTTGTACCGACTTCAAAAGCTTTCACTATGGAGAGTCAGGCATTTTGTTATGCTAATTGTTCTGATTTGCTAGAAATAAACATGCCCTAAAACAGCTTAAATAAAACCTCAGAGGTGGGGAACAGTTGGCGAGCCCTGAAGGTTCTGCTGCAGAGACACAACAAGTAACATCTGACGTTCCCTAGGGCGCTGTGCTTGCTGCTTTATTTTGCTAGTATTTTTTCAAACTGCTGTTTTATATAAGACAATGTCAATGGGCCTTGAATCAATGTAACAGGATCCTGCATTATAACAAATATATCACAAAATGGCTCATATTTGTTAAAGTGAAACCTCTGAACATCCACATTATAGAATTTTGCCACTACGGGCTTAGTTTCACAAAAATGCAAGACAACAACAACAGCAAAAAAGGAGTAAATTAAAGCAATAGACTAATTTGAGTTGTGATAGGCACAGTCTGCTCCTTCCATTTAAATGGCAGGATTACAGTGCTTACCGGAAAGACCCTACTTGCAGAACGCAGCCAATCCCTCAAAACATAGATCAAGAAGAATTTAATAATAAGTCTACAAGTGCAGCGAATTGTTATTTTACAACATCCTCCAATCTATGCAATTCTTCTAGTTCAAGAAAATTCTAGTCTAGCATTCCTGCAGCAAGCTGTACCTTTGCAGAGAGCCTGGTTCCAGTTCTCCTGCCTTCACAAGCTGACATTTCAAAGGCAAGCGGGACTGCAAGAGGCCCTTCTGCAGATGCTGTGCATCCACAATCCCCCGACACAGAAAAAAATTGGCATGCCTGCTTTTCATAGCTTTGTGGCCACTCCTACCTGGCCAAATGAACATTATCAAGGTATAGCAGTAAAGCAAAGGATCAGGGGGTTTATTTAAACTCTCTAGTGACAATTCCAAAACCAAAACCAACCAACCAAACAAAAAAAACCAAAACCGAAAACAAAGTCCAGAACACCAAAAGAAGCACATCTGAACCACAGGCATTATCATTTCTTATTATTCCAAATTATCTAGTATTTTAAATTAATGTGGTTTTCATTAAAAAGATTACCCTGACATGGAAAAAAAAGATGATGATGAATTGCAGTAACTTAAAGGTACGGTATAGCATCTACTGAACTAAAAGCTAGGGTCTGATACAAGGTACTTGTTTTGCTATGATTTTTGTTGTTTTGTGATATTTTTTTTTTTAAGATGGGAGTGGGAGGGGTGGGGAGGATTAGACTTTGCAGACTTCTGTACTTCCAACCTTATCCTTCTCCTGTGAATGGGCAGTACTTTTTTGCATTTTTCCTGCTTTTCAAGTTTAGACATTAAAAGCTGTCATGAAACTTGGCAAAGCCCATCAGTAGGTAAGAATCCATTACTAGCCGAGGTCTTTTGGGATTATGTTGTTATGCAGATGTCACAGAAAAGCTTATTAAACTGAATGAATATACCATGGCCTGATATGAACTTCATGTAGTCCAACACTGGCAGGAGAATCTTGAAAAAAAATCCGGAACCTGACACATTGCAATAATAAATCTAGCTATCTAGAAACTTCCATCTTTTCCCATACTGTAATTAAAACACATTTTCACTCTAACCATTTCTGTGGGTTAAAAAAAGCCAAAACAGTAAAAAACACTTGGGTAGTAGTGGGATTTAATTTGGTGGTGTGACTTGCCATCTCTCTGGCTCCCATAAAGAGAAAGTTTTATTTTGGGTCATATACTTCTGTGCTCACTCTTCTGCTGCTGCCCAGAACTTCCTAATGAGCTATTTAGAGACCAAGGAACAAAAGAGTTCCCTGTATTTTCACTCCTCTGCCCATTACCAAGGCATGAAAGCACTCTTGACAGTTCCCCCACAATCTAGGTATGGAGACTCTTACAAGGTCCCGACAACAGCTGTCTCCAAAATCAGCAGCCCAGCTCCATACCAGCACTTCCCAGAAGAGTCCACAAAGTTATGAAAAAGAAATATATAGGAAGCTTAGTTTCTCTGTCCCTCACCTCACCCAAAGAATGTAGTAATGTACTTTTTCTTCACCATAGTAACAATAAACCAAAAGACTGCCAATGCAACCCACTAAACTGGGAAAGATTTTGTGACTGCTAAGAATACTAGCTTACTAGCCACGGGCTCGTGTTTGTTGTCAATTCACATTGCTAACGACAGCCAAGCATAAAGCCACTCAAGCCTTAAGATGAAGTAAATCTGACACCAGCTGTCCAGCCACACACGCATAGATAGCACTCCTAATTAGCAAACTTTTTAAACTGATACTGTTATGTAGTTCCTCTGGAAGTCTTTGCTGTTGTCACTGGGCTGGTTTTGGTATGAGCTAATTTAAAGCCTTCTCAGATGGTCCTTCACCTCGCTGTGTCCTAATGCACGATATGCCATTTTTGGTATGGGACTAGCATTGAGGTGTTCTGGCCCTCATCTTATGCTAGAATTGCACTATCATTCTCTTTTCTTTTTCTTCCTCTTTTTAAATAACAGTTCCAACTCATGTGGTATCAGTTAAATGTGAGATATAGTGTCAAAAACCCCTACAAGGCACGAAATAGGAAATTAGCATAAGCATTTTCAAGTAGATAAAGACTTAATCAAAAAAGAGGAAAAAAACCCCACAAACACTCGGAATTACCAGTTGTGCTGAAAGAGAAATTGTCATATAATTAGGTGATAATAAATGGAGTTGATTAAGAATGCTTTTGGAATCAATTGTATGCAACATCTTACTTTGTGACCTTGGCACAAAAAGTAAGTATGCACTAATTGCATCTGCTGATAACCCAAAATTATGACACATTGTTGGTACTGGGGAATTGGTGTATTACAAGAAAGCACTGCGTGACCCGAGGATTGAAGTACAAAAAATCCAAAGGAGCCGAGTGGCACAAAGGTCATGCATTTGCTAGTGATAACAAGGATTTCTGCAATACGTGGGGAATTGATCCACTGAATAGAAAGAGAGAGGAGGAAAACAACCTGAGTTACTACTGAAATGCAAAATGACTACATTTCACAAATAAGATATAGCTGAAATAATGGCAAATGTGATTCAGGCAACATTTGTAGGAAGGACGGGGACATACTAATGTCATAGTTCAAGGCACCAGGGTAAAGTATTACTTATAAAATGCCAGTACCTGGAATAGATTTTATACACCTCCAGCTATGCATTCATTTTTGGACAAGAAGGCAAAACACTGCTTCTGAAAGATAATACACACCCAATATATATTGGCAGCATGACTATTTCAACAGAATGTGAGTTTTCAGACTCAAACATGAGCATGTAAATGCAAACATTTATTTTAAATTTCAGTCTCCTCTGAAACCTACCCTTCAATTTACAAGACTGAGTGTAGAAAACTGACCAGAGATCACTGGGTGCACCACTTAATTTAACATTTTGAGAAATAAATTAGGTTTTCCATGAAAGAAAACTGGTGAGAAAGCAGAAAACTGGTTCAGGTATAGGTGAAACACACTACTACCATTTCTTGTACGTGATTTTGTGCAACATTTAATAGGAATTTAACATTGGTTGGGGATGGTACCCTTCCAAAGAGAGATGAGAGCGATTTGCCCCAGCCTGCTACCTCCTGAAGTCTGTTTGCTTACCGTTGGGTCTAGTCTCAGTAAAGAGTTAGTAATGGACAGAATTTACAGCTCACCTTTGTACATTCATATAAATCATAGCAGTCATTTTATGTCCTTCTGTAAAATGTAGGGTGAAAGCCTGCACTGAGGCTTGAACTTTGCCTGTTAACCCCCAAAGACCATTACTTCCAAAGGGGTGTTTCATTTATTTTTAAATAGCAGATCAGTTGTTAGGAACTTTTGTTGTGGCTATCCGGATGGAAATGCATTCTGCCTAGACATGCCCAGGAGACATTAGCCTTCTCAGCTTGAATAATCCTATGGAAGAAGGGTGTCTAGGTATCAAGTGACTAGGTATCAAATTTGTGAACTCTGAAGTAGAAGATCTGAATCCAAGTGGAATGCTGTGGAGAAAAAAACTGATATAAAAGGGCACAGCATCTCCAGATAAGGTCCCACTCCACCAAAGTAATATGCAGGGTAAAGGCCTGATCTTGAACACAGGTTGTACGCTGCTAGAAGCATGCAGGTGTCCCCACAGCTTTTTAGCTTAATGAAAAAAGAGAGAGCCTTGAGTAATAGAAGTAGACAGCTGCGTGTGACTTTCTTGTTCATATACATCTGCCTCTACAATGACAACTAGTAAGTGTTCTCTCAATGTTCTATTACAGTAAAATACACTTATTCATCTAACTTTTTCTAGCTTTAGAGAAATTTCTGAGTGGCTGACAAGTCCCCCCATTACAGGGGCTGGTGATTTGTCATAAGTCTCTCTTACAGTATGCACGAGCCCAGACTAGGCTCCAGAGCTGGAACAGCCTTCCACTCTGCTGTACAAGCTCAGCTGAGAGCTAGCAACACAGTATCTCTGTTTGGGAAAAGAGATTTCCCAGTGAAAAATATAAACCAGTGTATCCTTCACACGAAAGGGAGACAGCAAGGTCCATGCCTAAATCCCAAGAGGCTCCTATGAGGCTGCAACAATTGGCAATATTACTGCTCAGGGGATAACAGAAACACGTATGTCAGGAATGCAGAAAGCAAAATATTATTATGTCAGAAATCCCTTGCTGAATTTGTATGCAGAGCAGATTTTGTAATCAGTATTGCATAGAAGAAAGTGAAAATAACAAGGCAAGGCTGTAATCCATTCAGTCTTTACCAAGAATATACAGACTTCGGAAGGACCCAATTTAAACCCAATCATATTATATATCAAATCTTATAAGGGCACTTGACTGAAGATTTCCCACAGACAGTAAAACATCCAAACATACTCGTTACTTTCCGTACTTTTTTTTCCTCTTTCTAGTACCAGGAAAAAGAGGGAAGTTTTTTCTTGTTTTCACTTTAATCTGAAGAAGTGGTTTAATTCAGTTCTAAATCACCAAAAGCAGAGTGCAGAATTGCTTAACATAAGTTGTGAAGTCTATGTATTCTGCCAGATAAAGCATTAAAAAAAAACAACAACAACAAAAAAACAACACTAAAGAGACTACTGATGTTACATATTCCTCTTCTATTTCTTCTACATCAATCTGTATCTTAGTGATTTCCTCCTCTATAGTTTCTGCCTTAGATGTTAATTCGGGAAAGAGCAAGTTGAAAAAAAGTGTGTGTGATAAAATTGGTATAACCCCACCCACTGGCTGATTCAGGAATACCAACTGCAGCAATACCAAGAGAGTAAATTCTAGAGTAATTCTTTACTTTCTAATCTATGGATTAACCGAAAAGAGCACTATCAGCAAAAGCTGCTCAATCACTAACAGATCATAAGATAAATATTTAGCTAGTGTATTTCTTACTACAACCTTTAAACACTAGGAGTTCCCAACAGAAGTGACCAAAGACTTGACCAAGATTTTACACGTGCCAGATTTCACTCACATAAACAGATATTTAAGGCACAAATATTCTAATATAATAGCCTGTAGAAAAACTAGTTAAACACAGATTGCTAGTGCTGGATGCAAGGTTTACAATCAAGAACCCTAGTGTCTCTGAAGCACTTGAAAAATCATTAAGCTATGGAGCTTTTTCTTTAGGAAAACAGTTGTAAAAATTTGTATGCAGCAAGAAAAATAAAGTCTCAGATTAACACTCATTAGGCTGTAAAGTTCTGCTACCAGAATACCACATTCGAACCAGTTACCAGCAGTAACAGTGCACTATATCAATAACCAAATGTTTCGTATTTGTGAGTCTGTGAAAAATTGGGAAACTTCTGCTCTGATCAACCTCTGTACCTGGGAAGCACTTTTTGCACAATTAACACAGAAGGCTTGCAAATCAATGACTCAAATTCTTCTGCAAATTAAAGTGTGCAGGTATGAATAGGAGTGAATTAATTACATGTTAGAACTTACAGGGGAGATCTTAGTCAAAGTCTTTCAGGTGTAAAATTGAGCTCAAATTCCATGTTGACAGAATTCATTCAAGCCAAATAATTTCAGATAGGTTTGGCAGGGATCTCAGAAGTTACTAAACTTGTGAGCATTTATATTGGCATCTCCTGCTTGACGTTAGCATACTTAAAATAATAAGTCTTGTCCAGTTTTGGAGAAGACTTAAAAACTAACTGATCCAGTTTAGGTGAACCAGTATGGAATCCAGCCTCCCAGACTGACTTTCATGTCTTGGTCTTAAAAATTGAAGTCTACTAGAAGTTCAAAGCCTTTTTATAACTCACTTAACCTGTTGCCAGCAGAGACAATTCAATCCTTTTACTTTCCCTTAAAGTTAAACCTCAATTCTGACAGTTAGACAAAGCATAATTAGCAGAACATACACTTTTATTTGACCCCCTCCAGCTGCAGCAGTACATATGTGTGTAGACATATGCATACTGTCTACTCGTCTGCCAGGAGGGTGTATCACTAAGGTGATGTAGGCAAGTTCAAGTGGTCTCCCTAACAGCGGAAAGCTGGCTCAGTTTATAGTAATATTTTTTTTAACAGTGAATCTTTTGAGTACAACCTGTTGTCCCAAGAAGTAAAAGGCTTTAAATGTCATCATTTATAAAGCCCTATCAGGTATAGTTCAGTACAGACATGCATTCCTATGATGTTAATGAAGTGACATGTGAATAAATTGGTATTAACATGTTTTGGTACATTTTAAAAATGAAAACATCTAAAAACTTTAAGGCATTATTTCTTTTAACTTATTCTATAGTCATTAATGTGCCAACCAGAGCACTGATTATTAGATGCTATGGTGACAGACCAAACTGAGGTGTACATGAACCTTTTCAATTGTTCCTTTACTTGCTACTAAAGCTAAACATATCTTCTGCAAGGTAACCCTCCTAACACACGTGGAAAAATATTAAGAAGTTGAATATCATTAAGTATCTACCTGAGAGCTTCATGAGGAGTTCAGATGCTGCCTTGACTGACATGTCCTGCCTCATCACATTTGCCTGCACTTCCTGTGGCTTGAGTTTCTCCTCAGGGATGTTTGGAGCTGAGGCTTCGGATTCCTGGCTGAACACATAGCTGGACTGAGACAAGGCTGAACTTGCAGCTTCTTCATCCTTAGGCTCCTCTTTCACTTTAAATTTAGGAGTCAACGGCTCTTTCTGATTTGCAGCTGTCAAGAGAAGGAAAGAAGTGAGACTTAATGATGTATGTAATATATAGTCATGGAGCATCTAGTAACAGGAAGAAACCATAACCTGAGAAACACCAGAGCAGGTACTGGAAGCAAGCATGTCAAACAGTATTGAAAGATGGCTCAAGAGGTGAATGAACTTCTGCATCTTTTGTTCAAAGGGACAGTTCTGAAGCACAAAAATCTACATGTACCAGAGCTCAGAAACCATCCTTTTCCTCCTACTTTTTTGCCCCTACTCTTCCTAAAAACATTCCCCTGGTGATTGGTTTGTAGATGTTCTATAGGCTTGATGGAAGTTTAAAACATCATTTTACATAAAGGCAAATTTAAAAAAAACCCATGGGTACTACATATTGAGGTCTTAGAACATGGAAAAGAAACAAGAGATGAAGAGTAGAAAAAATAGGAAACCTAAGAGGGGAGTGAAAGGGAAAAGAACAGCAAATTCTTATGTCCTGAAATTTGGTATTTGTTAAGAAAGAAAACAGAGGGATTTTCAGAAGACAGCTCTGCACTGGGAGATTTCATTAAGGATAGGACAAGAAGTAACAGTTTTAAACTGAAAGAGGGGAGATTTAGATTAGGTAGCAGGAAAAAATTCTTTGCTCTGAGTGTGGTGAGACACTGGAACAGGTTGCCGAGGGGAGTTGTGGCTGCCCCATCCCTGGAGGGGTTCAAGGCCAGGCTGGATGGGACTTGGAGCATCCTGGTCTAGTGGGAGGTGTCCCTGCCCATGGCAGGGGGGTTGGAACTCCATGATCTTTAAGGTCCCTTCCAACTGAAACCATTCTGTGATTCTATGATTAGAGCACTGTTTCAGGTTCTATATCCATAAAAAAAAAAAAAAAAAAGAAAAGCATGTTTAAAAGAATCCTTTCAAATGCTCCTTGTGAGCAGCTGCCCAGTCTCAGAGAAGGGTACAGAGACCTCGGGGCTGCTTAAAATCTGGACACTGAACACTGTTGTTATTGAACTATCTTTCTGAAACCCCTTGACAGCATTAAATCCCTTGGACTGCACTTGGTTGAAGATATAAAGCCAAGAACATCTCTTAAACAATACTTCCAAATGCAAACAATACAAATTCACAGGCTAACTGCATGACAAACAGAAGACTAAAGAAGTTGCACTATTTTTCAACAGCTCTTCTTATAATTCTTTACGTTTGACCATCAACAGATACTTTCTTCCCTAAGTGGCTTTTTCTTGTCCAAAATTTCACTTTAAATTCCCAGTTAACACACAGCAGATGACTTGTTCAGTGCCACAGACTTTGATGAGCTTACATCTTTCTCACCTCTCTAAACCTCTGCCTCCACAAGTATGAAATATAGAGCATTGTCCCCATTTTATCTTTCTAAGCTCTCTCCCCATTTACCTCACTAACTCTCCTACATATTTTCCTCCTTCCACATGACAATCCCCTGCCTACCTATCAGCTCATCTGCCTGACAGAGCTCTGTCAAATCTCACTCGGATCATGTGAAAAGGAGGTACCCCAAAGACCCTTGGGATCATCGAGTCCAACCATCTACCCTACTCTACAAAGTTCTCCCCTATACCATATCCCCCAACAC
>JAOTQQ010000032.1:15292690-15331234 GCA_026546715.1 Gallinago undulata
TCTCCTGTAGGCCCCCTTTAGGTACTGGAAGGCTGCTATAAGGTCTCCCCAGAGCCTTCTCTTCTCCAGGCTGAACAGCCCCAACTCTGCTGTCTTCTCCTTCCATGAGACAGGGAATAGCTCCTGCACTATGTTAATGCTACCCAAACCATCAGATGTCCTCTCTAGACTCAACTAGGCTTTTACTCCACAAACCACAGGTAGGAGACAAGAGGACAACTAACAGGTTTTCTCCAAGATCCCGCTCTGAGCCCAGCTGCTGCCAGATTTGGATCTCTCTCAGTTACTCTGCAACAAACTATAGTGCACAACCTGCTTCAATAGAAGAGTTCTTTCAGAATCCCATAATGTTTGACTTACATCAGAAACAGTTAAGACTCCTACCTTCTGAGTTTATTTTATTAACTTTAGATATTCTCCTTAACACTGCAAGTACTTGTATCATCTTTATTTTAATCCTACAGTCTTCCCAGTCTCAAGTGCTATTTTTCAGCTCTTAAGTTTTTCCAGTGTGCTTGATACAACATACGCAATAATTTTCAACATAACTATACACTCCTGTCCTGGTTTGAGGTAAAACAGAACCAACTTTCTGTTCAGTAATTTTACTTCTTAGCGAGGCCTCTTCTAACTCTTTGAAATTAACAGCATATTGTGGAAGAAACTGTTCATTCTCAGAGCGATAAGACCAATGTTTATACTTCATGCCAAGGAATGGTATGCAGAGAGGCTCTCGCTTACACTTATTGCTATAACAATCAAGGTCAGCTAATTTTGTTACTTGCCCCATTGGAGGGTTGAAAACAAAAAAGCGTAGAGGGGTCCCACCTGCAGGGTGGAGTGGACAGGAGAGGTGACCCAAACCTGACCAACACGGGTATTCCATCCCATCTGCCCCATGCTCAGTATTAAAGCCGAGGGATTAAAGAATCAGCTCTTCTTTATTCAATGGTCGAAGTTTGAAGAGGACCCTTTCTGTTCATCTGCCTTTGATCCTGACCCATGTGTTCCTGACTCCAGAACTGGAATCCAGTTCCCATCTGTCGCTGAGTCTAGTCTGGGACCTCCCCAGTACCTGCTGGTGACATCAGCCGGACAGCTTAATTTGGTTTTGTATATTTTGTTTCCATTCCATTATTTCATTTTTATTTTAGTATTCATATTTAATTAAGGTAGTTTAGTTCCTTCTAAACTCATAAATTTCTTTATATCTCCTCCTCCTCTCCTTGGAGGAAGAGATGGGGGGTAGGGTGGGGGAACATCTGTCACCATCAGTGGCCAATTTGGCCTAAACCATGACAACTCCTTACAAGCTTTAGGCCTAGTTTGAGGATTTGGATACAAATTAACTATTGGTCAATTATTTTTTTTTTAAATTTGTTTGAGTTTCTCTTGTTGCCTCCTCCTTCATATATTACAAGAAAGAAAAACAGAAGCTGTTCAATTTATCTTCTCTATCACATGGCATTATTTTGATCACGCCTCCTTTCTATATCTGGCAGTCCTATTCTTTTCAGCTTCTTTCTTCAAGGGAGTTCTTGCCATCCCACTAATCATTTTCATTACCAGCTTTTAAAATCCCTTCTATTTCTGATAGATCTTTTTGATGCAGTGACCGAAGTGTGTATCGTAAGTGGCAGAATGTCACATGTTAATAATAGCATTGTAATATTTTCAGTGTTACTTCTCTTTTATTCTACAGACATTGAAATATCTAATGTACTTTTTAACCACTGCTGGTCATGCCAAGAAAAGGTTTTCATTGAACTGTCTACAACAATACTCAGATACTTTCCCTGAGTAGTTACAGTTCATTATATCAGACAGCCAGGTGCATGATTAAACTCTTGTTTCCAAGGCACAGTACCTTGTATTTGTCAACAGTAACTTCATTTGCCCCCTTGTTTATGTGTCAGCCAGCCTCTTTTTATTCCCTTTCAGGCTTTTAATCTTGATTCGTGCACATAAGGTTGTATTGTCTACAATTCTCTTACCCACAGTCATTATTTTGTGCTGATCACATTTGCTAAAATATGCACAATTCCACTCTTGGTAATGGAACAACCCTCTGTTAGCCTTTTGTCATACTTTTAAAATTGCTAATTCCTTCCTATCCTTTGTTTTACTGTCTCTTGGTGAATTTCTAATTTGCCATAGTACATCACATTGCTTAATTTATTTGGCAGCTTCTCACTGAGAAGCTTTGCCAAAGGCTTTTTTAAAGACCAAATAAATTTCAACTGATTCTTAAGTCCATAATTTCCTGACATGCTCAAAACATCTTAGCAGAAGAACACGTGACTTTTTTTTTACAGAAACCACATGTCCCTATGTATCACATCATTGGTATCACGGTATTTTTTCTGTTACATTTTTTGTTGACATACTAACATTTCTGGCATCATAACTGTTTCTTGAATCATCTTTTCTTACTTAAAAGCAACATCCCTGCTGATTTACCAGCCGATTTAAGTCATGGGAAGTACACACTGGCCCGTAGAGATGTACCACAGCTACAAATACACATGATCACACTTAACAGGGTACAATGGGAAGTAGGGGTGAAGGAAATGGTGACCAAGGCATGTCCTGAAATTTTATAGTACTGGTGAGGTAGATCTTTTCTTTCCCTCCTCCTTAAAGGTGGGGTAATACTTTGCACAGCCTCTTCCTTCTAGTTATAGGGCACAGGAAAGGAAGGACTGGTATTCACCTTTCTTTTGTGGGACTTTACATGGTTTTTTTGGTTGTTATTTTTCAAAAACTCAGAATAAGAAGAAATGTTTTTTCTGAGAACCTTCATTCCCAAGCAAAATGAAAACATAAAGGGGGTGTGGTTCTCAATCCATTCACTGCTATATTTGCTTCTGGTTACTCAGTCTTTACTTACTTTCTGTAACAGAATTATCACTTTTTTGTTTCTTTGCCTGCTACAGGTTTTCTGTTTCTCACCGTCTTTCAAGTGGATTAACATTTCTATGAGAGGGGCATCTGTTTAAAAAACTATTGCAATCAACAACTACTACAACCTGCCCATTCAGCCATACCTGCCTACTCACTGACTTTTTCTGTTTGTTTAGGGGTTTGTTTTATATTTTTTAAATCTCTTTTAGTAAAATGTCTTCTGTGTCTGCATTTGAATTGAGAGGTCTCCATTTTGCATCTATCATGTGCTCTCTGCTTTTTCATTTCATGCTCTTTTCTGACAAGTTCCTTCATTTTTAAAGTATTGCACTTTCAAAAGTTTAGTGCTACAGTGCTAGTTTCAATATGATCCTTCCCCTCAGGACACATACATTATTTATATAGTATGATTCTTTTTGAAACTATTTCCTTGCTTTGGTTGAAAGCAAAAGGAAAAAAAAAAAAAAGCCTCTCCGCTGGACTAGACCAGACTAGGTGTTCCAAAAAAATTTTTTGGTACTTTTCTTTAAGATTTAAGGTATCAATGCATTTCCTGTCTTACCCTTGTCTCATATGCAAAAAATGACAAGAATAAAAGGCAGATATTTGAAATCACTTGTACCTGTCTCGGGTACCTGACTCAGGGCACAGATTTTCACTTGTTGAAAAGCTGTGCAAGTTTGCATTACCTCTCCTTGGCTGAGGGGAGATAATGGAATCACAGGTGTCTCCCAGGGCTCTTTAAGGTTAGCTTAAACCAAACTAAACAAAAAACCCTCCCATAAAACACAGTCAACCTCCTTCTCCCAGTATAGTGAAGATGCTTTAAAATAACCTGTCCTGTACTTCACTAAAATTAATTAGGAATGCTTATTCAGTTGTCTAACCCTAGCTGAGGAAGAAAGAGGGGGGATAGTGAGCACCTGGCTACATTCTTCAAGGACTTTCCTAATTCCCATTATAATGTAATTAACAGCCTCTCCCTAATCAGGAGGCCGATAACACAGGAATATTAATCTGAGATCTCACTACATTGTCCCTCTTCAGAAGCAACAGAAGCAGGAAGGTCCTGTGGTTGAGCATCACGTGACTTGCCTGCCATTACATCTAACTTTTCTGTTAAACTTAATCTTCCCTTTCCTCATTTTCTGTCATACCATCATGCTTCAGCACGTGTTCACAATGCCAACCTTCTTTTCCACTGCTCACCCATTTCTGCCTTATGTCTATATAGCAGCACAAGGAACATTTATAGATATTATTTTTGGCCATATGCTCCTCTTCCTCATCCCCCCTTCCAAGAGCTCAGGATAATATCCTGTTGCTTTCTTGGAACGTATGTGTATGATCTCACAGCTTATCCGTCCACCAGTTGCTGAGGAAGATATGTGCATGATCCACAGACACCAATTGGCCAAAGTCTGACTGATGCTTGTGGTATTGCTCTGAGGTAAATTTAATCCCTACTTCCCTACCAGGAAAAACAGAAAAGCCTGAATACATCTTGCTGAATTACACCACCCCTTTCTGTTGCCTTCTGCAGAAGTAATACATAAGATACTCTCTCAAGAAGAAAACAACATATATATGTTTAGATAAACAGAGAGAATGACTTGAGCACAACCCTTGCTGTCTGCTTGGGCAAGACACCTCTCAGTTACTCATTTATTTTGTCCAGCTTCATGTTCGGTATTCTCAGCATCCCTGGAAACCACATTATGATACTGGAATCAAGTCCTGTGACCCTACCTCCAGATTCCTGGGAATAAGGGCCAAAACTTGTGGTTATGCATGTACTATCATTTTTCTCCAAAACAGACTAATAAAATTCTGTACTGTGTCTATTTTAGGACTTTTCTAAGGTGCCTATCACTGTGGAATCTAAATGCCATAGAACAATTATAGATAATACTGTGTGCCTTAAAAGGCAGTCTACTCAGTCTCCCTTGTTCATTGTGTGTCTGTGTGGAAACGTTCCTCCTGCTTCCCTTCTTGCCTTTCACTTCCTCCCTTCCAGTCGTGAGTTGGTCCTGGCAAAGTGCCCTTATCGGAGGAACGCTTCGTCAACATGGTGGGTAGCACATGTAGATCTGAATACGGTCAGGGCTGGAATCAATCCAGCTCCCTGCTAATATTTTCTCTAGCAGGGGACAAGACACCAAAAATGTTGGCAATGTTGTATTCTGGGCCAATCAGTTTGACATGTTATAATTACCATAAAATTACACAGTGTTTATATTATATAGTTATTATTCATTAACCTAAGGATACACAAAATAAGGAAGGCCCATATGGAGACACACTTAAACCACTCATAGAAATTAAAACCCTAAATGACTCGTTTCAATGGAAAATGCCTCTAAGAACCTAGAAAAAAAAGAAGAGGTGCTTCAGCTCGGGACTATGCTGCCTAGGAGGAAACAAAACCAACACTATTAGTTCTTGAGGACTGCAGCTGGACAAAACACCTCAACAGCTTTCGCCTGTCATCCTTATCAATCGAACATAAACCCTGAAAACCAAAAAGCAGCATAACAGAAAAAAGCTTGGCATCCTAGAATAAAAATTGGCTTACAATGAATGACAAACACGAGCCTAGCGCCCTAATTTTGAGTAGCCTTTTTGGTTTTGCAAACGTGTCTTCACCCACAGCCACAGTCGACTCATGGGGAAGAAGAGAGGGATGGAGAGCTAGAGGCAGCTATACCTTCATGGGTTGCCTGCCAGGAAAGAGATAAGGACAGGTAGCTCCCAAAGGATCGTAGGACAATGAAGAGAAAGGGAACATCTGATTGACATTACCAGAATGCTACATCCTAAGTAGCTCCCAGCTACCATTTCTGATGTGTATTCATTCTAATTTGAACACTGTTGGCTTATATGTGTGTCAGTTATTATAATCTCATGCTTGTTTACATAGAGATTTAAAAGAAGCACTTTTTTATTTATGACAAAATAAATGTGATCTTTTTTTATTTTTAATCTTGTTATCAATTTAAACTTTTGCCAAAGGGAATTAAAATTATATTTGACACTGTTGGATGGATGACTAACATGCCTCTACCTCAATTTTGATGTGATAGAAAATATTTTTACAAATGGCCTGCTTGATTGAGAAAGATGTATGAAACACACTGAAATTAAGGTAAAGAACTACCTTTCAGATTCTTGTACATGTGATTCTTTACATCTGTCCATAAAACTATAACAAGGACAGAAGATCAAATACGGGCCATCTCATTTTGAAAGACAATTCCTTTCATCTTAAATAGAGAGCAGTTTTACCAGCAAAGACCAACTGGTCCATCATGACCTGCATGATCTCAGATTCTTTAATAGCATATATGAAACCTGAACAGGCATTTCTGTCCCCCTCCACACCAGCCTGATACTATGTTACACACATTTGTCTAAACCAGACAAAATACTAACTATAATAAAACACTTCACTGTTGTTATAAACCTCAGCTGCATTAATATGGGAAACTTTTTGCACTTCAGCTTCTTTATCCATGGGCTAATGGGACAGGTACCATTTTTACTTCACCAAGCACATTCTACAGCCAGGTACTTTGTATGTTGCAACCAGCTAAGCAGACAGAGTTTCTTTACATTTTTGTATTTTTCTGTATCAACACAGCTGTTGCTTCCTTCAAATGTCATCTTTGGTTTGAGCCTAAAACTTAGGCTGAGTTAAAAGCACACTTTAAACTTAGTGGAAACATTTGAAAACAAAACATTAAAATATAATCTGTCATTTATTTTGTTATGGATCCTTTGCTCCCAAAATGCCTGCAGTTAAAATCTACAGCGAGAAAAAAGTGAACACTGCAGGCCTGTCCACAGAAAGTAACAGGGAGATCCCCTGATAGCGGTGGCCAAGCTGCTATGCCCACTTAGTGTGATGCAATGGCATACAGAGGTACTAGCTGGCATCCTGAAAAGCAGCACTGCTGTGTTTGCACAGTGTCACATCTCAGCTAACATCCCTACTTCTGGTAGTTCCAGGTCCAGAACTAAATCTGTCACAGAAAGCTTGTGCTGCACCATGTTGACATAACCCAAGGCAGTTTGCACATTGCATAAAAGGGGAAGGTAAGCAAAGGGGAAGAAAGTTATTTCTCCCTCTTTTTATGGTCTCTTTATTTAAATAAAAGCATCATCAGTAGTACAGCTAGGGAAATTTTGTTCTTGCAAATGCAAAAGGTTACATTGATTATTCAAGTGTTTTGATTGTCAGTAAACACTTCTCTTACCTTCATGTGTGATTTGAGATTGTCCTTGCGTGCACAGCGAAATGGACAGAGTGGACACTGATGACTTTTCAAACCTGTATGAATCACCATGTGCCGTTTCCAGTAACTCTTCCTCTTGATAACCAAACCACAGATTGGACACTGGAAAGGTTTTCCTCCTTCTTCCTCTGAGGCTTAGCAGAAGGGGGAAGAAAAAGAGAGGATCTGTTATAGCCACTTGTCAAATACTGTCTCCTTGTAAACATACTCAAGATATTATTTTTCAATGCTAGAATTTCATCTGCAAAGAGATACATCAGTTAAACAACAACAGGTACCAGAAAAACTTCAGTTCCTCCCCCCTGCATATCCCTTTTTCCCTTAATCTAGTTATTCTCCCTCTAAGAAAGGTCACCATAATTTACAAAGGTTAATGTCCCAAACATCCTTTAGCTAATCAGTAGGGGATGGTACTTTATCTCACCTGGTCCTAATGTTCCTTATAATTTAACTGAACTGAGATGGATGTCTCATAATCATCACTTTGCAGCTTCATTTCCTATCAAAGGCCAGTTGTAGTAGGGTACGGAAAATACGCTTAACTGTTAAAAAACGATCCATTTCCATATCTGATGGTTAGCCAGCAGGGAAGCAGGATATAAAGCATAGAACAACCCACAACTTAACTGCAAAGCATGCTAGTACTGCATATCAGATATATTTAACTCTAGAAGGGAATGGCTTCAGAACCCCTGCTGTTGAACTTTAGTTAAGGCTTGAGCAAAAGCTGCTGCAACTTCAGCCATCAGGGGTCCTCGGGTCGTGGGTTTTCTTCTGCTGCTCTAGTTGCCAGGGCTTTAAATCTACTGCCTTCCTAAATGTTTGCACTCTGCTTTACTGCCCAATTCACTTAAGATAAGAAAAGGATTTGGTGGCATTTATCAGGCAAATATGGTTAGTCTACTGAGGGTGGAACCATCTCAAGGTTGAAGGAAAGAGAAATTCCCACTGCTTGCTGCCTTTACACAGCTAACCATCCATTCATCCTCTCACCATGAATTCCTCTGCTCAGTTTAAAGAAAGACCTAGTATTACTGTGGAATAGGAAGCCTTTTTCTTAACTGTAAAAGATAGACTATTCACACGTATCCGGTGCTCAGCAACATGCATCCCGCTATTTGGAATTTCTCTCAGAATATTTTATCTCATTATTATCAATTATTTCCTACTGTTAAGGATATAGCAAACATCAAATTCTTTGAAGAATAACTAAGTGATAAAAACCTCCAGAATTTTTTTTTCACATTCTAAACCATAATTCTTGCTATTAGGTAGGAAACAAAAATGCTATAATTCAACTGATTAAGTAGTCATTACATAAGTACAAAAAAAGGACACATTGTCAAAACATGCACTTCTGCAAGTTCAGAAATTGTCCTTATTAAATAGTCTATCACACTCAACATATTATCAAATTGTTCCCCTCTCTGCACCTCTAAAGAGCAAGTGAAAGTCAATCCTATAATTGCTTGTGTTTCAGGTTTTAAATACCTTTACTACTTTACAAAAGGCAGGAGAAGAATAAACCACAGAAAACAAAATGTATCGGTAGCATTTTTGCCACTTACACTCTTTCAAAAACAACATCAGAAGCTTTAACAGAGGTTCCAGACTTCCTTTTCAATTTCACCCCAAACACATGAGCATTTTACAAAACTGGCAATATTAAGAGACTGATAGAAAAGTTAGTCTTCTCTGTACCACTTTACTATAAATTATGCAAATAACGATTAGCTTCACCAAACCTGACATGCAGTTTCAGAGGTGACTATGCTCTGACAAGCCATGGCTCCAGTTTCTTGTGTGTAATAATTCTGAACAAATAGCTCAATACGGTGGACAAAAGAGCAGCAGGTGTGCTCTTGTTATTAACATACTACTCTTTAAATAGCCTCCATCTTTGCTGTTCCTCACTTGTCGACACCTAATTAATCTGAGTATTGATCTCATAACCAAAGCTGTATGTTGCTGGTAGGTAAGCAAATCAGATTCCTAACAACAAAGCAAACTCACCAGTGCCTTAAAGTTCAAAGTATAATTGGGGAAAAACCACCTCTCAAGCTATGCCTGCTAGGAATAGATGTCTCTCTCTGGGAACAAGACCAAAAAAATCCATAGAGCCATAGAATTGTCTAGGTTGGAAGGGACATTTAAGATCATCCAGTCCAACCATCAACCTAACTCTGATTAAAAAAAACAAACAAACAAACCCCCCCAAAAACCCACAAAAAAACCCCCAAGCAAAACCAACAACAACAACAACAAAACCCTAAACATAAAAACCACAACCCATCACTAAACCACATCACTAAGCACTATGTCAACCCGTCTTTTGAAAACCTCCAGGGATGGTGCCTCAACCACTTCCCTGGGCAGCCCATTCCAAGGCTTAATAATCCTTTGTAAAAATTTTTCCTAATATCCAACCTCAACCTCCCCTGGTGCACCCTCCTTTCAGAAGTTGTAGAGAGCAAGACGGTCTCCCCTCAGCCTCCTTTTCTCCAGGCTGAACACCCCCAGCTCCCTCAGCTTCTCCTCACAGGACATACTCTCCAGACCCCTCACCAGCTTTGTTGCCCTTCTCTGGACCCGCTCCAGCACCTCAATGTCTTTTTTTGTGGTAACAGGCCCAAAACCAGACACAGCCCTCAAGCTGAGGCCTCTTAGCCACCTGGGCACACTGCTGGCTCATGTTCAGCCAGCTGTCCACCAACACCCCCAAGTCCTTTTCTGCTGGGCAGCTCCAGCCACTCTGCCCCCAGACTGTAGGGCTGCAAGGGGTTGGTGTGACCCAAGAGCAGGACACTTGGCCTTGTTGAACCTCATCCCATTGGCTCAGCCCATCCAGCCAGCCTGTCCAGATCCCTCTGCAAAGCCGTTCTACCCTCCAGCAGGTCGACACTTCCACCTCACTTGGTGTTGTCTGCAAACCCACTGAGGGTGCACTTTATCAGTGATCTGAGTGAGGGTATCAAGATGTTAAAGAGAACTGGCCTCAGTACCGAACCCTGGGGGACACCACTCATGACCGGCCTCCAACTGGATTTGACTCCATTCCCCACCACTCTCTGGGCCCGGCTCTCCAGCCAGTTTTTAACCCAGGGAGAGTTCTCCCATCCAAGCCATGGGCAGCCAGTTTCTCCAGGAGGATACTGTGGGAGACTGTATCAAAGGCCTTACTAAAGTCCAGGCAAACAACATCCACAGCCTTTCCCTCACCCACCAAGTGGGTCGCTTTGTCACAGAAGATCAGGTTTGTCAAGCAGGACCTGCCCCTCATGAACACATGTTGGCTGGGCCTGATCGCCTGGGTGTCCTTTATGCACTGTGTAATGGCACTCAAGATGATCTGTTCCATGACCTTCCCAGGCACAGAGGTCAGACTGACAGGCCTGGAGTTCCCCAGATCATCCTTCCGACCCTTCTTATGGATGTGTGCCACATTTGCTAGATGCCAGTGAGCTGGGACCTCCCCAGTTGGGTAGGACTGCTGGTAAATGATGGAAAGTGGCTCAGCAAGCACCTCTGCCAGCTCCCATCCCGCCCCATAGACTTGTTTATATCCAGGTGTTGGAGCAGGTCCCTCACCACCTCCTTTTGGATCACAGCGGCTTCATTGTGCTCCCTGCCCCCATCTGCTGGCTCAGGGGTCTGGGTACTCAGGGAACAACCTACTCTGCTGCTAAAGACTGAGGCAAAGAAAGCATCAAGTACCTCGGCCTTCTCCCTTTGTCACTATGTTACCTCCCACATCCAACAGAGGATTGAGATTCTCCCAAGTGCTCTTCTAGTTATTAACATTCTTATAGAAATTATTTTTATTGTTTTTAACATCCAAGGCCAGGTTAAGTTCTAGTTGGGCTTTGGCCTTTCTAATCTTTGCCCTACACAGGCTTACATGTCTCAAGGAACAATGGGACACGCAAAAAGATAAGACACTATAAAATGAAATACCATTTTTGCCTTTTGTGCCATAAGGTTGTAGGTGCAAAGAGGAATTAGGAACGTGCGATGTTTATTTTCACGGCAAACGTATATGCTCAACTGCCCTACTCAACTTTTAGAGAAGTGAAGTCTTCAATCAAAGGTCACTAAACAGTGACCCCTTTTTGCAAGCTGTATTTCTCCATGGCTGAAGGAGTCTGGCTGTCCACAGTCAACATGCAGATATGCTAACAAATAGCTTGCTTTTTATTTTCAGACAGTTAATTATTTAGAAAGGAAAATCTTAATAGCATATCAGAAAATGGACTTAAAGAACTCTTGTTGTGAACACTGCACTATAAAGTTTGCTTGGATGCCAACTGGCATTGGCCCAGTGCATATGAACTGAGAGGAAACACCCTTCCTCTTGGGATACTAGTCCCATATATTATAAAGAATGAATCCTTGTTCCTTGGTTACCAAGGACCTGAGGTAGTCAGGCCTTGTTGTTATCTTCTAGCAGCACAGTATGCTTGGGCCTTCAGCAAAAAGAACAGCTGCTAGGAATTTGCTGCATCGGAGTTAGTTTGGTACAAAGCATTCCCCTAGCATAAGCTGCACAGACAAATCCCAGTTTGCTGGTCAAACACAGAACCTGGATTTTACTACAACCATTTACTTTTCCCCAGTAAAAAACTTATTATGTGAACAGCATTTTCTCCAGCAGAAATTAAACTAATAACTTCAAATAAATTTTAATCTTACTCCTTTTCTGTACATTGCTGCCTTTCTTTAATGAAGGCCAGTCTTCATAGGGAAAGTTATATTAAATTAATGCCCACAGTCACATTGGCGTAACCCAGTGTGGTACTCCTATTCCCACACAAAAGGGTCTTTTCTTGGTTTAGCTTATGTTACTTCAAAAAGGACCTAATCTAAACTAATGAAAACCTTAGGCCAGACCCATGCCAAGAATAGTCTGCCACTTTAATGGCCTTGGCAAAACACACCAACAAACCATTTGTAGAACACATGTAACGCAGAGCAAAAAAACTGGTATGGGCTGCACCTCATTCCATCCCTCCCCCTCCTCTTCCAAGGGAGGAATAAGCATCGCTCTCCAGCCAACAGCCCCTACGCTATGAGTTTTTACAAAGAGCTGCGCAGGGACAGATCAGACCTCATAACACCCCTAAATAAAAAGGCTAGGTCAGAAAGACGGCAGTGCAATTATGTAACATCCATGTCAAGCTTCATGTCTGTACACTGACTTACTATAGGCCTGTACAGTCAAGCTAGTATTCCTGATAAAGCTCTAATACTGAACCACTTTGTGCATCTTGTGAAGAGAGCTGACGTGCTTCCTTCCCCTCTGCGGCAGAAACGCCACTCCAGGGAGAACACTGACGACACCTGAAGTGATATATTCTACCCAAAATACGAATCCATGACATGTGAAATTTTTTATAGAAAGAGATGAAAGTAACTTTATTTTTCCTTATTTTGAAAATGGATCATTTAAATTTCCCTGCATGGCTTGCTAGCTCTTGAAAGCTTTTGTTATCACGACTGTTTCTTCCTATTCCCTATAAGCCTGATTCCTTGAATGCCAGCAGCTGGAACTGGTGGAGGGAAGTCAGAAATGTTAAATGGTTCTTGTTGAGCAAATTGGAGAAATGCAGTTTGCTTTTTTTTTTCATGACAAAGGATTGTAAAACACCAAATTGTGGAAAAAAAAATTTTAATGAAAAATGGCAACATCATAATATACTCTGGTAAATTAGGACAGGATGATAAGCGATTATACAAAAGTCCATTTGTGACAGAGACAGCAGGAGGGAGAATTCTCCCTTGTCCAGTATTTCAAAAGCACTAGTTTTGTACATGCTCACTGATACCGTCAGCCTCCTAACAGGGATTCTTTGATCTTCTCCATTAAATATTTTGTGTGGCCTTATTCTGAACTTTGTAAAAAGAGGAAATATCATTGTATGGAATTAAAAAAAAAAAAAAAGTATTGCACACTTATGTCTTTTAAATACGGAAACATTTGTGACAGTTTGGTCTTGAAGTGGTATTTTAAAAAGCTTTTCTACTGATTACCTAAAGAAACTGTTTCTTATTCTCATGGAATCAAACCAAATCCAGACCCATTGAAGAGATGTTATATTAACCTATAGCAAAACAAATACATTCCACTTAGTGGCTCAAACTGTATCCATACCTGTACTAGTGGGTTTGGAAGCTCTTCCCTTAGGGACTGGCAGTAACAATAATTCCAAAGACTGTGGTGGAGTTGCTTTCTCTTGCTTCATCTCTGAAAGCTGCAGGGGATCCTCAGCAACCAATGATTTCTTCTTCTCAGCCAACAGGGTGCCTGCAGCCCTTGCAGCAACCTCCTTGAGAAGGGCAGCTGAAGAGGTCATGGAAGCCAGAGAGAGGAAAGAACTAGCTGGAGGCGGGTGCTCCTGCCCAGGAGTCATGCTTCTTTCACTTACTTTCTTAGATAAAGCTGCTAACGTGGAGCTGGCTGACTGAGAACTAAAAGGTGAGGAAAAAGATTCGAACCTTATAGTGTCTTCAGTCCTTGAAAGAGATTTGTCCTGCAGAACGGCATTGGCTGCAGCTTTCAGTTTCAGGATAGCTGAATCAGGGGACAAACCACAGGTGGTGGTTGAGTTTGGCAGCCACTTACCTTGATTCCATATAAAGTGACTACTTGCATTGTATTGGTCACTTTGCTCCTGTTTCTCAGCAAGCTTTCTGGCAAGAACGCTTAGCTGCTGGGCATGATGAGCAGGTGGAGAGAAGGAGAGGTTTGAGCCAAGATTTACCGGGGACTCGACTCTGCCATTGACCGTAACAGCAGCATCCAGCTTGAGGGAGCCAGCCTCCAGTAGCCGCCTCAGGTTACTACTCAGTGGCTTATTTGGACCAGGAGGTTCTTCTTCACACAGAGATGACACATCAGGAGAAAGGTGCTCTTTGCTCTGTAATGTGTCTCTTACTGCCTCATTTTCAATGGAACCCAGCTCCGCTGTGTTGCTGCTAGGAGTTGCACTTCCCAAAGAAGTATCTGGGGAAGTGGACTGCTCTTGAATTCTGTCCTCAAGAGACAACTTAAAGTTCTCCTGGACTTCTCCATATGATGCTTCTGAAGGAGTTTCTGAAGAATTTCCAAACCAGCGTTCTTCTTCACTGAGTTCACCTTCCACTTCTTCCTGTCTGGTACCATCTGTGTAGAACCAAGAACAACAGTATTATTCCCAAATCTGCATAAAATAACTTCTTAGCAGAAAGTATGTCTGGCATGATCCTTCTGAAGAGTCACCTAACATCGCCCTAAAGTGCGATGGACTTGTCATCAGCCTGGACTGAGTGACCAAGAAAAAAAGTTTTCTGAAAATGAGTGTCTCTTTGAAAACAATCATTGAAAACAATCATGAAAAGCCAGTCTTTCAGTCAGTATAACTAAAACAGCTAAAACTGCAACAATACAAATATACATAACATATGTTTGTAAATCACAAATATTTCGTTATCAGTATAGTCTGTACATCCTGCAGAATATGACGAACTCTGTGGTATAAAGCAGGGATTTAACAGGCCCAGAAACAGGCCCAGGGGCCCTTCAAAAGCACATCAGGTGTGTAGCTACCCAAAGTAGTTTCTTCCAGTGACTTTAAATTTCAGCCCAATCCTGCAGTGACCCCTATCTAAAAGAAAATAAAATTTTTACCAATAATACACCTTTTTTTTTTCCAAAATAGCTGAAATGACTAATACATGAATGCAAGCTCTCATCTTTCTAACTGTTTGGAAAAGGAATATCATACACACAAAACTAATCTTTGGGGTTTTTTTCTTCTTATATAGACACTACTTGCTTGTCATTGGCTTGTCATTCTTCATTAATGTGAAGGTTTTAAAGACCATCCTAAACCAAACTTGGCTTAACTGAAAAGCAAAAAAAATAAAAAAGAAAAAGAAAGAAAAAACAAAAGCATTGGTCTCCGTGCAGTTTGTTACATTTTCTCCTCTCTGGTAACTGCAACACATTTAGTCTCTCCTGAGACCTAACTGACAGTGTTTAAAGCACTGTGACCCTGGATTGCTCTTCTTCCAGAGAGGTATTCGAAGTCATACAGACACCACCAAGACTTTTTTTGCAGATCATGATAGCCAATCAGAATACAGTTACGAACAACAGCAATGCTAGAATTCAATTCATGTTATCTTCTCTTGCCAGATACCTCTCACATTTCTTGCTTTTAGACTCGATGTCCCAAGTTACAAAAGAATCTTTGTAATCATACTACAGCAAAACAAAAGGATTTAATATAACCCTCCACTGACATTCTGGAAATAAGCCTGCATGATATGTACTGTATCTATGATCATGCATTATTCCCAGATTCCCTATTTAATTCCAGCAAATTACAAAACTTGGAGAGAAACTGATGAATAAAAACTTAGATTTTTTTTTAATTATCATTATTGCTTTGATTCAAACCCAGTCAAATGTATCATGAGTGTAGAGATACCAACATACACTCTGAAAGCAGAGATTATTTTTTTTAATTCTATACAAAATATGAGGAATAGTCTCTTGCAGTAAGTTCCTTTTACTCAAGGAAAAAAATGACCAATGTTTTAAGAGCCCACAATAAAACCACTCCGTTACCTTAGATTAATAATTCAAGCAGAAGAGGGCTATCTCTCCAATTCAAAACAAACAAAAGCCAAGCAAACCCCAAAGCACTTACCTAAAACTATTTTTATATTATCCAAGTTAACATCACAGACACAGCAAGATTAACAATAACATGTGCATAAAGGCCAGTAACATGCACATTCAAACAAAGGAAATAGAGCCAGCTCTTATGCAGGTTAAAGGAGAACTGAATGTATTTCGTTTTCACCCTGTGAACACTTAAAAAGTAACTTGAGGCAAGTCTGTTCAGTTGGGTGCACTCAGATGAGAGATCCATCCGCTCATCCCAGATGCAAGCAAGTTCTGGATGGGAAGCCAAAACCACATCGTACTGGCACTTTGCCTGAACCGATAAACCAAGAGCAGGGCACATCCTCTGGGACACAGCCTAGAGTTGACACCACTACACAGCTTCTGAGCCAGAGCTAGCCTGCATCCTACCACTTACACCCATGTGTCTGCTTACGTCTGTCTGTGTTAAAACAACCCCTCTTACTCCCTGCAAACCCTATTTTCTCTGTGTCTCTGCTGCCTGTCCATAAATGCCATGCAAAAATTACAGTTTGAGTGATATTCAAGTGTATATGGTTACAAGAAGAAGTGGATTTCTGTTTTAGAGAAACCTCCAGCTTAATAAACACCCAAATGTCTCTGTTCCTTGCTATGAGCCACAATTTCTTAATGTTGATAGGCTTCCTAGTCGCAACCAGCCTTTAAAATAAGTTAAATAACACTGTTTTACAAATCTCTCAATCTTGTTCATCCTATGTGCACTGGAAAGAAATGATTGCTCTAACCATTAAAGGAATGTCCTGCGTGTATTTGCCCTATCTATCCCTCCTCTCTAAAGCGGACTTTCACAGTAGCTGAGGAACAGGACACTGGTATTTGGAATTGGTGGTAGGATGGGAGGAAAGGAACTACATCTGCTATGGCATAGCAGCAATATAGCTTTTTTTGACAGTAACACGACTACACTGTGCCTGAAACCAAAAAAAAAAAAAATAAGGTAGCAACAGCAGAAGAGATAGGAGCAGGGCGTAGATTGCCTTGCTTTCTGCAGACACACACATTCTCAGTTGGTCTTGCCTATGGTGAAGAGCAGTCACCAACATTTTATTGACAGGGAGCAGCAGGAGTGCAGTACTCCTAATTTAAAGGCTTGCTACCAAATCCAGAATTTCCCTCCTCATCGGGTAACACAGTGAGAGCTCCCCCTCCTGTTACTAATTTACCTATAACCACTCAGGCTCTCGTATCTCCAAGTGGTCTCCATAACAAAGGGCAAATTTCCTTTGCAGCCTCTCTATCCCAAAAGCCTGCTGGATTATTTTTCTTTTCACCAGCACAGTTTCTTTCTGTACCCAGTAACTAGACCTCTAACTGCTGACACAGTTCTAATTTTCCTCTTCTCAGTAATTCCCGCAGTTGCTGCAGTATCAAGCCCACTGTATTTTAAGGCTGCAAGGTTAATGCTGAAAAAGTCAGCATCAGTGTCTTAACATGAGCTCAGTCAAGCCTCCTTTTTAAACAGTACTGAATTGGTTTAGAAGCATAACAGTGAAGCCTGGCAATTTCATTTCTATGCAAAGTTACCATTCAGGCCTTCCGGGTAGGATTTTAACCACACTGAGTTGCGAGCCTCTGAGTTTGAACAGGCTTGAGAACTCCATGAGAAATTAGACCAATCCACCAATTTTCCTACAATTTCAAATTGAATAAAACCTTCCCTCAGAACTCAGAAGGCTCATGGGACACTCAGACCAGTTTTGTCTGAAACAGGAGCCAACCTCCATGTGTGTGTCAAGAAACTTCAGCTGTGTTTCACATCTGTGGCAGAAGATCTGCCTGATTTATTTTCCCCTTTTCTCACAACATAGCTAAGGAGCTCCAGTAAGAAGTCCTTGAAAGCTTGGAATAGAAATGCAATAACATGTTTAAATTTCTTCTCTCCACCATAAACATACCATAGTTTGTTATTATAGATTTACTTATGAATGTTAAGCTACTGGCATTTCATTTCTATTGCAGCCTGAAATCCTAAACATGGGTACGAAAGAACACGGAAGCCGTAAAACAGGACAAGAAAAGGTAACTTCAGAGTTAGAGGCAAATTCTCACCAACTTCATTCTGAACAGGACCTGGCTAATCCCACCAACTTTTACTGAGCGACCACTCATCAGATTGCCTCTTTGCAGCATAGTTCAAGAGTCAAGACCTGTTAGTGCTTCTCTTCCTTGATTTCCATGCCAGTTCTGGAAACTGGCTTCTCAAAGTATTTGCGACTGGCAGAGGCTAGTGGAAGTTCCAGGTGTCCTGCTTGCTTTGGGACTACCCCACCACACAGCACCCAGGAGCCTCACACGAGGACTTCCCACCCCGTCGGCAATGACAAAAAGCACCAAAGTACTGTAGGGTGACTGCTGCCACTTACGTAGTCCAATATCAAACAACATCTGGCAAAGCCCCAAATGCGTGCAGAAGCACTGTCTGAAGTAGTGCCAGTTTCCTCGGCTCGTCCCCTCATCTGCTTGTTTTCAAATATGGACAAGTTCTCTTTCCTCTTCAAGAGATCAGTTTGAAAGAGAAATCTTATTGATTGCAAAGTATGTTATTTCACTTTATGAGCATCTGCCCTTTTACTCAGAGTGGCGAGTAGAATTTGACCCTGATATCATTAGCAATGTAAATATTAACTTGCCCAAACTACTTATATCTGAAAACTGAGAAAGACAAACACATTTGTTGATTTATATACTAAGCCACCCAATTCAAATGCTGGAAACTTGAACTGTACCCAATGTAATGTACACATTTCATTCCTGAAAGTGGCCAAGTGTGAGATGATCCACAGTTCAACTTTGTAGGACTTGGAGTGGAGAAATACGAATATAGCAGGCTAGATCTAGAAACAGCCTGTGCGGCACATGAAAAGGGAAGAGTCTCCAGGTTGTGGCACTGAGAGACAGACATGGGCAGTGAAAACATCATTGAAAGAACACCATTTGGATCACCAGAATTTATCTGAGAAGCATAAGGAACAGCTAAGGAACCCACTCTAAAGAGAACAAATTTTCAAGCTGAGAAGGACAAAATTTCACTTTAATCATTCAGTGCAATGAGTAAATTAGAGAACTTCAATACAGAATTAACATTGCAAATCCATATGCTACAGTGATATGAAACATATGGAAATTGTAATTATGGGATTACAGAATGAAAATTAAAACAAATATAGGTAGAAGTCAAATAATTTCAAAGGAATGTGCACTGGAAAACTGCTGAGGAGATAAATTAGATAAGACTGCCCTACCTTCACCAGTTACATTTCAAATAAAATCTGGGAATCTACAGGACCAGGATTTAAAGGGACAGGAGACCCAAAGTTCATTTTTATTACCTTGATATCAAATATTTTGATCTATATAAGGATTTCAGATATGATCATTCAAGCTTGTGTCAGTCTGAATAAAGTTACAATTGCATTTGTTAGCTATTTGGCACTCAGGTCGTCTTCGTAATTTGTTGCCCCAACAGCTTATTTTACTCCATCTCCAACGCCTGCCAAAACCCATTTTCTGTATTATCTGATATTAACACTATACCTAGACCTACTGAAAGATTAAGTTACAGGTTTACACTATGGAACTGAGGAGGTCTGAAAAGATATCTAAAGAATTTAAAAGGACACATTAAACTTAAATGAAGCAGTAAGGCATCCATAAGGAGTTCTGAGGAAATGCAGATTGACTCAAATGAGCAATCAGTTTAAGGCCAAGTAAACAGGCAGATGCATCAAAATAAGTCAAAATAACACCTGACCAACCTAGAACTTAGCCTGGTGTGACTTGTATCAAGAATAGCCAGAAAAGGGAAGTGAACAAAGAGACACAGCAGCTGACGACTGATAACACATGGACAACTGTAAAGTCATTTAACTAGTCACGGGCATGGAAGAGGTGAGACAGTAAATTGGTGTGCCCATATTTGGCCTCCAGGATAGCTTCCCATGTCTTGCTCCTTCCAGTCTGTTTTACTAGAACACTCAAATGAGGATTAGGGATCAGGCCACAAACCAAAATTTGCTCTTCTGGCAGTCTATTTCAGAATATCCTCTTTTTACAGCTGCTGTAACCCAGGTTCAAATCAGCATCACATGCAAGTAAGAAAAGCTCCCCATCAAGTGACTGTTGCTTCAAGAAGAGGACACAGGCCCAAAACGTCTCCATTTTAGCTCTCCAACAGGCAGCAAACTTATACCCTTTACAGAAGGATGCTCAGTTCCTTCGCCCATACCCAGTAAGTACCACTGGTGTGGAAGCCTTGAAATTTGCCAGAGACTGGCTGCTAGCCACCCTGGGCAGGACAGTTTGAGTGGAACAAAGAAAGCAGAAGCCATACTGGAGAAACTCCAGGATGAAATTAGAGGAGAGGACCTTGAAGTCCTAACTGCCATGAGAACTATCAGCCCAAGTGCCACATCGAAATTTAGTGCAGACCAGATAACACAGAAAAAAATGGAGGTGATGCCTGAATACAATAGATACAGTGTACATAATTTACCTAAAGGTGAGTGCATCGTTTTAGCAACGGTAAAAAATAATTTTAAGAGATCACTTGCTAATATCACTATCACTTTCTAATTCACATTGTCTCTGGGTGTTAGCTTCACATAAACCCTTGCTGATTTCACAACCAGGTACAATAGAAAGCAGCATACGCGTGCCTAGAAGTGACAGTCATATCTGGGAAGTCTATTCTGTGGTATCCTATATAAATTGCTCAGTGTAGCTACCCATAATCTATCCTTTTTGTATTCAGGCTGGTTTTTAAGCATTTCAAATAAACAGAGTGAATGTCTTCTCTTTGAACAACCTTTATGGGTTCCCACACCCACCAGACCATGTAGGTGTGTGAGCTGTAGGACTGCCTCAGAGCAGCTAGGCACACTGTGCACCAACACTCCACAAACTCCACCTCTAAAAAGCACTTACAGCCACATCTGATTAGACTATACATCCAGAGCAGCAGCTACGTTCATTTTCCCATAGGGATGTTCGCAAGAAAATCATGATTTTAATAAAGACACAAAGGCCTGCCTTAACTCCTTTTATTATATCAACAGCAGCAAATAAAACTTAAAAGTCAGTGTTACATAAACAGTGATGTGCTGGAGTGCCCTCGGTCCCCCGTTTTCTCTTCATGATTTCTGTGACCTATAACAGGCAAGCAGCACAGAAAGTCAGTGTCCTCTTTGAATCGAATTTCTGGCTTGCTCACTTATCAACGGGATGATTATTCAACTCTTGACCTCATCACAAAATGGTTTAGCAGCGTTGCTGGTGCTTGAACCAAATTTCTCTACTGCAGGCTGACCTAGAGAGAGCAGCACAGCTGCAAGAAGGAACTGCCAAAAAGCCATAGCTCTTCTGTTCTGTCCTTCTCCCCTGTGTTTAAGATGTGTGAAAATACTCACACAATTAGACAGGAAAAGCAGCCCTAGGTAGGACTCTTTATTTCATCTCCACATCTTCTAAAATAATGATTTTCCTAACTGGAGGGAAGGAGGACAGGGGAAAAGAAAGGCACAGGCTTTTAAAGCCAAGGTATATATCCTCTACTTTTATCCCTAACTTAAAGTGACTTTGAAAAAATCCACTTACAAGAAACCCCCAGAATATTCACCTGGTAATTTATCTAGTACTGCTTTTTAAAAAAAGGGCTCCAAGATGAACAAGATTAGAGAAAGTTAATTACCTTGCAGTAACTGGAACTCTCCAGGATGCTTTGCCCATATGCACAAGCAACTGTTAATGTGCAGAAGTACCACACATTCAGGTTTGCCAACTGCTAGACAACCATAGAAGGTCAAAATGTATGTACAGCACCTCAGTTTCCTCTCAAAGGCAGAATCCAAGCGTGATGGACTCTTGTAAGGAAGAAAGGAAGCAGGACAGTTTACTGAAAAAGCTTGTCACAGACAACATAAAATTGCCTTTCTTTCTTTTCCCTCAAAGGAGAAGAATTTTGTGGTTAGATGGGACACAGAGACAGTGACCTTTTATTTTCAGCCACAAGCCCCAGAGTAAATGTGTCAAGTGGGTTTCGTTACCTGCCAAAAAGATGTTTCTTTTACTAGCTAAGTATCCTTGGAAGAGGACAGAAATACATGGTTTCTACTGAGCTGAGCTGTCAGTACTTGATGCAGGTTCTCAGGGCTGTTGACATACCCACAACATACGACCTTATAGTGACAACAAGTCTGATCTCCCCCAAAACAAGTTCTTCAAAAGATAACTCCTAGTACAACAGATGTTTGACAACTTGTCTCCAAGAAAGATTAACCAGTCTTCTGTTCTAGGGAAGAGGCTACAGTAGAGGCTGTGGGATCAGTGTTTGAGGAGTGCTGCTTCCTCTGGGGCTCAGATTTTATGCACCAAATTAACTGGCATTGCCTTAGAGTGCAGTTATAATACACTGTTAAGGTGACAAACGCTCAAGAGAGATGGAAATGGTGGTCCTGTGCCCTCCCTTACATTTGCTCTGTTGTTTGACTGCTTGATGAACCAATTTCAACTCACTAATCTGGCAGAAAGCTACTTACTCTTGCATGAAATCAGAATAAAACTGATGTGAAGGAGACAGGAATAGGAAAGTGGGAGGAGTCAACAATCTGAACCACCTATCCCCTGAGGTCTTTTGGGGCACAAAGCATTATCATGTGTTGTCAATGAAAAACACCAGAGGATTCTCCCTCCCACCCCAAACCCCAACAATGTACTACACCTCTCAGGGAAGAGCTGGCCTGAGCAGTCAGGATGGCTGCAGCAGTCAACATCTGTAAGCAGGCTGCTTTAGAAGACTTATGCGGAACACTTGCAGCTGGGTTGGCCACCACAGACTCTTTTGACACTAATTAAAAACCCTCTTTTCTAGAATTAGTTGGCAGCATCTTCCTGGGAGAAGAAAAGTCCCAGAGACACAGAAATAATATCTTAACAGTGAGGCTCAGTAATCGGCAACCCTGAAAAGTAGGTAGGCAGAGCAGTATGTTATCCATATATATTATAGTATAAGACAATGTTACACATACATAGAATATGTGTATAATAATAGATGTATAGTATTTGCCTCACTACAATTTAGAACTACTCTGTTCTAGCTGGATTTTGGGATTTTGCCACTATTTGAAGCTCACCTCGCTGAAGTACTTGAGATGTGTGCATGAAACAGAATGGATCACGCATGGCCTTAGAGGAGGGGAATATTTTTAGAGACCATTTGTCAAGTGGTATGCCACAAAAGAGCATCCTACACAAGAAGATTTCATCAGCTGACTTGACCAATACTTAAAACTCCAGGAGAGAAGGCAGACAAAGACAGCTGATTTTTACGATTGAGGTTTTCAAAAGAAACAAGTATTTCTAAAGTCAGCTTGTGCTACAAAGGCTGGCTAGTAGCCCCAAGACAGATTCATAAAGCACATAAAGTGTCAGTATAACAACAGAAAACCATGTTTCTTACAAAAGATATTTTATGGTATCAGTGTTCTTCTTGTAACACTTTTATGGAGACTGAGCAAAATACCACAGCTATGGTTATTGAAAGTTTCTTCTTCAGGCCCCCGTGAACATCTTATAATAACCTATAGTTAAGTTTGGGCACACCTTTCATAAAGCACAAGATAGTGATTGGAATAATTTATACACTAAAAAGTAGGTGGCCATCTGAAAACCTGAAGTCTGTACGTCAATGTATCAAAGGAATACACCCCTTTTACCTAATGAAAACAGAGAATAGGATAAACCATTTGCTATAAAACCAAACACTTCTTAGGCAGCAACTTCTGAGTCAGACTCAAGCCCCTTATCAGGAACTTCAGGCTTCCCTGGGTCTTTTAAAACCAGCTATATGATAACAGATTAAGACTCTACTAGAGAATTAAAAATTTGAGGAGAAACTAATTATGCAAAAGATCAACTGGTATTCCCACAGCTCTATATGAAATGAGAATCAGCTTTAACAATCTTTGATGGTTCAAGTGGTCCATGTGCAAGTCTACCTAGAGAGATTCCCTGCACCTGGAGTGGCAGTCTGTCATTTACATCAGTGCACATTTACCATTGTAGGCTCACTTTTATATTAAGTTCAGTACAGCAATTAGAAATTCTACCTTTTATAGGAATATAAGGAATAAGGAAGTTTTAAAACTCCTTACTCCTAGTTAGCCAAAACTCACTTTGCTTGTTCATTTCTTTTTCTCTAGATAGATGTCTACGGCAACAGGCTGTTGCAGTGAGAAAGTATCACATACCAAAAGGTATTAAGGATGCTGACACCTCCAAAATATTATTCTCAAGACTTCTGTTATCCTTAGTATATAGAGTCAAGTCTTATCATCTCAGCCTACTTCATAAAAGGTAGGGAAATATTTTTAGATTTTCCATCATGAGCCTTCATTAGAAATGAAACCCCAAACAATTTGGAAAAGGGGGCTAAAACCAGAAGATCTTGAGGAAACTTAGTTTCCACTTTAGATCAAATTGTTGTGGGAGATAATCACATGAATGCCAAGTGGTCAATATAGGAATCCATAATATTTTAAAGCCATCCTTGAATGACAATTAACTTCATGACTGAGAAGAGATTTTATTCCTTTAGAAGGTCATTAATGAAATCTTCTTTGAAAAGTTGCTTACAGAACAGTGAACTAGTGACTCTATTAGGAAATTCTAAGCAGAAACACAAAACTGCCTTATCTTAAACACAGCCTATCTGAAAACCAGAGGCTCAGTTACTCATTTCCAACTGGCTATTTGCTTCGTAGTAGTTCAATTCTAGGTCATAGTCTTCTATTGGATATTTGAGGTAGAAGACATCAAAATACCAATATTATTTTTTTTTCTCTGATGAGATCTCAGGTGCAATTATTCTTGACTTACAAAAGTAAAAGAAATGAACGGAAGGAAGGAAAACCACGGTCAGAGTGCGGAATACTCAAGCAATGAAGTAACTCAGCACTCTCAATCTATCATCATACAGTTCTGTTTAGGTGTTATGGAAGACAAGATCCATTCAACTGGACAATTCCACTTGAGAAAATGCATCCTATGCATCATACTATGTTATTAAGACATTTAAAAGAAAAAAAGCCAACAGAATAACAACCTCAGTTCTTCATACCTTTCATCCCTTAAAAGGCATTGGATTTCAAGAAAGGAGGTGCACACATGTGGGAGGTGGGATCATGGAACTCAACAAAAACTTGACCCATGACTTGAATAAAAGGCTCAAAAATAAAGGAAATTTGTCCATTTTCAGAGAGGTAACCCTCTGCCTTGAACAGCTCAAGCAAGACCAGCAGAATTTCTTCCCATATACCGACTTAATGGTTCAAGGCAGTTTATAGTGATCATACTCTTCTTGGTGGTCAGTGGTATGCACAAGGCTTTGTCAAACACCAGAAGAAAATTGGGAGAAGCACCCTTAACGGTATCACTTGTATGATGCAAGCACTTCCCAAGAAAAGAAACCTCCATAGCAAAAATGAAGGCATTAAGCATGAATAGTACAGTTTCTTATATCACCTGCCAAAAAAAGGCAGGAAAGCTTTGCTTTCTAACCTTCATTTGACTTGGTAACAAATAAAACTGGTGGTCCACTCTATTTTGCATCCCTATGTTCTCTGTTTTTTGAGCTACGTTTCTAAACTCCCTTCTCTTACTCAGTGCCTTCATCAGCTAACAATTCATCTTAATTAAGGCCTGCACCTGACCTGCCACCTCGCCAGAACCGGCTGCAGTGATAGCTGTCTCAACTCTTCACTGCGACAAATGCACCTCCGTTGGCTGAAATGCACCGTAAGCCTCAGCACAGTCACAACCCCTACAGTAACAAGTAGGCACCAGAATCTTCACATGTTCCTCACAATTTACAGCAGCCTAGAATAAAGCAAACTGTTTATGCTATAGATTATCGTAACACTGATTTATCCTCAATATGAGCAACAAATGTTGGTGTGGCTAGGCATTTAAAGCTGACAGGGTCACCACAGCAACATGATTTTTAGTCACCCTTACAGTTGGAAAGGAAGTGGATGAGAAGTTGCAAGTGTCAAGTCAGCTGGCGAAAGTGGCTGACTAAAGTTAGAACAGTGTTCCAACATGCCACTTCGTTGCATACAAAAAACAACTCCCTGATCCCAACTGCAATTTAGCATTATGGCCTGGGAATGGCCAGAAGTTTACAAAAAGTTCTCACGTTACCTGAAAGACTAAAATCGATCTAAAAGTTCCAGGAAAAAAAGCCATAAATCCCTTATGCTCTGAGCTGTGCTGAGCAGGGTGAGTCCAAAGTTTCCTAGGGGACAAACCACTGACCAAAAGGCTAATTGAGACACCAAAACCACGCTGGCTGATTACCTGCTCCTTCACCCATTCATTTCAAGGAGTTGCCCTCATGTGTTCTCCACACCATATAGGATTGTGCCCTTAAGCAATCCAGAGTAAATTTACCATAGCTACCACGACGCATCAGAAAAAAATTGTCTGCTAAGGTTGATAAATCAGTCAATTACCTGCTTCCTTGACTTTTATTCTTGTGTAAATGTTTTCATCCTCACATTTACCAGTACCTGTGAGAAGATGATCTGTACGTTGCCAAAAATCAACTATTTAAATTACTAGCAAACCCTTAATTACTATAACCAAGACTACAACAGGCTTATTTTTAAAAAAAAGGTTTCTAAGCATCAAAGGCAATAGCTCCAGAAAATAAAGTTCCCTTGCTGTCATTATCTGAAGCTGCTGTCTCCACATTTACGCTTGCTCTGTGCGTGACAGAGCACCCCCAGCCCACCTGAACTTCACAGCAAGAGCACCTGCCGTCTTCCCATCGATATCCCCTGAATGGCTGAGCATATACACAGGGTAGGAAGCTCCCAGTCTCCCCATAGCTCCTCCTATCAAGTCCAAACCACCTTCCTCCCCAAGCCACACAGTCCCCCCAGCTCCTATAAAATAGGAAGAAAAATGTTAATGAACATACAGAGGAAGGTAAAGACGAGCAAATATTACTGAAGCGCTGCTGTTACTGACTTCAACAGTAGTTGCTTTAGTGCCCCTGGTGGGAAACTAAAGAACAGTCCAATCCTCACAGGTGCCAGGAGAGTATGGGAAAACCACAGATGGACATCATTCCTTACTTTGAGCTAGTCTGGGCTCAAAATGGAATATTAAATCTATGGCAATGCAGATGTGCATGATCTCAGATAAAATTTCCCTTTCCATATTTCCTCTCTCATTGGTAATAGCAAGAGCTTTCCAGAAAAGGAGAACAGAAACCTACTAATGACACAGAACCTGATAATTATGTCTCATCCTTCTTCTTCTACACACAAAGTTGTTAAATACAAAGGACTGTGCAGTAGATATATTGGGTTTCCTGTACCTCTTCAAAGGCATAGTCAAATTTTGGAATTGAGAAGTGGAGAACTCCCACCAGGGTTTGTACTGGGGCAGGCTACTGTAAGCCCAGCCCAGCTTCAGTACTTGAGGAAAGCTCTTTAGAGGGTTTCAGCAGCACTGTAAAAACATACAGCAGCATCCAGGACATATCTAGTCATTTCAAGGAGAATGTTTTCCATCTTTTTCCCCACTTACTTCTTTTCCCCCAAGGGACAACTGCTCTACAGATGCACAACCTCAACCATTGTTACCTGGTTTCCCTGAGAAACTGCCAGGTGCATCTTTCCTACAGGACATCTAATTAGAATACAGGTTCTCTTTCAAGCTAAAACTACTACACATGCCCAGGACAGCAGGCTGACTCCCTGGCTTGTAGTCCTATGCACCATACAAAAACAACAAAGGAGAAGGAAACAGTATTTTCTTGTCTGTCATACATAAGGTAATCTTTGGGAGCACTTTCTGATGTCTAATCATTGCTGTAGAAAACAAAAGTCCAGGAGACACTCAACTAAAAGAGGAATCAGAAGCCCTAAAGAACACAGTATTTCTGATCTGCTTGCTCCATGACTACTGGCTTTAATTTCCCAAGCCAGGGCAACAATGTCAGGTATAATACAGTGTATGGCAACCTTCACTTTTCCTCTGCCCTCCAATGGATTAAAGGCATGCTGTGTCTTCTCTTGAACCAGTTTAAAATAACTTCCTATTCCATTAACTTCTGAAGCTGCCAGTTGTCTTCAGGGAGTGACACTGACAAAGTAGTGATATGACCAACCCGAAAAAAATCGGTATTTCTCTACATTCCTACCTTTCCTGACCAATCTCCTCCAGCTGGTCTAGAAAACTTAGCATAAATATTGACTGGCAAAGGGTGAAAAAAAGGTGGTTTTGGAGAATAAGGAAGAAAACTAGTCCTCATCAGTGTAGTAGCACAATGAAGATTAAAGATGAAGAAGAAGAAAAAAAAAAAAAGCTGTCTGTGAAGCTCTCCCAATAGGTGTGAAGAACCCCTGAAGAGACCTTCCTGGCCATAGGAAAAAAGAGAAAACAAGAACTCAAAGAAGTTGGAGATTTCACGTCTGTAAACCATTCTGCCGAGCCTCCAAAAATCCCCACAAGCATACAATGCCAACAGCTCTGCCACTGCAGTCTAGAACTCTTGGACCCAAAAACCATTCCAAGGAACACAGTTAAAACTTACAGCACCAGTAAAATAGCAACAGAAAAATTCTTACTTGCCAAAAGGAAGTTTTCATCTCCTGAGCACAAAGTTAACCCATCTAGCTTCCACGGAAGGAAGAACAACACAGTCTCTCTCTCTATCTCTCTGTCTCTTTACTGCTGCAGGAGGCTGGCTGGCTGCTCGTCACGGAGTTTGAAAAACTGTCAAAGAAGTGGTTGCATTTTCCTGCCTTGATAACACGATGTACCGTTGTACATTCTGACCTACGCTTACTTTGACTTTTCTGGTCAGCTCATTATTTCCTTCTCTGAGCATGAATTAGACATCTCAACTTCCCAACAGCCCCAGTGGCATTCTGGCAAAAGCAATTCATTCCACTTGATTCTGAAGAATAGCTACGACTACATATTCAATAATCCAGATGCTTATGTTGAGTTTACACATAGGGACAGGTTCTCTCCTGTGTGACACGTATTTGGCAAAGGAGGAACACAGCATGAGCCTTTATAGTGCTCCAATTCTGCCCTGTGTTTTCTAACCTAGGCTCAGCCTGGAGACTTGGCTTATCAACAGCAGCTGGAAATGGCTGCTAACTAGCAGTAAGTAGATCTGAGGGCGTTTCAGTTGTGGCTTCATCTCTGACCCTCTCCATCTCTGATTCACAGTCTAAGTTGCAAAGATATGAAGATATATACACCAATAGTATTATTTCTCTCCTAGGAACATCCCTGTGCAATGAGAATCCCCATCTGGGAAGGCCGAGGCAACTTCCAGAACATTTGCATCACCCTAGCAGCACAAGGAACATCAGAGGAAGGCTGCGAAGCTGGCCTATTGCTGATAAGAACGTTATTTTTAAAATAGGACATAAGATTTAAGTGAAACTCAGTAAAGTCATCTTAAATTATTCTAAATATTGAAGCTGGAAAGATAGTGGTAGCAAACATTGTGAACTCTCTTTCCCTTCTCTTAAAATACAGAAAGAGAAAACCACTCAAAACACTGACCCGTAGAAAAATACTTTTTAAATATATGGAATTGTTGCTTTAGAACGCATTCACGAAGGTTGTTCCAGTGATCAGTAAAGTAAAAGAAACAGCAAAATCAACTAGAAAGCCCTTTGTCACCTTAACACATAGGCTGCAATAAACAAAACGTGGGAAGCCTCAGATCAAGCTGCTACGGTGCCTCTAATTATGCCTATTGTGTTTATAACTTCTATAAGGGGGTCACAAAGTGAAGGGAGGAGCTTACAAACTGTATGTGTGACACCGTTCAACCAGGTGACATCAGACCAGACTACCTGTTCTAACAAAGATCTCCTTTGGTTCTGACTGGTTTCTGTTTACTTTTGCCACATGCAGTTTCTCCTGCTCTATTTTTTGTAAATGATGTGCTCCTGATTTACCATTTTACTATGTCCCCTTACTCACCTGACCTACTTTATGCATAAAAGTCAGAATTTTGTTTCCTACTGGTTCAGAAACAAAAGGGTTAGGTTTCAGATACTGAAGTTATTCCTTCTTGTAAGTGTCACAGTAATTTAGTCCTCTATAATTTAATTTTTTCCCCTCTCCAAAAGTCAGATTAAAACGTGGCAAATTATATTCTCTGTGTTCCCAATTCCTCCCACAAGGATGATATTATGGTAATGTATCTAAGGAAAGCTTCAAGAAGTGTTTGTTTTGTCATGATGTGTTTGCTACCAAAGACAGCTGCTTTCTCTGCCCCTGAGAGGACTGCTTGGGGTTAACAAGCAAAGCCAAATAAGAAAAGATTAGGAAACTACTCTTAGTGGTAGGTGAACACACAGAAGCAGACCTTTCCATGTGGAATAGGCACCCCTCAGTCCTAGACACACTTTTTAAAGGCACTGCCTCAGCTTTCAACCTTAAGAAAAGTCAGAGGTCACACAATTAATGTGCAAGCACTGAATAAAAAAAGGACATTCCTCAAACCTTATCTTATTTTAAAGAGATTTAGGATTCTGCGCCAAGCTCCTGATACAAAAACAACTAATGCTATGGCTACTTAGGGCACAGACACATCATAAATGGCAGCAACCCACTTCTACACTCTGCTAAAAATCCACCTAAAATTCAGATTCAGAGGAATAACTAGAAGCGATAGGGAAGTTTCACATGCTCATGTCCAATCCATTGCTGGCTTTTCTGCTGAACAAACAAACAAACGTGCCAATGGCAGTGGGATTTGATTTTATTTTTTCAAAGGGCTTTTCTTGGCTGAAAACTCTGTGGGCTTTACCAACAATTTTACGCAGACCAGTAAATGCCTTCAAAGACAACAACTCTGATTCTCATGAGAGTATATCTATACTAAATAAAGCAGTGCTATGTAGTGATATCTGAGCCAGCTTGAGTATACTCACAAGTATTATAGCTGAATTAACCTGGGTAGACTGCTGTGATAACTGCCTCCCGTACACAAGGTAGCTTATTTAGAGCTTGCTTTGTTATCTCAACGCGGCACAGCACTGTGCAGGAAGACAATATAACCAATTATGGTGAAGTCTATTTAGACCTTATGGGCAATCTAAAAGTACCTCAAGGTGGGCAGAAGAGCCCCCTTCAGAGTTATTCGCTGTGCAAAGAATGCCCTTTGGCAAGGCAGAATTGACAAAAGGATTATGTCAGCCCTTCCTTTCCAAGGAACAAGGAGCAGGGTAAGAGCTGGGGGGGCAGCAGAAAGTAGAGCAGCCCTAGGCTGTACCTAAGAAGGGCTCAGCATGGGCTCAAAGTGCTAGAAATACAGAGGGAGATAAGGAGAAGTTCTTCTCCAAACACAGATTGGGGTCTTCAGAAATAGGTCTTCGGTCACTACTTGCCAGGTCTAGATTTGGCACAGTGGTCTACAAGGGCTGTGCTTCAGAAAGCAAGCAAACACAAACAGCTACACCAGCAGCTGCTATCTAAATCCACTTGCCTGCCACTCTCCATTACTTACCTACTTTTCACTGCATGATCATCTAGCTGCAGAAGACCTATTCTTATTTGAATTTTTGAGAAATTTCTTTTGAGGTGAGTAACTATTTGTACTACTGCACAAAGCGAAGACTAGAAGTAGCTTGCAAAGAATTTGTGCTCACTAATAAAATCACACATGGGGATCACTCATTAAGCTAAATACATTCTTGTTAAAGCCATCAACTTGAATTTTTCTAAAAGTTACTTGCCATTTATTTTTAAGAATTCACCAGAATTGTCTTTTTTGCCCTGATAAAGCATCTTACAAATTCTAAGAGGCATCAAGACCCAGGACATGACCAAAATATTCACTTCAAAATAGGAACTCCGTAGGAAGTTGTAATTTTAAAGTGAGCTTGTGCCAAATCTTCTCCCTGACAAAAACTTTCAGATAAAGCTTAAGACAACGCAGGGAAGAATTCTTTGCACCTGCATAGAAAGCCCTGCAATAGAGGAAACAGCAAACCCCACGAGGGCCAGCAGAGCTATAAACCTCTCAAAGGGATTATGACAGTAGGTTGCTTCAAGTTTCTTCAAAAATTTTATTTCTACCCCAGTGAGGAAGTGTCCCACATAAAAAGAAACAAAACAGTGCAGATGTTTGGAACGTAATTTCACTTTCGGAAACTGCTGATTAAACCACTCATTACAAGAGCTCTACCACTTGGTAACCCTTTCATTTTTAATACAATTTATTCTAAACAGCAGCTAAATCTTCAGTCTTGCATAAACTTCTCTTGGTCTACTGCATTACCAGCACTAATCATTCTCTCCCCCCAGCTACCATCCCTACCGCTTAAGTACCAAAAAGAACGAAAGGACTTCTTATGCAGCTCAGTTTTTCTCTCCTTACTGCATGTTTCTCCAAAACATCACCCATAGCTCATGTTTTGTGATTCCAAATTAGTCAAACTTGCAAAATAATCAAGTCTGTGTGAATTCTTAATGCTCAAAATGAAACAGGTTTGTCTTAGTGTTAGGCTTAACTTGGGATACTACTACTCAGTGTAATTACACCACAAGCAGGAAATCCCTTGAAAGGCAGGAGAAACTTTAAGGAATTGAGCTAACTACTAAGCTGATAGGTTCAGCCTAAGCATTCAAAATATTTGGAGTCCAGACTAAAGAGAATATCAGCCTGTAAATGAAGGTACACGAGGGAAAGAGTTGCCTTTGGGAGCATAATCCTTTCATAACTGTGACCTTAAGTTAGTTTTTTCTTTTAAAAAAAAAAAAAAAAAGCATATGGATATACATTATGGAATCTTTCATTAAAGTAGCCACAATGCAGTGTAGATATGCAGAATCAATGCTGACTGTACCCTGCAGCATGCATTTTCAACTGAAGCATGGGTCAATTCTGAGTCTTTTTAACCAAATTTAAAAAAAAAAAAAAAATCAGGAAAAGGGATATTATCCATCTTTTTTAAATTGTTTTTTTCCTTTGGGCCATTATCATTTATTATTCTTCATAGAAAACATTTTTTGAAGTGGAATAAAAATAAAAAGTTTTACTTTGGAGGCAGAAGGGGAGAGTAAAAGAAGTCTCCCCACCCCCTTGAAAACTGGATTCTATTACACACTGCTAGCTACTTTGTAGTCCAGATTTTTTGCATATTATGATTTTTGTAAAATGCACAATGCTTTAGCCTCCATACATCCTGAAGGGTTTTGCATGTGTAAACCTAAACAATACAAATCATGTACCATGAATAGCTAACTAGGCAACAAAAAAATGGTATAGAAGAAACCAGGAAAAATATTATTTAGGAGATACACTCTTCAAAGCATGACTCCAGAGTAGTTTAACAGCTGTAACAGCAACAGAGTTCCAGGCATAAGACATATTAGCTCTCCCTAGCCATCTGAACTAATGTCTAGATTATGATTTCTTTGCAATGTGAAAGAAAAAAAAAAAAAAGTCTTCTATACGGTGCTTCATGACAAATCACATGCTTCATGTTAGAAACCCTTTTAACTTCCAAAAAGTCCTCTTTTGTAGGTCATGCTCTCATTATCTTGCTCTGGGATCTGGTCTGATTAAATTATAGGAAATTACTAATACTTCACTTTGAACAGCCAGCTCCTCCTGGCTCTTCTTTTTTTTTTTTTCCCTAAACTTAATTCCTCCTACTCCTGCTGCCTTATATACGAAAAAGACAACAATCACTCTGTTACAAGGATTAAGACATACTCTTTCTTCACCCATTTTAAAATTTAAAAGTGAAAATGCATTCTGTCTGCATGTTCTTACAGCTTCCATTCCACTGTTCTACCTGCAGATTTTCCTGTTTGGCCCACTAAAAAGTTTGTGGTTTTGTTCTATTATCTTTTGTACCCGCGCCCTCTCTAAAATCTAATTCATAAGATCCTGAAGACTTAAATAGCTTAATGAGCACAACGCTGACTCTTTGGTAGTCTAATTTATACTGCAGTGGGATTTATTCATATTTTGTTTGACCAGACAACACTAAGACATAGTCCACTATTGGATGTCTTTAGACATTGATCATCGAATAATTTTATACACGTGACTTGGTTTGTATAATGAAAAAAAAAGAAAACCACACACAACAAAAACTTTGTATATAAATTTGAAAAGACAGACTTTACATGTCAGAAAGAATCCCCATAAAGGGAGAAGGTATTTCTGAAAAGTCTATGATGACTTTGCTATCGCAAGAGGGACAAAGTAAGAACAGTGTTTTTAGGTGGAGTAAAGTGGATGCTACTCCATCCATGAAAAGGCTGCTGTTCATTTGAGAGGTGCATTACAGTACCACCAGGACAACCATGATGACAGCTATGAAATTATTAGCCTAATCATACTAAGAATAATCATTTTCCCTACGTGGATCCTCTTGTTGACAATGAGCTATATCATGATCCCTGCGGTGGTAGGAGGTTAAAAATAGTAAATAGAAAATATGTTAAAAGCTTCCCCTTGTACATGCAATGTCTGCTAGCAAGGTAATAAACTATATTAAAAGAGAAAGACTCCTGTTCCTGGCAAAAGCCTTTTGTCTTGGAGGCAACTCTCGAATGCGGAATAATAGTAAAGGCTTTTCTGACATTGGGAAGTCTTTTGAATAAACCCATCCAACACATCCTCTCCTGCTATCAGAGAGTATCAAATGAAGCAAGCTGCAAAAATAAAAAAGAAGGAAGCTCTAAATCACCATTAATTTACTTGTTTGACAGTATTTTCTTTACACTCTGAGGATATAATCCAGCAATAAAAAACAATGTAACAAAAAGCTTCACAGAGTTTAAGTTTATTTTTACTGTACAGAAACACTGAACATGTCAACACCGTATCTGGAACATCTAACACTATACCTGATCATGAAAGCAAGAAGAGTTATGCCTCCTTATTATGTCATGTCTAGCTTTTAATATTGAAACCAATACTGTATCAATTCTGCATCTCCTTCCTTAACAAAATAAATCCAACAGCAAGTACTACTGCACTTTGTCCTACATGAAACACATTCTTCAGAAAGCGGCAGTAGTTCAAACTTCTCAAAGCAATATCTAATTCTGCCTGATACTCTGTAACAAATGCAAGCTTTGTACAAATGGTATTGTGGCATTCATTCACAAACTGCATTGCTTACAAGCCTCTGAGACAGAATCAAACCCCAAGGAGTATTGATTGCCACACTTAAGGCAATGTAGCGGTCTAGATCTTAAACATTTATATGAGTGCCTCAAAACTTTCCAAAACTTTTACTTCTCAGGCTGAACTCTTCCAACTCACGTTTGTGCAGTTTAGAGGAAACAGACTTCCAGGTATCCTCAGGAAAGAAAATAATAGTGTGAAGTAGAAGGGAAAGTAAGGCAACAAAGAGAAGAAAGAGTAAAATTGTATTTATACATACATTTTTTAAAGACTCTGATGCTAATAGAATAGATGAGAAAAAACATTTAAGTGCTGAAGTAGCCAGGGGAGGGGAAGGGGGGAAACGCTAACCCACACACACTAAGGAATGAGCAAAATTCCTTTAAACATTCCAGTGAAAAATGAATTGACTTGTCTGAGTTAGTCACATCCAAAAGTAATCAGAAGACACATGTGCACTGGGAAAATTTTTAACTTATGGACCTAACTCTGTTGTTGTAAACTGAGTCTACACTGACAAAGTATTTAGTTGGGTATGAATGAGGTATTGTCTATCCAGAAACTCCTGAAGTCCTTTCCTCATTCACTTGTATCTTAAATTTAAAAGGATGCATTTTCTCTAGTATTTCACCAAGTTTAAGTGAAGACATTCTGCCAGCATGTGTGACTAAAGAGTTCCCCAAAAACTGACTTCTTTACACATGGAAGCTCCACTTACGTGTTAACATTAGAGTCTCAAGGGGCCCATCCACCTGATTGAACCCTGAAAACCTCAGGGGGCTAGGCCAGACCCTCCCAAACTAAATTATGCTGTAAACAACTCCAGTGACTGGAAGCTCAACCTTAACTCTGCCCTTTTCAGCAGATGCCACCAAAACACAGTATTGTTGCATCTAATAATATAAATCCTTTTTTTTTCCCCTCAACAACTGAAGTGTCAGTATCTAGCAACTCCCTTTAAATTAAGTTGTTGCAACAGTCTGCTACTTCTCTAGCAAACTCTTCTACAGAGAACTTCTTCACCATAGCACGTGTTTTAGCATCACAGTCTTTTCTTGTGAAATTACCTGTAAATTTGCACAAGGGCTGTCCAATGAAGTCAATGGACAAAAGTACAAAATCAGGGTCCTGGTGAGCAGCAGCTGTATACTGTCACTTCAAGCAGCGTGACAGCATTCCTCAGGTGCATTTCAGGTTACGGAACAATTTATAAGAAATTAATTAAGGCCAAGAGATCCTAAGAATACAGCTTCCTATCTAAGCTATACTAGAGCCCACAGGACTTGCTAGACTAAGTTACATTTGATCAGTTACATTGTAACATTGCTAAATTAGTCTGTGTGCCAACATCTTACTATTTATTTCACCAACAATTGCAACAGAATCCAAAGTATCAGGGAGAGGTTCAGGGAAGATGCTACATCATTTAAGTGCACTGAAGAACATTCGTGCACCAGCAGCAACCTGTAACACAACTTAGGAGTGAATCATAGTGTGATAACCACAATGGGGCAGAGTTAAGGTTGAATACAGTATTTAGCCATCTTCCTTCTAGATGCGCCTGGTGCACTTTACATTCTTCTGTCATCATTAATACTTCAAAACTAAATACACACACTGTTCCTCTAAGAAGTGTATTGTTAAAACCAGGAGAAATTGTAGAATGAAAATGTGTTTTACCCTGAGTACCTATTAAAGCAACATGTTGCTAAAAAAAAAATAAATCACTATTTATAGGATTTGCACACTGAATGCAATGGATTCCAAGTCATTTTCTGAATCTGCAGGACTACAGGCTAGAATAGTACTCCTGCAATTCTTCCTTCAATTATCTAATATATTATTATTATTAACACCAAATAATAGCTTTTAATCCAATGCAATCTAGTTGTAAAAGAAATTAAAATAAATAAATCCTATTAAAAGCTAGCGTTTGTGTGGGACAGACAGCATGTGCGTGTTTCACACACCAGAAAAAAAAAAACAACAAACCTACAAAATTAATCCCGAAAGAACTGCACATTAGGCCGTGCATTCAAAAAGAAAAAAAAAAAAAAAAGAAAAAGAACAAAAAAAAGAAAAGACCAAACAAAAAACCCAACACCACAAAAAAACACGACCAAAAACAAATAACACACGCACAACTCGATTTGCACAATGAAGACAATTGTTCCTCGGCCCAGAAAAAGCCGTGACTTCCCCCGGCGCGGTCGGTCAGGAGGTCGGGGCCGAGGGGAGCCTGAGGCGCAGCCCGGAGGCAGGGGCAGAGCGGAGCCCGGCGCCGGAGCCGAGCCCCCGCCGCCGCGCAGGGGAGCGGCACGCCCCAGCGAGCTAAAATGGAGCCCAGGTTTGATGTCAGCCCGAGAGGCAGGCGGAGGGCAGCCGCACCGGGGCGGGGGCCAGGGCAAGGTCAGCCGCCCGCCCGCAGCGCCCTTGCCCGCCGCCTCCCTCCCCGAGAGCCCCTTTTCGCCTCCCGCGGGCCTTCTGCCAAACCGGGGGGTGGGGGGAGGCGGCGGTTTCTCCCATTCTCCCCCCCCACACACCCCGAAACGCCCCTCTCTCCGCGGCCACGCAAAGGCCCTGCGCGCCCGGGCTTGGCCCCTGCCCCCGCCCGCCGCGCCGGGGCCGGGCGCTGCAGAGGCGGGCGCCGCGCTCCCGCTGCCGTCGCCTCCCCCCCCTCCTCCCCCCGGAGCCAACCGCCCCGGCCGCCGCTCTGCGCGGGGGAATTAGCGCCGGGGCGGCCGGCTCGGCTCCTCTAGCGGGCAGATGGCGAAAGGGCTGCGCGGGGGCCAAACGGAGCGAGAAAAGGAAAGGGGAAGGGGGGGGAAGGAGCGACACCAGAACCTTGCCCCCTCCCCCCCCCAAAGTGAACCCCATGGCAGCTCAAGCCCTTGACTCGACTCCGACGAAAAGGAAAAGGAGAAATATTTACGGGGCTGCAAGTGCCGCCCCCCTCGCCCCCATCCCACCGCCCCTCCATTCCCCCCTGGGGCCCCGGCCCGTGTGCCGGTGCTGGAAGGCAAGGGGGAGAAGCGGGGGAAGCGCTTCCCCAGCCCCTTTGCCCGCATAGCGGAGATGGGGGGGCGGAGGAACGGGCCGCGCTCCGCCCGCAGCGGCGGCGCCCCCCGGGCAGGGGCAGAGGCCGCCCCGGTGAACTCCCGGTGACCGAGCCCGGCTCCGGCAGCCCAGCTCTCGCCCTGCCGCCCCGGGCCCGGCGCGGAGGGGCTGCAGGCACACTCCCAGCAGATGTGCCGGAGACAGACAAATGACCCCTCCATCCACCACCACCCCCTCCGCTCGCCTTAAACCAACCCTGGGGCCAACCAGGGGCAGAGTATTTTTAGGTCCCTTCCCTTCCCCTCTGCCTCTCTCTCAATAGCTGCCGAGCGCTTAATACAAGGAGGGGGGCGGGAGGGGGGGGGGGGGGGAGCGCGCGGGAGAAAATTTAA
>JAOTQQ010000032.1:15333387-15362937 GCA_026546715.1 Gallinago undulata
AAAAAAAAAATAAAAATGGGGTGTGTGTGGATTTGTGGGTCTCCCATTCGCACTGTAAGTCCCTTATTTCTAGTGGGAAAGAAAATAATAACAACCACTCTTTTTTAAAATGCAGACGTTTTGCCTTCCTACGTTAGGAAAGAAAACCTGTGCTAGTGCAAAGCCAACCCCATAGGTGTGCTCAGCCGCCCCCCCGCAAAGCGCAGGGGCCAGGGGGACTTACTGGAACTGAACTTCAGTAGGGGGGGGAAGAGAGGGGCTAGATACAGCTCCCTCCGTGCCAAATTAAGTGTACAAAATAAGCAAGAAAGGAAGGCGAAAAAGTTAGCATGTGGGTATGCTGTTCCAGTATCCCTACAATTTCTAGTGGAGGTCTTAAAAAGTGGAAAGAATGCAAGCAGCATGAAAAATCCCAACTCTTCGAGAAGTGTGTGTGTGTGTCTGGGGTAGGGGGTGGGGAGGGGGGGAAATCAAGATTAGGTCACCCCTAATGGCTGATTTAACTGCTACATGATACTCCTACAGTGCACACAGCAATCTGGACTTCTGAAATTTACTTTTTTTTCCCCTGCTGTAATGCAGGTATATGAAGCTTTACCCTGCAGCAATTCCAGCATGCATTATGAAACCAGGATAGCAGTTTTCATTAACTGATACATACTTTCATTACTTTACAAATCACACATCTTTCTTCAAAGACAGACATGGAGGTGGGGGGAAAAAAAAATAGAATAGGGATTGGGTCTCACTAAAGCACAAAAGGTACTCCGTGAAAGAGAAGTGTTCTCTTTGGTGACTTGCAGTCATTTGGATAAAAGTTCACACAGAGGTTGTTAATGATTTAAACTCTAAAACCTGTTACTACAATTGAAGTAAAATGGTTTGAAGCACGGTTGTTTCATATAGCTCTCTCTTTGCGTTAGGAAACTTTGAACTTAGCATAATACATAATCCAAATAATGAGTCAGATGTTGCAAAATTTTTAAAGCTACATTATTCTAGCATGTATACCTGTTACAGATTTTTTTGCTTTTGACAACCTGACTCATCAGTTTATCACATAATTATTTATCTTAACTTCAAAAAACTTTTTTTTTAAATAAACAACCATCTAGGATAACATAAAATGGCAGATTTACAACCTAAATCTTTTAAACAATCAGCTTATACTCTTAATCACCTCAAGTTAGAATGGTTTCAAATAATACGATGCCTGTTTTACAGTCATAGCAATTTTTTTCTCCAGGAGAAAAAAACCAACCTAAATAAGATTTGAAGGATCATATACATGAGAATCTCAGGCTCACTAGCATGCATGCGCAATTCTGAGCTTTAAAGCCACATGTACATAGTACACTTCTATCGAGACAAAATACATTCCTTGTGACTTCAGCTGGTTTATCATCTCACAATACAGCTCAAATACTTATTTTCATGGAGAGATTTGCTTATTTTTAATCCAGAAGTTAAAACCCAAAGTGTGTAACTGACAGAAACAGGTTTTTTTGGGGATGGAGATTATCCAAATAGCTACCTTACACTTACTAATAATCGAGAGTACCAGAGTTGGACTTCCCTCAGAATATTTAGGTCCTGTCTTTTCCTTCAGTTCTCCAGATCATGCCAGTTTCAGAGATTTGTATAGCATTTGTAATGATAACCAAAAATATCAGAAGCATTCTTTACTATTGCTCACAAATCTCAATTTTAACTGGGACTAGCAACAGAACTCTGTGCACTAGAGTTGCGGTGTTAAATGCTTCTTCAATATTTTTTACGTATACTCTAATGGCAATTGTGTTTAACTAACCCAGCTTTGTGACCAGCGGCTTTCTGTCTGTCTGAATGCTGCTATCCGGTCAGGAGGCCGCAAAGTAGCCATTTCAGAAAGGGACAGAGGACCAGCTCTGTGATATTATCCACCACTGCTGTGGCAGCCCCGCTTCAGGTGCTCTAGAAGAACAGAACGTAGGAAATACTGCATTCTGCATCATCATTCTTTCCGCTCTCTATTCCTCATACGTTTCTGGCATAAATTAATGTTGACATTGTCAGCACTAATTTACAACATGCTGTGTGGGTTTTTTTCCCCTCCATCATTTGAAACCCCCTTTAGGGGAGCTGAGGTGGCTGCAGCGAAGATGCTACAGGAACTCGGCTCTTTGAAAGGGCCATAGAGACTGGCAAGCAACAGAGCAGCATTAAATCTTTCTGAGGGTGACCTTGGCTTCGATAGACATCCCAACAGTTTGCCTAAGAGTTTAGTGGGCCAAGCCTTAAGCCTGTTCCACACTGAAAGAAATCCCAGTGGTTGAATGAATTATCAGAGAGAAACTTTATATACCCTAGCTTTGAAGAGTTTTAATCCCATGCCTGGAAATACTCTATATAGGAGCAACTTGGCTCTTCATATCTGTCCTGGCTAATCGCGTCGCTCTACATACCGTCCCAGTCAATAGATCGTATCCAGCCATCGCATTGGAGTCAAAGACACATCAGTCCTAACTTTACCTTCTTCTATACATTGGTTTACAGAAGATGACTAAGGGCATAACGCCATTTAAATAAAAAAAATCCTCCACTATAGGGTTGGCGGTATAGTAGGAAAAAGAATTAAGTCAGCTGACCATACTTTTGAACATTTCTAGTCCAAACACAAGAAAATAGTTGCAAGTCTTCCACAGATAACATAATATAAATAATGCATTGCTTCTGCAGGTCCTGTTATTAATAAGTAATGATTGTATGGCACCTTCCAAACACCAACCCTAGTTACACATATGAATTAAGTTCAGCCTCAGAAACCACTTTTGAACAAAGTAAATATTTTCTTCACTTACACACGAGAAAAATGAAACAAATTGAGTAAATAAGATTCTACACAGTAATAAATGATGTAACATTCTTAAAACCTTTGCAGGGTGTCTAGCATCCAAGCTGTCTTTATGTAATGTAACAAATACTTGAAAAGGCTGCTAAACAGAAATTTAAAAATTAGCTGACACCCTTGCTTTATTCTTTGAAACTTTAAAGAATTCTGTTTCCAGGCTCAGATATTTTTTCTAGAGAAAGTGTATTGAGTGGAAAACCAGGATCATTTTAACCAGTGCTTGGATCCCAAACCAAACTGTGGTGTTTGGCCATCTCTGCTTTAAAAATAGCCTACCAAAATGATGGTCAGCTCAGCTTTGCATCCCTGAGCACACAGAGAAGAGTTATTCAGGCCCCAAGGGCTCTCTTTAATGGCACTCCTATCTTTAGATTAATTTCCTATCGAACATAGAAGATATTTGCCTATAGCCTCTGTACTTTCAATATTTAATATAAGGCACACTGGTTTTCATTGAAATTACCCTCTTTTTCTCACACCTCTTGGAGGGATATCCTCAATGGCCTAAACTCCTCCTCTTTTCTATATTAATTGATATCAATATTTCTACACTCAGCAGTAACTATGAATCAATCCCGCAAACAAGATTTGATTACAAACTTCTCTTTGCTCTAAAGCATTTAAGGGGCAAACACAAGGGGATGAACAAATCCATAGGATAACGACTCATGGATACCATCATCCATGTTTGCAAATGCTCTGTAGGCAAATAACATTAAGTAATGGATTTGTAATAATGATAAATAATGAAAAGTTAGTGACTGATGAGGCCACCAACCAGTTTTACAAAGGCCAATAAACAATGATCAGAAGTCATTACTACCTGATGATTATTACCTTAGGCCAGATAACAAACAATTACAAAGTGGGAAGTGGTGTTGAATAACCAGTGGATCCTAAAACCAGACATGTTTTGGCCTTCGTAAAAGGCAACCAACTTTTCTTTTCCCAAAGTTTGTAACCTCCTCCTTCTTAAAATGAAAGGGCCTCAGTCAGTGAACTATCATGGCAATCTATACAAAAACTCTTTTTGCAACCCCTGAAGTCACTGGCAGCATTCTCCCAACTCTTTAGCTGCCTATGCCATGCTTGTGAACAGAGAGCATTCAAGACTAAGATTTTTGTGAATTCCACTACAATCTTACAGCCACAGAACAGAGAGGCATCAGGAAGAAGGAATGCAATATATCCTGCATCTCTTAGCTAGCCCACAACTGGTTTTCTCAGAATCTTGTCCAAATCCCGGCAAACAAACTGGCCATGATGGTTTTATAATAATTTCAACAGAAGATGCTAGTAGTTGCAATGCAAATTTAAGACATTATACTTCAGAAGAACTGTGGTGTTTATATTTTCAGCTGTTAGTATAGCATACTACCTAGGAAAGGTGATATAGCTTCTAATTGCAGTAAAAAAGAAATAATAAAATCTTAAAGCTGTTAGCCTTAAACCCATGCTGATATTTAAAGCTAGATTTTCCAGGCCAAAATACATTATCTGTAGGTCTGGAGAGAGATTATATTAGTAACCACAAATTTCTGTTGCTACTGAAATACTATGGGATGTCTCTTTAGATTTACCCAGGAAGTCTTGTGATTCTTATCTTACCATAGTGTAGTTGTTCTTCCAATTCCATAATTCCCTACACCATCTCTTCACAGCCCTTTTCTCTAAGTACATTTTGCACAAAAAAAAAATCACTTGAGCTTATGACTACTAAACTTAAGTCTACAGATACTTGAAATGCAGAATTTCTCCCCCAAATCTGAACCAGCAACATCTTACCCAGTACAGATTAAATATAGAAAAAACAAATTAATATTTTACAACACAAAATACTAAGCAACTTCTGAACTGATGAGTAGAATTTGTTTAGTCAACTGGGGACTGGAACGCTTAGCTCAGGGCTATTACAGTTACAAATGTGGAAATAAAAAGCTATAAATATTTGCTCCAATCCTGATCTTTTTGCACCATTCTCCATTTAAATGCATTCAAATGAATAGCTTTACCCCATCCTAAGAATCATTTAAGTAAAATCAGAGTGAGATCCAGAGCACTCCCTCTGTCATTTTGCTTCTGCTTAACATTTTGTTAGTCACTGATTAATTGAAAATTTAGGTACATGCTCATTAGCAAACACCTGCCATGGTTTAAGACATTACCATCCTCCTGGAGAACCTAACTGCTTCCACCCCCAAACTGGCAAAACAGAATGCATTTGGCCTCCTCATCTGCTTCAGTGTGAAGTCTTGCAGCTTAGTTAAGCAGCAAGGCAATAGCATTTTAAGCCACAGCTGTTTGCTAAATTAAAGTGTGTCTAAGTCCTTAAACACCTTGTTACATATACGTTGAGAGGCAGAGTTTCGGCTGCACCTGCAAGGTGGTAAATTCCTCAGGGAAATCAATTCTGGTTTCTCAATTCAGTAGCTGGTTTTCTGTTAAAGCACTAGAGTAATATTGTGACTGCTTTGGACCCCAAGAACTGGCAAGATCCCAAGGAGCTCATCTACTACCTAGGACTGTGCATTTACCAAACTCATCTCTCTCTCCAAAACAGCACCTTACCAAGAAACACAGCAGGAGCCAAGCAGGCACAGAAGCCGACGTTAGTGGTACTGATGCCAACTATGCCCTCTTTGCAATACCTTAACAGCTTAAAGAAGGGTGAAGTAGACTAGAAGGGCCACTGGGAGACAAGAAAGCATGGTGGTGCTGAGATCTTGCATTCCTAGGGAAAAGAAACCCATTAAGGTAGGGGAGATCAAGCTTCTAGTAGACTTCACCTGCCCGGTGTGATGAATTTCACACGGCATTCAGCTATGCTTCACCATGCTGCATGTCCTCAGGAATCAGCCCTCACCTACTGGCAGGCTGAAGGGTTTGGGCTGCAAGTCAGCCTGCTGTCACCACTGCCTGCTGAGCACGAAGTCATGTGGCCAGTCCCCTCCTGTAGGGAATATCTTCTTGCATTGGCACTTCCCCATCATACCAAACAGCACAGAGGAAAAGCTTATTTGTCTTTTGAGATGCTAGGAATAAAGGTCTCATCTCCTCAACCCCTGCTGACACAGTTTGATGAAAATACTGTTTCTAGTCCCTACTTTTCAGCAACACTAAGGCCACCCATTGTTTTCAAGTTTGTAGTTTACAATAAGATGCAAATTATTTGTTCATAAGAAGAAGACTAATAATACTGAAAAAAAAAAATCACACAGAGTAGCAGAAAACTTCATGAGTAGGAAGAAAGGAGACCAGGTAATGCCTGGAGGGAAGCAGCTTGCAATTCCACCCAAAAAAAAAGCTGAGGAACACATCCTCAACAAGAAAGCAGGGTGCAACAAGTTTGCAGATGATATGAGGCTGGAAGGAGTGGCTGATACACCAGATGGTTATACCACCTTTCAGAAGTACTACCTTGACAGGCTGGAGAAGTAGGCAGAGAGGAATCTCATGAAGTGCAAAATCCAAAGTCCTCCATCTAGGGAGGAATAAACCCAGGCATCAGCAGGTCCTGGGGACCTACCAGCTGGAAAGCAGCTTTGCCAAGAAGGACCTTGGGGTTCTGGTAGACAACAAATCGACCACAAGCCAGCAATGCAACCTCACAGCCAAGGCAGCCAACATTAGGAAGACTGTTGCCACCAGATCTAGGGAAGTGATCCTGCAACTGTACTCAGCACTGGTGAGGCTGCATCTGGAGTACTGCATCTCATTCAGGATTCCCTGGTACAAGAAATATCTGGACTTGAGTAAGTCCAGCATAGGGCCACAAAGTTGATTAAGCGACTGGAGCATCTGTCATACAAGAGGCTGAAAGAGCTGAGATTGTCTAGCCTAGAGGAGAGAAGGCTTGGGGGATCTTATCTGTTTGTACAAATGTCTGATGGGTGGGAATGAAGGAAGGAGCCAGACATTTCTCAGCAGTGCCCATTGAAAGAATAAGAGGCAATGGACACAAATTAAAAACCAATAAACAAACAAAAAAACCCCAGAAAATTCCACCTGAACACAAGTAAACACTTTTTACTGTTCAGAAGGTCAAACAGTGGTGCAGGTTGCCCAGAGACGTTGCCTGAACAATCTGCTCTAGTTGATCCTGTTTGAACAGTGAAGTTGGACTAGATGATCTCAAGAGGACCCTCCCAACCTAACAGCCCTGTGAAAGTATTGTAACGTCATCATTTATTGTTTCCTAAACATGATATCCATATCTAGTTTTATGGAAGTAGTTTACAGAACACAAATATTCCACTCTGCATCTTTAGCTACTAGGACTCTTCACTGAAAACACCCTTAAGATATCCAAAGTTCTTTAATGTCCAAATACTTATTTTTAAAATTCTTGCTTGTTTATGAGCTACTTCCTAACAGAAAACGCTCACTAACCATTCCAAAATGATGGTTGGTGTTTTACTCCCTCACTCTTCTTCCCTCAATATGGCTCCTACCCTGAAGATTTTACAAACTAAATGAAGCAATAAGATAACTACAGAGCAGGTAGAAATGTGGTTGTATTTTTAAATGCATGCCCTGGAAGTTTGCTGTCTTTTTTCTTAGACATTTGCAAAGCATCATTACCTCCACTTTTCAGTTGGGGACATGCACTCTGCCTCCAACAGCAGTACGTGGTAGTTCGATAACAAAGCTAGATGTAGAATTTTAAGGCTGTTGTTTCCAGCAAACCATTATCACCAACACACACCTGATGTCGCCACAGGATTTAATTGCTTTTCTTGCTAACCTGCACCCATGCTTCCTTTGTGCAATTCTCTTCTCTCACCAGTGAGCATACAGCTTACTCATATACCCCCTCATATATGTTGGCTGCCTGACCTAAGGTTTGCTATTTCATGGAAGTAAAATTTATGAGGTACCCATATAACTTAATTTCTCATTACTCTTATTCTCATATAGATTTCGGGACAGATACCGCTGTACACTGAGAAACACTCATTGATTCCAAACACGTTATTCAAGACCTAAGGGGCTCAACACGGCATAGAGAGGTCATGGTGGCTCTTGGCAAAGAGTAGCATGCTCTTCTTGCCTGCAGAGGGAGTATCGGTCCCATCCAACATGCTCTCGCACACCTCTTTCTCCCCCAACTGGAGCAACAAACAAATGACAATCAAGGAGTTGTGGGGCAGAGGGTTTGCCCCTCAGTATGTTTCCCTCCTTGAAAAGCAACTGTATGAATGAAGAACTGGGGCTCTGAAAATGGAAGAATATACTAGAAAGCATTTGAGTGAATCTGTTTATCCCTTTGTATATGTCCCACAACTCTCCCCACATTTTGTATTAAAGAAGAAAACAGAAAATAGAGAAGCAGAAGTGTTCTTAAGGTAAAGGGAGAAGTACTTTTCCCATATTTCCTGCACAGGGAGGATTTTGCATGAGCCAAATCGATGGCAGCTGGCAGGAGCCTTAACAGTAAGTATTCCCTGCCTGGCCAGAGAAGGAATGGATCTCCCACTTAGTCCTGTGAAGATCATCAAGCAGAGGATAAAAGAGAAAAATCAAAGTAAATGACTATTAGAGAAGAGGTGCAGCAAGGCAGTTGACTTGTGCAAAGTCTATCAGATTTAAGATGTTTTTGTTAAGTTTTCTTGAAAATACTGTATTTGGGAGGGTTTATTCATTCTAATGTATTGAATGGCAACTCAGTCTTAATAACCATTAAGTTAGGTAGCCTCTACCCCAAAGTGCCAAAAACAGTGGCCAACAGAAACAAAATATTCTGTCTGCCTCATGAACCCTAAAAGAACTGTAACAAGTCAACTCAGGAGGGAGATACTAGGATTCTTTCATTTACATGGGGGAAAAAAGGCAAAATCAGTGGCTTCTAAATCACTAGCTGAGTAGCAAAACAATTGGGAAGAGGGCCAAGAAGGTACTCAAGTCCAGCTTTCCAAGAGAAAAAAGCATTGAAGAAGGTACTCCAGTGGAGCCAAGATAGGAAGAAACAGCGTGGAATGTTTTTCTGATCTTCTAGTGTAAAAAAAAGAAAGTCTGCTCAGTGGAGAAGAGTAATGCAGAAAATATGACAGGAACTCTCCTGTTCAGGGCTTATCAGGTTTGCATGATTCATACAACCCTCCAGTCCCCACAGCTGTGATATCACGTCAGACATAATTACGTCTGCTACCCAACTGGATATGCTAATCAAGGAAGCTGGGTCAAGCCTGACCCCCACCTACTTCCCTCCCTTCCATAGCTTTTAATCAACTTATTTAAAACGTTGAGAGGTCATCAAATATACAAATATCAAAATTGTCATTCTCCATTGCTGACATTGTTGGAGATCTTCAGAACACAAGGTCTTTTTACCAAAGGTCCTGCTTTATGCTTTCAATCTTTATATATTATTAAAAAGAATGAAGTTCAACAAGTTACCTGGAGCTAGATACTCCAGGTTCCAAAATACAAATCAAAAAAAGAAAAACAAGATTAAAACATCACACACAAAGCACCCCAAAAACCCTCAGAAGATATTAAAAAGATGAAGACATTTTAGGTTGCAAGAAAGATTTTAACACTTTCTTGCCTGACAATTCAAACAGTTCAGTCGACTTGAAATTGTCCCCTCATCATGTAATAAGAGAGAATATCTAACTTATAAACCTTTTAAGCTTAGAGGCCCTCTCTCCTTCCCAAGTCACCTCATCCAGTTCTCTACCCCTTGCTGTTTCTCCCATTTTATCCTTATGGCTGAGGCATACCCCTTCCCTTCATCCCATCCTGCCCTGTAACATTCTTCTACACAAACAGCTAAGCTTTATATTCTTCCTATTCTTTATATCCTTTATATCCTTCCTCAACCACCCTATCTAATTCAAAGCATCTAGCTTAATTTGTTGCTAAAGATCAGCCATCCCTACCAAATTCTTCCCCATCTCCAAATTGCTGTGCCTTCCCACAGCTTCCTGTAGTATGAAGACTTCTCTGTCCAGAGTCTTTCAAAATGGGCTGCCTATACTTTTCAAACTGACCTTCTCTGACAAATTGCTCACCTGCAGGCCTCGTTAAGTCTCCCATTATCTCAGTGACACTCTGCCCTAAGGGCCTACATGTCCTCAGAACCCAGACTGAGGCAGCTATGCTATCAGAGGCTTGGAGTGAAGACACTTCTTTCTTGGCCCATGTCCAAGAGCCAGGCAACTTTTCGGGCCTTGCTCTCCTGTCCTTTAAGACAGACAACATCCTAATTCCTGTATTCAAAACCCTGCTCACAAAAGGGAGAAAGTCTGCTGAGGAAAAGGGCTGTGTCAACATACAGAGGATGACAAAGTCACAAATGCAAAAAGATTAGGTTCCAGGCCAATACTTGTTTCCTAGTGATAAGGTTAAGAATACCGAAGATAAGATAGTGACTTATTTATGGGTGCAGGAATAAAAATCCTGCATGAATTTAACTGATTTCTACATCTTACTAAGCAAGGACAAGCTCATCATTCAACCAGCCAAAGACACAGCTACCTTCTGAAACTCACCACGCATTTTTGATGCGCTTGAACAGAAGGCAATTGCCATCGGGTGAGAAGAGACAGCATGCCTACAGCAGCACCGACTCTTCCCAAGCCTTCCTTTGGCTTTGAGGGTCCCTGGCCCGAGGTTTGGTGGAAGCCCTTCCAGAAGCCCCGGGAGGGGCTCCTGCCTTTGCCTTTAAGAGCAGGGGGGCCGCAGAGGGCGCCCCTCTCTGCTCCCCTACCTCGACAGCCGACGGGGTGGGTTCTGGGCATGCTCGGCGGGGCCGGACCGGCCGCCGGGCCGCACCGGGGCGCTGGCGGACCCCCTGCCCTCTCCCGGTGCCCCGCTGCCGGCTTCGGTCTGTGAGGGTGGGGAAGGGACGGGGCCGGCCGCCGTACGCATCGCTCTGAGTGTGTCCCCCTCCGGGACCGCGTGTGAATGGGGACGTCTAGGTGATACGTGGAGGGGACAGTAAATCACCTCATTAGCATGCACAACAGGCAGCTTTTTTAGAAGTGAGTTAAGGACGTGCCCCATTGTGTTTCGATAGTAGAGGCTCTTGGGGCGATTCCGGCCCTAACTTTAGCTGTCCTTGCTTCTGTTTTTATCTCTTGTTTCTTACAAAGTGATCCTTAACATGGTTTTGATGGAATCACACTCCATTCAAAGGAACATTCAGTTTCCTTTGCCATATAAAAAAACCCAGGTCCCCTGGAAACACCTGCAACGGTCTGTAACGTTACTATTTCTGCTCATTAAAGTTAAATATGCTGAATCACTAAAAATTAGACAATTAAAGCAAGATTTCAGGTAGGCATTTAGCTTCCATGTTGGTGAAAATGTTGTAATGTCAGCTTTTGAGCAAATGAACACAAGAATTTGGAGGACTCAGTTCAGAAGAATTCATCAATGCCATCTTAAAAAAAAAAAAACCAAGCTGGTTGGTAGTTTATTTGTGTGGCTCAATTTGTGCCTCACCATGTGCTCAAAGATACTCTGTTTAGCAGCCAACTTTTTCCTTTTGCTTAACTAAAACTAGAATATGAGTAGCAATGTTTTAAAGAAAATGATGTAGTCAAACAGCACATCCACCTCCGCGCTTAAAGTCTCCCCACATACTCTACGAGACTCCCAGTGAACCGAAGCTGTTGTCTCTCCCTTAACACCTACCCACATCATGAGCTTCCCCAGTCCAACATCCTTTAAGATCTACCACTGGACTTGAGCAGTAGCTTCCACTTGGGCCATTTTCATATTCATATGGGTTTAGTTGTGGAAATACTCATTATTAACACATACGTGAATTAACAGAGAAGATGCAAACGAAACTCTAAAGGACTTATGAATTTCACCTGATAATATCAAACCAGTCAAATGCTGTTAACCACTCGACTACCAAAAAAATTTTCAGGTACTGCAATTTCTAGCCCAGACCTTTCTTCACGAGGTATTCATGAATGTTACTACCCACCAGGTAAGCACAGAGAGCAACTGCTGCTAAAACACACACGCTCAATAGCAGCATCACAGAAAGAATTAGATGCAAAATTGAGGATATAGATAATCCCCCATAGTAAGTTACTGTGGTTTAGTAAATTGGTGCTCATCAGCTGAGCTTCCCTAACTGCTCTTGTGCACCCTTTTAGATTATTATAATAGCAAGGACAATGTGTTAGACTAAAACACCTTTGTTTCACTTCAAATGTGCCAGAGATCAGAAGAGCACACAGTCAGCTACCTCATTATGCCATTGTAATTCAACAGCCTGCAACAGTCAGTACAATCCTAAACCAGGGGGGTTTTAAAGTTCTGAAGTGGAGGACACATACTGGAAATAAAGGAGTCACTCCAAATGTGCCAACTTATCCTGGATTCAAGAGCTAACTGTTCAGTTGTCACTACTAACCTTTTTTAGTTCTACCATTTTTATTATCTTTTTGATGACCATTACTGAGCATCTAGAAAATTATTGCTACTTTTACCACTGAAAATCGGGATTTCCTCAGGTCTGCACCTTCTACTTGTTCATTTGATTTTATTAAGTTCATCATAGCAATAGCATTGCTGATGCAGTCACATCTGAATGTGAGAAAAAAGCATTACACAATGCACAAATACAGAAAAATTGCTTTAAAAAATTGGGTCTTTTTTTTCAGTCTTACAACCAAGACTTAAACCAACCCCCATACTGAGAAGCTGCCTAGGGCTAGTAGAAATTTGACTTTAATCTTACTAGTTGTTTATGCATTTTCCTCAACAAGATTCCTCATCCTACATAGACAACTATCAGGTAAGGTAGGCACACTTTATAAAGTATAAGTTATGGGCTGGAAACAAGACCTTTAAAAAAGAAACCGAACGTAGCTCACCTGTATGCTGGAGTTCACTAGTCAGCTGCCTGCAGTATGAATGACTGTACGTCATCAACTCTTCTTTTAACTTCTTCCCTCCTCTCCTCTGCTCCTTTGATCTGAAAGAAAACAGTAGCAAGCAATACTTTTGCTGGTCAAACTGTGTACTACCACTCAGTCTCAGTCTGAATTTGGAAAACAATGAAAGCTAAGCTTAGGTGCTTTCAGAGCTAAATAGCAGCTGTGGCTTTTTACTCCTAATTGCAGTCTCAGCTGTAGGTAAGATTTGGGTTGGGGGCAGAAGCTGGGTAGGTCTCGGGTTTCTGGTTGGTTGTTTTTGGAACAACAGCAGAACACTAGCCCCTGAACAGAGTCTGGGCAGATACAAGTGTAGGGCAAGTCATTATATCTGCCCCACCACCACTTTCAGTAGTTCAGCTTATTTCTGTAGAAAATAAATAGCAGTAACCTTTCTACTGACCAGACTGTGGTTTGCAGACTCTTAGTATCCTGTAAAGACACCGGACAAACACTAAGGAGATAAAATAACAGGACTATGCTGTCAGCCATCAGCTATCTTCCTGTCAATCTGCCTCAGACTGCATCTTCACTGCAAGGAAGTTCTCCTGGTCACCAGCCTCTCTGCCTCTCCATGTATCTAAGTTTCCTTCTGAAGTGAACCAGGCAGGCCAGAAGATAATGCATACCAGCTGTCAATCCAACACAGACTCAGGTGGCAATCAGGCTGCTCACCCAATGACCAAAACTTACAGGTGCAGCTGATCAAAGTATTATTCTCCTTTTGTGGAACACCTCAGCATTTTTTATTATTTTTATCTTTTTTTGCAGGAGCATGTGGATCAAATCCTGATGTTGAAATCCTACCAAGTGTGTTCCTGTTCTGTTTTAGAAGATGGGCCCACAAGACAGTACGTATATAACTTGGTTTGGGGTATTCAGCTGATCAGCTAAGTCAACACTGCTGGAGAAAACTGACTTCTCATAAATCAACAATCCTCTGCAAACTTTTCCCAAACAGTGTTTTTCTTCTGATTGAAAAACAGCTTTTCCTCACACTTCTTAGTAGGCCTGACCTCAAATTTTAAGAGTTTCTTTTCAATTGTCCTTATGAAGCCAGTAGTTCTGTGAACTTGTTTTCTAGACTCATGTATTTTTTGCTGACTGTCACAGCTCTCTGGAGACCAGCTAGACTGGAAAGAGCAGAGAGCTGTTCTGAAAAAAAACCACAACACAAACCAACCAAAAAACTCCCCCAACAAACTCCCAAAGAAGTATTTATAAACAGAAATAGCCAACATGAAATAAGAATGCCTGTATTACTACTGACATAGTGCTGGAACTTTACATAAAGATTCTTTTCTGCTACAAGTCCCCTTTTTTTTTCAGGTGCTTCTACTGTACCTGAGAGGTAATCCACAAATATTTTATGCAGTTATTTAATGCACTTACGTCAGCAAGCTGTGCCTGAGGGGCTGAAGAGGAAAGTAATGCAGAACTCACCATTCATTTGTTTGAATACTCCTTCCACGCATCCATCCTCATCAACCAAATACTACTTTTCAAGTCACATGTTTTAAAAGCAAGTAACACAGGGATTTATGAGCCCTGCTTCCCATACTGAAAAGCTCAGAGAGGGCTTCTAGCATTGGCAAAAAAAAAAAAACAAAAACAGAACCAAACAGCTCTAAGGAGCTGTTCCTCATTTGCCATAATTAGAGTGAAATCCTGGTCCCAATTCAATCAATGGCAAAATCCTTAACGATCTGCTTTTACCTGGTGTTTTGCTCATAGAAGCTAATGATTCTAGCTCTCATGCACCAAAGCATGTTCCAAGGTTTGAGACACTTTACTCCCCCAACTGTTCTTTCCATCTCTTTGCTAGAAGTCAATTTTCCTATCACAGAGTCAGCAGAATTAATCATACATGTTCATTTTAGCCACTGCAGTTAGCAGTCCAGGCAAACTCAAGCTAGCTGCTCCTGTAAGTGGTTGCTGACACATTTCTGATGGCCTGGCACCCCCTCCTCCTGCTCCTGTTGATTTCACTTTCTGCCTTACCATTTCCCAGTTCAGATTTGCAATCTTACTAGTTTAGGATTTTGGATTTTTGTGGGTTGTTTGTTTGTTTGGTGTATTTTTTTAAGAAACACTATATACTAAGCTTTTGTTGGGGACTGTGCTATGTAGATAGCAGCCTGTATCAGAGCAAGACATGTAAGCTGGAAGAGGTTGTGTCTCACCTCAATTCTCTCAACCCAATTCCAGCTAATCTAGCCACTTTGTTGTTGACAGAGTTTCAGACATGAAGGAGTGTCAGGTTTTATTTCAAAGCTTTTTGAAATTAATGGAAGATACCAGCCTTGAGGAGTTTCAGGCAGTAGATAGTAAATGCAAATTCTGCTAGACTTCACTATGATAGAGAAATGTAGTCATTTAATGTAGATTTCTAGGTTACTTGTTGTCAAAAGAGAGAGTTAAGCACTACCAGTTGGCAACTGTTCTCCATCCTGTGGAAGGCAGGAATAATTTCTCTGGAGAAACCTTGCTCTCTCCATGGACTACAAAGGGAACTGGAAGACAGGTTCAGCCCAAAACATCAAATTTGTAGATAGCTAAACCTAGCTTAAAGGCAAACTCCAACTCTTAAAAATCAACTGTCATTCCATCATTCATTTCACTAAAAGGAATGCTATTTAAGTAACAGGAGTGCTGTGTCCTAAGCCATCACACATAATCTGATACAGCCTACTAACATGGCAGGGTTCGACATTCAGTGGCACGTCAGAAGCCCACCTGCTAGTCTCTCTTCCCATACCAAATCTGTCCCTTCCTTGCTCAGCCCATGAGGCAGGTTACACAAAGGTCTATTTGCTCACCTGCAGTTTTTCAGAATTAACACTTACTGTGTTTGCTAATAGAGCTTCTGTCGTAGATCAGACTTCTACAAGGAGCATACTAGACCCACCACAACCAGGAGGCCACCATTACAGAAACTTTAGCTGCCAAATCCAGTAGATTTTCTGAACCGAAGAATCTGAGTAAATATTCAGTGAAGCAACTGGTTTCCTCAGATAAGAAGAGCAGGAAGGCTTGCAAATATCCTAGTACAGTGACTTGATCAATTATACTTTCAGATAAAATACAGATTTCTAGCCTGGGCTGGAGGTCATCCCTACTGAGGTTTAGGGTTTCTGAGGCCAGATAAAGAGGATGCCTTTTGCCCTCCACCCCCTAAGATGCAATTAGGTAACTTGCAGATTTCTTGATCAGAATATATCTGTCACTGTTTCTTGCTGAAGGACACTCTTCTCACTGCAGCCATACTTCCTGCATTGCTCTACTAGCAGCCTGCTTCCACCTCTGACAGAGACCAAGTAGCACAGTCCCACCCATGAATTCCCAGATTATAAATGACATTATAGTACAAAAAGAAAAAAAAACAAAGCAAAACCAAAGTGTTTCACAGGATGATGTATGGGACACTCAGTTATAGCAATCTCCTCTCAGACCCTGATGCTTTACAAACCAAGGCTTAGTTTGGCTATCATAGGCCTTCTGACAGAAAGCCCCCCACCAGTGCCACTGCCACATGCTGCCCAGGAAGTTCTGCCCTGATCTGTATCTTGCCACCTCGTTTGCACAGCCACAGACCTCACCCTCTACTGTAACCTGTTACGCCACCTTCTGCTTTAGCCGTTCCATAACACTTACACAGCTATTCTCGGTCTTCCTCCACTGGTGAGAGCAGTTTACTTCTTGCACCAGACTCTTATAAAGACAGCTTCTGGTCCTTCATTCCCCGCCGCAGGGCAGCAGAAAGATCTGGGTCAGCATTTTCCAAACTGGAAGGTCACAGGTCAGCTGAGTCACCTTGGAGGAGTAGGAATGTAAAGAGAAGGTTATTCTGCATCCATCATACTGGATCCCCATTTACAGCTTCTATGAATTCAGTTTCTCACTTGACTAAATACGCGCCTGAAAGTTGCTTTAGCAACTCTCTCTGCAGATTAAAATGATACCTCTCACTAGCAATGAAGCTGAAGATAACAGAAGAGTAAGTAAAGAGAAAAAAAAAAAAAACGGTATTTACATACTATAAATACTTTGTCTGACCCTTTCTCTCTCATTTGTGTCAGTACGTAAGTTACTAATTGTTTTGTGTTGGATTATTTGGTATAAATTCTGGAGGTGTCTGCACACCTCCCCCCTCTTCTGGTGAACTGAAACAAGCTGGAGGCTTTAGTGTTCTAAGCAACATTCTTCACACTTTGGTGTAAAGTATATTTAGAGGAAATGTAAGTGAGCTAATGAATAATAAAATAAGCTTTATGCCTCAGTTAAATTATATTAAAATGTCCAATTAAAATGTGGTTCTGATTCTCTTTACCTTGGACCCAATAAACATGGAAGTTAAGGCAGATGGGAAAAAGCTGAGTTTTTTGTATTACTGATTTACATTTTTTATCCTTCTTTATAGTGAAATTTTAAAAAATCCAAAGTAGAACTCGGTTTTTGCCACAATCTCTGGACGGTGTTTTGAAATGTTTAATTAACATACTACACAAAACAATGTAAATCCGACTAACTTAATCTGTTTCTCAGTGGCTAAAGTGATGAAAAAAAAAAAGTAATGGTAAAGAAAATGAAGGTTGAGATTAAAGAGGCCTACAGTTAATGATGGGCTGAAGTTCAACTGTCATGTAATCGAAAATGTTTGAGAATGGACAATAATTAAAGTCAAGCAAAAGATGAAGCCCAGATTATTATAATGAGATATGATATGTTCTTCAAACTATCTGGAGGTTAATGTTACTTGGTTTCATATGGTTACGGGTAAGTAAGTACTGTACTACTATATAGTAAAAATAATGGAACTGGATACAGTCTGCTTCACAGTGACCCAAGGTTAATGGTAGTTGCTCTTAGTATATTTAAAAGGTTTAAAAGAGATGTAACAACCTCAGCATTACAAATCTAGTGCAATAGCACTAGAAATGGCACTGAACAGGCTATCATAATACTGGTGTTCTTAGTTCCATGAAAGCAGCTTCCAGTGTAATGTATGTTGGCTTTTATCTGTATAATTATACTGAATATGTCCATGAATTCTTTCATTCCTGAATGGCACCACCTTTTGAGTAATAGATCATTGGTATGCATCACTCTGATAAGGTATTACACTAATATATCATTAAAGCAACAGATGTATTAGTGTAATACATTACTGGGATAAAGCACTCTGATGATGATGTATTCCTGAAAAGATGGCACCACACAGAGAAGACGAGGCCCAGGAGAAGACTTTTGCTCAGTTTAATAGAATAAAAGGTATGCCTTCCTGGCACAAAAATGTGATGCTCCCTATAAAGATATGGCACCGCTATTAATTGTATTCCCATTTGTATTGGTAATTTGAGGATCATATGGCTTGGAAAAAATTTACTGTGGTTAAGGAAAAGATAAAATTTAAAAACATAACCTATCACACTGTTTCATAGTCTTTTACCAGAATGTCTGATCTCTTTACCAGGACCTGTATCAGGGCAGGAAGTTCAGGGATATACCCCCTGGCCCATGTTATTTCAAAGAAATTTCACATATTTAATTACAAAGGGTGCATGCTCATGTACGAAACAAAGGTGAGGGCTGAGAACAATTAGTCTTCTAAAGAAGTCATCCTTCATTTTTTACCCATTTTCCATCTGTAAAATTCCTCACAAAAATTAAAATTCAAATGATAAATGAATTAATCTGAAAAATAATTGTTTAAACAGAGCAGTCCAGATTACAATACCTTAAATCCTGAAGAGTTGTGCTGTATTCCTTAGCCCTCATAAAGCCAGAGAGTGTTCAGATTCAGTGGTGATCACAGTTGGATCTTAAATGAAATTGATTTGAGATGCACTAGTGAGTATATTGGCAATTTTCAAAATAATGCTGAACAACTGAAATATTATGGTCTAAGAGCAGGATAGCTATGAAAAAAGAAAAAGGAAGAGAAAGATAAACACAAAGAATGAAAATAAAAGCAACGCAAAGAAAGGAAACCAAAGACCAAAGAGAAGAGTTGGAGTGGCAGGGATAGAAGGAAAAAGAGGCAGAATTGACCCCCGCCCACGCTCAATTTACAATGTTGACTTCAGTACTCACAAATTTTACTGTAACAGGCATACACACAGAAACATGCTTTTCAACAAAAAAACAGATGTAAATGGCCCCACTGGACCTGATTTTACCATCTCATCTTGGTGGGGAGACTAACGCTTATACAAAGAAGGTTTTACCAGATTAACATTATGAAGTTTTGCAGGGCCAAAAATGACTACAGAAGGGGTGAGGCAGATGGGAATCAGGTTCATGAAGTTTTGGAAACCTTTATTCTAGTGGTGTGGTATTGTTTCTTTTAAAATGTTTTAATTGCAAAATTATAAAGTGGTAAGTGGTAGTGAGACAGAAAAATAGCCTAACTGGATCTCTTTCTTTCTGTCTAAATAGGACTCATATGTGATGGAAATATTTGTTAGTACTGTCACAATCAGACCTACATGCCATAGTCAGGGGAAAGTAGGTGATGTAAAATAATTAGTGAATAGCATATCTTCATATAATTTAGCTTTTGAGTCAAGTTATTACCTAATTCTTCTCTTTGCCAAAGGCTCTCCAGCAATCTTCTGTTATTTTACCAGAAATATTTGCATAATCGTTAGAGAGCAAAAGCTACAGGATTGTTCTGTTCTTTTGTTTTGTTTTGCTTTTTAATCAAATTCTTCTATTTCTCACATGCAAAATACAGCACCAAATTCTAACTAATGGACCTACCTTGATTTATTGTAGCTAAAGATCTGTTTCACAATGTTGCAATTTGATTGGTATCAGAGAAAGGGAAACAGACGTGTTCATTATTTCAGTACTGTAGCACCGAGGAATCACAAAGGAGGATGGCACAGTTACCCTTATTAGACACCGGAGAAACAAAAAAATACAAAACTACTTCCTGACACATAAGCCTCACCATCTAGGATTTTGTTTTGGTTTGTGACCCACTTTCACAAACGATGACAACCCAGTGCCTTGCAAGTCTGAGCTGAACAGACGCACCATGGGGGGAGATCATATGTGATCTTGGGAGCCCTCCCTCTGCTTTTCTAAACAGATGAGCATCTGCCTAAAAACTTAAGCCCCAAAGTCAGCTACGCATTGCACAATTACTCAGCTTTACAGAAGAAATACTACTACAGTGTGATCAATGGTATTATAATCTGGTCAGTCTGCATGCAGATTTGCTCTTACTTTGCAGAAAGAATCTAGAAATAGGTAACTTCCAAGATGGTATCTTTTCTGTAGTAGTTATCTATCCGTGGTCTGCAGAACTCAGTGAGAACTAAGGAATCTGCAAAAGAAAATTGAAAGAAGCAAACTTAGAAAGTAGGTTAAATTTGCCATACACCTACATTGGAAAGCAAAAAGGATTAAAAAGAACTTATTTATGTGAGATACAGTGTTACATTCTTATATCCATCCTAAGTATTTCTCTTAGCAGTTTCTTCCATGTATTACTTGTCTTCTGTACAATACCCTGTCCTTTTCTTTCAGTTGGAAACTGAGACTGTGCTTTAAAGTTTTTTTCCACACAGAAAGAAGTTATACAGTAAATCTCAGTAGGACCTGTCCCAGCTCTTTCTCTTGATGGCCAAGAGTGCCTCCAATAAACAAACATTCAAACACAAGAAACATGCTCTGGAGTAAGACCAATGATGCATCCAGCCTGGTATTGTATCTCTGACAGCAGGAAAAAGAACGGGGAGGAGGAAGTGTTCTGGCAACTGTTTCCAATTTTTTATCCCTTGAGATCTATAGGGAGCGGTACCCACATCTGGGTGCTTTCCTCTGTTTCCCTCCACTTCCCTATATATTTCCATGATTGATACTCTCATCTTCATACCCTTTCCCTTTTTCAGCTGTTGTGCCATGAGTTGTTTTTGCATCCTCAAACAGTTTTGGGGTTTTTCTCCTTTATTTGCCTTTTCCTTAGATCTTTCTCCCTGGGAAGTTTTGTGGGGGTTTGGCTAATGCCTGGCCTAGAATGGAGAAGCCAGTGGCGATAACATGAGGAAAAGCTATTTAGGGAGTACATGTGCATTTGGCAACTAGTGGCAACGCATTCCCCTTCTACTTCTCCAGCATCCACTGTTGTAGAAATGTTAGAGGTTACCTTCCCAGGTAGTCATTCTAGTATCCTTTTATACACATCCTGCCCATGAAGTTACCTAATTCCTTTCTGAGCTTTCTGATACTAGAGAGATTTAGCTAATCCATCACATCTGTGATTTTACTTATCTTTATCACATTTTCCCTCACCCTGCTCTTCAAGCTGAAGAATATCAGCTTTTTTTAGGCTCTCCTCACAAGGCTGTCGCTCCATCATTACAAACATTTTGACTGACCTTCTCATATCTACTTTAATCCCACTGCCCTCTTCTTGAGATGTGGAAACCAGAACTGCACACAGTACTGAATATGTGGGTGCATCACAGCTTTGTATGGTGACAAAATGTCATCTCTTTTTTGTACTCAGTACTTCCCTTGGGGTTTTTTGGCTTGGTTTGGGTTTGTTTTGGTTTTGGTTTTGCTGCCACAGCACTTTGAGCTTAAGATTTCAGAGAAGTGACGGCAATGACTCCAAGATCTCTTACCTGAACTCAGGAGTTCAGCACCTCAGTTCTGAGTTCAACATCATGCAGGTACAGATTAGGTTATTTTCCATTAGATCACATTTATCTACGCTAAAGCCTGGGACACAAAATCAGTTAATATAATCTGCAGACCTGAAGATTTGACTGTTCATTTCCTCTTCATCTCTTGATGAACGAAACTGGTCCCAAGACCAGTTCCTAGGGGAACTTCATGCTGACTCTTCTACCATCCTGAGCAATGCCCACTAACTGTTACTCTTTCCTTTGCATCCTTTGTCTAGTTTTCAGTCCATACAAGAACCTCTCCTCCAGTTACTGCAATTTACTTTCTTTAATACCCTTGGGCAGCTGGACTAGATGATGCAGACCCCTTTCCAACTGAACTATCCTGTTCTACTCTTTGGAACCTTGGCAAAAGCATTTTGAAAATAAAAAAAAAAAATATGTCCAGTGGATCCCCTTTATCCATATTCTTATTGTTGCCATCAAAGATCTTCAGCTTAGGGAGGCAGGATTTCCCATTACAGAAGCCAACCTGACCACTTCTCAACTGGCCAGCTTTATCCATGTGCTCACTGATCTCACTCATTATTATTATTAGAGATGGTACTCTACCATTATCCAAGGAATGACAGTAAGGCTTACTGATTTCTAGTTCTCAGAATCCTATCCAGAGACCTTTTGGTAGATGGAAGTTGGCAATTTTGTAGATGGTCAAGCACCCACCTTCCATAACAGTGGCTCTTTGTTATTATATTACACATCACGGCCAGCAGTTCTGCAATTTCATAATGAGTTCCTCCAGGACTCTTGGGTGGATACGATCCAGTCCTGGTGACTTACTGACATCTGACTTGTCTATTTGGACCAATACATTGTGTCTATTAAAGTCAAAGTGATCTATTTTTTCTGACTTATCTGCTAGAAAGAATGCACCACATTTGGGAGTGAGACAGTTTCTGCTGTACCACTCAACTCAGTTCATTGAGTTTCCTTCATCTACTGCAACCCCTTCCACACCTTGACCATTGTGTGGTCACATTAATTCTCCACTGGCTCCCTGCCTCTGGTATATTTACAGATTTCTCTACTACCAGCTTCTGTATTCTTTGCCAGGCTCTCCTAAAATTCTTTTTAGCTTTCTTAATTTTCTTGTTTGAAATTGACCTGCCATTTTAATGGGATTTCCTGTTCTCATTTGACAAGCTTTCCATTTCTTAAAAGTCTTTTTCTTTCAGTAGACATCATTTTCACATTGAGCCATGCAGCAGCTCATTTTTGGACTCCTTTGTTTTCTTTCTGAATTGTGGCACAATTTTTACCTAGACCTCTAACACAGTAACTTTTAAAAGCTTTAGGGTGTTTTTACATTTCTTCCTTTTCAGATTGTGTCTTATAAGGCCTTTTTCCTTGGGAATGTTCCTCATTTTTATGTAGTTCCCTGTCCTTAAACTGAAAATCTGTGTACTGAATTTATTTTGCTTGCTCTGTCCCACTAGAATTTTGATTATATTGTGGCTGAACCATCCTACTATTGAATGAAGTGTTGTGTACAGTCAAGACCAAACCCAGAACGGCATCTTTTCATTTCTTTCTGCAATATTATTTTATATTCAGCTTCTTATAATGTGACCAAACTTTTAATGATTGAGCTGAAATTTTTTCATTTCAGATGACGGCCTGGTTCAGCTCTTTACGAGAATGACACTTGCAAAAAATATATTACAAAATAGGTTTGAGACTTTTGTTTTGAAATATTCTAAATTCCCACCCTCTAGAACAGAAAACTGTTATTTGCAAGGGAAAACTTTTAGAACTTAAACACCTAAACCCTCAGAAAATTCCAATCTCATTGCATGCTTGAACTTATAGGGCTGACCAGACAACTCATACTATTGAGTATATGATCACAGTACAGCCCCAACACCTATGGCAATTCAAGAGGACATTCTTTATCATGGCCATTTTTAGCTTGCTGGATACCAGGAGTGAAAACAGGATCCTGGTTGCATCAGTGACTTTTAGGAACCCATGCAGTAGAGGAGAGAAATCTGTCTATTTAAAACACAGAACAAAAACTAGATCCAAAAATTAGATCCAAATAAAGGTGGGGAATGGACTGGAAGAAACAAGCCTCTGTGTGAAAAGCAAGTAAGTGAATGTCAGGGGCAGACTCTGAAAGAAGACCCAGAAGACAAACTAGGTTACACAAAAAGAACAGGAAAGGAGGAATGGAAATTTGACAAGATTGGGACAGGGACAACTTACAGATGGTAAGACAAGCAGGGGCTGAAGTTTGTTAAAGATAGGTAAGAGTACCTGTGCGCACTTTGGTATGCTGCTGACCACTGCTCAGAGTTGAACTTGAGTTTTCACTGAAATATCAGTGTTGTGTTGCTGCATCCCACTACAAAAAAAATGACAATCATATAATTTAAGGTTATCACAAGACTGAGATAAATTTGTATTGCAGCTTTGCTACTGGCACTTCCTAAATCCTGAAGGCTTAATTCCAGAATCTAATTGAACATGCTTTTAATATAGCTTCCTGTGTGTTGCAGAAAGGGAGGCTGAAGAAGGGTAACGTTGTACTGCTCTGCCTACTGAAAGGAGCCAGACCTAGCTGGAGACAAAGGACCAGCTCTGGTATGGTTGCTGTTGAGCAATCTGTCATTTGAAGAACTGGGCTACACCTACTCTGAAAGGGTCACTTCCAGTTTGGAAGGGAAGCAAAAATTTTAAGGAACAACTAAGCTTCTTGCCAAAGTTGCAGCGTAACTAGTGGACTTCAAGAAGGAGAGAGGAAAACCCTGTAATTACAGCAGTGCTTGCAATCTTATTTGGTTGGGTGTTTTTTTTTCCCTACCTGTCTTTAGCCAATGGTTTTCTGCATGCTTTCCTTAACTTAGTTATCTTTAATTATTATTTTATTTTAAAGACAGAACTGCATTATAAATTGCCACCTTTTTTTTTTTTTTTTTTTTTTCTTCCTTTGGCATGATAGATGCATTTGTGCGGATATGACATCTTTACAGAGATCTTAAGTGATGTGTTGGAGGGTTTTCTATTCTCATTTTTATATCAGAAAGGAAGTGAATTAAAGGGAGAAACCTCCAGAGGTTAGTTACATAATTTTGAGGATTCATATACATGCACGTACTACACTTTGTAAGTTCTGCTATAGAGACAGTAAAAAGTTCATTCTAAAGTATGTATTGTTTCAGTGATTTATATTTTACTAATATGTATAAATTTAAGGCAATGCACATTAAAATGGGATGCCTCCTTGGTGAAGACTTGAGAGAAATAAAATAGCAGCAATGGTTCCTTGACCTTTTTTCTTATTTAAAGATTAAATAGGAACTATATTGCTCTTTTGGAAGCCTCTCTACATCTTTCCCAGTGGCACAAGAGGTCAGTATAATCACCAGGACCCTGACATCCTTTCTTCTGTAATGAAAAATCCTTAATAATATGTATAGTTAATAAAATCTAATTGCATAATTCAACTGTAATTTCAGTCATGGTACTTCTCAGTGTGTCAAACACATCTTTCATAATATATGCTTCTATAAGTCCCCCCAACTCTATTCAGCTTCCTCATGAGTAAGAGTATATACTTTTAGATATTCAGTAATTGTAGGTTCTTGTCTAAATCCAGCCAAATTTGGCACACTGTAATAAAGTGAAAGGTCATTTCTCAGTTGCTGCTTCTCTGAAGGTGACATTTCTTTGGTCGAGCTTCCTGACACTGTGTAATTCCTTCTTCTGTTTATTTTACCACTCTGGTACCTCATTAGCCATTGCAGAAATGGGATTTCTTTGATTGTGGTTTGCACAGAGGACAGAACATATCGATATGCACTTAAAGAGTGTTAAAATGCAGACTATGTAAAAGCCATTGTTTAGGGACAAACCTGTAAATGTAACTTAATGAACCAACAGACCATACTAGCTTCAAAGCACTGAAAATATCAGAAGAGAATCAATACTGTGACACAGGATTGTTAGCAGGTTATTTCTATTCTTCTGCAAGGAACATAGTTGGTTTCATTACTGCTAAACTCTTCTTACTAAAGAGATACCAAATCTCACCTCAACCATACCTAAGACAGCCATTCCCGCCCTCCCCCTAGCAACCTCTTCTACTCTACAGAAGTAAAGTGGGGCCAGAGTCAAAATGTACCCGCCAGTTCTGGTGAAAACTGCCTCAGTCTCCTGGGGACACAGAAGAAGGAAAACTAGGTAATTAGATCTTGCTGGCTAGGGACAACTTTGGGCTACCAGCCCAAAAACCCCATGGCATGAGTGCTGTTCTCCTCCTGCCCCCCCAGGCTGAACTCTTGGGGCCCTCCTTCGCCAGCTTGAGTTGAAAGACAGAAGGTGACTGTCTGCCACCATGAAGTCCTCATCACAACATCCAACCTTCTACCTTGTTTTCTCTGGCACAACCTCAGATGCGGCTAGCCTTAACATACCAGCTACATTTCACCTAAACCCACAGTTTAGACTGGACTTGTCCTGTTCTTCTTCACTGGTAATACTGAAGCCTCTCTTCCTTATAAGATCCCTTTTTCATTATTTTTTAAATTATTATGTCTCCCATCAGCTTTGTTTTTTCTAACTAGACCATGCCAAAATTTCTTAGCCTCTCTTCTTAGGTCTCATTTGTCAACTTTTTGGTATTTTTGTTGCTGTCAACTGAAGTCTTTCCAACATATTGAGGTAATTTTCAAACCTGGTGCCCACAACTGAACTAAACCTTGCAAATGAGGCTTGCACAGGACTGTCAAATAGAATAATTACCTTGCTTGTCTCTGTATATAATTCATTATCAAAGCTTGTAAAATTCGAGGCTTTTAGTGACAACATCTTTTTAATTCATGGTTACACCATGGGCCAGGATTAGATGTTACCATCAGCTTAAGCAACGTCAAGAAACAAAGCTGGTCAAGGAATATGCAGTTTAAGCAGTAAGCAATAGCCAGGCCAATGCTGGGAAGATGGAGGTGTCTACATACCGTGGAGGAAAGGAGCAAGCGGGCCTGCAGAGAGGCTTGGCAGGACAGAACCACAGCTGTGGTGGCAGACAGCAAGAGCTGCAGCTGAGAGCTCAGCACTCAGAGGTAGTCTGAAAGGCCATGAGGCTGCAGGGGATAGTTGATAAGATCCCTGTATAAGTGAATTAATTCAGAAGTTGGGCTCCTCAACCCTGTCTAATGTTTGACTTCTGTTAGATGCCAGGGAAGCTGGGTGCAGCTGGTGTGGGGCTGCCCAGTGCCCAATGGCCATCTCATAGCCTTGTGCAGGAAAAAGCACAGTTTTAACACCAGGGGGTGTCTATTTATAAAAAATACTCCTTTTTTTGATTTAGCATAAATTTTCATTTCATTTTATCCTATATTTTTTCATCTCAGTTTCTTTCCAAGACATGGTAATCAGTAACAAAACAATTATATCTTTAGTTCTTTCCCTCAATGATTTTCTTTTCTTCTCTTTCTCTCATCTGTTGCCCCCTGTTAAGCCTCCCACATGTCTAACACTTCATCCCTACATTAATTTCACCTCCTAACAATTTGCAAAGTCACATATAGAGTCTTCAGGAAAAAACACTGAAAAGGGAAGGAAAGCACAGTGGATGGAGCAGAAAAAAAATCACTATAATTTCCTGTAAACTTTCTGTAAAATGGAAACTTTCTTTTATATTTCAAAATTGGGCAGGAAGGATAATTGAAGAAAAAAAGTGATACTTTCCTTTTATTACACTTGGTTTTGTTCAGAAAAAAGCCTTTTCATAATTCTGCACTAGAAGAAAAAGCTAAAAAAACCAAACAAAACACAGAGCAATGAGGTTTAAAAAAATACCTCATGCTTTCATTAGAGAGAAACTCAAAACACAAATTTTAAAACTAGAAGCTAATACCATGTTATTCAACTTTCAAGTCATATTAAAAAGAAAATAAAAAGTTTTCCTCAGGCACACCTTTTTTCTTCCAAAAAGGGCAGGGAAAAAAAAATCCAAACAAAAACCAGACAAGAGGTCTGTGTGATTTGCACCTGGCAAATTAAAAAAAAAAAATTACAAAATTTCAGTATTTCCTAAGAGAGATTCATTTAGAATTTCTGGGAGGATTGGTAATAGAAAAAGTAAAAAACCCCCATATTTTAGTGGTAAAAGAGAACAAACACCTGCAGTCTTTTGTTATTTCACAGAATAACTTCCAGTGAAACAGAACTACTGAAGAATCACTGGAGATTTGTCATATACCAGTCTGATTCCTACATTGCAAGTCAAAGCTGAAGACTAGTGTGTATCATTGCGTCTAAAAACAAAATGGGGTCTATAAAACTACATTGTAATTAGAAGGCCCAATTCTACCTATCTTGACTTCCATGACATGTCCATCATCACAGACACCAGCAGAAAGCTCAAATGAGGCATGCCACCTTAGAGAATCTCCTATTGCTTTTTGTGGTTTGTAATAAGGAAAGGTTAATTGTTATCCTTTGTATTTCCCAAGAGAGACCAAAGAAATGTAGAGAAGTTCAGGTGTCTGTAAACACAGAAGTGTTCAGAAACCTGTGGCAAAGGTGGTTATTTTGCTAGCCTTACCCTTTGTGTCCTGTAGCCCTCAGCACTGTCCTTCTGACAACATCCCCTGAAGTATTCATAAAATTATTTCACAGGACGACGGAGTGTCACAAAGGCTAATTGTCTTGTGCTGCTGCAATGATCCATGGCTGTATACATACAGACAGCATTGTTTCCAGCCAAATGTATACACGCATCTGCAAGTGGAAACTGGGATTTGAATTCATAACCTTTAGCTCCCCAAATTCAGGTCTTTATCCGGAGAGTTAAAAGAGCAGCTGTAGTCACACAAATTTTTGTGTGTTATTCATGAGCACGTTTGTTGCATTGAGGTACAGCAGCGGTGTATTTTCACTTTGGCCAAAGTGACATATTTCCCAGGGAAATCCACTAATGGAAAAATGCCACAGTTCCTTTATGGTTTTTGGGGTATACTGAACAGCAGCTACTGGAGTCTGCCTGAGCTGTCTCAGAATTTTCTGTCTTGGTGCCTCACCTCCTGGTCTTCTCCTTGTACATCCTACTAATTTTTTTCTCCAGTGTTTTGTCTAGCTTGTCTGCTAGTCAGAAATATAGCTCACAAGTATATTAAAAATGTTTAAATTTAAGTATGAGGTGCACTTCTCTCAGTACCATTACTAACATTTAGTTAATAAAGAGAACAATTTATAATTGTTGTAATATACCAGGCCCTAGTAGCAATTCATCTCTAAGCTTTCTATCTAGCCTAATACTTCAGTTTAAGGCAATCCTTTAGGATTTAAATATGTATTTAGAAGAATTTTCAATGCTTATACTTTTTAATTATATAATCAGGGATGTGGAGGATGTGTTCACAAAAACTTTCTGAAGGATCATATTAACATACTCCCTGTTGAGGCAGGAGAGCCTCACCTGCCACAGAAGCAACACTAGTTACCTTCAGTACTTTTTCAGAAACCAGAAGAGACATTTCTACAGGGGAAAAAAAAATATGTAAGACGTGTTTCAAAGCATTTTCTCTGGTTTTAGCACACTTACTTTATGGCTTTGGGGAAAAGAGGATTACCATAAAAACACCTTACAGGACTAAATGGCTGCTATCCAAGGATCCGGATAACCATCCCAGGAGCAAACAAGAGACACCCTGCTTATACATGCACTCATTTCAACTCATTTTCACCTCTGTGCACAGCCCAAGACTCACACTTGAAAACAAGATGTCCCGATTTGGTCACCTGGAGGCACAGAGATGCCTGCTTTCAGCGACCTGAATGACATCTGTTGTGGTGACACAGAATCATAGAATTGTCTAGGTTGGAAGAGACCTTTAAGATCATCTAGTCCAACCATCAACCTAACTCTGATTAAAAAAAAAAATCACTAAACCATGTCTCGAAGCACTATGTCTGCCCGTCTTTTAAATACCTCCAGGCATGGTACCTCAACCACTTCCCTGGGCAGCCCATTCCAAGGCTTAATAACCCTTTCTGTGTAAAAATTTTTCCTAATATCCAATCTGAACCTCCCCTGGCACAACTTGAGACCATTTCC
>JAOTQQ010000032.1:15363037-15392185 GCA_026546715.1 Gallinago undulata
TTAATAACCCTTTCTGTGTAAAAATTTTTCCTAATATCCAATCTGAACCTCCCCTGGCACAACTTGAGACCATTTCCCCTTGTCCTATCACCTGTGACTTGGGAGAAGAGACCGACCCCCGCCTCTCTATAACAACATGACACAAAGTAAAACAAAATCCTACAGCTAGTGCAAGAGAGGTGGTCCCATTTCTTTCATGCTTTCCTCAATATGATAGCAAGGGACTGGTGGGAAAGAAAAGGATTTAGCGTGTCTTTCTGATGAGGAATACTGCATAGCCAAAACAGAACACAGGTTATGACACCTGAAGAGTGTCAAAGGAGAAGAAAACAAAAAAGGTAAACATCAGCATAAATACAAACCAAATAATCAAATCTTTTCAATATTAAAAATGGATTGTATACTGATTTTTATATTTTGCAAACACAGAACAACTACAGTACTTTTAAAAGCACTCAAGGAGATGAGTCAGATTCCTTCAGATTGTTGTTATTCCTATTTTTAATGAAAATGCCACGATGTGAAGTGCATGTTTTTATCTTAGTTTTGCTTTCTCATAGTATAAGTGCAGAATAACAATCATGAAATTAAAATGTGCTTACTATTTTTTATTCCCTTTCATTTCTAAATAACCTAAAATATTTTATAAATCAGAAGGGTCAGTAAGACCAGGAACTCAGAAACTGTCAGTGTGAACCTGCTCAGGACAGGAAGCATGAATGCCACAACTGATACTCAAATTTATGCAGACAGAATTTAATTACCTAAAAAAGGTTTGAGAAGGGGTAGGACTGCTACTCTTACAAATAACCTTGTCTGACCAAAATGACACCTCTAACAGCACAACCCACTTGACAGCTAGGACTGTCAAGTCCTTTTATTAAAGTCCTTTTTTTTCCTGTTGCACATGTCTATGTTGTGATGACTTAGCATTCAAATACAACCCTTTTCCAGCTCAATGAAATCCAGATTGGTCACAGTACCAAGATGGTACCAGGTCGTAGAATACAACTTTGGTTCTTTTTTCTTCAAATAAAGGGCAAAAGGTTTTACTTGCACCTAACACGAAACACTGTATTCAGTACTGGATCAATTATTATACTGAGGTATTTTCTGAATGCAATGGCTATCCTCATTGCTCAGTGATTTTGGCTCTGACTGTCTGTTGTTCACAGGTAACGGTATTGTATAGCTCTTCTATAGGCACTGGGAAGTGCAGCTAAATACCAGCATAAAGGATATGACAAACGAAGTTAGAAATGGGGAAGAGGAGTGAGGGGAAGAAATTGAAAAAAAGAAAAAAAAATCAATTTTAATAATAGCTTGACAATTACAATTAAATAATCCAAAGCTCAAGCTGAGCATTTTTGTTACACCCTGCATGAATGATGTTTGTACTTTGGAACCTTTAAAATATTTAAGCAGAGAAGAAATGAAATGAACTGCAACCAGTTAAGGTCATCCATTTAGGACAAAATTGATAAAATATTAAAATGAAAGAAATAAATTTTCAAACAGAGATACTAAGGCTTCATAGAGATGTATTATTCAAAGCAGAGGAACATGTGTGACCTCTAGGCTATTACATAATGGAGAAAGGATACGACAGTTCAAATGAGCAGGAACTACAGGCAGCAGAGACAGAGAGGGAAGATGGATTAACCATTCCGTCAGCCAGTGCTTTGCTTCCAAGGCACTAAGACTGGACCCTGTATTAAAGCATTACATTCTCAGAGCCAGCTCTTGGACCTCACTATTAAATTGGGCTTAAAAGACTTTGGAGAGATCACGGATTTTAACTACAGAATGATTTTGTGTCTAACTGAGTTCATTTAAAGCAGGGGTGCTCCTGGGCTGCTGAGTTTCAGTGCCTCAGTTTCTGAGTTGTGACTTTGTCCTTACATGTCTTTTGTAGAAAGGCCTGAAGTCTGGACAGCACAGGCTGGCCAAGGAACAGTGCCTCATACTTCTCTCATTTCTGTGGTGAGCTTTGCTGGCTGACAGCCAACCTTCTCATTCACCTCTGCCATATCAAGGCTTGAAGATGCCTAGTTTATGTTTTGGACATCTTTAAGAAACGTAGTCCTAAACTCTGGCAAAAATTTATCCTTTTTAATTTAAGGCCAAAGCCAGTATTTATTATACAGGGTTTATTATAAAATAGGGTTTTGCAAGGATCTCAAGTCTCTTGTACCTGAGGTACTTGGGATAAATCTCCCTTAAATGAAGAAGCAGCTGCCTGAAACAAGAAATATCTTTAAATCCCAGCAAAATCTGTATAGGAGTAGACACTTTGCTCCTTTGAAAAATTAATTTCCACCTAGCAGAAGGCCCTTGCCTCCAAGCTCAGTGTTCTGATGCAATTCCATTTCTCTCCTGTTGGCAAAAGGTATTCAATATTTATATAACCAGCAATGCTGTGCCTAATGTGAGGTTTTGAGCTGCCTGTCAGCAGCCAGGCATCAAATAGTTCAGTAACATATTGCCAAAGCTTTTCCTTGAACATAGATTAGTCTTCCTAGAGGATATACGAAAGCATCTAAAATATTAAGAAAACAAGTGTCACTTGTCACAGTCATTCATGATCTTAACTCTAAATGTTTTTGATCGTCTTCCCATTTCTACTCAGTTGCAATTACTCCATGAGGAAAATAAATCTTCGTATTTGCAGAGCAAGCATTTATTTCCAACGCTGATAGCTCCTTCCAAAACTAAGTATAAACATTATTAGCTTGATTTTATAGCTGTCCTAAGGCAGAGAGTTAGGGACTGTTTGCAAATGAAGTACTATCAAGGATGTAGGCATAACCCATGATACTAGTGCCATGCAGCAGGCTTCTCTAGTGACCCTTGGCAAGAGGTTCCATTACCTCACTGGAAAATGGGGATAATGGAATGGGTCTAACCTTTTGGAAGCAGAATGAACATAGTTCTTGTAAGGCCTACAGAGGATTGAGAGTTTCAGTGGAGAACCAAAACATGATTCCTGGGCCTGGCCCTGTACCTCAGGAATATTCTGGAAGAGAATGGCCATCAATTATATCATAGACTTCTCTTTCAATTTTCCAAGGTATTTCTAAAATACCTTGGAAGTTGTTTGGTGTGTTGTTGTTTGGGTTTTTTTTAAAGGGAGCAACAGAAGTCAAAACCTCAATAACAAAACCTACCTTTTTCACCAGTTTAGCAGAAAAGAAGAGATACCTTCTAATAAAAATAAACACAATTTCTTAAAAAATCGATACCCCTGCCCTTTCTGGATGCCTTAGATTTCAATCTGTAGGAGTATAATTTTCAGGTATATAAAGAAATAGGAAGGGCTTAGGGAAAAAAAGTAAACCAACAATCATCAGGCTCTTAATCTGACAAAGTATTCTCTCTCATAATGTAAGTTTCAGATCATATTTTAGTTGTCAACCCCAGAAACTGAAAATACGATCACATCCAATTCTTTATAATTGTCAAAAGGGATCACAGAATATGAAGAACATAACAGAAATGTTCTCTCTATGAAATTAAAAGGAAAGACTGAATTTCTAGTGTGATTGATTAAAAAGCTGTGGCTACAGTTCTAAAAGAATGTTTTTTCCTTTGAGTCAAAGTGAATTTTTTGTTGAGATAACTAGGACTGCCCATATTGATCAAATCAAAGGTCCATGCCACCAGGTACATGTCCTCCAGCAGAAGCCAATGGCAAATTACTAGGGAAGCGAATAAGAAGGGGCAAATGTAGAGTGACACAGCTTCAGTACAGTCCTATAGTTTCTAGTGATCTAGATTGAGGATTACTATCTGTGTATTTGAAAGTCCCTGATAGGTTTTCATCTCATGAAGTTGTCCGATTATATTTTCAATATATATGAAAAAGTGAGATCCACAAAAACCTGTAGGAATGAGTACCGCAGTTTAAATACAGGTTGTGTGCAAAAAACTCTCATTATTTTTCTAGATTTCAGCTGAACAAAATATGCTGATACTTCTCTTCCCGCTAAATCCAACAGAAAAACATCCACTATCAATGGGTATTTGTGTGTGTGTGTGTGTGTGTGTGAGAGAGAGATTTGTCTCAGAACTACCTACAACAAAAACAATAAATGAGTTTTAATTGAAGCCAATCTATTTTCTTCAAAAATCTGGCAAAAGGGATTTATATGGCAAGACTGAAGACGTGATTTACCCTTTTCAAATAATGGAGGAAAAAAATTTAATTGGGTAACTTGAAAAACTCACAATAACTTTATTGAAATTTTGCAGAAACAGTCTGCTATGCCTTCAGTGCAGGCAGTGAAATTTTGTACCCAACATAATTTTTAAAACTGAGATAAGTATGTGTGCTGGGGGAGGGGATAATAGAGCTTTCTATTAACGGAAAGCAGTCCGGCTGCAGCCTGAACCTTGGTGTCTTCCCTCCCCATAATCATGGCATTAATTACTTCATAGGTCAAATTATGCTTCTGTTTGAAAGAGTTTGGCCGTCTACGTGAATCAGGGCATGCATATTTAGATCTACTGTATCCTCTAGCATGGGCTTTTATTCTTGTTGGATGCATGCAGGCTACTAATTTAGTTTTTCATTGAAGATGGCTCTCTTTATTTCTGTCCCGCACAATGGCAATCTGGTTCCAAAATACATAGAACAAGAACACATTAATTGAATCTGAGGGCAAGTATACTTCCTCCTTCGACCATATGGACAGGATTTTTCTTTAAAATAAAAAGGCCAAAAAGTGACTGGAACAATGCCCAAAGGGGAGAATAAAGACAGACATTTAAAGGTGAGCTCACTAGATTTATAATAGCAGGGGACACTATCATCCTTTCCAGCCAGCTGCCCAGTTAGCAGTAATGCTTATATCACAAGAAAGGCCCGGGAGATTCTTCTTTAGAAAATAATGGATACAGCTATTAATATACTGGGGAAGCTGCAGCAATCCACTTCAGATATTGGTAATAAATTACATTGTTCAGATATGAAATTACATAATCCAGACAGACAATCAGAAAAGTTCTAAGGAATTAGAGTGCTTCTGTCCACAAATAAAAGCCAAGAGCTTTGAACAAAAATACTGCTAATCGTTTACGCATATGAAGAGCCTGGATGAGACAGTAGCTTAGGGCTCACAGGAAAAGTGCCACTTCTTATATTAAGCTGATTCCACTCTTTGTGGAAACAGCTTGTGAAATTATTTTGAACGTATCAGAATAGGTAGAGAAAACATCAATGTAATGTAACGCATAGCAGGGCTTGTTCAGTCGATGAAAGCCCTTTCACAGTAGGCAATAGTATCACCTCTACGAGGGCCAGTAGTGACACAGCAGCCTATCCACTAAAAACTGTATCAAGGCAAGCAGTTTTCCTCTCAGAAATTTTCAGGGGATTAGCTTACTCCCACGTGCAAACAGATGTAGGAATTTTGTTGTCCAAAACTTAAAATAAGCAGCACAACGGGGGAACAGGAAATACGCCTGAAAATCCCAATATTGCTAACCCTAAACACATTAAAAATACCATGAGCTTGTTGTGAAAACCACTGTATTTCAGAGCCCTGTGATATTTCAGTCATCTGGCTTGTCTGCTGGTGTTGAAATAAATGGCGTCAATGTTTTTACATTTTTCTCAGTCACAAAGGTTAGACATTTGTTTGTTTGTATAATGATAGCAAATATCCTCGAACTACCACAGCTATGGGAGATGAGAGCTATAGAAGCTCTTAAAAATCATGACCTTGTAATAAGGTTGTGAGTGTTGCTATGACTGAACTCCAAAGACATTTCTGAACCGTTTACAAGCTCCCTTTCTTCTTCTGATTTCTGACTGAGCATAGAGTACAAGAATTCCCACTGAAGCCAACAGAAGTTAAAATCCCTTTCACTTGAGATGCTCAGTGCTTTGTAGAATCAGAGCATAAGCAAGGCTTACAAATTAATACAATCAGAGTGATTTTTTTGTTAAGCCGTACCCTCTTAACTGTATAGGAATCTTAATGCTACCTTTCTGAAAAAGTCTGACTCCAAGAGGATAAGCATAATACAGCAAGTTTGAAAAATTCCCTGACTCCCTGGTACCACAGCTTCAAGTCTCGGGGTCACTGAACCCTTCACCTTTCTCAGATAGATAAGATGACTACTGCAATATTTAATACAAGATAAACCACACAAGCATTTGACTGGACTTGACCTCTCAGACAGCTTACAAACCCAAGAGCTTGTGTAACCTGAACCTCTGCAAGGAAATGGCTATTTCTGCATTCTCCCGTCACTCTGAGAACTGAGAACTTCAGAAACATCAAATATCATAAACTGTGCTAAAGTTGTTAGCTAGCAATGCTACTGAAGACATTTCTTTAAGCTATATCCTCTAGTATCAATGGCCAAAGCTGCCATTCAGCCAGGTACAACCACCAGCCTAAGCTCTGGTGTCCGCACACCTGCAAAGCCCCATTCCAGAAGCAGCTGCACGTCAGAGGTAAATGGTAGGCAAGTGAGAACTCCACACAGCTCTTCTGGGTCAGACCAAGGGCCACTCTACCCAGTTCCCTGTCCCTAGCAATGGCCAATGGCAGATGCCTAGAATACAGTGCAATAACAGAGCTAACTGGCCCTTGCTACAATGTGCGCACTGCTAGAGACCGCTGTGGCTTCTGACAATTTATGATTCAGTCTCCCTGTGAGCCAAGGGTGGTTTCTGCCTGTTTAACAACCGTGTACTCTCTCCTCTGAGCTTTCACCACCCACCACATCTGTGCCAAGCAGCGCCACAATGCCTGCCTACATGCTACACGAAAAATTGCCACTACTTCTTTGTTTCGGCCTGCTGCACATTGCCCTCTTTTGATACTAGTCCACATGCCCCACAACAAACAATCAACCCCTACTCGCTCTCCTCACACCAGCCATGATTTTACACACAGCTAATACCTCCCCTCCCTGCCATCCCTTTTCCAGACTAAAATATCTTAACGGATGGTGTTTATACCTTTGACTGCTACCACTGGTTCTTGGCTATCTTCTCTGGCAGGAGGCAGCACGAAATGGCCGTTGGGGCACTGGCAGTTAGGAACCGCCCCTGACCGGTTGGATCCGGAACAAACCCGCCTCAGCTGCCACAGCTGCTCCACAGCAGGCATCCTCCCCCCACCCCCCACCAGCCAATCAGGGAGGCTGTGCTGGTGCCGGGGGCCAATCCCAGCACAGGAGGTGGCTGCCCCAGCCAATGAGAGGTGCCAGAGACTACTGGGGCAGGGCCTGGGCAAGGAGAGGTCACAAAATGGCTGCCCCTTGCTGGCAGTTAGGTGCTTGGGGGAAGGCAAGGCGAGAGCTGGCAGATGGAGAGCCGGCGTAGGCCTTGGGTGGAGAAGAAAGCCAGCATGCCATGAACAGCTAGCGCTGGCAGGCCCCATGACCTCCTGCTGCGCTGGGAAGTCACAAAGTGGGTGCCTGTAAGGGCAACAAGGACCATAGTGTGGCATCAAGCTTGTGTTCAGATAAGATGGAGCTGATATTTTCACTAACAATGCACTATAGACCTAAGATCCTAAGTCACAATAGGCTGCTGAGAAACAATCATTTTGTATGGGAAGTCTTAGATGGGCTCTCTGCTGTCCCAGGTGCACCACCCTGCCTGCATGTAAGTTGGGGGGGGGGGGGGGGCAAACACCCATTCTGTTCAGTCAGATAGATATACAAACATAAAGTTATATTCTTCATTAGAAAACACAACCAGAAAGGAAAACCAGATAGATAAAAGCATTTATCTATAGCAGAAAGAAATTCTTTGCTGTGAAGGTGGTGAGGCACTGGAACAGGTTGCCCAGAGAAGCTGTGGATGCCCCATCCCTGGAGGGGTTCAAGGCCAGGCTGGATGGGGCTTGGAGCAACCTGGTCTCGTGGGAGATGTCCCTGCCCAGGGCAGGGGGTTGAAACTCAATGATCTTTAAGGTCCTTTCCAACTCTAACCATTCTATGATTTTGCTGTTCAAGCCTTGGCCTGGTGGTATTTTGGGTAAATGCAAGCTCTGATGACCAAAGAAGTAGGGCAGGAGAAGACAGCTGCAGGTGGACAGCAAGGAGAGCCACAGGCCTGGCTATGCTCCACTGACTCTCCTGTTGTCCCTTAACCGGTTGGCCAGGAGTCCTTAGATTTTCATACAGCTCCTGTACAAGTGCTTCTATTCACGTGAAGTACGTATAGTTTCAGAGTACACTAACCCTGTCTTCCTATGTGACAAGGTTTCTCCTAGTGGCTACTGTCACAAAAGAAAGCAATCAATGCCTGAGGAGAGGTACTTCGGGCTCTCCTGCCAGCTTTGCTCAGGCTACGGTATTTCTGAGGTACCGGCAGATGCTGTCATTCATACGGCTGTGTCATACAAAGCTCCTCTGAAAAAAAGTTGTCATCTTTTGGTAAGGACACAAATGGTTCGTCTACAGTTGAGGCTCTGGTAGTGCTAAATGTAGACTGCTAATGGTGCAAAATTCCCAAGTGCAGACAATCTAAGACAGCCACAGAAATAATCCACCAGATTTCAATAAACTTACGCAAGACATTCCTATTTCAGAAGCAGTAATTCCTTACGAATGTATTTCCATTTCTTCTTTTGTACTTCAGTGTGCACTTCAAATGCCTCTGAAAGTCCAGAACAAAGATTCTTGTCTTAATCCAAATGTCCTCTAAACAGCAATGGAATTTTGAAATTACCTATAAATTCTCAGAGACTTGGGGATATCCCCCCCCCCTTTTTTTTTCTCACTTCTGTCGTGGCATCAACAGAAACTACAGATGACAAAAATTCAAACGGCATAGTTGAAACGAACATTCTCATCCTAACCTAGTTTGAAACAACAAAGATATGTGTCTTGTTTGGCATGATCTATGAAAGCTTCTTGGAGAAGCCAGGACCACTTATAACCACTTTGACTACGAAGGGAAAAAAAAAATCACTACTAAAAATTTTTAGGAAAAAGTACTAGATGTAAATTAATGAAGAATTTTGATATGTTCTTAACACTACACTTATTTTGATAAAAAGAAGAAACAATTAGAAGATCTTTTATTTCCCCTATTATTGCATTTGTCTATACAAATAAATTAATCCCTATTCAGTCCTAACACAGACAACTCTGTTTGTACTAGGAAGTAGCAGGAAAATATATGTAACTGTGATTGAGGTTATCTAATCAAGGACATATTTTTGGTATTGAAAACAAGTGCAACAGTAGAGTTTTATCTAGTCCACTTTTTAAGAATAGAAACTATGGTATACCACAGATCACATCTGGTTATGATGAACTGGAATAAACTTCTATTTGGGTTTTTTTACTAAATGATTGTTAATGTAGGTTATTTTTCCTCATTCTGACTGCAGTGGCATGAACTCTTCCGTGTGTTATTGCAAGTTGATTCAAACATTTTTGTCCAAACCACTTCACACTACAGAATTCAACATTTAAAAGATCTGGGATCACACTAATTTATTGCTTTTGTTATGTTAAACTTGATGCTAACTAGCACAATCCCAAATATCACCGAATCACAGAATCACCATGGTTGGAAGGGACCTCCAAGATCAAGTCCAACCACAAAAAAAAAACCACCCCACAACCAAAAAAGAACCCACAAAGCACACACCACAAAAAACACAACATCCCACCACATCACACCCACCCACAAACAATCTTGGGCACTAGAGCATGCCCCGAAGAGCCACATCTACATGTTTCTTAAATACCTCCAGGGATGGTGACTCCACCACCTCCCTGGGCAGGCTGTTCCAGTGCCTGACCACTCTCTCAGGAAAGTAATTCTTCCTAATATCTAATCTAAACCTCCCCTGCTGCAACTTTAGACCATTTCCTCTGCTTCTGTCATTATTCCCTTGGGAGAAGAGGCCCACATCCACCTCTCGACACCCTCCTTTCAGGGAGTTGTAGAGGGCAATGAGGTCTCCCCTCAGCCTCCTCTTCTCCAAACTAAACATGCTCAATGGGCATATGACAACACTTGACTTAAACCATGCAAATAGTCCCAATTACGTCAGTAGGTCTACTGACATACTTAAACACATTTGGTTTTAGGTTCATGACCCTGGCAAGTCTTCACCAGATGCATCCTGCAGATAGATATGGGCTGCAAACTGCTCCTGCAGAGTAAGAGATGAAATCCAGAAGCTGGGCAACTGCTCGCAAGATGGGTAAATATAATCAACTCACCAGAGGTACTTCCTTTGTGTCAGACTGTTGCACACAAAAAGGCTTGACAACCCATGCCTTCAGAAACAATTCAAGGTGGCTAAAATCAGTTCCCTCAACCTGACATAATCAGGTATTTGGTATTATTTTCATGACAGAGGCAATGAGTTGACCTAGATTCAGATGCAAAGGTTATTTATGTGTAAATGTTACGTATATCACTAAAGTTACAGGAAGCTATTAAAATTAAAATTTGCATTGTATAGTAATGGTTCCAAACACGTGAGTAGTGAACAATAAGGTGCCCACAAAATCCACTGACCCTGATGGCAGGGTCAGTAAACTGCTGCTGCAGTCCAGGCTGACAAAGGGACACATATGGTGTGGCTAGCAGCAAGTCTCCTGCTCTCTTCTTGTTACCTATAAGCCAGCCCTAACTGGGTATTACTGCTGAATATGTAAATGCTGTGCTTTTTATATAAATACATACATTGATAAATATATTTCATGTATATAATACACACACACTTACATGAAACAAAATAGAAGAAGATTCTTTGGCCATATAGAATTTGCAGACCCCTCATTGCCTTCTTCCAAAACGTACGGCTCTGAGTTCATTGCTTTCATTAATTTTACCAAAGCAGAGCTTTCTTTTCACTTTTGCATGGATAATTTTTGAGCTGAGCTTCTAGGTAAGCTTTGTTCCAGCCATGGATTAACCAGTTGCAGTTTAATGTCATACCTTTCCATGAGCTGCTACTGTATGGGTTAGTCACTGCATTCATCTTGGCAACGGGACAAGAGCAAATGGCCTCAAGTTGTGCCAGGGGAGATTTACATTGGATATTAGGAAAAATTTTTACACAGAACGGGTTATTAAGCCTTGGAATAGGCTGCCCAGGGAAGTGGTTGAGGCATCATCCCTGGAGGTATTTAAAAGACGGGCAGACATAGTGCTTCGAGACATGGTTTAGTGATGTTTTTTTTTTTATCAGAATGAGGTTGATGGTTGGACTAGATGATCTTAAAGGTCCCTTCCAACCTAGACAATTCTGGTTTCTATGAAGTCCAGTATGGTGACTTAGTTCCTGTGCTAGCAGAAGACAAGGCATTACTGAGCTAATTTCTATTGCACTCCTCACTGAAGAATACTGAACTAATGTTTGATCTGATGGTGCAACAGACTCCGGCTCTTCTCCTGTAAACATGTTTCAAATGGCAACCATTTGTTGCAATAGGCTTCTTACACCAAGATTTCATTTTGAAATCTTCCATATTAAATCAGTGACTGACATAGAAGACTTCTTATTTTGTGGTTTTGGAACTTTATATTCTGTGATGTGCTACATTATCTTAAACTTTTTCCCTTTTTGAGCAAGCTGGTTATGGCAGTGTTAACAAGGTGTTGACACCACAGAGCTATACCTCCTTTTCCCTATATTACATGCAACAAATGGTATATATTAAAAATTAAGAAATTCACTTTTAAACATTGCATTAGGATGTTCAGCTAAAACAATGTTTTGTTGGAGAAATGGGATAGTAATAATTTTAATGTGATGGCAAGAACTGAAGAAGTTAGATTTGACTTTACAGTGGCTAATAGTAGCTGAATATTTCAATGTAGACATGCTACATTTTAATGTAGACATTAAACAGACATGTTCTCTGTCCTAAGGTCATAAAACAGAAAAGGGAAAGATAACTATGAAGGAGATTTCAAAAGTTCAGAGTGACATTTAGGTGAGAAGCTTTTGTGAATGTTGAGTGTTTTTGTACCTTTTGAAATTGTTCCTTTCATAAAATAATTGTGATTTTTTTCCCAGGTATTCAGCAATCTTAATAAGAATGTCAATTAATTTTATTTGGAGTTTTCTTACTGAAAAAATAACGTATTTAGTCCTGATACATTTAGTAATATGCTCTGGGAGGGAAGAAGGCAAGGGAAACATGCAAACAGGGTAAAGCTGCATGAAAGCTCTCTCGGACAACAGCATTCTAGTGGAACCAGTCAGGAGCACAGGAGAGACAACCTGATGTAACTTGGCCCATGTTTTCACTCTCAATAAGCAAGATTCGTACATACAGAAACTTCAGAATATTTACACATACCCAGACAGAGCAAAAAAGTTCACATCCATAATTAATGGTCATTAAAAAAAATATATCAAAGCAAAAGATGAAGCAGATTCTCTAGGCCAAGCTGAATTTAAACCAGGGCTAACTACAGCTGCATTAGACAGCTGAGTCCAAAATTTGGCTCAGGTCTAGTTAAAGCATGATCTGACAGAGAGCTTCTTTTTATTACAACTTTCTGCTGAATCACTTAGTTTGGGAAATAAGCACAATTCTGGCATCATATCTTAAATTATGAAAATTACAAGATCATTCTTATAATGTAAAAGGGTAATATCAGGCTCTTTTATTAATCTCTACAGTTTGCCTAGGGTATTTTTTGTCCAGGAAACATACATGTCACGATGCTTAGCATCCTGGAAGACTTATAATAGTAATAATCTTAGAGTTGTCTTCTCAAAAAAGCCTTGCAGGGTGTGTAACCTTGTTAACTTACTTTTTTTTTGTTCTTTTCCATTTTACAAATGGAGTAACTGAGAAGGATTATGCCATTGACAAGCTTGTAAACTGTTCAAACTTGTCAATGGCATAAATGAGTGGTTCGCAAACTCTGATGCATATACAAGTAGTTGTATATAAACTCTGGGTGGTATATGATGTAAAGTTGCCACTGCTAAGGAATGAACCCTCTAAGATAGTGGTCTCCAAGGTGGGGGGCACCCAAGACAACCTGTTGGGATGCAGGAAGAAATTGTTTTGTGTGTATCATTAATAAATAGTAAAATAATTTTCATTTAATGTATTTCATCTTTGGCTCATCCTTTTTTAAATTTTTATTTTGTGTATGTTTTATAATGTACATAATGTATTAGTACAGTTGTCCATGTATATAATTTATAAATAAATGATTCTACATACACTGGGGGAGCATGCTCAAAATTTTTTTGCTGATAGGGGTGCATGATCCAAGAAGCTTGGAGACCACTGTCTTAATGATCAGTCCCTAAGTGACCAAAGTGGGCCTCCCATAATTTGACAGTTCTCCTCTAAAAAACTGGCAACTGTTTCTTGGGGCTTCATGCAAAGATCAGTGAAATAAATGGAAGCGTTTCCAAAAACTTCAAGTGGGTTTGGATCAGGCCCATAAGAATTAAAGCAGCAGAGATAAGAGTAGGTATCTGGCATTCTGAATCCTGCTTCTACAGCCCTGCTGACATTGCATGCTATAATAGAGATATATATACAGATAGAGAGGAAGGAAAAAGGGGTTATATGTAATTCTGCATAGCAAGAGAGTAGGTTTATGGTGAATACATAGATAAATATGCAAATCAAGTATTGCTATGGGGCAAGATAAACACTTCTTAGATCACAGTAAAGGGTATAGTTAGCAAAACATAATTTTAGCTGTCAGCTATGTACTTTTTCTACTGTTACACAACATAATCAGAAAAAGCAGAACACTTGACACCGCTATTCTAAAATAACCAAATACACAGCCCACAGGTTTTGACAAACAATGGCATTCTATCATCCTAAAGATGGGTGCCCTCTTTATTCCTTAGCCCGTGAGTTGTCCACTCAGGAACACGGCTTTGTTGCTGAAAAGAGGAGCTTTGTGCTACAAGACAACAATCCTTTTCTGTTGTGGATTTATTTTATTATTGATGGCTACGTTTGGGTGGCATTGATCAGCGCTAGCTTCTCACTGACCACAGTACCACAGCTCTAACAGGAGGTGCGCTTATACTTGATGCCAATCACACTGTCCCTCAAGCAGTTCAAAGGCACCTTTTTTTTTTTTTCCCCTCAGATCTGAATGATGAGGAAGGGCACCTGAAATATAGCTGTCGCTGCCACTGCACTCTAGAAGTATTGCGATGTAACGCAACACTTTTATGCACCAGAAACAATTCTATCACTATAAAAAAAGAGGTAGGCGCATTTATTCAAACGTCTAAAATCAATCATCAGCTACCAGGAATAGATCATGCCTGAAAAGCTATTGCTTACCCTCCTCAGTTTCAATAGGAACTCCACTGTAGGCCTGTCTCTAACTGGCCTAAGTGACTGGGAGGGTCAGAAGGAGGAAGCTTAGAGCGTCAGCATATTTTTCTTGCTGTGGACCTTCCTCCACTGATCGAAACTTCTTTCAAGATCTCTCAGCTGGCTTTTGAGCTCTATGCAGAGCTACTGCAGCCCTTCCCAAAAGAAATTTTGCATCGTACCAGATGGAAAAAGGTGACTGATGCGCCCAGAACATCTTTAATTAAATAAAACACATGGTTATTAATAATATTTAATTACAGAGGATATCACTGAAATTACATTAGCTCTAGAAGAATGCGCAAATATAAATCCAGGGCAACATTTTAGCACTGACACGCTACTACTATGCTTTTGTTAATATGATCAATAGGACATTGACTGATGGGACTGCACTGGACTGTTCTCTAGGTACTGGCACATGGGCTGTGGCTGCTGCTGTAATTTCAATCTATACACAAGGGAGGGACTCAAATTATTTCAGAGGGTGCAGAGGGGCTCATTCATTAGTCTGGCCTCATAAAAGCTTACTCTGCTGCAAACATGTAACTGGCAACACCTATTTTAATGTAATTAAAAGAGTTCATAAATCAATGTTGCAACAAGTATCCCCCTTTAGATATACCCACTAATGATTGTAGCTCTTAGGAGATGGCTTTCCTTTCCTTAGCGTCTAGGTCACAGCATCCGGTTGGCCATTCAGTACTGCAGAAGCAGCAGAAGCCACTAGTCCGGTGGCTACAAGGACTCTCTGGCATCACCAAGCTTTTGAATCCTTGGCTGCCGCTCAACGGGGTTTGCTTGCCTCCACGCTCCTGGCAGAGCAGGCGAGGCTGATATACCTGTGTCTCTCTGCTGCCCTGCCTCAAAGATCACCGCTATCGTTAGTTTAGCAAAGAGGTCCTGTTGCTGCCTCCAAGCACTTTACATTGACAATATATTTTCTTAAGGTAAGTCCTGTTAAGCCCTTTTTATAAAAGGGGAAGCTGAATCACAAAATGTTTAGATGGCTTATCCAAGATTACAAAGCAGCATCGAAGTGGTAATTCTTATGTAACTCTTGGGGAAAGCAGCATATTTCACTGAATCATGCTGCCTCCCAACCATAAATAACGATACTTGGATTCAGCACTTTCAGACCTATGAGCTATTCTGTCCCTGACTGATGGCTAATGGAATCAACTGCTTTTATCCTCCAAAACCTGAAGAGAAATAGGGTATATTTAAAGCTTATCTTATGAGTGAGCCCATTGTGGAACAGATAACAAGGTGGTGGTTCCCAGGAAACTTTTCATTGTAAAACTAAACAGGCAATTTTCTGGAGACGTGCATATAATATTTAAAAATAGAAACTCCAAGGGAGCACAATCTGGCAAAAGCACACCATGCAGAGAAGGACTAGGTCAAACTCATATATCCCCATTCACAACCAGCTGCCCCCACCAAAGCCTTTGGGCTTGCACATTAGGTGGGGCAAGGCTGGTGAAGCTTTTGAAGGTAGTCTACCATAACGCAGACAGGTAGACCCCAAAGCACAGTGCACTCAATATCCAGGTTCATCCACTATCTCTTCACCAACAGCACCCCGTTCTGCAGTTCACAGAGAGGTGGACAAGGGGAAGGGCACAAAGCTTTACTGTACGCCTCCATAAGGTTTTTGTTTATCTGAACATGGTTCTTGTTATTGTTTTACAGTCTGGAGCATGTCAACAGGAGATAAAGAGGAAAGATGGCCAAGGAATTAAATTATCTATAGTGCTGAGCAAGCCTATTTTAGTCCACTGTGGTTTAAATTTGCCACCTGACATGATAAGGTAGAAAAGGTTATACTACTCTTCAGCTCAAAATGCACCTGTCTGGAAAGCCCCAGCATCCTTCATTAAAAGGGATACTGCATGACCTAGCATTGAGGTTAATACTAATATGTTCCCCTGGAGCCATGGCTGTGGTCCCTCATTATCATTATCCTCTGAATGTTGTTCTAAACACCGGCACCCTAATTGATAAACAGACTCAGCTGGTTTCAGACCTCAGAGACCAGCAACTAGAATTTGAGATAGCTACCATTTGAAACAGGCAAAGGCAAGGAGAGCTTTTTTTTTTTTTGCATTAGGTGTCTGCAGAACTTTAATCAATCTTCATGTGATGCCAATAGTTCACAGATAGAGCTACAGCGCAAAAGGAAATGGGTTATCTTTTCCCACTGTGAGCTGCTATTTCTGAGGAACATTTGATGTGAGTCTGAAGTAACCGTGCAATCTGAATTTGAAAGGACCATTAACCAGGAAAAATTAACAAAATACATAGAAATGAATGAGCTTGGGTGGCCAGTTTTCCAGCTATGACCTTTAATTCTCCATAAAGAGAAGGTGCTTTAAAAAGTCAAACAGTCTCACCAATCTGGTTATTTAAACAGAATGGTGAATGATGCCGCATATGCGGAAGGAATCCAAAATCAGTTTGGAGGTAAGAAAAAAAAATGCAGTTATAACCTAGCCTTATTTAAAGAAGAAAAATTCATATTCAAGTATTAATTCATATATATTAATGAACCTTATAGTGTGAGACTAGTGTAAATATGTAATTGCACTGAACATACGTATAAATAAAAATAAACTGTGAATAAAGTCTACTTTTCTCCAAAAAAATAGAATCTATTGGAATACTCAACATATATTTATATGTTTAGGGAGAGAATGTAAGTATGTAAGCAAGGTCTTAAGTAACTTGTAAGCCATATTAAGTGACTTGCGTGAGATTCAACCATTGAAAATTCAGCTCAAATACAGGCTTTATTTCGGAGGTGCATAGAGTCCAAAGCATTTCATTCATTTCAGACTGCCTGAACTAGGCACATGCCTCCTCACTGACAACTTTCAATACAACATGTGCTCCCTGACACTAAACGTTTGCCTGAATCATGGCCAGAGTGAACAGATGAGTTGAACTTCATGGACCAAGTATCAAGGAGCCAGTACTGCCATTCATAGGCAAGTAAAATTCACCCCTACAGAAAGTGTTCTTTCCATATCCTAATTAAACACATGGAGATTTGTTACCCATCTGAGGGTACAATCCGCGAATACCTGCTAACATAACTACCTCTGAGTTCTGTAAAGAAGAAGCTAATGACAACAAAGCGAGTTACTAATCACATACAGGTTTAAACCCAAGGCTTTTAAAAGAAGGAACATACAAGTTCCTGGTCCAATGTGCATTTGTTTAAAAATGTGATTTTCATAGCACCTAATGATACAAGTCACAGGCCATCACTCTCTTGCAGTTGGCACTGTGTAAGTACACACAGAAGCAATGCGTATTCCCCAGACAGTTTATAATTCAGTTATAAAAAAAGATAAAATAGGGGCATACGGCATGGAAAGCACAAGCAGACAGTGAGATTGGTTGATGTAAGGCAGTATATTGAAAAATGTTGCTTTGATGTGGCTCGTCTTCCACATTTCTACCTTCCAAGTTAAAAATAGCTAAAATCCCCTAACTTCTTCCCTAATAGTACTTTCCCAGGTGACCATATGCCACAGGGATGCTACATGATCACAAATGGGAAAAATACCAAAGATCGTAAGGGGAATGAGTCATGAAGCAGTGAGACATGTTCTAAAAATATTTACAAATCCTTAATTAGAAAAAAAAAGGGGGGGGCTGTTGCAAATAACACTTCTTGGGCAAAAGGATTCTTTGTGTGGACAAATGGCACATGCGATTTAACAAATGGCAAGCTTCTCGTGCGAGACCAATTTTCAAAGTGCTTATGAATGTCTCTCTCCTGAATTTCTTCTTCAATTTTTGCTTAAACTATCCTGAGTCTCACATATGGAGAAAGAACAAGCTTAATCGGAGCAACTGTAAGCCTTTCATCAATTCAATTACCCGTTTAAGGACTCACTCATTGAACTTAGCCATAAAATGTTAGAGTTGCAGTGCTGCTCCTGTCTATCAGCTGGTGTCCCTGAATTCTTTGTACCCTCAGGGATGTCTTATCTTTTGAGAAATGTGACAGTCTGCCTTTTGAGACTGGCCTCGGCAGAGCTCCATAACCAATATATTGACAGATATAAGGTAGCATGGAAAGTGAGGCAGTTCACAACTTGTGTCTGTCAAGCTGCTTTTGTCTCCAGACACAGGATCTTTTAAAACTATTACAGAACCTTTCAAACCATTAACTTACATTAATGGCACCTGATCAGTACATTTTTCCCAGGGATCTATGGATCTACAGCAGTATCACATCATACCTCATTTGCCAGTATTTTTACTTTTTGGAAAATATAATTATCATATCTCCAAGCATACAGAGAACTGATCTTTGGAATGTTCCCTAGCTGTCAGAAGAACAGGTTCAAAATGGGGAGAAGAATTTACTGGTAGTGCCAGTATTTCTGACATTTTTACTGAAATGTGAGTTGATTATTTCTATACGTAAACTTGCATTTGCAGTTTCTCTTTCCTGCATTTTGGAGAGGGATAAAGAGAGACAGCTCTTCTGAAGTAAATTAAAGACAATCACATCACCTCTAAGAACGTATTCATAAATATTAAATTCAAAACAATACAGGACCAGGAGTGGAATATTACAGGCATCTTCATGAGGTCAACCATCATTTCTGATTTTGCAGGACACAGATATGCAGCTCTACTGACATCAACACTTCCTTTTAGTGATAACACTACACACGTTGGCCAACACTATGATTTCTTTCTTGTTTTACCTTACCTGAACGTTGCTGTTTCTGTGCACTGGTGCCGCATCTAGGGAAACATGATGGTTCAGACCCTTCTGAAAAGCATTTTCTTTTAAAATTAAGATTTCTGCAAAGATAACAGAAAAGAACAGAATTACTTATGTTTGTTTTTTCATGTCCTTAGGACATTCCTTCAAGATCAAATTGTGAAAATACCAAAAGGCATGATATTCAAAGTAGATTTTCTTGAATTTTATTTTAGAGGAACTGAATGTCTTGATGAGATACATCTATATGTATAGAGATACATATATATATAGATAGATACCAGCATACTTCTTTTAAAAAAATAAATTTCTTAAAGAAATTTCTTCGATCTAATAAATTTTTTAAAAAATTAAAGATCTTTTTAAAGAAATTTAGAGACATTTCCTGTCCTTAACCAAATTCACCAGCTTAATGTTAACACAAGATACTTATTGGACCTTGAGAGTTCTTGCCATTTAATGGCCTTTTCATCTTATGCTCTTGTATACAAGGTTTAATAATGGTGCAGCTTTAGAATGATAAAATCTTTCAGTCAGGAGCTGGAAGCACATTTAGGAAGGGACTTAAGAAATGCACATTTTAAATCAGCCTTTAAAATCACTAGCAAGTATTTCCTAGTCAAAGCAGTAAATTCACTGGTCTAATGTAGAATGATAGACCCAGGTTTTCGTACCGAGTTGCTGTCCTTTATCTCAGTGAAATAATCGTGTGTCCAGCTAATGGTAGACTATATTGCTGTCAATATCACTTTCAAGTTATTAGGTCCAATCAATGCTGGATAAAAGGAAAAAAGGTGGTCAACAGGCAATCTAGCTTTCGGTTTAACACTCCCTTGAGGATTTTCATTATCCTTTTCTTTTCTGTTCTCAAGGTTAGCTCTAGCTAGACTATTTCTAGCTTCAACTTCCTGGAGATAATGCACATCCACAATAGCCTTGCTTCTCCAACGTCAGTGTGCCCTTCCACCTGAGTAAGCAGAGTCCTGTCTTTTTTTCTATTATTTGTGACCTTTTCCTGGGTTAAAAGGTCACTCCAGAAGCAGACAGGTTTCACTTCTTATGGTGATTGCAGTGCAAAAAGCAGGCTTCTACCTTGTTAGAAGTGACATCACTGTACATTAAAGACATCATATCTCCTTTCATATTAAAATGCCTGTCAGTTCTGCTGCTCGCAGGCTGTAAATCTGCCACAGTATCCTGTGCTTGGGAGCTTTCATTATGAAAATATGGAAGATAAGCACTCTGCTTTACTGTCAAAAGGAAAAAGTAGTCTGGTAGTAATGAGGTTACTTGAAAAATAAATACACAATTTCTTAAACATGGGTTATTTAATGTGGGGCAGTTTTTGAAAGCAGTCCTTTTTATTTCAACTCCTAAAAAAATTCAAGCTTAAAACTCAGTAAAGCATGAATATACAGTCCTGAAGAATTTATTAATGCATAGATTTTGCACTTGCTCATGCAGTAAATCATTACAATTTCCCTTTGACTTTGGCCCTCCAGCCTTGAGAGAAATGACATACCAGAATTTAACCTGTTTTTCATCTTTATATCATATAGATACAAAGAGACTTGTATGTTCTGCAAGAAAGTGACAACATTCAGCTGTTAGGCATATGACCAGAAAATAAAGACAGTAGAAAAATACATCCTAAACAGCAAAGAAAAATATAAAAAAATATTGATCATTTTATCTCGTGGCATCATTAGGCTATTAATAATACCTTGCTATTATATAAAGCCTTCCCTCCATTGATCTGAAAGCACTTTAGATAAATCATTCTTCTTGTTTTACAGAAGGGAAACTGAGACACAGAGAGGTGAGATGGCCTGTCTTAACGTTTGAGAGCAGCTCAGCAACAGGAGTGAGAACAGATCCCACATCTCTAGAGTATCTGTCCAGTACTCGACTTGCTTATTTCAAACTGGAAATTTGCATTGTTTGCTGATGTACCCCTGAATTGTTCACACAGCATGTGATAATTATTATTGGGCTAAAATATCACAGATAGTGCTTTACTGTAAAAAAAAATAAATAAATCTCCTTATGCAGGAGATCCAGTTGTACGAAAATACTAATCCAGTGCTATTCCCCATTTCTATTAGAATTCCCTCCAACTGAGGAAACCTCAGCATATGAGCACAGTATGAATACTTTCATCTTCCAAATGACATATTCCATTGTCGATACATTGTACTCCTCCTGTTTGAGGAGCTGAAACGAGTGGCTCAACAGTTATTTATGGACGATGAAGCCTTTCACCTCCAAGGCATTGATTTTAATGTCTGAACCCTATATCCAGGGACAGAAATACATATTTAGGTTGTGCTGCATGCATTATGTGAAATCAATTGGTAGTGTCAGTTCTAAGCAGAGAAGCACACAGGTGAAAACCATGGGAAAAAAAACAAACACCCAAACACAAAATGATGATTTGGATGAGAAAGGTGAATGCATAGGAAGACATTTAGTAGCTGAGGAAATGACATGGTTTGGATATAGCCTGAAGAGGCAAGACCTGAGATTCCACACACGTCATAGAGGAAGCAGATTGTTTTTAACTCAGTGAAGTTGGAAGTGAAATGAACAAAGAAACCAAAGAAAAGCAATGCATGGTATGAACACAGCTTGCTTCTTCACCTTCTAATTTCTCCTGAATGCAGAGGGAATTTTCTTCCTCTTTGTTGAATCAAGTCCTATTTATGCAGAGCAGAGTGAAGTAATGAGAGCCGTAGTTCTTTAATGATCCAAGTCATAAGGATTCATAAGGCATTTTACAGCAATGTGGCCAACACCTTCCTAGCCACAAAAACTTGCAAGGACTACTGATCAGGCTGTTGTATCACCTCTCTTCTCCCCAGAAGAGCCTTTAGAACCTTTTTGGTTTCAGTCACAACCTTTGTCTGTGCTGAGTAGTTTCTCCACTGTTTTGAACATCCACGCAGGTCCACCAGCAGTAGCAAGCATGCAATTTTTAATGACAGGTGGCATGAACTGCTACAGGGACTTTATGCTACTGCTCTCTAAATTTTCTAGGTAGGATTAGGTAAGTGAGAAAACATGGGTGTTGGTTTTGCCCTAAAGCTCCTACAATTCCTAGGACTAGTGGAGCTGCACTGATAGCACAGATGGCAGTTTTGCCTGAAAGCTGTAAAATGGACCACGGAACAGTGAGTCAGTTGCCCTGCATCATTCCTCTCTCCCAGAAGACAATATTCATTCATACCTGCTAGAGCACAGATCTGGAACTGTTAGTATATATCCTTTAATATTGTTTTATATAATTTTTCTAGTAATACATTTTTTTCTTGTAAGAGTAGTCAAGACTGAAGAATTTAGGAATATTTTCTTGCATGTGTGAACACCGGGGAATCAGATCCGAACAGCGTGTCTGAGGTTTTTACTACCTCTGAAACTACAGGCTCCGAGGACTGGGTCACAGGCAGTCACAGTGCATTGGCAGATCTATATTTATAGATAGTATCCTTATTTTCACTAGTGTATCCATTGAAACGATAAAGTTTAAAAGGCAGGAGAGATGCATAATGTACTCTGTTAAAAATTAACTTCTGATTTAATATGAAAATTTATGATTTTGTTTTATTCCTAACAAAACTGTTTAACTTGCATATATACAATTTCTAGTCCTCCCTTTTGATTTTACCTATTTTTGTTGTTACATTACAAAATAATCACATTCCATTTTGTTCCCTTAACTTGAGAAATAATGATTTTGTAGTCAACGGCCAAGAATTGAGGCCAGTGAAAAATACCTGCTCACAAATGCTCTAGGGGTGACCTAACATTGATATTAAATCACATCTTATCTATGAAGAAATTGAGCTCTCCAGCTAGTGAAGGCACAGAAAGAACAGAGTGATTATACGACAATCTCCATTATTTTAAAGACTTATTTGTTTAACTTCCTGGATTAACAGTAGATTAAATATTTAACATCACTGAAACTAGGAATATTTGAGATTTTCTACATATATATCTTCCCTATTTTCCCTCCACATCAAAAGTAATCTATACTAATAAAAAGAGCTTCTTCCATCTAATCAAATTCGTTGTAATTGAATGTGGGAACTGAGCCACCGAGGATGCGAATCACCCAAAGTCACCCTGAGAGCCTCTGACAGAGGCATATGAGAACCCAGGTATTCCGAGTTACAAAAAACATCATCATTTTTGCCTATTTCCAGTATCCTCAGAAACAGTAACATGTCTTAGCAGAATAAACATTGACTTGGTAGCCTCTACGCCTGCCTTCCTCTCTGGCTAATATCCAGGAACGTGATCCTCACATAGACAAACTGAACCATCTTGGTATACTTATTTTCTCTCTAAAATTCAATTATTATTTCATTATTTGCATTCCAGTAACGTCTAAGGAGGTTCTGCATACTCTACAAATATACAAAAGCAACAAAACCAAAGGTTTGCAACCTTGATCTCTGTTTTCATGTCTGTTTTCCAGTATTTTTTCTTCATATGTGTCAGCAAATGCTTTGAATTTCACAGTTATCTACGCTTCTTTTTTATATAATGTTGTGGTCTGTCAATAAAACTCAATTTGCTACTATTACAACTATTACTTAAACTATGCTGGCTGACCCATACAGTGAAGTAGCACTGCTGGGTTCAGGCTTATGTCTTACAATTTCTGGAAGACTGAAATGTGTGGATGGAAAAAAAAAAAACCTGCTCAATTTATTTTAGGCTTATTTTAATCTGCTGCTTGCTGAAATCCATGGAATGGCTCTCAGGCTCTGAGGAGAGGTAAAAATACATATTCCCCATATATGAAAGACCCGTAGAGGGTCAGGTAAATGGAAAATTTGGGTTGAGAGGCAAGAAGTCAGGTGATGGCAGATTCAGTTAGTTCCCAAAAAGACTTATTCGCCCTGTAAGTCAGATGGTATTTCTTCCCTAGAGCATCAGCTGGATCCTTAACTGGAAAGGGACAGAACACTTTTTAATCTTCCTTCTTCACTGAATTTCAGAACAAGGTATGGATTGTTTTTACCACACTACAAATTAGAGCTGCCTCATATTTACTTCGTATCCCCAGGTCTGCATCAGAAGCATTTCTGGGGAGCTGGGAACTAACCTTGCAGATGTTTTACACCAGCAGGTCAATTTAAAGTAACCACTTCAGCCCATCTCTGTGCTTAAACTTGACACCAGAGTTTTCAACCTGAAGGAGCAAATTAGCATCATTGAACTGGCTATGAAAAAGTTTACATTGAAATGTCATCTGGAATTGATATTCCACACTGGAAAAAAAATAGAGAACATGTGTGTCTTTGATGTAAATATTTTAGAAAGTCTAGACACAAAAGGCTATGTCCAATTCCATCACATTTTGGATAGAATCTAGCTGAATGTTGCAGAAAAGAACCAACAGGGTTGTCCAGTCTTTACTTAATGTAACAGAAAGCACAATTTTCACATGATCTATTAAGCTATAGGAGAGAAACATATGACAAAAAGTAATCATGTCGCTTAATCCATACAGGATGATATGAACACCCTAAGAAGGTGAGCCCAACATAAGAACTTGAAGACAGAATTTTATTGGGCTTTTCATAGAATGGCTTGGGTTGAATGTGACCTTAAAGATCATCTAGTTCCAACCCATCTGCCGTGGGCAGGGACATCTTCCACTAGATCAGGTTGCTCAAAGCTCCATCCAGCCTGGCCTTGAACACTGCCAGGGATGGGGCCTCCAGAGCCTCTTCCTGGGCAACCTTTCTTCTACTGAAAATCTGTAGGACAAACCCAATGTCTTTTGATTAAGGTCCAATTTAAAAATGCATTAACTTTTTAATTGAGAACATGGCTGGGAATCAGCAGTTCTGATGATTTTAGCATAGCATGGGAAATAATGTCGGATAACTAAGCCTTCATTTAACAGAAAAAAACTATCTTTGATTTATTATTGTATAGGCAGAGATTGACCATCATTCAAATGCTGAAAAGCTTCGATTCTCCCACCCAAATGCATGTAAGATGTCAAACCTCATAAGGCTCATGGCAAAGCTTGTCCCTTTTGGAACCCAAGGAGAGCACTCCCAGTAACTCCCAGGGAGTTAAGTGGACTCTGAAAGCTTCTGGGGATCTTCCCTTTCTTATCTACAGACCTGAAAGCCTACAAGACAGAGAGAAAGCCTCAGGCTGAGTTCTCACATTATTCTCCCCAGCTCCCTGAAGACCTGCTGACAGCTCCCTGTTTACCAGGAAGTTTGCTGAGGAGGAAAAGGAGGGAGGCCCAATACTTCCTTTCTGTTGCTTCTTCCTACACCCTTCCATGTCCAATTCCTCACCCTCAGGACATCAGAAGAGGACTTCTAAGAAGCACAAATCACAGTGAAAGAACACAGCCCAGCAGGGAGGTTATGATAATTTCAAGAGGTCAGCTTCAGCAGTCCTGTGCCAAAGTGCAAATCTGGCACGGATCTATTCTCTGCACAAAGCCCAGCCTCTGACAGCACACAACAAGACATGGAGCCCACAGCAAATCATACCCACTGGCCTGCTATCAGGCAACAGCCTGGGGGGTAGCACAGCAACAAGGGGGAAGCTAGTCCCACTCTTTGGGCACAGGAGTTCCTTAAGGACTGAAAAGCAGACAAGCTACTTGGGTGGCAAAAGCTCTCTTGTCATGAGGTTGAGCAGCACAAAACATCAATGCGTGCAGTGCTGCCTTAGGAATCCCACGGGAGAAAGCACTTAACGGGGCTTTCTTGATCCCAAGTGGGCGGAAAGGACCCATGCCTCAGAGTCTTATCCTGAATCCATGTGGAGGAGTTTTGGATCAGGCCAGCAACTAGGATCTATCGCTGAGAAGTTTCTAAAAACAAGCTGTTACAACTATCAGTCTAACAATTATCATGGAGATGGATTTCCTTTGAGACTACAGATGTATTGTCAATAATTTTTAGGGGCATCCTTAGTACGGAGAAGTAATTAGCAAAACTTGCCTCCAGCTTCAAGGAGAGCAGAGCCTCACCTTCCACCTCTCAAACTCCAGAAATGTAATATTATGTTTACTTCAGGACCCTCACAAAACCCTGCAGTAACAGCGCTAATCTTTAATTGCAGAGTTTCTCCACCTCAACACTATTTCATGGAGGCCAACTTCTCCTTCTGCCCCCACCCCCTCAAAGGCTCTGAACAAGAAAAGTTTCCCTGGATTTGGAACTCGTTCTTGGCTTCTTATTTTACTGCATAATTTTTTAAAATTTTTTTCTTCCCCACTCCCCTTTCTTTCTAATCTAAGGTGGCACCAAAGTTGATCATTAAAATCATATAGAATTCTGTGACTGTGGCTGGAATGGGTTTGTCCTCTCTGACACAATTTTGAGGTGAGGATTGTTTAATAAATCATCTTTTTTTTTTCCCTCCCCATCTACTGGTTGTAGCCAGGGATTATTTAGGCTGACTTCAAAATCTGCCACAGACATCCTTTTGTCATCTGGATTGTTGCTCTTCTGCATTTAACTTACATAAATGGTTTGCACTTCACAAGAAATAGAAAAACTGGACACTCTTTTTAACACATTCTGTGTTATACAGCCACCTCACTCTATGGAAATGCTTTTATTTCAAGTAACTGGGAGAGAAAAACCTTCCTAACTTTGAAGTGGTTTTTATTGCATTGAAGAGAGACAGCGAGAGACTGCCAAACTCCATTTCATTTTTAAAGTTAACTGTAAAGTTTTAATTAGGTCCTCTGAAGAAGAATTCTGTGATGCTTTATGTTTAAGAGTTAGCAATAGTATATGATCCATCGACTTCTATCGTTAAGTTCAGTTGACAAAGGCCAATACAACTCTTTTCTTTGTAACTTTGTAACCATTTATGTTTGAGGTGAAGATGTTAATATGGAAATTTTGTGAGCTGGGAACAACTTCGAACTCTATCATTGTAATTTATGACCTTTCATCTAAGGCCAAATGTAAAGGCAATCACAATTGTTCTATATCTCAAGGCCAGCACATAGCAGATGTATGAAATTTGGAGTGTTAGACATAAACTTTTATTACCAAATTATAAATAATTTCTACCACTTACAATGTTCACCTTTCAAGTTCATCTTGATTCAAAGGCAAGGGCAGCATCTCGCTGATTTCCATGAGTTATACAGCTGGAACAGCTCTGTCATAGAACAGTATGAAAAGATAAAGCAGTGCAGCATTTAAAAGAACCTACACATAGCAAAGTACGTGATGTTTTAGATCAAAATCATTTTTCATCTAGATGACAAACAAAGAGTTTCATTAAACAATGACATCTTAATTATATTTTCGCTCTTGGAGCTTTGAAATCTTTAAGGAGTCCACTGAATGTGGATTACCTAAACCCTTTGAAGACCACCTTCCTGAGGTCACTGGGGTTTTGTCACTTGGGAAGTAACATATTCTTTAGGTTGCCTAATAACAGATGCCATGACGTAATCTTCCTGCATGTACAAGATGGGAATTCCCTTCCCAGGTACAAATCGTGCTGCAAACTACAAAAAAGTGCTCAGAAACATACGCCTTCCTGCATGAAGGTTAATTTATGACTGGGAAAAGCACGTGAGACTACTTTGAGACCCATGGCAAACCAAGGAAGATTACCTAAGAGTGGGGTTCATGACTTGGTCTCAAACCACGAAAGAAGGGAGCTAAGGATATAAAACTTGCCAATCTCAATGCCTGTGACTCAAAATAGGTTTGTGAAGTTAATAGGGTATGAGGCAGGAAAGCAGAAGGATTTTGTTGGCTGACACCAACCAACCAAAGTATCCACTGACATAGAAACTGTAACTAAATATATGCCAAAACTAGCTAGAAAGCAGCCTAGCGAGCAGAAGGCAAAATAGCTCAGCAGGTTCTGATGGCTAGCAAAAAAAAAAAACAACAAAAAAACATGCTATAAAGACAAGCTCATAAGAAATAAAACAAAGAGAAAGGCTCCCAAACCATAAAGTATCCCTAGTTGGACTTGTGAACTTGTCATGAAAATTTACCAGCCCAGGTATAAAAAAAATCTACTTGCCCAGCCTTTATCACAGAGAACAATACCAACAAGGACCAGAGTACTCCCTTGTCAAAGCGCTGTGCACTGAAGCTGGGCAGCCAAGTAAAACTTTGCAAGCCTGCTCCCTAGAGTAACTATTTTATGACCCTTTTCTGCTTCAAGTACTAGATATAATCAAGCACAGTTGGACGTTCCTGATTAACATGATGGTTGCCTGGAAACACGGGCACAACGTGGCCCGACTTTCCTGGCTGTGCCTGTGCTTGAACTCTGGGACAGCCAGGTGAACGAGGTCGGGTTTGCAGACCTCACCTCTTCAAGCCTTTTAGCATAAGCTTTTTTGGGGAAAAAAATGCTACCGGATGCCTGTTCAAAAAGAGAAGATAAACAACTCTAGAAGGAAGAGAGAATTCAAATCTGTGTTCTGAAAAGCCATAGCACGCTTTCTTCGCATCACAAGAATTAAGAGTTTCACCAAGATACTAAATCAATAACGGAAAACTAAAATTCCTGTCTAGCAGCTTTCACAGCTGATTAGCTCCTGTCACGGTACTAAATCCCTTAAAAAGAAAAAAAAAAAAAAAGTGCATTATCCTGACATTAGGGAACAATGGGGAGAAAGGGGAAAAGATGGGTGAGAAGATGAGGAGAAGTAAAAGACAAAAGTACAACTTCTTGTTGTGCCATGTTCTTTCCAGGTGATATTGTAAAAATAAATAAATAAATCTTTGCTTCTGTGTTCACTAATTCATCCGTAAAATGAACTGAGCAACACTTTCCTCTCCAGCTCTGGTACAGACATTTACACTGAGATATGCAAGACAAACACTTATTTCTCAATAATAAGCCCCAAGGAATTAATAAAATCTCCTTATAGTAGAATATAATGCTAGAGAATTGTAGAATTGCCTGGGTCAGAAAGGGCCTTTGAGATCACTGAGTTCAGCCATTAACCTGCCACTGCCAAAACCACCACTAAACCATAGAATCATAGAATTGTCTAGGTTGGAAGGGACCTTAAAGATCATCTAGTCCAACCATCAACCTAACCCTGACAA
>JAOTQQ010000032.1:15413548-15468161 GCA_026546715.1 Gallinago undulata
TTCCCCGGTGGTGCAGAGCCCGGGGATTCTGTGTGAGCTGCAGTGACAGGTCTCACTTACTAACCCTGCCTTTCCTCTGTCCGTGTCTCAGAGCAGGAAGCACTGCCAGCGCTGCCACCCCACGCCTGTGCTTGACCTGTGAAGACGACGGGCAGGTAAGCAACAGGGACGGGGAGGATGTCTTCTCCAAAGACAGAAAGGTCTAAGAGAAGATGAGGATGAAACTTCTCTACTGCGTCACAGCACCAAGCAGCCCATGTAGGTCTCATAAGAGACTAAAACTACACTGTGACTGTTAAGAGTTTTAATTTTTTTTTTCCTTTAACTGAGAATTGGGTTTTATATCTCTTTCTTTTGTTGTTGTTGTTGTTTTCCTTCTGAGCCCACTGCCTGTTTTTTTTAAGAGTTCCACCATAAAAAACAACCTAAAGTAACTTTTCCATATGTAGGCCTGACTACAGGCTGGGAATCGGTGTTTTATTCCCATGGAAAGATGAGATGTTCCCTTCTGGAGGTGCTGAATCGATACCACCCATGACATTCACCAGAGGTTGAAGAGTTCATCTTCCCGGGGAATGGCCAAGGAAGCTGTGTGCTTTCCGAGGACAGGGTCAGCCTGGGAGGCTGGATGGACCAGAAAGGCAGAGGTGGTGGTGACAGGGTTAACCACAGGCACAGGGTGCACTCACCAGAGAGACAGGACAAGCAGGTGGGAGCCACTCTCGGGAGAGGTAGATGTGAAAGGATTGCAGTCCTGGAGAAGTGGGGTGGGTGTGTATGTATGGAAGGAGAGCTGGGAACTGGAAAGGGCATGTGAGGAATTAGGCAGAGGAAGAAAAAGGAGAGCAAGAGGAGGGAGAGGGACTGGAGAATATCAGTGCTGCAGAGATGAGAGGAGGATGCCCAGATGGGAACTAGTGGAGAAGCTGGAAAGCAGGGAGAGCTTAGAGACAGAGTTAGGGAACAGGGTAGCAGGAAAGTCAAATATGCAGGGGATGGAGGGACAAAAAATACAAGGAAAATAAAGACCTAGATGTGAGTTGCAGGATGCCACAGAAGGAAGAGAAGTAATCTCACAGAAAAGAGGAAGGGGCTATACAGAAATATTTAGGAAGGAGAGGAGGACAGAGAACAAGTAAAGGACAGATGTATAACATGAGCATCCGGAGTAGCCATGGAGAGAAGCAGAGAAGTGACAGAAGATGATAACCAGAAGAAAGGAAGAATTATTGCACAAGGCAAGACCAGAAGAGCATAATGGAATAAAACATTGAGAAATTAGGCAAGAAAAGAGAGAAGAAGTATGAAAAGAGAAATGAGGCAAAATAGGGCAAGGACTTATGAGGCAATTTCATTTTCTATCCCAAAGTCCCAAATCCTGCAGTATACCCCTACCGTATGGCATCTGCCTTTTGAAGGCCAGTGATCCTTACACGTGCAATCCTAACTCAGCCAGCCAGCTACTTTGCAGTTTCCAGTTCAGCTACTGAAAGTCTTTTATTTACTACTGCATTTTACTAGCAACTTCAGAAACGGTCTCCTCCACAAAGGATTCTCTGACCCTCCCCTACTTTGGTTCACAGCTGGCCAGGGCTCCCACCTCAGCTTTGTGCTCCTGTCACACTGTCTTCCCAGCAAGCTTTAGAAATCACTAATGACGGAAGAGGGTGAGAGGTTCTCTGGTGTAATTAATGGATGTGTGAAAAAGCCTGCTGGGCTGGACAGGCTGGAGAGGTGCCAGCTACTGAGGGGCCAGATCCAAATCTCAGTGGAGCCAAAGAAAAGACTCCAGTACGTTTTGTAGGTTTTGGATGGGGGCTCAGGTGCACAGTGGGAATGGGAGAATACAGTGGGGGCCTCCTAAACTGTACGATTGTTTCACAGTGAGTCTTGGATGATATCTGCAGCAAAATCCTGGGCTGCAGAACTGGCATGGAGCAGTTGTCATTTTGTGATGGATAAAATAAGTTGCGTGGCACCAGACAGAGCCGCTAGGAACAGGAGCACAAAAGAACAGTCATCCCTGCTAAAACGGGTGGTTAAGCACCCCTGAAAAGTAGCAGGTTTCAAACTGAACATATAGACTGAGAAAGCAAGATGGGTTCTGGGGAAGGTTGTATATGACAGCCCCAAAACCACTGATGTCCAAGGCCACCCCAAGCCTCCTGGGTCCCTCTGCTCCATGGTTCGATCCACAGCCTCAGAAGGGTGATAAAAAGCTTGGCCAGCAAGATCATGCCTGTCCTTTCAGCATGACAATGGCATCACTTAAGAGGGGTATTGTTTATTAAGCAATTTTTTTTTTTTTGTGATAACAGAGCCTGTGAAAAATACCACCATCACAACGGGAATTGCAGATCTTTACCTAGGCAGAGCAGTGACCTTTCTCTCCACCTGTGCCCTTCACCTCAGCTCTTTCAACCCCCTCTGCCTTGGCCCCCTGGGACCGGCTCCCAGTGCCTCATCCCTCCCATGGCAGTTCTGACACGGATGGAATGGGGTTGAATCTGCCTCATTTTCTAAAAGCTACTGAGTAACCAGGGGATGTCTAAGGCCAGGGGGACACCTGGGTATCAGAAATACAGAGCTGAACTGTATCATGATGTCGGTCATGGATGAGAACATAATCAACCCTCTTTCTCTTTCCTCACTGCACATCTCATCGTGGTTTTGCTCTCAAAGGCCAGCACCGAGAGCATCTTGAAAGCCTCCCTGCCTGTCACAGCATCTCCTTCCACCCTGCACGTTCACACTCACCTGGGTGATGCCACCGGAACAGCAGCCTGGTTTGATGATGCCACCACTGCCGGCAATTTGTCATCAGCTTCGAGGCAAATGGCAGAAAGAAAGCCAGCACTGCAGCTGGAGATGGCAAGCGCCAGGGGTGAGGAGGAGAAGGAGGAGGAGGAAGCAGGTGGGAATACCTTGCCATGGGTGACCAGAGCAGCTCCTGAATCCGCCATTCCTGGGAAAGGAGAAGACCCTGGCAGAGGTACCCGACTCCTAGCAGCCCAACTCGGCATCCTTCTGGTCTGCACGGCCGCCCTGGGCCTGGCGCTGGCGGCCACCCTGCGCTGTGTCTGTGCCCAGCATTGTCACAAGAGGACAGAGGTCTCCTTCAGCGAGCCAGACCCCGAGGTCATCGCCGTCAGAGATAACGGGGAGGTGATGATGCACTTCCGAAAGATCCGGGAGAACAGCTTCGTGCTGGTGCAAGCTGAGTACAACTGGGTCAGCCCCTCGAGCAGCGGGCAGAAGGCAATCATCTGAACCCCTGCAACCCTGAAAAGCAGGGCTATGGCGGCCGGTGGAGGTGGAAAGAGCCCGGACTGCACAGCATAGGGTAGAGGAAGCAGTAGGGGGTAGTTCCTCTATAGGAACTACCTATAGGGCCACCATATAGATAAACAAACTCCAAGCAGCTAGTTCGGACAGAAGTGTTAGTCGAAAGAAGCTAAGCTACAGCTGCTAAGAAAATAGAAGTTGATAGATTGTTCAGTGTGTTACACTTACCGCAATTAATATTGTATATCTGCTCATTAGCTGTCACTGCAGCCATGACATACGCTTCCTCTGTTGCCTTAAGGGTGTAGCCAAAAATAGAAGTTCTTCCTCTGTGCTCTAGTATTCTCTCCTGTTTAATCAAACAAAAGTTTCTAGAGTTATATTTCTTTCTAGGAACTAGAAACCCCCGAAATAAACCCAAGAGTTCTTATTCAGGAGCTTACAGGTTTGATTCTGTGCACTTGGTATCTCTCAGATGACAAAATATTTGCCGGTAGATTTCAAGTTTCAATTTGAAAATAAAAAGCAATAACTCATTAGTGGAGAACATTGATCTGAAGAAACGCTGAATTGATCTCCTGGAATGAAACACAGGGTGGCGGACACCAGCTTTTTGGGGGGGAAAACATGCCTCCTCATCAGGTGCAAATGGAAGAAAACCTCTCCTGTCCATTTGCACCTGACGAAGAAGCTTGTTGAAGCCTGACAGCCAGCATTTACTTGGCCTTTTACTTCAAGTCAGCTCAGTAGCACTCTGTGCAGAAGCACGCACTGAGAAGTTCCCTTCCCGGGTCACTTTGGAGATCCCCAGCAAAGGCTGCGTGGAAAGTTAAGAGCATCCTTGCCCTCTGAGTTTGTGCAAACCCCTCTCTGACTGTGTGGTTTTCTGCAGGAGGCCACTAAAACAGCCCTCAGAAAACATGAAGATCCTTGACACCTTCTCAGAAGGAGAGGTGATGACAGCAAGGGTAAAGGTTTGTTTTACTGCGGCGTTGAAAGATCCAGAAATAGCCCTGATATTGATCCTCTTGAGATGTACGTTTTAGAGCCCTTCAGAGATCAGGAATCACCCTTTCTGGTGTCCTTTTCCAGGGCGGAGGGGCTCAGATGGTCCCCAAGCTGCCTAACAGGGGACAGACAGTAACTTTGGTGCTGTGGCTTATTTTGCAGCCCACAGCAATCCCCCCTGAGCTAAGCAGATAATGACAGGACCCTGGTGGACTCAAACAACCTTCCTGCTGACAAGTTCCTCCCTCTGTCAGGAGAGCCCTGTGACCATCTCCAACAAGCTGGCCATCTTCATGCTTCACAGCCAGTCAAAGCTCTGCTCTCAGGTCCTCCCTTACCTTGCCACTGACTTCAGAGGGACAGGTGGGACATAGATGACTTCTCCTGTTCAAACCCCTACAGCATGATGAACTTAGTGCGGCTTTTGCTAATAGCACCTTCTATTAGTGCTCAGAAAGAGCTGGTTTCTGACCTCACCACCGTACAGCGATTAGTGATGTGGTGCTTTGCACTTACACACACGGCCAAATTTCTGTCCTGTTAACTTCTAGGCCTCGTGAGCCTTGGGCAAAATGAGTAAGAAAAGAAGTGTACTCACAAACGCAGCTTGCAGAGATGGGCTTGATGTTCTCAACCATTGCAGTTTGAAGCGAAGGGCGGCCTCACCATGTCTCTTCCACCGCAGAGTAACCAAGGGTAGTGCTGTAATTGAAAAGACATTTGTTTCAGAGCTCAAAAGGATGCCAGGTGAGTGGGTTTATGTTCAGTAAGTCGAGCTTAAGCACTACCTGTTAGGAAGACTACAGGTTTTTTAGTACAAGTGCAGACACTTACAATGGCATTCCTCTCCCATGTCATGTGCTTTAGAAAGAAATCATGTTTCTGTAACCCGGCGTAGCTGAGCAGTGTAGCGACTAAAGCAGACTGCATTCAAGTCCTTGTTAATGCAGCCAAAAAAAAAAAATCCTAATTAACTGAGAAAATAGGTCAACAAACTCTTAAATATTTAAAGAGCTATCACGTATTATTTTAAAAAAATTTCTTATGATGGCGTAGCTATTTATGAATAAATTACAAATACCTATGGCCTCTTCCACTATCTCTCTAGGTTTAGTGTTACCAAACTGGTGCAGCCTCAAAACCGTAACCTTCGTTTCCCCGTGACCCGGCACCGCTCCTTGCCAGGCTGCTCGGAGCAAGCGGAGGCTTTCGCGGAGGCGTTCGATTAGGATAGCAGCACTTCACCACCACCCTCCCTTCTGCCAAACTCTGCCTTCTGTTAAATTTATGCAGCTCCAGTATTATTAGTAGTAAAACCAGTAATGGTGAGCTCTGAGGGACACAGCTCCTCTGAATTAGTGATGAGGTGTGCTACTTCGCGGGCTTGGCTGAGACCTAAAGTGCTTGTGGGGTTTTCTTTTCTTGACTTCTGAATGATGTTTCATTTATTGTAGTTGCCATGACAAGAGGGATGGAGGTTTTATCCTTTCTTAAGGTTGTTAAAAACACGAACAATGATTAATTTATTAAAAGGCAAACCCTACAAACACCCCCCATTCTTAAGTGACTCGCCTCGTACGGAAATTCATCTGTGCTCACATTGGGAACAGATTTAGGAGAAAAAAACAGTATGACAGAATTAGGAAAAGAAAGGCACAAACTGTTCTAATATTTACTGGAGGGACCAATGAAAGACTCGCCTTGTTTCCCTCTCTAGGTGCATGGCTGCGTTGGTCACAGATCCCCCAGTTCCAGCAGGACACCTTGGTTCCTCCAGCACAGGTCAGCCTCCAGTCGGCTGTGGCCCACGTTAGGCTGCTGTTCCTCAGCAAGGCGACAGGGCTTTGGGTCAGAATCAGTGACCAAAGGTGTGGAAAGCAGCTCAGGTTCAGCTCCAATCTCTCCTGAGCCTGTCTCCCCACCAACTGAACAGGTATCAAAGGCAGTTTTGGCAGCGGAAACTCCTACGGCTTAAATCCTCTCCTGCCGTTACAATCCTTGAGCTATCCTACCTAAAAACGAAAAGCTAAAAAATTTAGAAATAACTAACTGGCACACAAGGCCTGCCCGCTCATCACGCCCTTCCTTCCACACTCGTTTTCCCGTCTTGCATCTCTGTGATTCCCTCTTTCCCTCAGCTCCTCAAAAATACAAAGCGCTGCCCCATAACCATCAGCCCTGCACGTTGAGCATGGAATCACTGATTCTTACCGCTTTTCCATGGTGTCTGAAATCACTTTGGTTTTGCCCATCATCAGGCCCTTCCTTGAATCTGTTCCCCTCCGCTTCAGGGACCATACTGTGTCATGCAGTTGTTATGGAGGTCTGGCTGAGTGGCCCTTCTGGCACAGCTTCTGCAACTACTCGGGACCACACAAACCAAGGGAGGCAAAGCAGCAAGGCCAGGAACCCAGAGAGCAGAATCACGGAATTGTTGGAGTTGGAAGAGACCTTCTATAGATCATCTAGTCCAACAACTCTCTGGCCAAAGCACGGTTGCCCAGAGCAATCCTCAGGACGACATCTAGGCGGGGCTTGAAGATCTCAGAGAAGGGGACTCCACACCCTCCCTGTGCAGCCTCTTCCAGGGCTCTGCCACCCTCACCACAAAGAAGTTCTTCCTCAGATTTGAGAGGAATTTCCTCCTGGAACACGTGGCACGTCCCACAGCATTCAGCCTGGGGAGATGATGCCTGGGCTGCCTTGCTGAGCGATGCAGGTTCCTCCTCTTCCCGGTGGAAGGAGCTGCAGATGCAGGTCTTATATATTCCCTTAGATTTCCTTAATGATGAGAAATGATTGTGAAAAGTCAAGGAGGTGCCCTAACGATCCCTGTAACAGCTGCAAAGAGAGCTGCTTCCCAGCAAAAACCAGTGACAATGGAGTGCCCTGACCTGCCCAGCTGATGAGGAGCAGATCAGCCCCCTCACTGCTCCCGGCCATGCTGGGTCCCCTCTGCTGCCCCTACAGGCTCTGAAACCCAGCTCTGCAGGGCTCCATCCCTTCCGTCCCCCTCCCTCTCTCCCCCCAGCACCAGCATGACCCCCCACAGGACACAGGGGGGGTCATGACTACCCTCTGACCACGAGCTGCTCAGGGATCTCTCCCACCACTGAACCCTTTCCCTGTGAGGGTGTCGTGGTTTCAGCCGAAATCACTGCAACCAGACCGACAGATGGCCCTTCCCTCCCCAAAAGAGAGGAGAGGAAGAGATAAGGAGATATTTTAATTAAGAATTAAAATAAAAAAGAAGATAAAATGAAATAGAGGCAACATACACAAAACTGTGTCAAGCTCCCAGGATGAGAGTCCCATCACCAGCAGGCACTGGGGAAGTCCTAGACTGGAGTCAGAAACGGATGGGAACTGGATTCCAGCTCTGGAGTCAGGAACACACGGATCGGGATCAAAGGCAGAAGAACAGACAGGGTCCTCTTTGGACATCAGCCATTGCAGGAAGAGAACAGAGCTGACCCTTTTATCCCTCAGCTTTTATCCTGAGCATGGAGCAGATGGGATGAACACCCTAGTTGGTCAGGTTCGGGTCACCTCTCCTGTCCGTTCCTCCCCACAGGTGGGACCCCTCTAGGCGTTTCCGTTTCCAACCCTCTCAGGGGCAAATAATGAAAATTGCCTGACCTTGGTTGTTACAGCAATAAGTTTAAGCAAGAGCCTCTCTGCTCACCATCCCTGGGCATTTGGCTCAAACATTGGCCTGATCATCCTGAGAACGAGCAGTTTTCTCTACAAGATGCCATTAATTTCAGAGAGTTAAAGGAGGCCTAGCTAAAATGTAAAATTGCAGAACACAAAATTGGTTTGGTTTGACCTCAAACCGGGACAGCGGGTCTCGTCACAGCAGCCCCCTCTTTCCTCGTTAGCCCCTGCGGGACTCTCCCGGGAAGGTGTTTTGTTCCATGATGTATGAAGGCTCGTGTCTCAAACCGCGTTTTACTGTATATTTAAGAGCACGTTTTGCTGATTTTACTGCTCTTGGAGAGAACACCCCCCCTTCCCGAGCAGGGCAGGCCCGTGAAGGATGTATCAGCTCTGACTAACGATTATTAGCCCGTCCCAAGGTTATGGACCACAATCAACTACCGCGTTAGGAGGGCAGCGAGACTCCAGCTTCACTCGGCTGAGGACAGAGACCAGGGAGAGTCCTCTCTGAATCTTCGGATTGCCATATCCATTACGGACTGCCACCTCCGAGTGTCAAAGCGTAATTTGTCGTGGAGAAAACGCGTCCCCTCTTTGAAAGGGGGGAGTCAAAGATCAGCCTGGCTGTGCAGCGGTGGCCGCCCTCGGCGTGCGGTAGGGAGCGGCGTCGGGATGCTGGAGCGGCGGGGAAGGGTGGAAGGAGGTGACCTGCTGATCTTCATTATGCAAACACGGGGCCTGAAGCGGGAAAAATATTTCCCCCAGTCCGAGTGTCACCGGTGATTCCCCGGTGCCTGATGCGATGTGTCAGACGCGTTAACCCACCACACCTCCTGCCCGGGCGGTGGGGAACGACCGGCTCCCGCTGTGCCGGGAAAGGCGGGGGGGGGACGCGGGGAGAGGGCTCCGTGGGGGAGAGGGTTTCCTGGGGGGGCTCCCCCCCTCACCCGCCCGCCCCCCGCGCCGCCGCCAGGGGGCAGCCTCGGCCCGGGCACGGAGGCCCCGCCGCTGGGAAACGCACCCGTTCCCTCCGGTGGCCGCGGGCTCGGGGCTGGCACCGCGGAGGGAAACGCACCCGTTACCTCCGGGCTCCGCGGGCTTCAGGTCCCCGTGGAAGGTGGGAAGGCGGGCACAACCGAAAGGCGGGGAAGGAAGATGCGAGGAGAGTCCCAGGAGCTCGGCATCCATCGCTCCCGCCGCTTTCCGACCTGCGAACACACCAAAACCCCAGCCCAACCATCAGTCCAAATTTTTCACTTCGAAGCCACAAAAAGGGCCGATTTGACTTTTGATTTTTAAAGGACAAGCATCAGAGGAGATGAACACAGCGCACTTGTTGATCTGCGTGATCTATTTGGCAAAGCCCCCAAGTTCTTTCCGGAGCAACCGAATACTAATTCTCACCCGTTTGTCAGAGGGAATTTAACGGATGCTAAAAAGTCATGGAGAGTTTTCTTCAGATGGAACTCCATTCAAAAACAGAAGAAAAAAGATGAATTTGAGAGAAAAAGCTTAATATTAAGTCTTCTTTAAATGAAAACCACTCAAGGCTTGACTGTTAATCAAAAGGACATTACTTACCTTACTCAGCATCACTGAAAACAGAATCTGGCAGCAAGTTTTAAAAAGGAACCTTTTTTTCTTTCTTTACAGACACAATTTATAACAGCTGAATTATTGGCTATAAATACTCTTTTCCTTCTGCTAATGTATTGTGCTTCTGGGATTGTTCAGAGCAAACATTTTGTTGCCAAGATAATAAATTCCTAAACTGGGGCTTCTGGAAAAAAAAAAAAAATTCAAGCCCATTCCAAGCAGCAGCCATTCAAAGAATACCTCTATGCCATCTTACCAGACTAAATCAAGTTGCCTTTTCACTAGTATTGAAAATAAATTCATTTTTTTTTTAAACATAGGAAGCTGCTGCTTGCAATGCGCTGGAGTATATTCACGTGTACACCAAAGCTGAAAATTGGAATGGGATGAATCAGCAAAGTTTGCTCTTTAAAGTGAAAAGCTAGACAAGCAAAATATAATCTTAAATATATGCAAAATATTAGAGAACACAGAAGATAAGGATTTAATATACATCTTGTTACACGTGGAAAGCAGTTTTTCTGTATGTGATACCCACCTTATTTTTAAAAAAACCCAATTACCTAAAAACTTTCCCAAAAAGCTGGTACCAGATAGATTTTTCTTGTTTTTTTTAATCAATGTCCCAATAGATAGTAGAAATGAGAATATTTGGGAACACTGGGAGGCGATAGCATAGCTATATGCAGCTCTTGATGTCCTTCATCATCAGAGGGGTTACCCGTTGGTGTTACGCATCCCAAATACGTGTTACCTGCTCAGAAACATGGTATGAAGTCTGTTCTGTTCCCCTGGCTCACGCAAAGATCTCACGTATCGCAGCTCAGCTATGTTTTGAACATTTGGAGGGGCCAGAAAGAGTGGATTTTGTCAGCACAGGGTGGCACCCCCCCCCCCCAGTGCCTCGGGAAGCGGGATTTAGCTCCGGCTCAGGGAGAGATCAGTGCGTGATGCTCGCAGGCAGCCCAGCTGAAAAGATACAGGCTTCCCACATTAGCACTCCGTGAGGTGCATCAAATACAGCTATCGTATTTAGCTGGCTGAAATCGTGTCATACTCTTATTTTTAGTAGGCTATTACGCCTCTGGGATATATTTTATTTAACAGGGAGTTGGACCTAAACAGATGTTGCGGCGAGTTTTCTAAAGGGGGCTTTTAGGCAACTCGCTGTGAGGCAGCTGAAAGACTGGTTTGAGGGAAGGGCAGAGCCAAAGCACGAGCCAAATAGTGCACGTGCATCCTTCTTAGTCCCAAGTCACTGTTTGGAAATGACAATTAATCTTTCGGCCAGTGATCTAAAATACTTCAAGGAACAAAAAAAATATATATATATTGTCATCTTTGTTTAAAAAAAAATGTCGAGGTTCTCCTGAAATGTCTCTAATTTAAAGCAACATTATGAAACAGAACAGGCGAGGATTTGCTGAGGAACTTGGCAAACCATCTAATGGCTTTAAGGACCAGCAGGGACTCTAATGGATACAGGGTTGAGCTGCGGGCCCACGGGTGTGTGGATGTTTCCATCCAGCAACTTCTCATGAAGAACACGAGAACCATAATTTCAATGGCTAAAGTTCTTATCGTGCCATCACAAGAAGGTGACTTCTGCTTCCCCGAGCAGTATCTTGGAAAGCTGCCCTAATTTCTCGGTCACAGTTCCCCCGCCATGCTGCTATGGGATGGGGTCTCCAAGAGGAGAACATCTTAAGAGATGCTCTCCAGCAGACGAGAGCATCACCTTGGTGATGACACCAACAGGTTCAGTTAGGGACAGCTAACTGGGAGAAGTTTACAAAAAAAAAAAAAAGAGCAGAGGGTGGGAGGAATTTAGGTTGAAGATAGGGGAAAAAAGAGGTTTTTATCACTTATTTCACCAAACACTGTTGACAACAAGTGGCAAAACCGCATGAGGAAGGCACCAGGAAATAAGACAGAATTTTGTGATACCTTAGGTATGGGCTGTGCAGCAGACAAAGGACACTGATGGGGAAGGACTCTGGTCACAATGCTAAGAAAGGGAGGGAGCACAGAATTGCAAAAGCTTTTGTCAATAGAATTTCATACCCAATTATTGTCACGGGACTCTCAAATTTTATTTCCTGCAATTCTTCTGGCAAAAGGCCACTTCTCACATGACCTCCATAATTTTTTTAATCCTATCAATGAAATCGTCTTTCCTTCAGGGCGGCCCATTTTCTTCCAGCTCCTGCTTCTTTTCAGCCCAGCTTCCTCCCTTTAAGAGAGCTGACTTCCCTTAGAATTTGGAACTGCTTCCTAAGAAAACTGACCATAAACAGTAAGCTTTCTCTAACAGAGATGAACTAATATCAGCGAGCCTTTGACTTCACTACAGTTACACTAGATGGAACATACTGAGGATGCCATCCAAAGAAGCTCTTCTACTTCATAACTGGGTGAAAAAAGGTTGTGCCAAGTGGCAACGTTGAAACACAGGTAAAGAGCAGAGAGTACCCACCAGCATGGAATCCTTAGGAGATGCACGGCCTCTTCTGTGTGCTGCAAGCTGTCGGGTATCGGCTGTTTCTCTGAGCAGGAACCCCAAATCAACTTCGACTCTCACGCCTGGTTCTGGTCTGGGCGAGCAACACGGGGTCGGGGTTGATTTGAACCTATCAGAGAGCCTGAGAATTAACAGGTTATTTTATTGCTTAACAAATCCAGGTGATGGGACCAACCCAGCGGGGCTCTTTTCTGCACAGCAATGCCAAAGGCCCTTGATCTCCCTGCCCTCCCTGCCCGAAGCTGCAGTCAGATTCGGTGGAGCCCGATTCAGTGGCAGCTACTGCTCATTTTCTTGTCACTCTGGAGGTCACCGGCTGGCAGAAATCTCTGCGGAAACGCCTCTAAAAATATTTTGAAAACTTGGCCTCCGCTGATGAGAAAATTAAGTGGTGACTCATGCTCCCATCAGCTCCAGACTTGATTACTGCCATTTGATGGACTGAGAAGCCGATATTCCACCGAGACTGCAATTTGCTTAGGGGAGCCACCAAGAGGCCTCATTGGCACCAACTGCTTCCAAAGCATCTCTCTTGTCCTTTTAATCACTAACAAATTTAATTTCCCTTCTCGCTGAAGATCCCATTCTCCACCTTTCTGGCACGAGAACAATTTAGAGGCTGCTTGCATGACCTCTGCTCCAGCTCCAGATGCCAGCATGGAGCCCACCTGCCCGCGGCAACGCCTCCCACCTCTATTTCCTGGCTTTGCTTCCTCTGGTCCCGCACACCCGAAGCCATCGGACAGCCCTTGCCCAAAATACCCCAGAAGATTACTCACCATCCTGCGGGGTTGTTCCCCTGTTGAAAGAGAATGTTACAGGAACCGTACACATAAAACTTGGGAGAATTTAATTCAAAATGCCTCCCCCCAAGGAGTCACAGCCCTAATGATGAGAAGCGATAATGGGATTTGAGCAGGAAAACAGCCAAGAGGAGACATCCTCTTCTGCCATTGTTCTGATACGACGCTGTAGTTTTGGTCTGGAAGATTGGGGCGACACGTGGAAGCAGGGAGGAAAGAGACGGGCTGGAGAGAGCAGGCCATCAAATCTAAAATAAAATACTCTTCATTTACTCTCCTCATGCGCTACATCATCACCCAGCTTTGTTAGAACAACGGCAGGGCTTTTCAAACAGCTTCCCCAGGGACACCGCTCCGCAGCTTAACAGCCCTTTCACTGGAGATGTGCAAGCGTAACCAAGGGCAGAATTTAGTCTCTTGTCTATTTAACGCCTTTGCGAGGGGCTGCACGTGTTTCTGGCACTTTATAATAATAGTAATATAAATGCATTTGGATTATAACAAAATGGAGAAACTATGATTTACCCCTTTACTGTGTTGTAATTCCCAAATGCATCAGCGTCTATTTAAGTGCAAAATAGTCTACGGTTTACAAACACAGCGCTGCAATCATCTGCCGTAAAGGTTCTGTATGAGATTATGATTCAATACAAAACACAACTCAGTGTCGGAAATTTCATTTTTAATGTCAAAATAACATCAGAAAAGTAGCTCTTTTGCCATATGCAATCTCGGAAAAAAAAAAAGTATAACAGGGACTTGGTCCTTTCTAGTGATTTCTACATATATAACTGCTCATCTCTTATGCACGTATGCACTTGCACATAAATAAATGTGCTCACAGACAGACAATATTTCATCTTACCTTCTAACCTCCTGCTGTCAAGATATTTCCACAGGAAACCGTACACAAATAAAACTAACAGCTCCTCTTTCCCCGACTGCCAGAATAACGGAGGGGACTACTTCTGTAAAGCCACGCTGCCGGATCGCTCGCCTTTTGCTCTGTGAACAAGCACAACCGCGCAGCTTCTGCTGAGATCACCTTTTCTGTCTTGTAATCTATCCGCACTAACTAAAGGATATGGAAGAGAAAAAAAAAAAACACAACCGTAATTGTGATTCTAACTACATTAAAAAAAAAAAAATTTCTCTTGGATCTATTACTGATCATCGAAAGCTTCTCAATTTAGTGCACAGAAAGGGAAATAAAATGTTTGAGTAACTCAACACAAAGTGCTAAGATTCCCTGTGATGTCTGAAGTGCTCCCTTATTGTTTGGGTGTTTTTCCCCTCTGCTATCATTATAAGGGATTACAGATATGCAGAAGATAAGAAGTGTTGATCATCAAGCAAATCCTTATGTTTTAACATGGATGAAGTTCTCGTTTGCCATCACTTTTGCCTGATGATGTTCAATACTAGATATCCCTCAGTTAAATTTAAAGCCAAGAAGCTGAAAAGATTCAAAACTGTTCTAACCCTCTACTGAAAAAACAGTGGAGTTCAACGAATCAATTTTCCGTTGATGATAATTTGCAGTATTCTGAGGACTTTCCCCAAGTTTAGCTCATAAATTTTTTCTGTACAGTTTACGGATTATTTTTTAAGAACACGCAAACATTTTAAAGGCTTAGCCACAAAAGAACAAACCATAGGTAACAGAAGCAAAAAGTTGACCTAGAGGAAAAGCAATTTTACCTTATTTACCTATTAACAAAATTAAATTCAAAACCATTCTGTTTATTAAAGACACATAGGCAAAATAACAAGTCATAAAACAAACATCTTAACAGTCTTTAAACATAACAGAATTGATATGCATAATTAAGTTTCATTAAGTATGGATTTAATATATGTATTTCCATTTTGCTTTATATTCCCTTTAGACCAACACCTCCCAACATTCACACACAATATTTAGGCTGCCCCAAGCAATCAACAAGGACTTTGTAAAGGCTCTAACAGAACTCCATCTTCAAACAGTTTGAAATATTCTTAAATGAAGGAAAAAAAAAAATTGACAAAAGAAAAAGGATGTGTCCAGTGGAATCTAAGTTGTCGTAACGTACTGAAAGTGGGAGGTTCAGTACAAAGAGGTAGCTCAGGAAGGGTACTTGCAGTGTTCTGACTATGTAGCATCCACACAACCATGGTAAGCCACCGGATGCTTGAACTCTTCCTATATATTTTTAAAAAATGAGCACTCTTTCTGGGCTGGTTGCTTTGCCATTGAAAACCAACAGAAAGCGTCAGCGATTTCAGTGGGACTGGGATTAAGCTCTTACATAGTCTGGAAGTTCAGGTTAACGGGAACAGAACACAAAGAAACTGCCCTGAGTCTGGACTCTCTGCTGCAAGCAGGGTTTTTAAGCCCAGACAAAGGACTTTCTTCCCACACAGAGCCAGTTACTGGTCAGCATGCTTAAGGAAGGAGAACCTTGAATTTGGCGTGTTGCCACCTCAAGTACCTTTGTTTTGTGGTCATTTTACTGGCGAGGACAATTCCCAACAAGGTGACACTGCCAGGTCTGGGTAGTTTCTCGTAGAGATGGCAACAGAGAGAGAGCAGTCTTGCACTGACTGACCATCAGGAAAAGCACCGATGATTGGTAGCAGATCACTTCCCTGTTGTTCACAGGAGTAATGGACTAGGGATAGCAGACTAGGTAAACCAAACACAGTTTGTTTTGCTTTGTTTTGTTTTGTTTTCACTAAGGCAAAAGGATACAAATTTCACGTGCCTATTGTTGTACAAAAGATCTTTAGCTTGTGTAAACGTCTATAGGCTATAGCCTTATAAGGCTATAGCCTTATCTATAGCCTTAAAAACTCCAATAATTAACATCTGCTAAAGACCTGCTCCTAAGTGTTTGCGCTCCGTTGCACCCTTAACTGCAACGGTAACTGCGGCGCACGGGAAACTCCTGCATTTATATCGATCCCAGTTTGACCTATTTCTTTCATTTCTGTCCACGTTTAAATGCACAATTGCCAACACGGTTTTTGCAGATGGGTACACCTCAAAGTCTGGACTAGAGTACACTTTTGAAATCTTAATTTCCCGGACACAATGCAGAGCTAGATAGATGTTGAAATAGATGCCTGTGTTCCTTTCTCTTCAACGCTCCTCTTAGAAATAGTATTTTGCGTTCTTTTTTAGTATAAGTTTATCAAAAAGAGTAACAAAAGTTATGTGTGACTGATTGTCAAATTAGCTAAGATAGTATTTCTGTTCCTAAAAGGATCCTTTTAACTGGCAAAAAAAAAAAAAAAAAGTCAACTTTCTTGTCCTCATAAGCTACCGTTCATTACCAAGGCAGCAATATAGAAAATGTAGTTTGGCTTCCTACAATAAAGGCTCTGTTTCAATATTAGCATCCTAAATTCTGTCACTGCAGATCTCCGTGCATTGCGCCGGGGGAAGGAAAAACAAAAATTTGTGTTCTTCAGGGCTAAATTATAGAAGATCTCCTAGCTGCAAACACAAATACTTCACTCATAACCCAAGCACCAGACCATTTCTTTGAAGAAGCTTATGAGGCATTTAAGATATACAATGGCACAATATCATACAATGGAATTGAAAGAATTTTCTTGAGAAACCATTAACTTTGAAGGAATGTCTAGACAACTGTGTCAACAAATGCAAATAATTCATGCTTCTCAGCTTCTTTCCAATGGATGGCCCCATGCTGAGTATACACAAACTCAGAAGAAAAAGGCATGTCACAGTCATATGACTAGGGAGTGTAACAGAGTCACACAGAAATTCAAGTCAATCTTGGAAAAAAAACAAACCTTCAGAAAGCTCTTCCCCAGGGTAAGCCGGCAGCGGGATAGGTTTCTGGTCCTTTTGGCTAGCTTAAAACAGAGACTTACAGCTGGTGCACCCTGGCTTCAAATTAGGGGCAACGCAAGAAACAGCTGTTAGTCACGTCCATTCACTCCGTTAGAAAAATAAAAACTAAAGGACTCCCAAAATACTGTACAACCTCTTGCAAGTAACCAACAAAGTGGCTTCTGGAAACAATGCTTTTGCCAAAAAATGCATCTGTAAGGCACTTAACAGGTATCTAATATATATATATATATAAAAATAAAATATGCACTGAAGCAACATTCACAAATACCCAGTTGTCTCAATTGTCTGTGTGTACAGTATAGTACATATATACATTCACTGAGACACAGGCCATCTCCATAATTATACCTTCACGGGTGCTTTGGGCTGCCTGGTTAACTTCTGTGCCTGCAAACAATAAACAAAACAGTCACTTTTTTATATTCTTATAAGACAAGGCAAGATTTTTCTTTATAAGAGGCAACAAAATGCTGGGTGTACTTCTGGGAGGCTGCATGCCATCACAGGGGTTTGTGATGATGTTTTCCTCTCTGATAGCCCACCACAACCTCCTCATACACAGATGGCCTCGGCAGAGGAACCACAAGGAATACGGCTATGGCGCCAGCGAAGGAAGCAGAGGTAGGTCTCTGATGTCTTTTAAGAAAGGAGCTATTTGGACTCCACTCAAAACCACTTGTGGGGCAGATAGAAGAGCTTCTGACCCCCTTAGGGAAAGGCTGTGAAGAAAATTTCTGCTAACCCCTTGGTGTTCCCTGGCCTCCTTCCACCTGGCTCGAAGCCTGCTCAGAGTATAGTCACTGCTGCAGTGGTGGATGTCTGGCACCTCACCTTCCTTCCTGAGAAAAGGTAAGAATAAGCCAAAATCTGTATGTCCAGAGGTGATCTTATTGCAGGGGACACCTGAGGTCTTTATAAGCTTTAGTCTACTCTTACCGAGGAGGAGAGAAACCACAAGGTTTTATTTTGGTGGCAAGGTCCAGCTCTGTGTTCCTCTGTGTTCCTGGCCAGCTTTGGAAGCTGAACTATTTATTTGGTGTGTGACAGAAGTTCAACTCAAACGACGGGTGCCTGTACTCTAGCTTGGCAGGAAGCAGCCTCTCTAACTCAGGAGACAAATGCCACAGGCTTAGAAGGTCTTAGGGTTTTCAGGTGCTCCTGGACACTGATGTGGTCGCTGAAGGATGCCTGGTTTTGGCGTGCTCTGCACTAGAAAGCTCAGTGCTTTCAGATGAATTAGCCTGAGTGAGGGGAGAAATCCAAGAAATTTGCAAGTTCCTGAAATTTGGAACCTCTGTTTTCCTTAGCCTGTTGGGAGAAGTGCCCTGGCAGGCTGGCATTTGCCTGTTGAGTGAGAGACTAATCGTTTCTGGAGGGTTGGCTAAACAAGCAATTTTCAGTCTCAGAGATGTCTGATGGGTCTTCCTATTGTAGACATTAACCTTTAATATTGTACATCTAAAACTTGTAAGCACTGCTTGAAAAATGCTCCAGCATAAATGTAAACCCTTAAAAAAATCCAAACTTTAAAAAATAAATAGGCTATATTCCCCACAGAAACACCAGCATTTAACTATTGTTAAATCCCGCAGTTTGAGATTAGTCTTCTGGATATTATTCAGCAAGAGACTTTGGAGAGAGACATCATTCCACATTTTGTTTGGGGAAACAATTTTTTAACTTTGTAGTTTGGCAGATTCCGCTGCCATATTTGCAAACTAGAAATACTTTAGTGTAGATGAACCTCTAAATATTTAAATTCAATTTCATACAACCAGATCACATGTACTATCATAATTAAGTAAGAATGTCAGTGCAGTTGAGTACTGTGACTGGATAACCGTCTCCCCCTGCAAGAGAGATGCCAAAATGAAGCTAAGGTGTTTATAGAAAACAAACATCAAGGGTGATGATGACATGTTTATTTTCAAAGCGGGAGACCATTATCCAGTCACAACATTCACTTCTATTATACTTATTATAAACGTACCAGATCCAGCCTCATTTAATTTTTTTTTTCCAAAGAGTAATTAAAATAACATTTGTGAATAATAGAGAAGACCAACTGAAGAAACTGCTGCAACACAACAACAATCCCCCAAAGTGGTTCTACAGCAGCATTACAGTCTGATTAGCACAGGAGGTTTATTTGATGCTTAATGAATAAGAAACTAGTGCTGGTGAACTGTAAATCTCTCCAGCACTGCTGACTTTTCTCATACCCTCTTTAAAGGCTGCGTTAACTGACAGCAAGCCCCTAAAGGCCACTACCACCCCTGAGGATCAGGGAGGTCTGGAGGAGCTCCAGCCCTACTACTGGTCTTGGCAGGAGACAGTGGTTAGATGCTGAGGAGGAGCCAGCATTGCAGGGATCATTCTGTCACCAGCAGTGTCAACTTTAGGCTATCCTTCTGCAGGAACAGCATGAAAATTACTTTACACAAACCTTTAATGTCTCCTGATAATTTCTAATTTAAAAAAAAAAATCATGACTTTCAGGCTGATGGAGAATCAACATGTGATTCTCAAATTTCCATTTTCTGATGCTAAGATACAGATATCTTAACAAAGTCTCATTTCTGGACTCAGTTCCTGGAAATTGGGAGTTTTCCTTTTTACAGTTCATGTAAGCAAAAGCAGAGCCACATGAAAATCCCTGATTTGGGGAATTTAGCATTCAAGTTAGCAAGGTGACTTTAATGGAGTGACGCTAGTAAAATGGCAGCCTGTTGGGTTTTGCTGAACATTGGAAACACAGAAGTCATCAAAAAAACCTTCTCCACAGACCAGTGCAGGGTACTGGTGGCAACTGGCACAGTAGGTCTCAGCCTTCACCTAAAAGACTGCTTCAGTTGCCACAGCCCCTGGATCTTTATTATCTCAGAACATTAGAGACAGCATTAAAATCAGTTGCACGGACCAGCTCTTTGCGAGGTGGCTACTACTGTTCTGAGAACCTGACTAAAACCATTGTAATTATTTCATATAGCTCACAGAATGGCTGTCAGACGTCAATAGCTTCAATTCATACTGAAATAAGCATAATTTGAATCAAGTGATGATGATGCAAAACACTCTAGGTTATAGTCCTACAGGCTATCCTATGCCATAATTTTGGCATGAAATGCCACGCACCAGTCTTCTGTAGACTTTTTGCTATTGTAAACAGTGACCCAAATAGAGAAAAAAAAATTAAAAAAGTTTTCATCCTGCTTCAATTCAATCCAGAAAGTGCCCTCATTTTACCTGATTTCCCCAGCTACCATGCCAGTGGACAGATCTTTGTCACTTCTCCATAAGGGAGATCCAAAGCTGTGATTATTACCCAAAGACGGAACCATTCTTATTGGGCATAATCTGAATTCATAATTTGAACTAACCATAGAGGTCTAACGTCAAGATTTGAACCTTTTCAGAGTCAAAGGGGATAAAGTTCAGCATTTTTAACTTGATAGTACTGTCACTGTCATAAAGGATATAAAGGAACAGAAAATGGGACTTTCAAGAAGAATCCTGAGGCGTTTAAGATGTGTTTAGGTGGGGTTTTTTTCTCATAGCACACTTTCCACTACAAATCAAAACCAGAAACTCTTACCTTTTGCCTAGAAACCATCCAAGATTTTATTGTTGGTACCAACAAACTGCCAAGAAGAATCTGAGCAGGATGATAGATGAGTAAGGGGACGGAAATTAAGGACAGGTGCTCGTAACCCGCAAATACTATCTTCAGCATTGGAATCCCTGCAGGCAGAAAAACAGGAGACAGATTCTCACCTCAGACTTTGAGCTCCAGTTAAATCAAAGCATTTTATGTTGCATTGATATTTTATCAAAAAATAAACCCCCAAACAAACAAAATGAAGACTTAGGAGTTTTATATATAAAAAAACCAATCCAAACAAACCAGCAAGAACATGAACAAAAAAACCCCAACATCCATGGCAGAGAAAGTTCTGTGGCGGAAAGGAAGGAGTAGGGGAATGCCACAAAAGATCTTTTCTAATTATGCTAATAGCTGTCCAACTCCTGCTCCATATTGTGTTTTCACGATTGTCCTCCATCCAACCTGCCCGACTCCTGCCTGCAACCTCTCTTCAGTCTGTTCACCATTGGAAGAGTATTGTGTTTTCCTGGTGTACTCCTTGCCAGCTGGTGATACCCAAATGACCGCCTTCCTGATTCAGGCAGTCAAGGTTGAGGGTCAACTGCCTTGCCGGTGAGTGCTCGTGTGTTAAGAGAATCAAACTCTCTGCTCTACCTGTATGTTTCAGAAGAGATACAGCACAAGGGAGAAAAGGTTTGGTGAGCTGAGTGAGCAATACGAAGCGGTCCTGCCCAGGAGGAGTTAGGGAGCGGCTGGAGTACAGAAGTTGCTAGGTGCCAGAAAAAGTGACTGTTAAGAGCTAGAGATGGGCCATATTTCATGAGAGCTTGAATTTCCACTCACCGTTGTGAATGCATAAACTTCCCACTTGATGATGTTATATGGAAAAATCAGATTTGCTTTAGTTCCACAGTAATGAAACCGATTGTCTACTTTGAACATGTTATTGATCAAAACTATCTGTTTCAATCTTGGAACTTTGCTACCATGCTCCTCAGAGCTCCTCATACGTGTGGGCAAAGCTTGCAACCACCTCTGTCTTGTTTGAGCAGACAATTGCCACGATCCCGCAGGTGCCCCTTGAGAACACCCCTTACTTTCTCCCTCATCTGAAAAGTCACTCTGGGAACCTTCCACCAGCATCAACCTCGCAGGGAAGCAGACTACAAACAGTTTTCACAGAGCTCATCTGCGTGTCTCCTTTCCTAGCAATCACACAAAGCTGAGCTTCGTGCCACGTGCCCCGTTAGTAGATGTTTCAGATCAGCCAAAGTTGCCATGTTTAAAATAGACTTTTCTCTGTCTTGGATAAATTTCCATTCTCAACACCCTTTCAGGTTTCCCCTAATAAAAGCCACCTCCTCTCTATGTGAAGAAGCAGCTTATTTGTTGAATATTACCACTCCCCCAGTGCCCCACTGTTGCTGATGAGTTATCTAGGCTTGCTGAAATTGTGATGTTTCCACAGCACCGCTTCTTGCAATTATTTTGATTAGCTTTATCACATTAAACCACTAACAATCTCATCCTTGTACTAGCAGCCTTTACTTATGTGGATATTTCCAGGGAAAGATTAAATCAAATAAATAAAGGCTTACATGCTTAATTTCAGTATTTTAATTACCTTCAAAATAACATCATGGACCTACCACACAATAGGCTGCTCATTAAGAACACTAATTTATTGGGCTTGGGAATAGATAGTATTTGGATAGAAATTAAACGGGCATTTGAATTACATGAAGGAGTGCGATTTATTTCAAATGCCCATCATATGTTTTTGTAAACAGATAAAGGTTTTATTGCCTGTTACCAAATCTCAACTTGACCCTTGCGGGTCCTTTTCTGTTCTCTAACCACAGGAAAAAAAAAAAATAGAGTCTTAAGCTATGAACGTGCTATATTTACGTTCTTAAGACAGTACCTGGTGTTTTGGCAGTGCAATTTCATCCATAGATCCAAAAACACTTTAGTAAGCTGCACAGGACTCCTACAGAGAATCAGAGGACGCTAAAATGACTAGCCTAAGATCACACAGAAAACTAACAGCAGAGATGTGAACGGGATGGATCCAAAATCACTGAGACATGCTCCAAATTACTGTATATTTTCTGAAAGAAAAGATGAGAAATTCCAACCTAAAAGGTAAATTCTCTAGAGGACAGCTATTTCAGTAAACTAGAAGAAGAAAATTAAAGTTGTCAAATATAAATACAAAATACAATAATCAGTGTGACAATATAATTAGATCACGGGGTGGAAAGAGGTTCTTAATTCACAGCTTGTTTAAATACATGTCACAACAATAGGTTCCTGTAAGCTACTAATGTGCAATTACAGTTCCTGTTATTTACCAGGAAAAAACTAACTGGTGAAAAGAAGAAATAATAATCATTTTTGCAGGTAACCATTAGTTCAACTGAAAGAAAAACTCCTGTTGCCTTTTTATGTGCTATGTGATTTTTATGATTCCAACTCTGCCAGTATGCAACTCTCTCAGAAAATATTTCATGGCAGAGATCCACAGACTACAGTCATAATTGCTTGTGTCAGTAATATTACCACAAAGCTAAATGAAACAGCATGGGCTTTATTTATTTTTAAAAATGTCGTCCAAACTTTTTTTGTAGCAATACACAGTAACGGCAAGCCTCAGTATGACTGCTAATGTTTTCCAAATGCATAAAACTCATGCAAATTCCAAATTAGGAAAACCACATTTTAATAGTTACTTTTCCCTCTCTTTAAAAAACAAACAAACAAACAAACCACCAAACTGTATTTCTGTAATGGAGATATAAAAACACTTGGAAAAAAAAAAAAAAAGACAACAAACAAAATGAAAAGCAAATCCCAGCCAAAGGAAGAAAGGTGACATTATAAGGCCTGGGCTGATGCTGTGTGCTGGATCTTAGCCTGTAGTGCATTTTCAAGACGAGATTATGAACTAGCAGTAAGAGAAGCTGTAACAGAACCACTGACTGAAACAGTAGGGACATGAACAGGTGCAGATATAACACAACTAATAAAGTGAGTGAGATGAGTTTAAACCTTTCAGATAGATAGCAAGGAACGAAGGTGCTAAGCAAAATGGATATGTTTATCTTTATTTTGGGCTGTCCACTCCTCTTTTCCTCAACTGTTATAGTATATTGCTTCCAGTGCTAACGAGGTACAATAGCTACACTAGGTTTAAGATACATACAATTTTGCACAGTATCAAATCTCCTATATTAAAAACCAGACCACTACCTCAGTCTTAAGGTTCCTCAAAGTACACAGCAGTTCCTCCCTCTCCCTGCCCTCCAATATTACTAGGGTACTTAGTATTGCCATCTGGAGCATTAAGCCCGCATTCATACAAATAAAGAATAATTCCTGTAAGGATTTTCCGTTTTGTTTTCACAGAGCCATTGATCATGCTTATCTGCATTTCAGGGTAATTGGATTGACTTCTATGGGTCTTCACCTTTACTGACACTGGAGGAGGAACACTGGCATTATCAGTTTATAGACAATCTTTTCATTAAGTTTTAAGACTGCTGTCGTGGCCTGAAGGCTCATGCCACGAACACCCATTCGTGTCGCTGCGGTTTGTGAACTTCCAGGCTTCCAGCAGCTTGGTTCAACTCCCTTCATATCATGAGCATAAAGTGCTCCTCTGTGGTATGGTGCCAACTCGGGCAGCTTTGCTCAAAGTAGGGCTACAACAAACTGTTGAGCTGCCAAAAATCTTTTAAACAGCCTTATTGCATGAATGTGCGTCCAACTCCTGGATCAGAGCTGACCTAACACTGTGACAGGGGCAAGTCAGGGCTGTATCCCATCCTCCTCCAAAGAAAGTGGAAATGTGAGGTGAGGAGAGGAATTTCTCACCCAGCTGGGTGAGAAAAAAGCATCTCACCTGACCAGGATTACAGAGAACTGCAGCAGAAAGGAGGAAGCACTGAGATCATCCCACAGATATCCCTTACAAACGAGATCATTGGTATTCCCAGCTTTTTACCCTGAATTTCCCTCTTCTTTTTTTTTTGGCTATGTTTCTCCTACCAGCGGTCCCTCGCGTTCGCATCTTCCTCCTTGCTCTTTGGCTCTGGTATCCAGAGGCTCTTTTTCTATTCCTGTTTATATTTTCTCCCTTCCTCCTTTTTCTTCCTCTTCTCCACTCCCATGCTTCTAGCCAGCTTGGTTTTCCTTCCCAAGACCTTTGGTTCTGCTCACTTGTCACGGTGTAAATTTTGGGTACTTCCACTAAAATCACTAAGTTCCACTAAGTACAGCGCTAAAAAAAATCACAGTCCCACTGCAGCTGAGAGAAGAGAATGAGGCCTGTGATTCGGAGTACATTTCATTTTTCTCCCTGTTTGTGTCCTCACTTAGCCAGTTTCATGTAAGAACTTTGCAAACCCGAGGAAGAACTAGCAAGAGAAAAAGCTGTTTAATCCGTGACCTTCAACAACATCAAGGAAGAGTGAGAGGACTGCTCTTACAGTCTGGTATAGGAAAGCCCAGCTTGCTCTCCATTGCTCCAGGTTATTCCAGTTTGGCTTCAAGTCTGTGGTTTATCAGCACTGATGACAGGTCCCTACAGTTTCTCTAGTAGCCTGCACAACTGAAAAGCTGTTTATCCGTCCTCCAGCTTTGCACCCAGAATAACCTCCCACATCCTCCCCTTTCCCCTTTGCTACTCTCACATTTCGTAGTCACCTTCTTAAAAGGCCCATGGAAATATTATGCTGCGCTTCACTACGTTTAGTTAACTGTAACATAATAATAATAATAAATCCTAAAAGATTTGAGGGTATTTTTAAGAGAATTTAAATATAGGACTCTTTTCATCTAGCTATCACTGCAGTAATATAAATGAAGCAAATTAATTTTAATGCTCCAAGGTACTGATTCTGTGTCACCGTCACTGACAGGATCCAACTAGACTTTATGAGATGGCATTTGACTTTATGGAAGTGAGCACTATGCACGCATTTACAATTTTACAGGGACTTTAAGCTGTCATGCTGAAAAATGTTTATAAAACATTAATCAAAAAATGCCTCTTTAATACAATGCATTGTCTGAAAGATGTTAGAAGGCACATATTGTAAATGGATTCTTTTTCTGACTAAAGTAATTTCTACCAAAAGCCTTTCCCCACTGCTATGCAAGTACACAGTGTGGAGAGATAAAGAGCACTTTCTCAGCACATTACTACCTGATCCAAACACTTGGGAAATCACTAATGTACAGCATGCCATATTTCCATGTCACACATGACACATTTGTCTAAAATTACCCAACAGAGTTTGACATTGCAGCATATTCCATAGCAGGGCTTTCAACTGACATCTGCCAAGCAAGAACTTCAAGTAGGAGCTTTCTTCTTCTAACAAGCAAGTAAGAGTTTTCTTTTATCCTATACCCATGATGGAAGCGATAAAACAATAAGTACTGGAAATCAGGGTGGGTTTTTTTTTTCCTATTTTAATATGTTTATTTTATGCTCGCTGAATGTGTAAGCTCCCCTCAAAGCACTGTTTCATCATTTGCTGTTTTCTATCACATTGCAATGGGTTCAGAGAAGTTAATAGAACATTTTTATTACCACTGAAACACGGGCCATTATCTCTCACACCCAAAGCAGAATTATTGCTAGATGCTCTACTTACATACTATCTGTATAGGTTTTTCCTCTTCACTATCTTCGTCACAAACAATTTATCCTAAAACTTTATTGCATAAATGCTGCAGCATTTCTTGTTAGGAAAAAAGGTTTGGTGCAAAACAAAGAGGTCATCACTAGGGCTAGGGAACCACCAGGCGTTCAGAAATCAGATCAACCCTCACAAAGAGGCAGCGGAAATATTTTGAAGAAAAGCCTTAGCCTCTGGATTTTCAGTTCTCCCTTCTGCTCATCTATACATTTCAGAACTCTCAATTGCCATAATCTTCAAGTGCAATTACAAAATGATTTTAGCATATGATGGTAGCTCCGCTGACACTCCGTGCTACTCATTTTCTGAAGGATCCTCTCAGAGGTTGATGTGAAGAGAATATCAGTAGGCCAAAGAGATATTTCTTTTTTTTTTTAAACTGAGAAAAGGCCTGTAAAGAGGGACATATATTGCATTAAACTCCTCCTAAGCTGCCAAAGCAGCAGGTTTGAGCTTATCCCTGCAAAGACAGTGTCAAACGAGCACCTGAAATTTTACAGTCAAGTTTCAGAATAGAATTGCATGTGGCTCAGAGACTGCGTGGCGGTGAGATCTGGGCAAAATCCAGTTTAAAGGATCAGAAAAAGGTTGTTCAAAGAGATAGCTAACAGAATGGCAAGACGCTGCTAATCTCCTTTGAAAACTTTCCTAAGGGTTCGCTGTCTCTTCTCAGACGTATCAGATTGCGACGGTTAGTTTTGAGGAGATAGAAGTTTATATACTATGCCTCTCCTCAGTGAAGGCTAGCCAGGGACAGAAGATGTTTCTTGCCCTTGTTCAGAATCTGTTATGACATACTGAGATAATGACAGGAGAAGACGCTTTTCAAAAACTAACTGGTTAAGGATTCTTCTTCCTATATCCATGCCATCTCCAGAGCATGCACTGAACTCAAGATAAATGCTCTTCCCTCATTCACAACCAGTAACAATACCAATATTCACTTGCTACTGAGTATTCCCATTTCAGCTGAAGAAAGTACCTTGCAGTATAATACGAAATCCCTTTACATTGGAGGGACAACAGATTACTTGTAGCTGAGCCTAAAACAGGCAGCCAAGCTCTTCCCCGGGTGAAAAATTCCTCAGAGGAAAATTTGGTAGTCCTTTTCCAGCCCAACTCCAGCTCTGACTTGGAGACTTCTTTTGCTCTTAGCCTTAACCGAGATCCTAGACCTTATAGCCATTTTGTCCTCTGCAAAGAAATCAAGGCTGAGAAAAGTAATAGACAACCTTGCTAGTCTCTTGTCCGGAAGGAAATAAGTGTCAAGGTAAGATAAGATTCCATCCACAATGGCTAGACAATGGTTTACAATGGTACAATGCTTCCTGGCGCTTTCGGTTCAATCACACCTTGGTGACAAAGCCTGCTGTTACCATGGAAATCTGACTTTTGCCAGTAGCTATAAAGAGGTCATCCATCAGCACAACCACAAGTGCCTCCAGGTGACACGACACTGGGATATGCAATGTTTGCAGCAGTTGAGACTGCATTCCCCTTGCCTTTTTGCCCCCATACATGCTGTACGAAGCCTCGTGCCTAAAATATTTTCAGGGGGAAAAAAAAAGGCAATTATTTCAGTATGCTTTCATATTTCAGGTCAGTGACAACTGTAATGGAAAGCAAAACACAGGCTCACAAAGTGGTAAAAGCAAACATGGGAAGGGGAAGTTTTACAAGGGACTGGTGAGTCGTTAAGGGAGTCTGGAAGAGCTGCAGGGGAAAACTGCAAAATGGCAGGTTATCCTAGTTCAATTTGGGGGTCTGCACGGACCCTCATCTTCAAAAACCACTTTCAGCTTCGTCCTTTGCCTTGGTAAAGCACAATAATTTACCAGAATATTCAACAAGGCCTTGCATTACATTAAACTACTTACTTTTTTTGGAGGGCTAGAATTATTTGGAAGGCTCTGTAATGAATCAAAGCCACGTGGTTATATATTGGCAATATAGTTATGCAAGAATTTTGCTGAGCCCCACACTATGTTGTAAGAGACTGGACTGGTCTATTGTTTAAGTAAAGAAGGAGAGGGAGGAAAAGAAATGAATGAGAAATAAGATATTTCTTTTGCCGTAACTCTAACAAGAATAAAAAAGGAATAAAACCTAATATGCTTTGAATGCTTTTACTAATTCTTGTTCTTCAGGTAACTGCCTCACTATACGCATCACAGAAATCAGTAATTTAAGTGATTTAAGTGACTGTAAGTTAATTAATTTAACTAACTGTAAGTACACTTAGTAGGAAAGAGCACATCTTGACACTATCAAAGTAAATAAAAATGTACAAACTGGGACAAAGTAAGAAAGAAAGTACAGGTTTTCTATTTCTGGGTTTTCAATGGGTGCATTCAGATTGGAAGTGATGTTTAATGAACAACATCAGCAATCTTACCAGCTGCTGACAATGAAACCTTTAACACCAACAACTGAAGACTAGTGTCTTAGACTCCAAAACACCTCCACCTGTCTGACAACACAGTAGCAGTAACTCGTTAATATGGAATTAAAGAACGAATTGAACCACCATGAGCCACATTTTAAACGTGACTTATCCTGAATTTGGCACCACGATGCAGGCATAGCAATGTTGTAAGCTGTTCCTCGTGCTTCAGTGCTTTTTTTATTGCTTGGATCTCAGTACACTCTTCATACACACAACATACTCAAGCACAAGGTAAAAAGCCTTCCCTGGAATTCACTGGCAATATCTAAGCTATGAAGTTTAAATGAATAGAACTGAAACACTTCCTTCCCTTCTCTGTGATTGTTGTAGCCAACACCTTTTGAAGATTTAATAGGTTAGACGTACTAATGAAAGAAATTCTGGACAAAGAGATTGCCAAGTGTCCTAAAAAACATGAAGCTGAGATTTGATTAATTTGATTATTTCCTTCAACGTTACTGCCCTTTCCACACATAGCTGAGGCTAAGGTTTCTCAGCATTAAAGTTTTGATTATGTGGATTTTATTTACACATATTATTAAAAAAGCCATTCAAAATGCGTATTATAGTTATATATAGTTTTATATTTGTAAACACAAGCGGGAAAGGATTATATTTCTAACTATTTCATGCTGTCTTTTAATTAGATTTTTTTAAAAGCTTTTTTCTCCTGAAACCTTGCTGCAAAGGAAAACGTGATACACAAATTTATTATTAGTGGTAAAAAAAAAGCACTTTTTTCATAAAGAAAAAAAAATATTTGTTAGCAATACTAGCACAATTTTTCCTTTAATTCTCTCTTCATCTGATTTCTGTGGCCAGGAATGAGGCCAGAAATGCTTTAATGCTCCAGTCAATTAGGAAAGCATTTTGAGAAAACATCTCACTACCCAGAAATACTGAGGGATACTCTTTCCTATTCTAAAACTCTATGAACTAGGGTTATGCGCTCGCAGTGACCACAGCAGCTTCTAGAGGAGGACCCCTCTTCCCAATTCCCAAGACTATCCTGCAATTGGAGATTTCTAAATTTTGCTGTTGATTTTTCACATCTTTGCACCCACTGTTTTCCAAGTGTCTGGAGGCAGCAGCTCAGGCTGGCTGCCAGAAGGAGCACTGAGAGCAGCAAATGTAGATGCAACTCTCTCAACGAGACTCAACATCATCTTCAATACTTGCTAGCTTTAGTATGGGTGACACTTGTAGCCTCTGCCAGCTTGAGGTAAAAAAAAAATAATCTTGAGTCATGTCCAAACGTGGATCTTCCCAAGGGTAACCTGTCAGCTGTCTGCTGAATATAATGTAGTTTCTTAAAGCAGATAAATTAACTTTAACTGTTTTTGGTGGGGAGGGAGGGCTCTTGTGTCATTATCATTTTACAGATGGATATGTGTGTTTATTTTTTTTTTTATATATTATAAAGAGCTATGAGCTTGCTGTCATTAAAAACCGGCAATCTGGTTTTTAGTGTCTGATCCAATTAGGTGTACATCTGGGAAGACACACAACCAAATAAATAATTGGAGAGGTGCAACTCTGAAATGACAATTGTTATTCATCGATCTCTTTCTGCAAGTCGAGATTGAGAGATGTAAACTTCAAGTGAATGAGATCTCCTGGGTGAGATTCTTCAGTTCAAACACAGTAAACAACTGTTGTCCTCTGATGCACATTTTAGTACTGCTGGAGGCAAACTTTCTAAATATTAATAAAAAACCTACTACTGGCGGAGTATACAGAGGAAAAGGAAGCCCTGGGAGCTGGTACAGAATTTCTTGCCACATTCTAAGTCTAATCAAAGAGGCACACGTTTCAGGTCAGAAAGAAAAGGAGATTCCCTAATTTACCCTGGTATTTCCTCTTCTGGCATCAGAGAGAGTTTAAAATTGAGTAAACTTCCGTAGGTTAGACATTAGACATATTGCGAATCATATAATTAAAAAAACGAGGAAGAACTGGGCACTCTGTGTCCAAAAGCCACTGCAACTCACTGGGCTATTTTCTATATTCAGACTGCCATTTCCTATGTTCAGCCTGGCCTGCCAGCACAATTCCTTCCTGAAAGTATAGCCCTTTGGGATGCTCTGGTCTGAAGATGATGTCTGCTGAGAAAGACGACATGCCAACTACACAGTAATAATCTGACTGATAATACTGTGTAGTAAGACCCAAACATTGGTTCTAGAAGAATCCCAAGCTCGGAAGGGCGATCCACCTGCCCTCAAGCTGGGCTACAACAAAAGATGCTCACATGAGAGAAGTTCAGTAGATCCAGGTGCTTCTGCTCTCCCCGCCATCATCTCATGTAATGCAAATCCATCAGTTCGTATTTTCCAGAGACAGAGAGAGGACAAAGAGAAGGAGAGTCGCAGAACAGAGGAAAAAGCCCAGCTAAATACTTGCTGCCCTTCCAAATAGAATCACAGAATACAGAATGGTTAGAGTTGGAAGGGACCTTAAAGATCATTAAGTTTCAACCCCTCTGCCCACTAAAGCAGGTTGCTCAAAGCCTAGCAAAGCTCAAAAAAATACTGGTTGAAGACTGAAGACATGAGAAAACCTTTTCATTTTGACCCACAGAATCACAGCGTCAAAACTCATTAAAGGTTCTAGCAGCCTCAAAGTCCCCTGGGATCTCAGAAACAGGAATAGGAGAGAGTTTTCTAACTCTCTGGCAGTAGTGAGGGGTACATATTAGCCCAGACATTCATTCTTTCACGCATATTCCTCCCATCAGCTTCCCTTCTGCCCCAAGGGTCAGCACCCAGCAATTCTAAGCAGAGGAGTAGCCAGATCATTTTCACTCACATCAATCTACTGGACACATGGGGAAGAAATAAGACAAAGTCTGTAACAGATAAGAAAATATGCAAATTAAAGCACTAACAACACCAAGAAGTATGACATGATGCCAGCAGTAATGTCTCCTTTTCAACACTCATAGGAAAATTTTGAAAGCAAGAGAGACAGTATCAAAAAACTTGAAAACTTTCAGAAAGGAATTAACCCAAATTATTTTCCAGATCTTTATGTAAAATTCAGAAGAATTATTCACACATCTATAGCTAGTCACAGTCAGTACCTTGATGAATAATTGCCTTAGAGGACAATTCTCTGCCAGGAGCAGAGAAAAAACCACCACATTTCAAAAAGACCACAGAGTAGAGCCTGCATACTCACTTAGGGCAATGCACCCGATTTTACCATCTTACTTTCAATCATAGAATTATTAAGAAATGCTTCCTTTTTAAAATCAAAATGATATACTTTTTATCTTAATACAAGTTAGAACATTTTGGCATTTTTCTATCTAAGGGAGAAAGGTGATTATCACCACACAATAAGAAGAGTCTGAGCTTGATTAGTACAGCATTTCACAGAGTTTGGGTGTAGGAAAAAAAATCAAATGAAGCAAAACCCCAGCTAATATTAAACAGCCGTGGTTTAGGCTGTGTAAATATATTATTTATCTCTGAATAGGCTCTATATGTGAGCATGAGGCACTGTCACATCATGCAGCTGGGGAACTCGGGGGAAGGCATGGGCTGATGAATCCATAGCCTAGATGATCTGCTCACACACAATTGAGTTGTCTGTGAATCTACTTGTGCACTACAGTGGGCTTTTACAAATTGTTCCAAGTACAGACTATCAGTTCTGCAGTAAAAAGCTCAGTATTTAAAAAATAAATTTGAATGAAATTAAAGCAATACAACAGGAAGCTAGCTCGTTGGCTATTATTTGCAAAATGAACTCTATTTCCTGAAAGTATTTTCTAGCCTAGAAACTTTGATTGCATTACTTTAAGAATTCCCTGGTGAAAAAACTGCTATGTTGATAAGTCCAAATAAGGAAAAATGTACTCTGCATCACAAAAAAGAACCTGATTTTATTATAAGGTGGGGTTATTTTTGTTGTTTTGTTACAAATCTGGTGTTTATTATACTTACAGTATGACACGTACACCTAATAACATTTGCACTTGTGGTAACCAAAATAGGTAGCAGTACTCTTTTTTTTTTTTTTTGACAAAATATTTTTTCCTAGTACAAAGAATTGAAGTGAAAATATTTTTTGGCAATCCTGCATTTTACTTCTGGAGTTGTAACTTATAGCTAGAAATTCACTCTCCGCAAAAAATAAAATAATGTTCTGTACTTGGCTGCAACTTTGTGTAAGTGCAAGCAACAACTGCAGTATTTTTTCAGATGAGCCCCGCTGATAGCTTTGCACTTCCTTGAGGCCTCTTCTCTTCTCACTGAATGAACTCCAGGGAATGGCATCATGTCGGGCTTTCCAGATGGATTATGTGAAGCCATAGCTCAATGTCATTTTCAATAGCAAGGCTCATAATTAAAGGTCAAATAGTCACTTCATCTGCAATCAATCAATAGAAGAAGTACTAATACTAAGTACTAATCAATCAATGGCAAATGCACTAATAAAAGCCATGCATCAAATGTCCGCATATGTGTGTGCTCACACGTACTGTGCATATATGTGAGTAGGGAGAAGGAGAGAAAGAGAACAAAGTGGGGGTGAATATGCCAGAGGGCATTGTGAGCATTGTATTTATCTTCGCTCCTTTTAAGTTTATATCCTGTTTCACTCATTAAGTGAAATACAAATAAACATTAGCTTTTCTGCATACGTGATGCTCTGTTTTCAAAAAACTGCCAAAGCACACACCTCTTTGCAGAAACACCGGCTCCTGCTCCTAACTAAGAAACACAAAGGCACCTACCCTGTGTAATTTGTCCTTACACAAACATGCCCTGCACTCTGATCTTTGAGACAAAAAGTGTGTCAACTGTTCTGTCTACAAAATAAAACCCAGCATATGGGAACAGCACTCATCTCCGTGCAGAGCAAGCACTTATTCATGGATTCAACAGTGGAAGTGGCAGTTGGCCTCATGAGCATGCACTGCATGGGAATTAGCTGGTTTCATAATATGGTGTGGGAGAAAGTGACTTATAAAAGTCTTCTCATGCCTCTCCTATTACCACTTCTAAAGCTTTAAAGCTGTCAGCTCTTCTCCCACTTTAGTCGGTGCCATTCTAAGCTCCCCAGGGAATGGGCCAGACGTACCTATTTGGAGTTTCACCTGCCAAGCTGAGAGAAATCAGTTTCAAAGCGAAAGAACAAGTGTTGGGAGGTCATTTATACTTGAATCTTGAAGACAAACAAAGCAGAGCTCCACAACGCATGTGAAACCAGACCCTGAGCTGTGTTTGTGCTTTCAGGCATTGTAATGACAAAGGGAGAGGGGAAAAATTCCTCTCTGCTGCAAGAGAACAGAAGGTTTCTCATTGTATGGTTTATGGTACACACCTCTGGACAAGGAGAAGTATGACAGAACAACAAAAGAGCAAGGGCCAAAACACCTACGTCTGTTCTGGTTTCTGCTGAGACCAGGGTGGACAAGGCTGTGCCGTGTGGACAGATTTAACTGTCATTCAGAAATGGCTGATCCTTAAAAACAAATTAGATCTACTCTGCTTCCACCTTCAGCGAAGGAACAAACGCCAGCTGCTCCGGTTAGCATCCCTCTTCACACCATCAGCTTAGGGCCGTGCCTCGTCGCACCACAGCTTCGTGAAACCCCATCCTCCCTATTTGCACAGAAACGTGTGCTCATGCAGCTCTGTCTTAATCCAGACCTGGCACCGACACTGAACAGAGGAAAATACCATCGGTCTCACAACCAGTCAGCTTGAAACCGATACACAGTTAGGGACACCCACGCAGTGCACACGCCGTGTAGGGGTGCACACAAGAGTAGGGGGGTCCTCAGGCTTACCAAAGATGAGCTCCCAGGGACTGCCAAAAAGAAGATCTCCCCATCAGGAAACGGTGCTCAATTCGGGTCACTCAGACCCCCAGAGAAGACAAGCCTTGGAGCCTCAAAGAAACCTTGAGAAAGCTGAGTCCCAGAGACAGAATACAGCAAGGGAAGCACAGGTCCCAAACCACCCAGCGACCTCAACGCAGGCCCTGAGCAGTAAGGAAACATTTATAATTATTGGTTGGACTAGATGATCTTAAAAGGTCCCTTCCAACCTAGGTGATTCTGTGATTCTGTGAAAGGTAGCGCAAGAGTGCACAGCCTAAGAACAAATTAGATCTTGTGATTAGCCTCCTAGGAGGCAACCTTGCTTTCCACTTCTTAAAGGACAAAGGTAAAGCTGTCTGTCCTACAGCCGACAAACGGAACAGTCTGTGGCTGAGAAACAGTCCCACAATACTGTATCCCCACTATCAACCTGTTTCCTTTCAACTCGCACATTTATCCGAGAGACATCTGTATTAGCAGGGTAGAAGTATGTCTGGTTGGGGAGAAGCTGTAGGAGACCTGGAAGACAAGGAGGCCAATGTATTTTTTACTGGTGTTCTTGGGTAAAGAAAGCTGCAAAATATAGAGTTTAACACATTCGGCTGTTGTGATGAGAGCAGTAGCTTGGAATTGGGAAAATGTGAGCCAAAAAGTTAAGCAAGCTAGCAACCTCAAACTAGATTCTTCTAGAAGAGAAAATTAAATATAAGAAGGAGAGTGCAGAAGAAAAGTGAACAGGCTCAGCTGTGTGCATAGGGTGCAGGTCAAGACAGGCGGCACGAGGATGTTTGGTAAAGTCAGTAAAAGAAATGAAGCATCCTCATTTTTTTTCTGGGTGATGGCAAGCCTCTCTAGGACTTAAATATTAAAAAAAGGCTTTGCCCTTATTTTCTTAGGGTCAGGGCAAGCTGCAGAGGTATTCAACAGAGTGTATATAAAACTATTTTCACTGGGGAGGGAAGTGGAGACTTACACATTTGTGCTGTTAAATACAACCAGCTTCTCTTCCGTAGTATGAGAGTTGCGTCCTAAGTTTATACACATCTCCAAACAGCAAGTACAGTAGTGTGTTATGACCTAACACATGGAGTTGCTTTCTATAAATACAAGTGTAACTGTCGTCCTGAACATAAGCTCAGTTATTAGTTGAAGCTTCAGTTTCATAGAACATTTGGTTGAAAAAGACCTAATGCCATTTAATCCACGTTCTGCTCCATGGCAGGATCAACTCTAGCTACCTAATTCCCATCTGAAGCATGTCTACGATGATAGGAAATTCAAGGCATCAATAGGCAACATATTCCAAAGCTGAACTGTTTTACATTAGATAGGTTTCCGTGATTGTTAACTTAAGTCACTGTAACTGAAACAATCGTAGATCTCAAAATTGTGACCCCAGAGGAAGGTTCAACAATTTTCAACCTTCCTCCAGGGTCACAATTTTGAGATCTATGATCGTTCATGGCACTCTCCTCTGATCTCTTTCCAGATGCTCCACCTAATTTCTGAACTGTGGAGCCCAAAACATCATGCAAATGATAAAAACCATAACACTCTTAAGCCATACAACTTTTGCTGCTTCTCTGCAACCCGCAGGACCTTGCACGAAAGGAAATTAGGTTGGAGGGTATGATACACATTTGATGAACCTACGGTGCTGTTACTCGTTTCCTTGCTTCTTCCTACACTGTTAAAGTAATTTATTTCATTATTTGTTTCAGTTGTTTTCTACAAAATGAAGTTAAACTCGCTGATCTATAATTCCTCGTCCCCACTGTTAAAAAGAGGCATTATGTTTGCCTTTTTCTTGTCTTCCAGGAACTCCATCACTTCCCACAGACTTTCAAGAGCACTTGCTAACAGTTCTGCAGCACATGCCTGGCTGAAGCAAAGAACCCCGAGATGAGTTTTGCTGTATCAAACTGATGTGGAAAACATCTCACCTAAGTCTCAACTTGTTCCTCCCTTGTTTCAGGCTGAGTTCTTACCTTTGATATTGACACTAGCTGTCTTTCTCTTTGACAGATACAGTCTTGAAAAGGCATATATTCAGTCACATATGCTTTAGCAAAAGTATGTTTTCATATTTTGGAAAAAAAGTAAGAAAATACTCAAGTACTAGTTGTTTCATTGACTGAGTCTAATGGATCAAGCAGTACCAAGTGGCTGTAAGCACAGCTCATTTAGTATTATCATTCAGTATTTTGTGAACTTCCATGAGAACATCTTATTATCACTAAGGGGTCATAAGTGACAAATCTCTCAATGATGCTTCAATAAATGAATTCCAGTAAATTAACCAAAATATCTGCAGACTTAAAATAAACACATAAGTTTTGTTCACGTTAAGCAGAAGACAGTATTGTCCATTTGTGAATTCTGAATTCACCTCATGCTTTGATTTTTACTTCTACATCCCAGCTTTTAGGTATAAGATTTTTCTGTGAGACTGGGCAGATATACCTTACAATTTTCTCAGTAACTAACCTGAAATTTTATCAATATTGGATTACGCAACAGAACAGAAAGAAAAATCCAGCTTTCCATAAATAAGATGATCTTATTGTATAACCCCGAAGATCTCAACTGAGAAGACTAATGTCATCTGCCCTGTAATAAGCATTTATTTTATCTGTGCAAGAATATTATCCTACTATTAGTATCATAATGGTAGCATTGCTTGTCACACCAAAACCAAAACCATTTAAGCAGAAAAGCCAGCAACTAACATTTCTTTTTCAACACAGCAAAGTATGAACGTTACTGTTCTTGCTTAAAAGCTTATCTCCCGACTTACCCAGGGTGAGGGATTTGTGTGTGGAACAGAAAACGATAGCCACCGTGTCTGCTGGTGTGAAATTAGAGTTATTCCTAGAAAAGAAAGAGTTTTAATAATTTCTGATAGCAAAAACCATTTTAAAACATCATCGATCAAATATATTACTTTGAGAATCCATGTGCATGTTCGCATCACTTTGATCAGGTTTAGTAACAGAAATAATTCTACCCACAAATGAACAGTAGTGTTTATTTATATTTTTTTTTAAAGGAGAATTGTTTCTCAGTTGTGGCAAACTCTCTAAATATGCTCCTGTGTGAAGGAGAGGAATTCTGAACACATGGTACATATGACACAACTTTATTCCAGCCAAGGTTATTTTTGCAAACATGCTGTATTGCAGGAGTGGCCGGCTTGCCACTGTAAAAAAAAGATTATGACTTATGATTTCTTTTCCTGCTATGTAATGTTAACAGAATTTAGATAGTATATTGAGTCTACACTATAAGCACTGCTTAGAGTATTCCACTTCAGAGAAAAACTGCATCTCAGGGTTTACACACTGTGAGTAGGGCCAGGAAGGATGGAAAAATGACATACAGAGCAAGATATATGACTGGCCAATGGATCACCCTTTGGTCCAAATTAGGAATTGTTTTATGAGATTCTAAATATTTACCACACTGTCTGAGTCGGTCAGTACTTACGACATTTTAGATTTTACAGTTGGGACATACCGTTCCCCAAGGTTAGGTCTAGAAGTTCAAGTTATTTAAAAGTGCCTTCTAAGGTCTGGGTATATGATCTTGTTACAGAGAAATTTCCTTGTGGCACTAAAAAAAGCATTAAGTATCTCTAAGACATTGCACCCTTTTTTGTGATTCTCCCTCACAGATATTGTATAATTTATATAAAGCATATGCCTGGAGTCTGCTGTATCGTGGCACTTCCCATTCAGCAGAGGGCTGCTAAGAAAGTCAGCACTAAGTGACAATGGTGGCTACTCTGAGCAGTTCAGATGATGCACGAAGCCACTGGCTAACACCATTCTCACCGTACTGTTTTTTTGAGAAGTGAACGTACGAGTGTTTTACCTGGTTGATATTTTAAAAGAAAAAAAAATAGCTCTACCAAACATTAGTTCAGGACAACTGTCTTTTAAGGATCACCATATAAATGTAAGAAATTTGACATATACAGAGAAGAGTGAATTGCCAGCCCAGCAAATGTATCTTGAGATGTAAAAAGTCAAACTGAGTTCTCTCTCTCATATGTCATCAGCATGTCTGCAGGGCAAATTATACCTTCAGTGACATCTGTGCAAATCCATTTTTTTCAGTGGATGAGGTATAGCAGTGATTGATTGAGATTTAACAACTCTGTAATTAACACACAAGAAAGGACAGAATTCAGGTCCTGCTCTCTTCGCCTATGAAACTCTAACAGAGAAAATGCAGTAAGGACAATATGAAATATCAAAATGAGGTCACCCCTATCTAGAAACCTGCCCTTACACATTTGCATAAACTGTATCACCCAAACCAAAGATACCACACAAAACAAATATTCAAAGGTTCCGATTAAGCACATTCGGTTACCTTGTAGAGAAGAGGAATGTCAAAAACATGAAGCTCATCTGAACAGAAAATACTGAAAGAGAAACAAGTTAAAATTAGACTTAGAGCACAGAAGTAAAGATCACTTAAATCTCTGCGATTTGTGTACATGCCTTTTGCCCCCCTAAAACAGGTCAGAAGCTAGGCTGGACCAAGTCTATCCAGAGAAATCCAATGACAGACAACCTTTAAAGACTTCTGAATCAAGTAATTCTTGACACGATGAATGGCAGGAAACTTCCCTGCTGCAGGCTTCGCATCTGTTTGCGCTTTAAGTTTTGCTTACTGGATCGACAACACAAAATCTTTCAGACATGCTCTGCTTGCCAAGTATTTAAATTTAGCCCCTTTCTATTTAACAGCAGACAGTACAACATATAAGCATGATCACTTATCCTCACATACTGGGTATATTACTCTCCCGATGAGTGATCACTAATAAGAGAGATTTTAATTGTCTCTGAGACAAAGGTTAATTCCTGACCTGGGCAGTGCACATCAGACAAAGCAGCTTTCGCTCGAGCTCAGTGGGCTGTGTAAGTGCAGAGGGGTTTTGAGCATCCTGAGGGGAGGGCTCCTCTCTGCCAGCTCTCCCGACACCCTCAGGGGCTGTGGGATGCGCAGAGCCCACCCTCGGTCTGCGGAGACGTGGGGAGAAGCAAGAGGCTTCCCCGCCATGCTGTGAGTAGCTGCTGGGACTGCAGAGAGAGAGCGTGGTGCCGGAGAGCAGGAATTCCCCATGGAGCTGGAGGAGAAACCCCGTGACCTGCACGCCCCTTTCCTGGGCGTTTGGGGGTTATGCGGGGAAAGGCTTGTACTTGCAGCAGAATCTGCAACTCTGAGTGGGTTCTCTCCTTTTTCCTTGCAAAATTTGTGAATGTGGTAAGGCTGGTGTGTCCCACAGGGTAGTGTAAGCCAAGACAATACTTTGATTTTGACCCCAGTTCAGAACTGGACAACATGGTGGGGCTATTAGCTATTACCAGTGACGTTTTCCATTCTCCTACATACATCACCTGGGGTGTATAAATGTCACCTCAGCATGCACTTAATTCTTCCTTCATGAACTAAGAAAGCAATCCATTGTTCCTGAATTACAACTTTTCTGCAACTAAGTACATTAATTTAATATGCACAGAAAATAAGCCCCTTAATACATATAATTCCATAAAGCAATAAGGCACGTGTTGCTACCAATTATCCCTTGTGCATATTTTGCTGTAGCTAGAATATTAACCAAAGAAAATACTTAAAACCATTAATCAGCAGAATAATAAGTGCTGTTTCATCTCAAACTCCTCATGCTAATTTCACACCCTGGTATAAAACAACACCCCCGGTCAACACATCCAACGGCAGTACAGAAACCTTTGCTAAAATACAATGTGCGTATCCATCTCCACAATTTCCTTGCATTTTTAATAAATATTTTAGGAAAAAACCACAAATGTCAAGTATGTTCCATTCATGTTACTATTCTTACGAAGAAACTCTAGTTATGCACACTGGCAATGAAAATGTATATATAATGATTTTCAGTGTATTGCACTGCAAGTGGTATCTATAATTACACATGGCACAGATGCAGAGTTGCCTTGCAGAGAAATAAAAGACAAAAAAGGCAATGGAAGCAATCACTCTACACCACTTCTTCAAGGAAGACCAAAACTTTAACAAAAAAAAAAAAAAAAGACCTTTTTTTCAAAGTAGCAGTCAGCACAGTAACATGAAATTACTTCATTCTGGGTTTGTCTGCATGTTATATCAGAGTTGAAATAATTCTGCGTCTTTTTTGCCGACAACTCTGCACTGATTTAAGTGCATCTGGGATGTGGCCCTTCTCAGGTGCCTACACAAACAAGTATTTCTTCCCTTTGGAAAAAAATCCAAACTTCTTAGCATGGCTTCCTCCTTCTTTGCTTTCAGAATGAAGTATTTACACAACACCATTTATAATTCCATGTAGTATTTTAAACACATACAGTGTTTCATAATCCAAAAAACTGCCATAATTAGGACAGAATAAGAACTGACTCACAAAGGGCAGGGGCAAATTTCCTACTGACTTTAGCAGAGGTTGGATTTACATAAGATACATTATTTTCATTAGACAGGAATGTGTACATACACACACTTCAAGGTAGGTGATGCACTGATTTCTTGAAATCTTACTGTTTCAGAGTGTCTGAGATGTGATTTATTCTCTAGTTATCTCTCTCCCAAACAAATTGAAACTCCTGTCTCTGGACAGTCTGAAGCAAGACAGGAATTCCCAACTGGGAGAGGAGACAGTGGCTGTATACCACCGCCTTTCCCTGGGAGGTAGTGATCTGCAAGTGTATTTTTAACTGATGGCAAGGATACCAACAGCCTATTCTCATGTGTACATTATTTAAGGCTGAATGACTAGAGTGCTTCTAAAACAAACTCTGAAAGAAATGTGTTCATCCACAGAAATATATCAACACATTTGAACTCCCAACTAGTTTCTAGGTTTATAATATAGCAAGGAAGAACTATTTAAAAGTTGTAAGAGTGCTTTTGGAGTAACAGCTCAAACCCAAATCTTTCCTTTCTGTTTAGAATGCACCATCTGTGCATTTATGGTTGGCTTAATAACAAAGAAGCCAAACCAGAGTGGTTGTAAACACTTGGAAAGGAATATTGTGTCCCTTTAGAAAGGGAGGACCACTAAACAACCTCAGGCACCCTAAATAATAGGGTTCATCCCTCTCTAAATGCTTACTCAATCCCCTAAAAGCATCCAGCCCTGAGAAGGCTGGTACCCTGGTTTACTAGATGCATTAAAAGTAGAAGCTGTAGCCCCACACCAGTATCCCTGCAGTCCCACCCTTTCCAGTACATATAGCTCATTACACAACCGAAATACAGATAAAAGAGATGCTTTAAGGCTGAACTTACTTATGAACACTATTATTATCAAGCTAAATTTATCAAGGTCAATATTTGGATTGGCGAAAGTATCGCAGAATGTGGTGTAGATGATCATCAGGAGCACGCAGCTGCTGATAGTGCCAAATGGAGGCTTCTTCCTTTCAAGCCAGTCCTTGATGTATCTTCGGACAATCTGAAACACAGAAAACCAACAGGTTGCCTCTTTTCAAAGATGCAGGGAGCCAAGTTGGGCATCACAAAGTGAATCTGACAGCGGAAAGACACAAAGAGAAGAGAGTAATTTGGATGACGGCCACAGTGGATTTCAAAGCTTCCCTGCCACACAACTCTTCTTCTGGGGAATTTAACATTTGTAGTGCAACTTCCACTGGGCGTCCATAATGAGAGTATATTTTCAAGTACATTCAAATCCATCCTTAATCATGCCAAATGTTCTTTGCTAGCTGTCACTGAGACATGCCCATTAAGCCTCCCCAAAGTTTATCTCCTCTGCTGATACTAATGGATGTATGTAATTATCACAGTCCCCTTTGCATCAACAGACAATTCCAAGTGCAACTTTGGGAATCTTAAAAATCTGACATCTTCAGGAATTTCATGACGGTAGATAATCGAAAGTGATCCATGGAACATTTTAATATTTAAATAGCTAGCGATGCACCAGAAGTTTTTAATTAAATTATAACTCAAGCTTGAAAAGCAAAAGTGCATGTGTTGTGGGAGTTTAAATAATTCAAACTCTGAATATCTAGAGTTTTTGTAAATCCAAAGACAAACGCCATTTGCACGCTTTTAGAATACCAGAATTAACACATGAAAACAAGGAAACCTACTGTACTTAGTGGAACTTTTGCACTTTCAGGAAACAGAATCTGAAGTTGTTTTTCAAGAATTTTTTAGAAACAACTACAAATTTTAAAGTAACTTCAACTTTCAAATTATGCCACTCACTACAGGACTAAGCCTCAGCAGATACAATGCATCTATTTCAGTCCTGCCTGGGGAGTCGCTTTTAGTTTTTCTCTTCACTTTATATGCTTTGAAAAAACTTTTTAAAGCTTTTATCATACAGCTGCAACTTGTGTTAATTTTTCAGCAATCACATTATCTTGCCTAATTTCTCCCGAGGCCTCCCAATGTTCTCTGTTACCATGCTCTCTCAGATCCTGAAACACTTCTACCAGAGAGCTCCAAAGGTGTCTCATTACCTTCCCATAGCGGTACCATTAATAAACACCACCACTATGGGTTAAAATAATACAGAACATTTTAGAGGTATTCAAGATTAATATCAAAGCATCATCACCAATGCTACCGCAGGATCTTTTCACACATTAACCAAAGGCTGCAGGATTGACCTCACAGCTGTCAGCTTTCCTCCCTGCATTCCCAGCTTGTTTGCAAGTCTCTCAACAGGGAAGTCCTGGAAGCCATCTATACCAGTGACCACCACAAATAGACTTCACTGGCCACATGGCAGGGCACATAATAAAAATGTGGTGTATGGGGTTCACACAGAGCTAAGCAGGCTGAAGCTCAGCACTCCCCCCCTCCCAGCACTTCTGTGATTCCCACTGATGAAAAAGAACAGATTTACAAGAAACCATGTAAGGGAATGCTCAACACCCCAGTGAAAACACTCAGCTTTAAAATTTCACACTTGCCAGATGTTAAAGAGAGAACATAACTCAGAATATGCGGCCAAAGTCCTGAAAGAGCATGCAACGGAGCTCCTTCAGCCACCTTCTTAGATGCTACTGGGTAGGAATAAACCAGTACATTAATGAAAGAAAAGCTGAGTGAAGACATTTAGTGCACAGTGTAAAAGACATTAAATGGGAAGACCAGATTAGTCTTATCTGAGTAGATTTGGGACTCTGTAATTATAAGAAGCAAAAAGCGAAGTCCTTCACCTCTAAAGTGAGTCTTTTCTAAGGAAGTTCAAAAAAATCCTAGTATCCTCTAAATCAAGGTCACATTAGGAAAAAAGAAAAGCTACTTGAGACCACCTTTTTATTTATGGTCCTTCCAGAGGACTTATACGGAAAGTAATGAGATGTTGAAAAAGAAAAGTGATAGTTAATTACGCCGCAGTACAACTTATTCTGGAGGTATTTATTACACAAACTATAACCTCGTGCCTGTACGAGGTACAATTATAACATATAGGACAATAATAAAAATTTTACATGGATTGGCATATAAGACAAAGAAAAAACATTTTAAAAATGAAACTGCAGGCAGCATTACCCCAAAACCTTCAACCAGGTGATGTCGTCTTTGAATATCCCACTCTGTCTCATCTGGCATTATTGTGAATCAACAAGCATGAATACCAGTATAGCTTCTTACTGCACATTGTATTTTAAAGAAAATGACATAGTCAGACCCTGAAGAACTAAATTGTGGCTTCAGAAAATCATCTAATCAACCCAGTGTCATGTTAAATGTATACTGTAAAAACACAGACAGGATACATCCTAATGCAGAATCCCATATATTTGGATCTTCTCACAAGGTTCAAGAAGATCTGTAATTTCAGAGGTCAATTCAGCCTACAATCATCAATTCAAGGCAATCGAAATTCTTGTGTAACTGAAGAAGGGAGAAATATAACCCTACAAGTATCTGTAAAAACTCAACTAGATTTTTCACAGGGAAGCTCATGTCAGCTGATTCATTTTGACTGAAAAACAATCCATTTGTTACTTATTCATGCCCTGCAGAGTTGTTTCAGGACAAGGATGCTTTGAAAGCCTTTTAATTCTTAACCCAATCCTGTAACTTTTCAGGGTTAACCCAGAACTTTAAAAAAAAAAGGGGGGGGGGGAGGAAGATTTGTAGTGAAATAATCATAAATCCTACAAATACAATCAAGACAACACAGAGCCAGCCAGGCAGTGAACCTCATTGTTCTGTGGTGCCGGCACTCTCTGACAGGAAGTTTAATAGAGGTTGAAAAGCCACGAGCAACACAGATTGAAATGATTCAATAAAGAATCTTATAAGTAATTCGGAGTCTGCACAGAGATATTAAGCTTCATTTGTCTGCAAACACAGCAACAGCTAACACTGTCATTTTTTGCATGTTATGGCCAGACTCGGGCACCGTACCAGCGTGACACCTCTCTGTTGAGATGACAAAGTCCAGTAATTTGAAGTACATACCAGTACAATGGGGGCAACGGAGAGACAAGCACCAGAGAAACAAGCAGTTGAGAAAACATCCTAACTGAAACTCCTGTGAAAAGACAAACTTACAGCCTGGGGTAGAAATGTGAACGACTGACATCCAAAAGAGATGAATCAGGCTGGCAAAGTGATGGAGAAGAGCAAAAAAAGGGAGTCCTCTTCAGATGCAATAATTCTACTGCTTCCTAGTGAAAGGGACTGCCTCACATAAAAAAAAAAAGATGCTGTTAAAAACATATTAGGGCGGGGTGAATGCAAAGATGTTGGAAGAATAATCATTATGTGACCCAAAAAAAGCATTTAAAAACATACATTAGAGGGAGAAATACTGCAAGCTGCTCCCATAGTGCAAAGAATGTATACACAATTTTTTAAGGTACAGCCTTGCAACTCATATCCCTCCTGAGACTCCTGCAGAATTTCTTCTGCAAGGTGGGCTTTGGGGCTTCTAGTCCTATAGTAGCGATCATATGAAGCACAATAAACTGGAAAGATTTTTGTACAGATTTAAATGCTGGTGTCAAAGAACAAGGAATTCGTGATGTCTGACCTAGAGGTTGCACATGAAAGAACAGTGCATGGCAAATCTTTTCTTCAAACTGTGGTTTACTGGAAAGAAGAGAGAAAGAAAAGCAAAACTTTGTAGTAGGTGATATTTTATAAATAGCCTGCATGATGAAAGCTGCTGATAACTCACAGAAAAGTTAAATGATAAAAGAACATAAATCTGTCCATCAGGTAACTACCTCCTGGTGACTACGTCCTGGCAATCTCCAAAGGTTTTTGGAAAGGCATCAGCTCAAATTTGCTTCAAAACACAGTTCTAGGTTCAAACTTTCCTCTTGTCCAGGATTTAATTTTTAACAACAACAAAGGAATATAATTACACATGAATTAACAGTTGTGTCCCCATTTCAATTCAGTTCTTTTAGCAGAATGGTTGCACCCACAGTATTTTTCCTCCAGACTGCTTTGTATCCTGCCGTAACCTCCTTGTCTCAACACCAGCCTCCCCAAGCAATGGGCTAACTGCTCCCCTGCTTAATTCACTAATTAAAAATCTGCTGTTCCAGGAAAGCAGGTAAATAATGCACATCTATTATAAGATCACGTATGAAAATAGCAGAAGGTATACTGTAGAAAAACAATTCACATATCTAATTGTACCTCTGTAACAGTCACACTGTATACCCAGAGAAATCTGTCAGTAAGATACAGCTAGAACATTTCCACCTGCCTGCTCAAGTGCTGGACATACAAGATAAAAAAATGCAATAAACAATGTAATTCATTAATGCTCATTATTAACTGAACTAAATAAGGCAAGGAGCTCCCCCCATGTAAATGGAATGTCATTATTTTCCGACATTTGTAATACAGTACATCTTTTAAAAATTATCTAGAACTTCCACTTAATCATTTTTAAACCCATGAAATGCAAAAAGCCCAGTTATGAAATCACTTTTTCTGTTTCCATTATACACACAAGAGTATCTCTTGGTATTTACATCCTAACACAAAATAGGTTTTTCCTTATTCGATCAAGTCTTTTGGACTAATTTAATCTTTAACAGAATTTACAGTGTTTTTACTGCACTTCTGTTCCTCTTGTTTATTATTCTATTGGTATGTACTTCTAAATGCCTGGGAAACCCACCTGGGGTTTTACCACTTCAACAAAGAAACACAAGATATTTTCCTGTGATGAAACACAGAAGGAAACAAGCTGAAACTATACTGGATTATCACTATACCTAAATGCAGCAGTTACCTTATTCACTTTGTCTTTTAAAGGTATGATTCCCTAACTCATTCTTAACTAATATTTTTACTACTTAGAGGAACAGACCTTTGCAATGAGCTCTGCAATGCACAATTTTCGTCTGAAAAAGCCTTGAGTGAAGCTAGATATTTGCAACTAACTTCTCAATATCTCTTCTTATACACATGGCAAATCAAGAAAGAAGACTGTGTGGAATATTGGAAACTGTTTCAGTGAAGCAGGGAAGCCATGAAAGGGGGAAAAATTGGAAAAGAAGTGAACTAAGGTGTCGACGACTGTGAAAACCCGTAGAAAGAATCAGACACTGGAATGGAAGGGAGATTATGCGGGTTGTAGAAATGACATAAATAAGAAGGAACACCCCCACAGATTTCTATAGCATAGCCACCCTCCACATCACCAGGGTCTGCATGGCAGTTCAAATGCACAGACCCTTTCCCAAAGCACAGCTCGTACCACTATAGCCAGACCCTGTCCTGATAATTTTATAGGGACCGTGCCTGCGTGAAGGCACGTGTTCTCCTGCTCCTATATACTGCTATAAAATATCAAACTTTATGGTTCACCCAGCTTTTCTATGCCTTCTAGGACATCAACAAACGTCAAATCTATCCTTATTTTACGGAGTGCGCAATCTAATATTTCTTTTCTGAAGGTAGGATGGAAAAAAACCCATTTTTGCAATCTTACAAGCAGCTTGTTTTCTTTCCTCATCTTACCAAACTCCCCTGAAAGCTATCTTACTCCATTATGTCAGTCAGTTCACTCCCAAGAGATAGCTGCTGACACATATACACCTTCAAAGCAAGTTTTGCAAAACCCACCCGAGGCCACTTTCAAAATTAACTTTCACATTTTGGGGTAATTTACAACTGTTGCTTTAAAACCTTACAAACAGGTGCAACATGGCAAAAGTATAACAGGAGCCTGTAGCAGCTGCAGGTTTTCTTCCTATTTTGTATTTCTGTGGAGACTGGGTTCTGTTCCCTGTTTGAGCCAAGCCTCAGAAAACTGTGCTCTGAAGGCTGTTTTTCTGCCATCTCATTTTTCTGCAATAAGCTTCCAGAAGCACTCATCTCCCAGGGTACCATTCCTCCTCCCTGCAGCTCCCTTGGACTTTGAAGAGAAAGTAGGGCTACTTCCATGTGGATTTACGTTACAAGAATGAAAGGGTTTGACATTGCCTTCTTTTAATAACTGTTTCTTTAACTATTGTTTCCCTCACCCACCCACTATAAACAAATACTAAGTTTAGGTGAACAGTACATTCTATTCCCTAGCAGCTGCCACCTACCTTTCCCTTTCAATTTCTTACTCTTTAAAGATAAATGCATTGCTGAGCTTTTCTGTTACAATTTCACTGACAACTTGTATTGCAACATAGTGCCCTTTTATAGTTGTGTTCATAAGCACACCTCCCAAATGCTGATAGGGTTCCTCCAGAACATTTTGGGCAACAATGCCAAAGGCACTTAAAATCCTTTACTTGTAGGACAACAAGTTTTTTTTTGTGTGTGACTAGATTCAGCGAGGATTTCTGTGCAACTGGCTTCATTTTATAGATTTGGGAAGAAGAACTACTTAGAATCATAACATTAATTTTAACTTTAGTTAAGGTCTGTTTAATGTGAAGTGCCCACTTTACGCTGGCAGACAAATTACCAATGGGGCAACTAGAGAATGCATGAATGATAATGTACAGACAAGCTTTTTATTATTTATTCATAGAAAACAGCGGGTTTTGGTGTGCTGCTTTGAAAAATGTTCAAACTAGTAGAATATAATGAAAGCACAGTGAAAATTCTATTTCATTAACATTTAATCATAAATCGCTCTTTAATATAAAACATAAAATAAAAGTCTGTCATAAGCACTTAGGTGTAGAGAATGGAGAAAGTCTGCAAAAAGAGGAAAGGAAATATTGCAGGGGTTTTCACTGTTCCCGTTATCTGTCACTTCAGAAGAAAAAAATAAGCAAAGAAACAACAGTCTTCAGCCAAATCTCACAACTGGTCTTAAAGAAACTGCTTAGACATTTCTCAAAAACCTTCTATTTTTGCTGGCTAAAAGTATTACCAACCTCTATAGACAGAGAAACAATTACTTTAGCAAAATCACAACAGCTCAGGAGCAGCAATCTTCACCAGAACTCTACTATCCAGGAAAAAAAAAAAAAAAGAATCAGAACGTCAAGCTGCCAGAACAAATTCAAAAATCTTTTCCATGAAATATCTATTTCCATGTTTATCATATAACAAGTATTCTCAAATTCCCCTTAGAGGTATACAAGAGTGGTGCACAAATAACAAGCTCTTACGCGCTACAGATCTTCAAAGCTTATAGAATATTAGGTTATGTCTCTTTTCAAGACCTCTTGTCAGAGAGGTCTTATTCTTTACTCTATAAATACAAATGCAATAGTATAGTATTAATACTGATTTGAGTAATGGCGTACCATCAATTGGCAAAAAAACATTCGTAGACACAGAGGGTGCAGGCCACCATGTGTTTTCAGGTTTGGATATCTCTGACAAGGAACACAGCAATTGTTACTGAAGACCATCTATCAGTAACTGCTATCTGTAAGAACCAGTGCCTTTCTGATAACGAATCATCTTCCTCCTCCTTTATCAGTTCTTCCTTTACCTATCAAATGGCAGCCACCACCTGAGCAAAGCCTCTACCTGCAGCCCCTTGCACATTTCAATGTCAGTGCCTAGAAAAGGGTGTTTGACTCCTGTCAACAGCAGTCTCGCCACACCGAAAAATTGTTTGAGAAACAGTAGAAAATAAGCATCAATTACACTATCGTGACTTCTTTCTCCCAGCCATCATTAAAAATTCTGACGAGTCAGCCAAGCAACCAAAACTCTCGATACATTTTGCCATAAAGCAAACAAAAAACCCAAACAAAACAAATCTAAAAGCACCTTCTCATCTGCTTTGCTTGTATCCCAGGGGCTGCTCCAACAGCCAGCTCTGCAGCCTGCTCAGGAAATGAGTGTTTAGGCAACGCAGGTTTTCCCAGAGGCGAGACTTTTTTAAAGGAAAATAAAGCCCTTGGAGAATGCTTCCTTTAAGCAGCTTTCTCTGTTTTACACTGACGTGGATCAAGCATTAAGCCTCTGTTGATCACAGCTGAGTTAGGAAGGCTGAAGAGAAGCAATCCTCCAAGCAGGCAGGTTCCAAGCTCATTTTTTTTTCCCCAATCGAGCTCTTTGCTATCAGGTAACCATACCAGGCATTCTTCCACTGACTTTTCTGCTGAACGGTATGACTGTGCATGGTAAGGAATTGACGTGGCCATGAAATGATAAATTAGAAGTAATTGCTGAAACTGTCATTCATGAATTGTGGGCCATTATCTCTTAATGCATCTGGAATCCCAGAGTGAGCAACTTGTGATTCGCAAAGCAATATTCCGTTGCTGTGCTGCACGTTGTGCAACAGCTCAACAAACTCCCCATCTAGATGGGAGCAGACCTATCCCTGTATTTTTTGGTGTCAGTCCTTTTCTTCCTTATTGTTTTCCCTGATTTTTTGATATTTTTGGATATCCACCTTCAAAAATGGCTTCTATACCCATCTGGGCAGTTTGGTTTACCTTTGCAGAGTTCAATTAATCAAGACAATCAATGTCAACTACCCTTGATGGTTTTGATCTGTAGCTGTTCCTTAGCATTTCCTCTCTTCCACGTCCTCTCAACAGATAGAATCAAGTGCAATAATTTCAGAAGCAAAGTCTTTATGCTTAGAGGAGTTTGAAGTATTTCTGTTGATCATTCACTTCCAGAAACTGCTTCAAATGCTTTTAAAAGGAGAATCATCCTATTTCTTGTTGATGTGTATTTATAAAATACAGTTAAATAAATGTGACTTACACAAGCTTTATGTTTCTAATTTTTTTCCTTTCAGTCTTTACTAGAACTCCAAAATCACATCTGGTCTCAGTTAAGTCTCATCACAATTCTGATTTGAATTTCTGACCATTCAGAGCACTTATTTCGTATATTTACTGCCCAATTCATGTTACTTGGCCTTACTATTTGGTGCAGCCAAAAAAAAACCCACACCCAACTCCACCAGTTAGCTCACGTTGCAATTTCTTGTGACATCTTTCCAAAGTAACGTGCCATTGTACACCTAAGGTGAAAGTTGTGTTGAAATTTTGAGGTCACTTTGTCTAGCAATCTACCACCAAATCCACACTTATTACATTGCAGTACAGATTGCTGATACTCCACCACTATGGGTTATTTTATTGCTAGATCTGCTGCTATGCTATTTGTTTCCTAGAATTTTCCAATTAAGGCTTCCAACTAATAGCTTCCATTTTTTGGACCTTTCAGGAGTTGACCATTTTTGGTGGAGACAACTGGACACTTTGGATAACTTTTGCTCTTAGTATAGCAATTTCCCACCGTGACATGGGAGAAAAAATAATTAATATTTGTGAAAAAAAACAGATACTAGAGAAAAGTGTCACAGAAAATCTTATATTGCAATTAGTATCTTTACATTCAGTGAAAAATTTCAATCATATGCCATGAAAAATAAGGCCTTGTGTTTCAATATGAACAATGAGTATAAAATGAAATACTGAACACCCGCTCATTCCATGAATACCCTCCATCCAGTGTAACAAATGATAGAGGAAAGTTTACAATCCTGTAATTAAAATCCTTATTGTAAAGCATACACAAAATGGCTCAAGCAGCCTTAATTTTATTATTTCTTAGCTTCTGACTGCTTAGCCCTTACGTGTTTTTTAATGTAGAGAATTTTTTATTCCTGTAATTAGTAGTAGATACTACACAGAGAGAACTTCCTTCATCATCCAGGCAAAGGGCATGTGACAAAAGGACTACATAGTATTCTCAAAGCTCATTTGTATGGGGCTGGAATTTCTCACAGTCTGGGCTGCCATTTTTCCCACTTTATGTTCACAAACTCCCTCCTCGATATGCAGTAGCGTATGTTTGTGGTAGTGAGGGACAGATGCTCAATCTCAACAAAGATCAATGTGGCTCCAGGGAGCACTGCAGCATCTTTTCTCTGATATTAGACTTCACAATCCCGAGGCTGTTCCTATGTGGCTGCTTACCGGGTTGCCAGTCTGTCTTTAAGATAGCTCTCTTTATCTTATTTTTTTAAATAAGAATGTATATTTAAAAGACATACCTGTCCAATAATAAGGGGGACTACAACAGTCATAAACAGCTGCGAGAATATAGATGAAAAAGGCACAGAGGAGGATGATCCAAGCTACAAAATAAAAATATACTGTTAATGTTACGCTCTTTCTTAGTATCTGCAAATTTCATACATAGATATCACAACATTAATATATGTTTTATTTTATGCATAAAAACTTGGAAGTCTGGGCACAAACTTGGAAGTATGCGCACACATATTTAGTTGTTAAGTCACAATAAAGCATTTGGTATTCCACAGTAACAAAACTAAAACAATCTCTGCTTGATTATTTTATAACCTAAGGTAACAGTCCCATCAATATTCATTTAATTGAAACCCTGCTACACATATATGCAAAGTAAATCATATAAGCATTTGTAGGATCATAGTCTAAAAAGATAGGGAATGAATCTTCCTAACTAAGCAGTTAACTCAACTAACCTTAACAATTGTATAAATATCAAGCAACAAAAACTGGTGTAGTTATTTCAAATAATTAATTAATTAATTAATAATAAAGTGAAGACATTCCATGTTTTATTTCAATGATGTTAAAGAAGAGATCTATTCAAAGTATGTAACTACTCTTTCACTGAGACAGTGACAGGCTCAGTCTTCATGTAGGTGATCTCTTAATTACAACAGTAAATGCTAAAAGTATATTTTCAAAGATGCAGGTAGAACAGGTGAACCCAACACAGTTAGTGGGATTTTTGCAACCTACTCTAGAATGCTTAAGAAAATATTCACTATTTTTTATATCCTGTTTAGACTTGTTTTATGCTAGGTCATTGAAAAGTTTCATTTGATGGAATTTAAAATATCTTTAAGAGCAATAGGATATGCATTAAGAAATATAGAGTAAGAAGACTGAAATAGCATTGTCAGAGCTTTCACAGACAACTGTTTGCTTCATGAAGAGGGTAAATGCCCTATCGCTGAGGACTTCACAGATCCACATTGTTTTATATTTTGCACTCCACTTTAAAGATCCTCAAAACAATTACAGAATTCAGAATATTTCAGCTCCACCTAAACGATGCTGATTTTCTAAAACATTCTCACATACATCATTCTCAGAAATTATGCTCAGACTGCATTATACTTTTGACACTTTTATTTTCCTTTCAAAGCTACCTACAGGCCAGATAGACAAGGTGATCATACAATCCAGTCACTTCCTATAACTCTGCCTAGACAAATCAACATATGGCCATAAAAGTGGGTTTGGCATAAAACCATATTCTTTGAAAATTCAAAGAACAAAAAACTCAGAAATTTCACATAGTGAAGTATTTTACTTTATTCAGAAATGCACAACTGCAACCTTTATCTACAGAAAACAATCTGATGAGAAAACACCAATTATGCCACTTCTGCGGCAGTTTACGTGTAGATGCGCTGTTTTTGTAAATGCCCTTTGTGTGTGCAATGCTTGGGAAAACGCTGTACACACCAGCAGGGCTGTCTTTTGGTGCACACAGGTGGCATCAGAACCAGCATCTAGCATGAAACTGAATTAACTTCTGACACTAGGAAATCATGGGACTTTTGAGTGTTGCTTAGAATTTAAGAGAGTGAAACCAGACCAAATCTACTCTTTTTTTTTAAGCATACTCCACCCTTTGCTTTAATACATCCTTTTCTGAATATACTCTAGGTAGAGAACCTTGGGCAGAATGTACGGGATAGGGCTGTTTCCTACGCAATACCTTAACTAGCAACATCAGGTAAGACTCAATAAATGACAGCATCTCATCCTCATCACCTCCAGTTTAACAAGGTGGGCACAGAAGATGGTTGGAGGGGACCCGAAGATGATGTCATCAGTGATACTTTTGATCTGCAAGCAGGGTGCAAGCGAAAGCACCGAGATTAAGGAGCCTAAATTTCCCGTGGAGGCACAAGGGAATAAGTAAGGGCTTGGAGGGGAAGATTCAGATCACCCACAGGAGTACATGAAGCCAGGCAGCACAGCTCTCCGCATAATTCCTTGCAGAAAGTGGAGCAGAAAACTCCATTGTACCCCTCATGATCTCCTTGTTGTTTTAATTCTTGTAAGGAGCTTCTGAAATTTTAAAAGCTTCATAGTTTTTCAAACTGTATTTGGATTTATTTTTTTTTTCTATGTGCTGAGAGGCTAAAAGCATTACTTACTGTGTATTTGAGGAAGCTTTTTCAAGTGAAAGTGAAGATTTTTAAACTTTAAAATCTGCCTGGGTCACAGAAGACTGAATCTAACCAAGCAGTCTGCGTGCCAGGACCCTCTGCATAGCTTCACAAAACCAAGACACTTAGGCAGCGGCTCTTGTGCATTTTTATACAAACTCTGATTAGACTTTTCCCACTACTTTAAAGTTTTATGCTCAGTGGATGCATAATCAGTTTCTAAGCCAGGAAAAAAAAAAAAAAGACCTGTTCAACAATATAACTGCTGAAAAAAGCAGCCATTCAAACAGCAACAGTCTTGCCAGCTTTTGTAAATATTACTTCAAAGGGAATGTCTCCAAGCTGTGGTGGATTCTTAAACACGTAATATATATAAGGATATGCTTGTGGTTTGGGTGTGGTTTTTTTTTTGTTTATTTGATTTGATTTTTTGCATAATTAGAAAATGAATTACAAGTATTGTGCTGGGATGCTAAACCAACTTACCTAGGAAAAGCAAAAATATTTTATTCAAAGAAACATTCTCCTATACCAGGCTATTAGGGTATGGTTCTTCACCATGTCAACTTCACCCCACCCATTCAGGCTCATCTCACTGTCACCTGGACCACCGAAAGGCAGACATTTCAG
>JAOTQQ010000032.1:15492925-15534091 GCA_026546715.1 Gallinago undulata
AAAAAGGAAAAAGGAAAAAGGAAAAAGGAAAAAGGAAAAAGGAAAAAGGAAAAAGGAAAAAGGAAAAAGGAAAAAGGCTGTTTTTTTTTTTTAATATATCTTATGTAAGACTTTAAAATGTAAATATTGTATTTAAATTATTATTTCTGGTTTGCCTACAATCAAAAGCCTCTAACATCACAAAATCATGACAAGGAGGTGGCCTAGCAACTTAGACAGACAGAGGAAGTTCAGTCAGTCAGTAATAAAAAGCTTTGGCTGTCTGGCTTCAGGGAGAAGAAAATTGCTTGGATGATCACTTCAGTACTCTAGTAGGTGATGCACTATTTTATTCTTTCTGATAGCTGCAGTTTAAAAGAACTCAAAACAGGAAAACGTGCATGTAAAGGCTGAGCAGAGATGCGGGACTGATGGTTTATTTTGTTTGGTTTGAGATTCACACTTTTGATGGAGCCTAGGGAGCCAGAGAGAGAAGAAAGGAAACTGTCCCCCGCACCTGACAGTACCACAAGTGAGACCAGGTGCTTGAAGTTGCAAGCTACCTATAGAGTGGGTCCAGGAGCAAGGGGGTCTGCTGAGGAGGGGGGGGGCACAGCCTTTGCAGCGTTAACAGGTGTCACTGCAGTGTACTTGCCAGAAAAACTTGTCAGTATTTATCAAGTCACAGTCATAATTAAACTTTCTTACCCTGGTTCATTGCCATACAAAACAGCGCGCTGCAAATTCTACTCGCCCGTAACTTTGCGATGAATTTACTTTGCTGCTCATTACGGACCCAAGCCTGAAGGTGCCCAGCATCTACAACTCCTCACAGAGGACCTTCTGCACCTTGCAGAAAGGTTTGTTTTTTTAAAAAAAGAGGTGGAGTCAGAGCTGAAGATTGGTTCTCCATCCTTCTTCACTCTAATTACATCTAGGTAGTTACATTGCTAAACTCTACGCTATTGAGAAGCTTTAAATTCCTCTGCCAACATCACTTTTTCCCAGTCTTCTCAAGAGTCTTTCCTTTACGTTCCTCTCTTTTCTTCCCCCCCCCCCTCCTCAAAATCAAAATCAAAAAGATTAACAGCATAATCCTCCGAAGAGCTGGCTTCCAAGTGTTCCTAACATTTAAGCCTATATCCAGCAGGACATTGAGGCTCTCCAAATTTTTCTTTTGTCATAGGTATGTTTTAAAGAACTCTCACTTAATGATGAGACCAAGAAACACCTTCTAACTGCATTACTAGTATAAACATCAAAAATCCTCCAAACATTAGCTTGTCTTCAGTCCCTCACAACTACTGACTACTTGCTGGGACCCTGAGCTGCAATGACAATCGCCAAATAAATCTGATTTGGTCATTTATCCAGCAAGCACAAAGCATTGAGATGAACATTTCCAGATTTGACAAGTAATTGCTGCATTAAATACCGTACATGGACATTTCTCAGAAGTTGATGGCCCATCTGTAGAATACTTATTACTAGCAGCAATAACCATTCTGGGTAAGTGACTATTCTCTTCCAAGGGTAATAGCATCTGCTTACATACAGGGATATTTTTGGCACATTCTCAAGGTCTTCTTTCTTCTGCCCTGCTGTCAGAACTCTAATCAGGTATGCACAGCACCTACAGCGCTCCTGCATACTCCAGGTAATTAGCCTTTCCACTAATCAGATAGCATCTCTCATCGCTGCAAATGTACAGTACGCTGCTTGTTCCTTAACCCTCGGGTTTCCTTTGCTCGTTGCTTAAAAGAATTGACTGAACACTGGTTACCTTGAACTCCTCTTTCAATGCACACCATTTAGAGCTTTCCAAATAAAATCATTTCTGAGCGTTTTGCTGGGAGCTGAATTTGAAGACGTGAATTATCGATGTTTCAGCTAAAATGTTTCCCTGATCTTTCCCTTTTCTTCTAACACTTAAGAAAATAAAAGCTCATAATGTGTTTCCTTGTGACCATCTTCACGTGCGCCTCTGCTTGAAAAATTGATCACCTTAGATAAAAACTAATCTGCGCCTGTGATTTATTAAGACAAGGAACGCGTGTTTAAAGGGGAAAAGGCTGCAGTAAGTGTCTATGCTCTGACAAATGGCAAAAAATACAGCTGATTTAACAAATGAGTGCTCAATCAATGATGCACTGAGGCACATGACAAAGGGAAGTCAAAATCCATTACATTCAAGAACCTCCTTTATATTCCACTTCAGCGCACTGACCCTGTTGCTCAATGCTAAAGACTTTACAAGGTTTTCGGAAACATTTAGAAAAGCTTTTGTTTTGGCATTCACTCAGCTGCACCTCACAATTAACACTGCCAGACTCCTTTCTAATCAATTATTCATTAAGATTACTAGCGTATCTTTTGAGCGCCTTAAACTTCACATCAGAAGTGTGCGAGGGATGACACATGCATGTGTACTTTACAGAATAAAAGGCAGACTCTAAGCAGGTTTTAACGCTAAATGAGAACAAGGCTAAAAGAAGCGAAATCAACACTTTTAGTCAAAGTTGAGCTTCAGGCGAGCTGCAGGCAGTGCACAGCATGAGAGAATTTGGCTCCAGAAAGTGCCCATGTGTTGACAGCTGAATAAGAGTTTGAAGGCTTAATGGTAAAAAATGTTCCGTCAATGATAATGTTACACATTACTTACTCAGTTAACTACTCATCTTCTGCAGCCCTGACAGCTGATGACGCAAACCCCACTCGATACAAGTTTCATCAGTCGTACACGAACACGTTTAATCGTGGTCAGGATGGCAAACAAAAAGAGGGAAACAATTTGCAGCAAATAACTATGAAACCCAACTGTGCTGAGAAATCACGAATGCAGAAAAATCTGAAAAGCTGCTTGAACTACAGAAAAAAATTCAAATTAATCTGACCCTATTTCTACAAATCTAATAATATATATATAAGATAAATTATCGTCAATTTATATTATGGTAGAATCTACTCTATTAAGCACTGTGTGTTGGTGGGGACGGATATTTGACCATTAACATTAAGACATATAACTTAAATATATAGGTTAGTAGGGCTTTTTATTTAAACTCCATGAGAAATTTAACTTGGGCACTGAAGTTTGGTGGTGTAAATGCTTCTCCTCACACTATACAGAAGACCCCTGTTATCATAGAATCATTTGGGTTGGAAAAGACCTTTAAGATCATCAAGTCCAACTTTAAAGTTGAAGTTACGGAATTTTCAGTCCTAGTTTGCATCCACCTTGTTTTAGGTGGGTGAGAACCACCAACCAGATGGGACAGCAGGCGAGATGAGCCTAGCTAGTGTGACACACTCAGGGCACGCAGTAGCGGCACCGAGGAGCTGAGTGAGCGAGGGAGTTCTTGTGTTCTGCTGCATCCCGGGTAGCCTTATGCAGTGTACATGCACGCATAGATCTTCACACAAATATGGCCTAATTGCCTAGCATTTGCACATTTTCTAAACATCACAGCATGAGCAAAGTCTAAGGGAAAAAGAAATAAGAAAAAGAATTGAGAAAGAATAAAATTACCAAAGACGATCAAAGGGAAGAGCTGTAACTGTTCAAGTGCCTACAGTGCTACCAGCGTAGAATTGAGTTTCCTGAAGTTGCATTTGATAAAATCTCATAATCTCTCCAAGTGTAAGCAATCTGTAGCTGCCAAATAACGTGTCAGTAAAATGACAGAGGTGCCTAATATTCCTCTACACATCATGCACGCAGCTGCTGCCATCTTGACTGAGAAGAGCACCTCTGTGTTTACTTTCTACACATAGTGATGGGCACATGTCTCATCAGGTCATCTACAGAAGGCTGGATATTGTGTGTGTTCTGGTACCTGTTTTGACATTACAGAACCAATTATAAAAAAAGTAATTCATCAGCATTTGGAAGCAAGAGCCAGGGAATGCCTTTGAACATCTGCCACAGATCCAAGCACTTCATTTTGAAGTGGAATGATACTCATCATGACCACACCTAGCTCCTTAGATTATCAAGATCAAGTGTCTTAGATGCATAACTCCCACTGACTGAATTTTCTGAAGCCACTTAGGTCACTAAGTTCAGAGAGGGGTGCCTAGAAACATTTAAAAAAAAAATGAAAAAGAGAAAGGGGCTTAAGAGTGAAACACACACTGAAATCAAATCAGGTACTTTGAAAAGTTTAACCTACCATGACTTTGCAAAGCATACAGAATGCTACCAACACATGCCTAAAATGACAGCTGTATTCCTGAACTAATATTAATTATCTAACATGCTGTAGATACCTGCAAAAAGTTTCAGTGTATCAAGAAGCACACTTGAAATCTTGACAGCAAAACAACTTACGTTTTCACAACACCATTACTGTCCCCAAGCCAACAAAGAGATTTAAAATATCCTTGGAAGAACCAACTCTTTACAGAACTATTTAACTGTTCAGTTCATTTTGAACATACTTCAGAAATAGAGATAAACAATTAAATGACAAATCCAGCCTTGGAATTACTGTCAGGGGTTCTCACTGAAGTCAGTAGGCACGATTTATATATAGCTGTGGACAAGCAAATGAAAATGTATGTTTCACTGTTTGTGACATTCCAGCTTTACGCCGCTGAAAATACATCGATTCCAACCGATTTAGAATAGGATTGAATCTGGATCATGGAGTGCTGAAGTTAGCCCTGTCACCAACTACATCAGTCCACCAAAAGTTATGAATTCACCATGGTTCCCATGATTGGGATTGTACATAACACCAGTTTTTAAGATGTCTCTCATTCCTGTAAAAATTCCAGTGATTTCATAGAATTTGGCTACTCAGAAATAATTGTTTCAAGGAGAAATAAAATATTATGGTATCTCCCAGCAGAGTGGTATTCCAATTGAAGTACGGCCTAAATCCCAAAAAGATTTCCTTTACTATCCTGATTTGTTCACATCATTCATAGGTGGCACTTAGTAGTATCACACTTGCACAACTCATCTCTGCTTTTCAAAGCCAAAATCATCACTTAGATTTATATGTAAATTTCATGTTCCTTCATGAATCTTCACAGCAATACATGACAGTATTTATGATAATATATATAGTATCTTAAAAAGACCCCACAAACTACAGCTTTGCAATGTAAAGCAACCAAGGCACAGCCCTTTTGGACTGCTGTGTGTCGTTTATTTCCACTGTAACACAGAGCTCTATTTCAATGATCAGTTTTACAAATGTTCATTGTGGAGCTCACCATCACCTGTAAAACAGATCAAATGGTACCACTAAACACCACACACACTCTGTTTATAACTGTGTACGTAACCCTGTCCTCAGGGTGTATATGAACAATGTTTAAAAGAAAGCAATATGCACAGCTGATCAGACCAGCAGCTGATCAGTATTTAATCATCAAATCCAATAAGGAAACAAATGAGGCAGAGCACAGGGTGGAAAACAAAGGTAGATGGAAAACATTAAACGAGCCACCAATTTATGGAAGATAAAAACACTCTCGGAAACAATTTACAAAACAATTTTCTTTTTACACATTTAATAAACATTCTGTCAGGGTAAACGCAATCTCAGAAGCTGGAAGTTTAAAAAAAAAAAATCAATTAAAATGAAGTCACAGGGAATGGTGGGGAATTGTTCCTGGCAGTTATTTGATATAGCATGGTTAATATTTCTAGTCAGGCAAATTAACAGTTTTGCTGCTGTAGACTTGCACTCGCACAACGCATAACCTCTGAGGGTTTGTTCTAAAAGTTACAGAAATATATGCATAAAATTTTTTATATAGCTACACTTTAGATGTACAGTCCTTTACTTTACAAACTTTTTTATACAGAGGAATTCTACCCTGCTAAACCCAGCTGAATAACAAAAGACACAATTAATTCCACGGGTTCCCATTTCCCTCGTAAAGAATACTTTGAAAGCTCTTAGATAAAAACCTGTTTCTCTAGCCATCTGTATCAATATATAAGCTTTTCTTTAATACTATTCTACTGTATAATTTGTACTGTGCCACGCTCTTATTGATTGAAGACAATTCAAGGGAGGCAGTGTCAGTCTCTGTTTCTACAGGGGGAGCACTGAGCTGAACAGGGAGGCACATAAGGTCAAATCAGGATCCAAGTTGCTGTGCTGCTACCTTGAAATTATACAGTGCTAAGGAAGGAAACAACAGTAGGCTTTGCAGACACGGAATAAATACCAGTAATTAAGCTTTTTCTTTTCATTATCCTATAAATGTAGGTTGAATTACAACAACATACCCTTTCATGTATTAAGTCATTCAAATTGGCAAGCAGAAGCTGTATTTTCTTCGCATGCTTTAAGCCAAACTTTGCTTTCTCTGCTGTGCTGTCAAGTGTGGCCACAGAAGGAAGTTCAAATTTATTTAATTTAACAGCTTAGCTTTAGACATTCTACTTGGGACAAGCTGCTCTTCCTCAGCTTATGCAGCTCATGTTTGCATTAAAGACTTACTCACCTGGACTTCAAGTGCAGGAAGGAAGAGAGAAAGCAGCTTATCTTTATCACAGTATGCTTTGCAAACACATTCCATTTCCCGTGGATAGTGAAAGTATGGATGTAAGTCTTATGAGGAGAGGCTGAGGGAGCTGGGGATGTTCAGCCTGGAGAAGAGGAGGCTGAGGGGAGACCTTATCACTCTCTACAACTCCCTGAAAGGAGGGTGTAGAGAGGTGGGGATTGGTCTCTTCTCCCAAGTCACAGGCGATGGGAACGAGGAAATGGCCTCAAGTTGCACCAGGAGAGGTTCAGGTTGGATATTAGGAAAAATTTTTACACAGAAAGGGTTATTAAGCCTTGGAATGGGCTGCCCAGGGAAGTGATTGAGGCACCATCCCTGAAGTATATAAAAGACGGGCAGACATAGTGCTTAGAGACATGGTCTAGTGATATTTTTTTATCAGAGTTAGGTTGATGGTTTGACTAGATGATCTTGAAGGTCCCTTCCAACCTAGACAATTCTATGATTAGCAAACTAATGGAACCTTGCTTTGTTCAGAGGAATGGAAAAGGAAAGAAACACCACTGTCTCACATGCTGAGTTTACGTTTCATTTATGTTTGACCTGTACAAGATGAACAACTTCTGGGTTTTCACAGGTCCCTGGGATACAGAGTACCTCTAGCCCACATGTTCCGACACCTGAGTGAGTCAGCAAGAAGTGGGACTTCTAGTCTTGCCCAGTCTTCAGAAAATAAGACTGCCCAGGGCCCAAGGTTCAGCATAGGGAAGCTACAGGTCTACTATGATGCTTGGGCATCCTTGCATCCCAGTTCTTAACCAGCCTGCATACCTGATAGTTACCTACTCTTCTGGATCAAAATACTGTGCTAATATCATACTATGGGGTTTCCCCATATTTCCTGAGCCTGGCACTACCTATGAGCAACACTCTTCCCTAAACCTGCAAATATCTCAGGATTACATACAAGTATTCTGAGCCAACCAACATCAAGCAAACAGCTGAAAAGCTTCCTTCCTCAGTGTAGTATTGTATCATGCATTTGCCTACATTCAGGCTTTCAAGCTCTAATGTAATGTTATGAAAATTGAACAATACAATGACACAACAAGGGAAATATAACAATAAGAACAGTTGCATTTGAACTAAAGAAGGTGCAGACTAAAGAAACGTGAAATACCTCATGCCAACATAAAGAAAGTCATCCTTTTTTTCTCCTCTGCAGATCACACAAGGTATTTATGCGAGTCCTGTTAGTGCACACATGCTCAAAATAGTGAACGTACACCGGAAGGTTCAGCAATGTTTTTTAATAAGCACTGTGCTTAATTATTTTTTTTTTTAGTGACTGCTAGATTAAGAAAAAAAACCCCTAACACTATTATCTCAGCTTGTTTATAGTGTCCTAGAAGGATTAAATGAGCATTAAACTGAAAGGCATCTCCCATCCCAATAACAGTAAGAAGAATGACAGAAATGATGCAATTAAGAGGATCCACCATTGAAATAAAACCATCTCTCAACTAGTTAACTTTGATTTAAGAGAGTAAAATCATTTAGTAGAGAACAATGCACACTTGCTAACCTTTCATACCATGTTAACAGTTGGCACTGCTTTTTTTCTTTGATGTTTGTTATGAAGTGAGATTCAAAGAGCCTGTTTGGCTATTTTTTGTTACATTTGTATTCCCCTCTTCTATCAATAGCTACATTAAATAACAAAAGAAACCCCCACATAACTAACCTTATGAGATAAACTTGACAAATTGTGTACACAGGTATTTCTGTAAGCACACACAGGCATCTTGTGACTTTTTTTTTCAAGGTATAATTGAAATTATATGCTTTTGACTATTGAAAGATACTGTTTTGCACAGAAGTTTTGTTTGCAAAATCAAGACACACACAGCTAAAGTTAACAGAAGTGATATATTCAAAGGAACAAAGGGAAACAGCAGAGGAAGGATAGGTTAGATATAATAAGCCTTTCTCCAAACAGTTCCAGTCTGTTCCTTCTTCTGTTCCACAGTAGACAAACCTGTTGAAATTTATTACATACACAGAAATTATAACTAGCTCAGGGAATACAGAGCTGGAGAGCGCATATATGACACTTTAGGGGAAAGTGTCACACATGAATTCCCGTATATGTCCCTTCCAACTCTAACCATTCTATGATTCTAATACCCTGAACAGCGGAACAGTGTTCCTTAAATATCTGCTCTTGGACACTGACAGAGAAAGGATACTCAGTCTCGGGGTGGCAGATTTTATGTTGCTGCAATATAGCCTCAGACACCTATATATAAACTTATTTTCAAAAGAATATATTTTTGTTTCCACCCAGGGTCATAATACAACTGAGCAGCCCCAGAATCTCTCTGATGTTTTATTACCTACACGCTAGAAGAATTTTAGAAATTAAGAAGACAGATTAATTACACCATACAATTTAATTAAGTCTTTGAAGAATAATGGATCCAACAGAAAGCTCCCTAATAATCTGCAGATAGAGCTATGAAAGAATAGAGAGTCCAAAAAAAAATAGGTTAAATGGCCAAAGTGGCATAAAAGCTCCCTTTCCCCTGAAGTTACCTTCTGGGTAACTCAGGCACAGAATCCAGAATGAAATAACTCCTCGGTGAACACGTCTGCAGCTACAACCTCCAGGACTGCTCGGTCAGTCCGAATATTATTTGAAATATGTCATCTCTGTTAGCAATTAGATGCTTTCTGCCGATCCCCTGCCTCAGTCCAGGGCAGCAGCTTCTTACACAGACAGCTAAGACACCGGAACGGACACTGCTCTCTTTCTGAGTGAACATTTCCAGGCTACAGAGAAAAACAAAGCCTACCCATTCGCTGCTTTCTAATGAATCAAGATGTACTGCTGGTGGCTGAGGGATGTAAAATGTCCAACAGCTAGGAGAATAGCCCCAAGCTCTTGCCAAATTATGCGCTTCAGTATTACAGATCTGCTAGCAAAACGTATCAGATTTTCCTCCAACATGATATTTATTCTTTTGGACAAAGAGGACAGATAAAAATAAATTGTTGAACAAAATTTGATACCCAGTGGAATAATAAGGTATTCAAGGGAGAAAGATTTTAAGGCACAGTAAAATACTACAGAATCTTGGATGACCAGGACACATGCACAGTAAATGCAAATGCATTCACTGACATATAAAAGCATGGAAAACTTCAAAAAATAAAATTCATTAATATAAACATAAAATCTTGTTCCATTGCTAAATCCACCTGAAAAGTTACCTATCCAGATAACAGGTATATACGAGGCAAAAGACATGAATCGTCACCATTTTCAAAAATGGCACTGTGAATCAAGCATGATTAAAAGTGCATTACTTTATTGAAACTATATGACCACCCATGGTCAACAAGGTACGTAGAACACAGCCATCTGTATATTTTATTTTGACATTCTCATCCTCAAAATTAAGGACAGTAATAACTTGTTTAAGAAAAACAAAAAACAAATGAACCCAAACAACAAAAAACCCAGTACATGAATTACAGTATCAATTAGTTCTACGTTAGTGCATCTGGATTAAGGGAAATCCTGCAGAGGAATGTATGTGAGTTTGTCTTGCTGACATCAACGCAATCCCATCCAAAACCAGGACTTCACTTATCTTATACTTGCAATCATTTGAAGGGAAAACGTGTGATGAGTTCTCTAGTAGCTATCTGTCCTCCTTATGCCAATACAGTGTAGACAATTACAGCAGTATTGCTTTCAACCTCTTGAACAAAGTACATTAAAAAGGTTTAATCAAATCCTCTTTATGCAATATATGTCACATTCGGTGAATACAAATTGATGACCCTGCCCTTTGCCCTGGCAAACTCCCTTTGTCTTTCCTCTACGAAATGGCATATTTGAACAGGGTATTTTCTTAAGCGTTGCCTTGATTAAGTATGGAGAGAACATAGACAGCTAAATGTTAATTAAAGGAACGAATAGGGTTTCTTAAATGCTCTTCTTGTACACAATTTTGACACGCACTCTCTCGCCTCAAATATTATCTGTGTAACGAAATGCCAGAAAGGAATATTATCCAAGTAGGTTAAAAAGAAATGGCACAACCTCAAATTATTTAATAGTACAGTCGAAGCATAAATCCTCCTTTTTGCACCAAAACATCAACAGATTATATTTAAAGGGAGTACAATAAACTTTAAAAAAAAAAAACCCTCAAGCACAAATTATGTTTAGTAACTTACATAACTATGAACAATTCATTAGGCTGTAACTGAAACAAACTAAAGAGCACCTTTCCTTTTTGTTCAGTTTAGTATGCAAATGGTGGCAGAACAGCCAGAGTAGCTGGTTTCACTGATTTTTCTGTACTGCCAGTTAATCAGTTTCCTATTTCATCTGTATGCAGCCTTCATACACACATACAGGAGAAACAAAAGCATAAAAAGGAAGATATAAACGCTTACCTACAAATTAGCAGGGGAGTCTCAGCACTAGAAGAGAGTGATTTGCATCATTTGTTTTACAGTAGTGCTAAATGGTTAGACAACCCAACATGAAGCGAACTGCATGTATTTATCAGGCAGTCTCTTCCTCCAAAAGTCTATAACCTGACTTATGAGACGTACATTAAAAAAATCCCAGAGGACAGAAGAGAAAGCCAAGAGACAGATAGATATATGAGGGGGTTTGTCTGGCTTGGTTCCTTTCTTTTTTTTTTTTTTTTTTTAAACTGGATTTTTAACAGAAATCCCTAAAGAGTCACAGAAGTTAACAGTAAAGGCATGAGGTGAACAAGCACACCTATCTGTTCACGTGCTCCGGAACAGAAGGGATTCAGTAGATACTTATATAGTGAGTTCAAGTACAAGGCACTGAGATGTAGCACAAGATGACTTTGCAAAATGCACACACGGAGCACTCAAAGCATTTAACATAGACCTGTTCGTAACAGGCTGGTAAAGACGATGGATTAGGAAGTGTTAAATAAGGGTTATTTCTGTGCTGACTGCCACTGCTTGAGCACTAGGAAGGTAAGAACTGGCATTTGATAAGGGACTGGTTACTAGATGGAGAAACAAAGAGCACTCTGTCTGAGTCATGTGCATGTCACAGCTCATACTAACAATGAGTAATACAGAAAAGATGGTTTCTTTATTCACCTTTTGGGGGATAAGAAGATCTGTCCATAAATGAGGACTGGAGAGTCCCCCTCTTTGCTTCGCTAAGCAGCAGATAGAGAAGTCCCCTCTGGAGCAATGCAGCCCACACTCCACTGATAGAATACTATTACTCACAAAGGGCGTTTCTCCTCTGACTCCTTGCAAAAAGCCAAAAAAGTTCAGGCTCTATCTGATTTGAGTACAGCAGCGGGCTCCTTGCAGACCCTTTCCTGTAATAGTCATGCCCCTCAGAAGGATTACCAAGTCTTAACTTCACTATCAAACTGTGTGACATATCTCACCGATACTCAAAAATGCAACCACAAGATCTTACATAACCAAAAAACAAAAAAAAAGCAAGGTCAACAATATATTAACAGTGCAACTTATATTTATATCCCCATTTGGTACTACTTTGTATCTCAACTCTTAACTTCAGCAGAAAAAGTAAAGTGATTTCATGTAACCTTATCTTAAAAATATTTGCAGACGTTCCATTCAAGCAAAAGGGATTTGAAAGCAATAACATTTCTCCAGCGGGGTAGATAGTCATCCTAGTTATAAAAAGGCAGAATATTATGTACGTGATTTGCCATGTGGTCCAGGCAGGGAATCCAGCAGAGCCAAGAGAAGGACATTACAGGAAGACTGTATAAGAATAAGTGTATGAGCTTATATAGTATTTTCACTTCTCTAGCCATGCTTCAATCTCAAGACTGAAGTACTGCAGAATCATTTAGGTTGGAAAAGACCATGGAGTCCAGCTGTAAACCTAACACTGACAAGTCCACCACTAAACTATGTCTTTAAGTGCCACATCCATGTGTCTCTTAAACACCTCCAGGGATGGCAACTCAACCACTTCACTGGGTAGCCTGTTCCAATGCTTGAACAACCCTTTCAGTGAAGGCATTTTTCCCAATATCCAGTCTAAACATCCCCTGGCACAACTTGAGGCCATTTTCTGTTGTCCTATCGCTTGCTACTTGGGAAAAGAGACAAACACTCACCCACCTCGCTAGAACCTCCTTTCAGATAGTTGTAGAGAGTGGTAAAGTTGGTAAGACACAGATAAAGGTCAATAAGAGAGGAATATGAAGCATGCTCGGTTGTTTTTTCCGAGCTGTAACTTGGAGCACTTCAAGGCTTGATAAGATAAACTTCAAAAATACACTACTAAAAAAAAAAAAACCAACCCCAAAACAAAATCCACCAAAAAAAGCAAGTTCGTCTAACCCTTCTGTTTTGCAGCAAAAATTTAATTAAAAGAAGCCTTGCTCTTTGGCACCAGAAGAGTCTTTTCCATTGATTTTCATCAGGGCAGAATTATTCTTCTTAAGTTTACACCAGGCACAGTTGCACTTCAGTCTCCTCTAGCAAAGCTCTCTAATAAACCGTTATGCTTAGCCTCCTCTCCTTTGGCCACATTTAACCATCTCCTCTTCTTCAGGCATACACACGAGACCACTTCTAAAATGGATCACAGACATGATCCAAGTGGGGGAAATAAAACCCAGGTTTTTGCTTTTAAACCCAGCTCATTTCACTGTACTGGTCTGAAACACGGCCCGAGGAACCAATGTGTTGGCACCTTTTTTTCTTGCAGCATGAGAGGAGAGGAAAGCAGGGCGGTCGCCTCTTAAACTGGCTTCATCACCAGAGAAGTCAGTGAGGAATTGCACCTCAGATTAAAAAAAAATTTAAAAAAATCCCATTTTGCTGGATCACACTTCCCTTTTCAACGTGCTGTAAAAATAAAAAAGAGTGGCTGTAAACAAAAACGCCTGACAGTCACTGGACAGGATCATTTGTCATTCTGAGCACCCTGCCTCTACCAAAAGAGCCCTTAAAAGACACAGTAACTTCAAGTGAATGAGTAAACACATACTGGAAAAGCTATCCCTTATTTGAGACACGTAGTATAATCCCACACGACCGCATCATTTGAAGCGCATTGCTTGCTTTATCAAAGCAGCAGAGCAACCAAGGCAAGAAGTTTTGTGTTCTTCAACATTGCCAGGCATCAGCAATGAACTGTGAACAGCTGGGATGTCACCACTGAAACACACAAACCTGCTCAAAGCCCATTTTGAGCCACTTTGGAACCCATCTTCCTGCCCCAAGTTTTTTCCCAAATGAGATTAGCTTCCAAATCATAACATTTTCTTCTAAAAGGTCAAGTTCATTTTTTTCGCCTATTTGATGTTTTTTCACTTCTCTAGTTCCATTCACCTAAACAACCTATTGAAATCTATGCCTTTCTAACAATCCCAAATTCATGGTGAAGTGACTCTGGTTTGACTTACTACAGAAATTCTATGAAAGCATCCCACAAAATACCCCTCCTCCCAGCCATTTCATCTTTGTTTAAGGCTGTACAAAATAAAACTTGCACCACTCAAGTCTCCTGCAGGACCCCACAGGAAGATCTTACTGTGACAGGTACCATTAAAACCAACAGTCTATGACCCCACAGCCTATAGTTATACTGACAAGCAAAAGATATAACCTCAAACCTGCTCACCAACTTGTTTCCTGAAAAGGCTACCACATCTTTGTTAGACAGAAACAACTTTCAATCACTCCACAGTCATAGGAGAGAAGGAGAAGCTCCCTAGAGAAGACATGAGACATCCAAGATTTCATTCCCAGCAGGCAGGTTTACTAACTCCACTTGTAACTTATTTGGAAGTGTTTCTCTCTGGTCACACAGTAAAAACCCTGCACGATTTTTCACTCACTTTTACCCTTTCTGACATATTTTCAGTCGTCCTTAATAGGAAAAACTTCCATTAACCAAGAAAAAACAATTAAATAATATAAATTTTGCAAATATTTTTTTCTTCCAAATATTATGTTGTCATACACAGTAACTCTCTCAGTGGTTCTGGAGTCCCTGGGATACATTTTTTTTGCCTATGCATTAGGGATGATCATAAAGAGAGCTTCAATTCACGATCCAACAGTGCTACCACCCTTATGCTGACCACCACCGCCACCTTCCATCAACACAACCAGAATTCACCTCCTGACACCAAGGGTATGGTCTGGCCACAGATCAAACAGGACACACCAGTGCAGGAGGACTCCTCTCCAGTACCACAGCGTATTTTCCACTAATTGTGGCATGGATTTAACTCTGAATTACACAGAGGTGGAAGGCTTGAGAAGACAATACTGCAAATGAAGACACGGGCTGGGAGCTGGTAGTAGCACCCAATTTGCAGCACACAGAGAGCCTTGGGAACCAGCCAGTTTTGCCAGGGCTGGTTCTTTTGTAAGCAATACAAGTTGAACAAAAATCTTGCCCCCCCAAATTATGCCCACTGAGCCAAGGCGGCAGTAAAAAATGCTTGGCAGAAATGAAAGGCTCCCAGCAGCTGTGACAGAAGAAGAATAAGGGAACTGGAATCTGTGGTTTTTCAGGGGTAACTCTTTTGTTGCACAAGACTTGTGAATAAGAAATTCACTTTCTGAAGTCCACGATTCTTTGCTTTCCTGACAAGTGGTTCCTGCTAAGGGTAATTAGAAAATTAAAGCCTCAACTCATCACTAGGGAAGTGGAGCGTGTACGTGAGGTGGACTAAAAATAATCAGCACAGCGAAAAGGCTGGCTAAGCCTGAGCCGAAAGCCTTGCAAGGGTGTTCTCCCAGGCTGTGTTTCCACTTCTGAAATCAGAGGCTAGCCTGCTCTCAGAGATGCAAACCTGTTCAGAAACTCGGCAGAAACTGTTCAGAAATCTGCTCTTTTTCAAGAGCAAGATGCTGATGATAACACTGGTTTTGCGTGAGATTCTTGCAATTTCTACTAATTGTGAGTTTTACTGGGAAGCAGAAACTGGGAGCTGTCAGTTTTCCCAGACAGCACTTAACATGCTGTGCCTCCCAGCACTTGACCTTGTGTCTGTGTGCCACTCACATCCTTCTTTAGCACCTGCGTTCCATATTCCTGATCTCTGGACTAAGATCCTGGTACCATGGCCCTGGGGGGGTTGGGGGGGGGGGCAGGTTTCCTCTACTCAGGAAGGAGATCAAGCATAACCTGACGTGTAACTGAGAGGTCCTCTGCTAGGAAGCAAAACTAATCAGAGACTGGTCTTCAGAGACTGGATCCGATCAGGGCAGGCTGGTGCCTACCCGTGCTGATTGCAACCCAGACCCCTTCCCTTTTAGTCGTAGGCACAGAGCAATCAGACTATACAGCAAAACACAACATGCGTTCCGTGCCAGCCACACAAGTGTTTAAGAACCAATTCTGGAACATGGGGAAGTAGGATTCTTGCTTTCCATTACTGGTCCTAGGAGATACAGTTGATGTTTAACTGGGCTGCTTGTATCAGCTATTATCTGCACACTCGGGTTGTCCAAGTAGGTCCAAATGTAGGAACCCAAACAACAGACATCAATCAGCCTCTGCAATGCTTCAGTCATAAATTCCTGCATACGCTCAAATACTTTGAGAAGGACATGACACATCATGCTACCAGAGTGACAAATTAAGCCTCTAATTTCACAAACTCTTTTTGAAAACTGCACCACACAGTAGAAGAATTAACTTCTACTACTGGAGACTTGAAGTGACTTCATGAAAGGCTTTCATTACCACATTAGCAGAATTAGCAAATAAACATGAAGTACAAATAAATATTATTAGTAAAATACTGAGATCAGACTTAAGGCCCCAGGGTTTGTAGACCACAGAAATAAAGCAGTTTACAGACAATCTTTCTTATATTTTGACTACCTAAACATTGTCTTCAGCTACAACCGAGTTCCAGAAGCTGCCATTCTCTTTTCTCTTCCATCCAACTTTTTACCTCTGTTCCCACGTCCTGGAATACCATCTTGTCACTTCAGAGAGCTCTATGATCAACCAGACTATTGCCATGGTCAGGATTTAAGACAACAAATCACAGAATTGTAGACCTTCAGAGATCATCTAGACCAACTCCACTGCCAAAGCAGGTTGATCTAGACTAAGTTGGCCAGGAACGCATCCAGGAGGGTTTTGAATATCTCCAGAGGAGGAGACTCCACCACCTCTCTGGGCAGCCTGTTTCAGTGCTCTGGCACCCTGAAAGTAAAGAATTTTTTCCGCGCAAGAAAGCCATGACAAATATAGAAAGGGTTATTTTAATAATCAGACCATGTCTGTCTCTGAGCCCAGTCTCACTGCTAGTTGCATTAGGACAATGGAAGACATGGCAAGCTGCAGGGGATAGGTGGAAATACATAAGGAGAACAAGCAATTCTCCTGTTCTCTTCTTTTGCTTCCCTAGAATCTCAAGAAGGCTTCGCTTCCCATATCGATACAAGACTGCCAGCAGCAGGAACCAAAGCAAAGAAAGATACTCCTAAACCCCCCAGTAAATGAAAGTGAAGGGGCAGAATGTGTGTATATTTTAAACTGTCTCTTCCTCACAAGTGTTAAACTGATCTTTCAATTATTGACAACTCACTTTCTCAAGTGACCGCTAAACTGGAAGCTGTCCAAATCTGTATTTATATTTAAAGACAACAGTCAATGAGAAGTTCACTCACAGCCTTACTGAAAAAAGAAGTGAGCAAGCCCCAAGTAAAGGAACTTTGTAATCTGGGACTGTGAGTGGACTTGCTGTTTGCCACTATTAATTAATCTAATTGAAAACTGGAACAAAGATTAAATCTACTCCTATTTAAAATCGACAGCTTCATATTAAAGTGTCATTTATAGCAGTGCATTAAGAGAAAAATGAAGCTTTTATAAATGTTTTTGATTAACGTGGCAGTGACATATTCAGTGTGAAGTAGAGTTTTATCTTGTTACATAAAATAAATGCAAGTTGTATAACATCACTCCAAATACTAAATTGCTATGAAAAAGAACATGTGAATTTGCAGATTTGAATTCAGAAACAAAAAACAGTGAAAAAATTGTATCTCCTGAATTTAACTGCACAATAATTCTCTGTGGCTACACTTTAGCAGCTTCACAAGTCAGCATATCAGTTGTGAAGGCTGGAGGGAGGGGAAAAAGGAGAGATATTGCTTAAAGTGAAAATAAAAATCTCCTCTTGTAAAAGTCAATACATCATCTTATGCTAGAAAAAAACGGTCCCTAAACATCCGTAACTACAATCAGTAATTGTCATTAAAAGCTCTCATTATATAGAGTAAGTGTAATTAGAGCATCTTGCCCGCACAGGGTGCAGCACACAGAGAATGCTAGAAGGATTCATAAATTAGTGCCAAATCAGTCTCATTCCCATCTACTACACAATCTGCTGTAAAAGAGAAAAATTGTATTTACACACATTAGGGCAAAGCCCACTAGCCTCTACAAAATTAGCCTAAACACAAAATGCAGTTATTTGAGGGACTCCCTATTTCATTATGTGTCTCAGGAATAAAGGGATGAAGTTTGCCATCAATAACGCTGAACATATCTGCTGAACCCCGCAGATTCCAGGGCATTAATAATTTAAACTCTTAGGGGAATTTTGTCATGGTGGAGATAGGACTTGTCTGCAAACGGAGCTCAGGGGATGTTCAATATGATCTATTCTAGTATACACACACAATTGCTACATTTATCATGATGCAGAGGAAAAGAATGGTTCTTTCTTAAGGACTTCAGGAATGTTTCTTCTGTAATTTACACAATAAAACCTCTGAGCATTTCTAATAAAAAAATCCCAGGTTCTAAAAAGGTATTATCATAAGAATGATACTGAAAAGGTTTCTTCTCTCCCCATCCCTATTACTCGTGCATGTACAGTGGTGTTCAACACTATAAAATGGGATAAGAAGTCAGCAATCCAGCTCCTGATAGTAGTGCTGTCTATGCAAGATGCTACTGTAAGCATAGATTCTGTATGAAATTATGGCCTAAGCAGATAAAGCTTTATGCTTGGCTTAAATATATAAACTCATAAATGCAAATCTAATAGATCTGTATGTAAAAACATCAGTTATGTGCACAACTACCAGACCGCAGAGCAAAAATACCCTTTTGCACGTGCCAGTGATAACCACAGAAAGCACATACCCTTTTGAGATGCTTGCACTGTTTGTGTAATGCAGATTGAATTCAGTCTTTTGTACAACAGCTAATCTAGGGTAGCTCTATTTATGGGCATATTTATGCTGTAAAGAGTATATTTGTGTTCTAATTTAGCATAACTATTTTCCATACTTGTGCTCTAGGATGGAAGTAAGCTCAAATAGAGTTCAAGGCAATTAGGTGAGAAAAATCTTCCTTTCATAACCAAGCACTAATTCTTAGAATATAATTTCCAGAAAAAGCTTAACGTTTCTGCGCACGTGCTTTTAATACACACGCATTGCACCTTCACTATGCCAGGCGCACACAAGTCAATGTGCCCCACAGTTCCCAAGGACTGATACTCAGGCATTAGAGAAGTTAATCCAGTACTTATAAAGCCATGGAAGTACATCAAAATATTCCTTTAATCCGCTAAAATAGCCAGTGAAATAATATTTCAGTCAATTAATTTATAAGTGATCAGAAAGAGAATCCTAACGGCGCAAGGCATGCCTCAGCATCTTTGTCCTGCTGTTTAGCTTTTCACCGTGATTTAAGATATTCCCTCTAAAACCTAGAGGATAGTGTCCAAAGGCTCTACAAGATTACTGCCTGATTATCCATGAAAATTGAACTCCCTATGAGTTCAGCTCAAGAACTTTAACACAATGTCATAAAACAATTATTTTTCTATTGGGATATTTGTAACAGAATCAGTCTGGAAAATCTAATTCAAAAGTTTATCACTGTAACATCTTTTGCTTGGTGTTAACACCCTGAAGAGCTATGTTCCCATCTCAGCTTAAACACATTATGTTAGTGGTGTCTCTCAAATGGTTACGCGGACGAGGCATCCTCTACTTCTGACGACAAGAAGAAACCACAGGAGCGAGAACAAGAGAGAGGCAGAGGATGTGTGGCCACCATGCAGAGGGACTTTGGTGAGCGTACCCTCCTCCTGAAAGAGGTCACCTGCCTCGGGGTAACCCCAGTCCAGCCCTGACCCAGAACTTGCTGTTCTTCTGCACTGAAGCCAGCACAATCCAAGCTCTCCCCAGAGACCTGCCTCATGCTTCTCCAATATATTATCTTAATTTAGATCTTCCACTCTCCAGAGCCCTCCTGTCCCAAAATGCTTCTCTGTCACAAACCTCTTTTTAATCTGCTTAGACGTATCAGTGCTGGACTAAACTCCGACGACTGCTCCCACATACTAGTTCTCCCAAGAGGAAGAAACTCCTTTCTACTTTGACAGGGCTTTAAGAAATCCATGCACCAGGTATAGAACCAAAAATTTATCTGTAAAGCCAAGAAACCGTGACTACGACTGCAGCAAAACATATGCCTAGAAGGCTTAACCTATACCGTGCCAATCTGGGGTGTTTAAAGAGCTTTATGAAACAGATTGATAAAATCATAATGTTTATTCTATCAGTGATGGCCTTTTCTGCCCCAAAAAGAAAGCATAGCAGTTATCTGGAAGAGGCTGTAAAAACGTTGTTTTTAATAGCCTTTAAAATAATTCCAACAGCAAATAAAACACATTATATCTTCTCCCATATATTACAGATGACATAATTTTCTATATATTATTTGATAATACTGGCTCAAGATGTCCTCAATAGAAGTTCACCTGTCACTGGACTGTGCTGTTGTCTGAATTAGCATATCAATTTTAATCCCAGGAGTTAAGAGAAATCAGATTGAAAAAAAAAAAAAAAAAAAAAGGAGTCAAGGAGCCAGCCTAATGCTTTGCAAGCATTTACAGTGCAATAATTATACCACAGCATGATGTAGTAGGACTCTGATAATATATTTTTCCAAATGTCTTTGGAGTGACATATCCCATTTTGTCAGATGTTTATGAACAAGGGGAGGACCAGTCCCCCACTAACCCTGCTTCATGGTAAGCAAACTGAGATAGTAATGATAAAACTCTGCCTTAGTTCTCTGCCTTGAATATGTATACACATTGATCAGATTTTGGAACTGGAAGACAAAATGGCAGGCAGGACGGCTTTGCTGGGAAGCCTACACTGTAATAAAGAGGGGACAAAAAAAGAAGAAAAAAAAGAAAAAAGTGCAGCAAAACCAGTATTTGTACTTTTAGTAACTGAGTGACTAATCTAAGCAATAAGCATTACTCTATAAATATTAGGCTTTATCTAGATTTTATTATTTTGCAAGCCATTTGTGTTACAGTGATGCTCTCAGCTTGTATTATAACTACCTCCTAAAAATATGGAAAGCAATAGTAATAAATACATTTTACACACAAATTCGTGGCACAGTTCTTCGTCTGGGACACTACAGAGTCTGTAAAATGAACTATTTGTAGTCTTTTACTCTGCTTTAATTGGCTTACAAAAGAAGGAAGATGGATAGCGGCTGTTTCTCAAAGACAATGACCAAAAAATCTTACTGAAATGATATATATGAGTTAAGACTAGAGAAAAATTTACATTGTTATTTTGCTAACTACTTCATTACAGTGCATTATCTGTATCACGAATGCACCAAGTGGTCTTTCTGGGGATTTGATACAACTTCATATGATTTTGCACCCACCGTAGGGAATTCAGTTCTGTACCACAGGGAAAGATACAATGACCATCACTGAAGGAACAAAGATGTGTGTCTCTTGGCACCAGTTACCAAAAAATGAGAGAAAAACAGAGCTAAGTCTAGGTGCCTATGGATAGAGGTGCATGGAAAACGGTGAAACATCTGGAATTTGTTTGTTGTTCTTATGGAAAAAAATAAAGTAAGCACATGCAAAACATGACCATTTATAGCCTTTTCAAATTTTGAATGACTGGTTTGCCATCCAGGTACCATCTGTCCCCCAGGAAGCATTGGACAGACATTTGAATATCTGTTCCAGTCATCACAACCAAGCTTTCTTAGTCATACACAGGATATTTACAGACTATGGACTAGCTCCTCCAGTCAGAGCAGAATTGCTGCCAATGCAAATACTACACCCCATGAGCTGATGGACAAAACAATATTGACCATTAAAAAAGAAAAGTAGTCTTTCATGACAACATACTTTCAGAAGTAACAGATCCAGGGACTAAGTCTTACTAAGAAAAAAAATCCTGCAAAAGCTGTCCTTCCCTTGCAGTCATTCTAGGTGATGGAGAACAACACCACGTCCCTCTTATTGTCTCCCCTGCTAGCCAGATGTTAGGCTATTGCGGGGATCCTACCACCCTCTTCTCACAACAGTCCAGAGTGAGAAGAAAACTGACTGTCCCTCATGCTCAGCAAGGACCTCAGTACTGCTCCTCACTTTCTTTAAGAGATTCTACCTCCCAATCCACTCCCAATCCTCATTTATCCAAGAATTAGACCTCCTACAGATTGATTACTAGCTCCAGGCACCTGATAAGTCATGACAAAATTAAATTCACAGGCTAGTACAGTTTATTAGCAGGTTACTGAGTTGTTGGAAGAAAATACCCTCTCACCCCTCTCCCAAAGCCCTCCTACCAAAACCTAACAAGCTTCACACCACCCACACCAGTAAGGCACCCGTGTATTATGAAGCATTATGTCCATACAAAGCCTATGAAGTCCAGAAAAGAATGACCTGTAAAATTAACACCTTAGTACCACTTTCTCAGGAGCGTGCTGAAGGATCAACCACAAATTTCCCAATGTCTGTGAGCTTGTATAGCAATGCTACTAACACTCAGTCACATTCATCTACAGAAACTGTATTTACCCACAATTTTGTTTGCACTGCATATTCCTGTAAAACATCTCATTGGCAAATAAACTTATATTATGGATATATATAACCACATTATGCACTCTCTTTCCACAGCAAAACTTACACAATGAAGCAAATTCTGTTAGCTGCTCATCATGTACTGTTAAAAAAGATTACCGGGGGAAAAAGAAAACATCATAAATGCACAAGGGCCATCTCCCTAACTGCTGCACTATATCACACAATAAAAATCAATAATTCAACTATCTCAAATTTCACATGTGCACGGCACTGCACGTAGAGCAGTGGCATTTTCACTTCAAATTTGTATAGTCTTTAGTCAGTATACTTAATCTGCATTTCTAACACCTGCTTCACTCGGCTGTGAAGTGCAATGTTATCTATAAAATTTTCTTTCATCTTTGTACTGTCCATCTAACAAAAAATTATATGATGGTGGATAATTATTTGATTTTAAAAAAGATATGAAACTTTTCCCATGTTTTTTGATCATTTCTTGAAAGACACGCTCATATATTTGACATTCTATTTTATTAAAAGGTTTGAGTTTTAAAAAAAAAAAACACCCTGGCTTTCACATTATTCCTGTTATCTAATCCTGAGCAATATATTTCTCCTTCAAATAGTTAACATTCACTTTCCATACAGTAGTAAAATGGGGGAAAGAAACTAGACCACAATTAAGCGATGAGGTACGACAAGGTGCACATTTTAGCACATACCTCAAATATACCAGGAGGAAGAAGCTAGAAAGACTTTTCCACTCAGGTGGGCATCAACGCTAGCACCCGTATCATACCACAGTCCAAAGGGATATATAAAGAGTATGCAGAGGGCATGAAACCACGTGCAGTTTTCATCCAGTGGGTTTATGTCAGGCAAAAAAGCTGTTCCTCATCACGCGAGATTCTCAGTCAAGTTAAACACTAGGACAATAAAGGCATCCGATGAGTGCCCAGTGTTCAGCTTTCAAGATATTGATTAAAAACCAGAAGATCATAAGAAGCATGGTTTATACATGTAGAAACAACATCCCATCTTCATATATTAAAATACAACGTTTTCTACTTGATATGGAATGGTCACCACATTTAGATACAACTAAAAATAATTCTTTTTATTGGGAAGTAAAAAATAGCAAATTTTCAAATGCTTCATCCCGTCAGAGCTCACAAACAATCTTTTCAGGGTGTCACCCAACTTTATCTATGAAAAACTCAGTGTGTTGCACAAAGTCAGATGATCAACTAGTCTGACATTCCACCATCTAACAGGGAAAGAACATCACATAACCATTCTTGCAACAAGATTTACACTGGAGTTGACCAAGAAGGCACCTTCAGAAAATATTTTAGAAAATGAATCTGGTGATACAAGCTTCTTTAAAAAGTAGAAGCAAAAAATAAGCAATCTGCTTATCACTTCAGGAAAGTAACCAGGGGTACGTGGGTGGAGAACTGTAATGAAGAAGGAGGAAAGAAGATGCTGGAAGGTGCATTTGCTCATGTGTTATGTCAGAAAGGTCATAAACTGCATAAGCAAGCCTGAGCCTCAAGGCAGGTGAAGGCATTATCTCCAAGATGGTTTGGGATTTGTTGGGGTGGTTTCTGGGGGCTTTTTGGTTGGTTGTTTTTTTTGTTGTTTTTACATAAAGTTAAAATGAAAAATCTATTCCACTGACAGAGCAGTGTTAGAAGAACCCAGGTAATGACAGACCACTAACTAAAATATTTCTCCTTCTCCTTCACAACAACCAGTATTTCCAAATAGGCATCATTAAGGAAGAAAGCTGAATATTGTTTTGATACTTTGAAAGAAGCTAAAGAAAAATAATAATGAAGGGAGCCTCTCAGCAATGATACAAGTACAGTTGTTCACAAAAATTCATGAACTATTGCTGTCTCACACGAAACAGTCATGATGGCTTCCCAAAACTGCCTTTTAAAAGGTCAACAATAAGTAATAAACTAACACAAATTTCCAAAGGAAGCTCCGGTTTTATAACCGTGCCTTCCTTGCTAGTTGAGTTGCGAAAGCTTTTGACCTAACCTCTGGCACTTCCATTAAGACAGTATTTGTCACCCTGACAGCAAGGAGAATGGTTTCCAGTCACTCAACTTAAAGTAATAATGACGTCCCTCTTGTTTTTGCCCCAAGAGACTGAGGACTGCCAATTCGCAGACTGCCGAGTTTTGAACGGGCACTGCTGGGTCGGATAGAGAACCACAGAAAAAACTCATCCAAATCCAGGCAGAGCTTTAACCTCTTCTGGGCCAAAAATCAAGAAGCTAAATAAATTAATGAGTTTGGGATGTTTTCCCTCTCCCAAAGAGTCAACTTAAAATAAAAGAAGGTTTCTGTAGAACGATGCATCATTGGTATTGCTGTTTGTAAAGTGATGTCACGAAACATGCATAACTGCTTTCTAGAACTGAACTCTTGTTGGCTGCTGCATCCACATTTGGAGGACACAGAAGAAGAAAGAGCTCCACGCTCCATTATGGATTAGTGCATCCATGTGGGGGACTCCTCACCATAGCAGATTGTATTTTATTATAAACACAGATGCCAGGTGAAACAACCCCTCCTTGCAGCAGCACTAGTTCAAAGTGCTAATGAAGCAGAAGACAAGGGTTTAAACACCCCTGTTCCAAATGACGGGATGATTTCTCTCCGCTCCCCCTTGCCTCTACACACACTTTTCTCATGTAGGCGACTAAAAGCTGCAACACAGAGGAAGGACCATTGCTCCATTTCAATCAGAAGCTAAAACTTTGTGGGAAAACATTAACAGTAGATTCTAAGAACATTTTCATTTCCTTTTGATGAATTTTTTAAAAGGGAGGAAGAAAATTATGTATTTTGTGCATTTCCAAATCTTTCCGCAGGGAACATTTACCCTTAAATCAGGCCAAATGACTACATGTTTGTGTACAACCACAGCCCTAGAGGGATGCAGTTTTGCTTTTTCTAGTATTAAAAGATACTACAGAGAGGGCAAAATAAAAACCAAATTGTCTTTCATAGTGCCTCTCTTCTCAATTTTCTCCTTCATGCACCAACCTACCTACCGTAAAGAACCAATGAATTCAAACATTTGTTTCCCACAGACACAAATAATTATTTGCAAGAATTTTAAATCTCTTGGTTTACAAATAAATTGTTCAAAGTTTTGTAATGTAAATTTTCACCTTTTTAAACAAAGCATCAAATATTTCTCCACCTGTCAGAAACAATTTTTTTTAAAACTAATTTAAATAAGTGATATGACATCATCCCATAATACAAACTGCAGTGACTTAACTAGGTTGGATGTCTTGATCTTACTTTAAGAGAACTATTGATATTTCTTCCTGATAGTTTTACTTCTTTTGTTCTTTGAATAAAAAGATAGCAAACTGTTGCAAAACAGAAGACAAGAAAACATAACCAACTAGTACCAAGACCTTTCCAAAATTATGATCTGCACACAAGTTCTGTTCTAGCGAAATAGTTTTTTTCAAGTCCTGACCATAAACAAAATGTAAGCAGAACCAGAAAACCAGAGTCCAAACCCAAATATCCTTGAGAAAAATGTTGCATTTTCACAGTAAGAGCACAATGATCAATTTTACAAGTTGTTACAAAAGTAATCTTAGACACCAAACTGATTTTATGCTAAAACTGTGTACAAGCAGAGGTGTCTTGCATACTAATACAAGAAAATGCCTGATGATGTAATATTAAACACACGGATTTCCTCCTCTAGGTGTTCTCCAAATTACAGTTACAAAAGATACAAAGGTTTTTGACTCTGATATTTGTTAGCAGTCATTTAGTATGGAATCAAGCTTTTTATAAATTTCCAGTATTCAGTTTCCATTAACAAGAGAGATAACTGTACCATAGTCAGTCTGAGAACACTTTCATTCCCAATTTCCCCATACTATGTGATCAGAAGAAACATGCCAGATCATAAAATTTAAGGTACTCTGAATGCCCAGTTTTAGCTCCCGAAACTTCACTCCCTTCTACTTTCTACATAGATGACAATTGGACTGGAAGAATGAAGGTGCTTGAACTCTCATGCTTGCTTTCCCGTTTGCAACAAGCACTGAATTCTGCCTCTGAATCTTCTCCAGCAACTTCCACTTTTGCTTCTTGTTTTACGAACTCAGGAGATGCTACTGCACATATACCCTCAGCTATTTCTTTCCCTGAGATCTTGTTAATCCATAAAAACAATAATGATGGGGAAGAGGATTCAATGTACTGTCTCAAAAGCAGTCACCAAGTACCTCACCAAGCAAGAGCACTAGATGGGGTTGCTGACCAAAAAAAGTAGGCACATGAAGTATCTTACCTACTGTTAGCTGTCATATGAGGAAGTGGAAAAAGGAGAATACCCAAATGTATTTATCCTTAAAAAGATAGTAGTTAATTATTTTGGGGCTACAAAGAGAATACAGAGAGATACATTTAGTGACCTGCTTATTGCTACCTTTAAAAAACTTTTTTTGGAAGAATTGGAGGCAGAGTACCATAAGGCCAAGAGAGATGAATTAAATGCTCAGTATCAAAAAGCTAATGGGAAAACTAAGAAAGCACTGAGACCAGCTACAGCTCACATAATTCATAAACATTTGACAGCTAATAGTTTCATTTTTTATTATTATGTAGATTTCAATGCATTTTACTCTTAGCTATTGGGAAAAGAAAATACAGGGACCATTAGCCTTCTAGAGGATACTCTTTTCTGAGAAGAGCACGTTTCCATTCCTGTTGGTTACCATTACCTACCCTCCTTCTCCCTCAGGCTGCAAAGATAACCAACAGCAGGGCTTTATTTGTTAACTGGTCCTCAGCCAGCCTGCACTGGCGGGTTGTGTAAATCAGTAGCTTCATTCATCACTTCAAATCAATCGTGTTACCAGACAGACCACACAGTAGGTGTTAGAATACTCAGATTTCCAGTTATGCCCCTACCTGATTTCTCTCAGTCCCTTGGGAACAAGATCTCATTTACTTCTTTTTAACTTTCTGATTATCACACTTCATACTTACCCCCCTTTTTTATTTTAAAGGAGTTCAGCATTACTCATAGACAAGCAGATTCAGAGAGAGAATTAATAAATATACTGGGATGGGTGTATATGCCTAGCCATCCCTTAAAATAATTACCTGTACCAAGGATTCTTTTCTTAAGCTCGCGCTAACAAGTCTCTGTCACAGTGAGCTTTGTCACTCCGCCTTGCTTGTACCAAAATAGTACAAATTAACTCAAACTTAGGTATTAAATTGAGCATGCTATAGACTGGAAGAACAAATACACAATAAGAGTGAAAGCCTGCAGACTTCAAAGTGTTACTTGGCAGATCTGGAAACAGCTGATGATGCCCAAGTTAGCATTCAGATTTCAGATCAGAAAGCAAAATGAGGACGTTAAATAACAATGAGAGAAGTGAGCACCAGCCACAAAATAAGAGAAAGTTATAGTAAGGCAACCTAAGTGGCTCCCAAGATGATTGCAATTCCATGGAATCCAAACTCTTCCTGCCAGGTACATAAGATCTGGTCCCAAGACTCGTTGCTGCCGAGATGTGCCATCCCCTTCCACTCATGCAAAAACCCCATCCGTCCCATCAAGGCTGAGGTGGCTTCCCATGTGGCTGATTAACAGGGAGAACTTGTTCAGGCCTTTGAGAACTACCCAAATCAAATTTGGAGCACAGACCAGTAGAAGAGGAGACCACTTCGAAGAGTGCGGTGCCACACCATAAAGCAGCTCTGCTTTGAAATTAAAGAAGACTGAATCTAGAATGCAGCACCTGTTGTGAACAGACTTCCTGGCAAGATTTTCTTGTAAACAGCTAGCACAGTAAAAAGGGAATCCCAGATGACTGTTCTGCCCCTTTTCATACCGCAAAGGCACAATTAAGAGGGAACAAAGGAGTATACAAACATTTGCCTGTTTTTAGAAAAATATTTACAATGTTTGTGCTTGCAATAATTAAGCCAGATAAAGGTCTTAGAAATAACTACGATTTTGAAAGTGATAATAAAAAAAAAAAGTGATAATAAAAAAAAGTGATAATAAAAAAAAAAATTCAAAGTAAACCTAAACCATTCAACATCCATTAAGGTAAAATAAAGTAAATAAATTCAGCCAATTGGTTATTTCCATACGGGTGGATTTCTTTAAATAGTAATGAAATCATTGCTAAAAAATCCATTGTTATTAAAATAAAAAAAGTTGGCTCAGCCTACCAAAATTAGATTTGTAAGTTGCTGGTCATTCCCATAATTAAATCTGTGTCACAAATTTGCAAGAAAAATGGACACTATGACTAATGCATTTACTTGCTGCACTAGTGCTGTCAGGCTGTGTAAATCATTATGCCTGCTAAAGCAGAGTAGATAAGAATTCCATACATTTTCATTAACCAACTAGGCTTTGTGTATATGTGAGAAGCTAACTTTCATATTACCCGCTAGCTTTAGCTTTCGTTTGGAAGATAACAAATAAAAACACCAGCCTTTATTTGATTAGCCAAGCAGCTGCTCCAAAAATTGAGTTTTTGAAGAATATGAATCAGCTCTCTCTCCTTCAAAAGATGGTCAGATAAAACAGCAAAATAATTTGTTACTTAATTTGGACAAAGGAGATTAATGAAATGATGGACATCTGGAATAGGTTCCTTCTTTCCTTCAGATTGACTTACGCAGCCTAGACACATGCTTTATTTGGTCCCATAGGTTTCAACAGAGGAAACGAAGCTACTCCAAGACAGCATCAGAAGTCTCAACCAACACCTTCATTTTTGGCTGTCCTTTGCTCCATTTTCTCATGAATGCAATGGTCACCAGGAGCAGAGTCCTCTGAATTCTCTGTTTTCCTCTTGATTTCCTGTCACTACAGACCTTCAGATCCTGGTTACAGTTCTTTGTTTAAGGTGAAGCTGATGGCTGTTCCTTTCACACTTACTGTTCATAACCCCCAAGGCACCAAAGAATCGGACAACAGTGACTCACATCACAAGCTGGATACTCTCATGGGTTTCCAAGCCCTCTGTCTCAAGCAGAAAGGAGATTAATGAGAGGCAGAAAGATCAGACAATACTGTTTCTAGTCTAGCAGTGCAGAGCTTTTTGCGAGGACGTGCTCTCCTAGACTTTAGGCCCTCTCCTCTTCCCATGCAAATGACATTATATTGTCACTGCAAATTGAGATTAGCTCTCAACCGAGCATTTGTTTCCACTTCAGTGCAAGAAGTCCACTTCAGCCTCAATAACAGTCTATGCCTTGGTGAACTTCAAGTCAAAGGAGCTGAGCCACCCAGGCAAACACCATGGAACAACCACCAGCACAGCATGTTTAGCAGGATCCTGCCTCCTGCTCTGCACTTTGGACATTAACAAGCATTATTTTTCTGTTGCAGCACAACTTTTAGAAGCAGAATAGAAATGCTTAGAAAGCATGATAATGCATACAACGTTAAAAATCTCAGCGGACCCATAGTTAACATCCCAATTTCTTTAGCCTTTAGGGGCAAAAAGTTTCCTCTCCTAAAAGTGGAAACAGCTACCTCAGAGCTTTTTATCTCAGCAGATCTTAGTATGCATTTGCATGCTTTACAGTAGCAACCTTGCTGATAACCAACCACCCAGTATTAGTAAAACACTATCAGACTTTATTAAAACCCCATTAAAAGGAAAAACTGAAATCACTTATGTTCCACAATTATTCTAAACCAAACTGTTTAAATGAGGGGAGGAGATAATGATATTAACTACCCAACTCAAAGCAATCCTCTGTGGTATGATTCTAAATATTCTCTTGGCTGAAATTTATGTAAATTGAATTCATCTATCGTTAGTTATTACTAATCTAGCTACATAAAAACACTTTTCTGTAACAATTAGCTCTTTAAAACAGTGTGTTTTAATTAGACCTGGGACATTATTAAACTAAGTGTAATATGTACAGCATCATTCCACGCATTGTTTTCCTGCATATTTACAGGAATGTGGGCTTTGGTGGAGTTTAAAAGGAATTACTCTGTGGATGGTTGGTGGTTTTTGTAAATCTCCTTACCAGTGAAAACACCTCCAGATGCTTAACCTAACTGTATTTCTGCTCATCAATACATATTTGGCATTTCTGCATTTTGTGTTTCACAGTGTGTTCATCTGAATAAGCTCATCTCGGTATCACTCTAACATTACACTGAGCCTGCAAACATTTTGTTCCACACTTTAATTTAACTTCTCAAGGACCACTTCCTAATCTTAAAAAAGGAAAAAATAAAAAAGGGGAAAAAAAAAAAAGAGTTAAAAGCATAGCCCATCTTTCAGCCCTTTTAAATCAGCTTGCTCCACACTATCATACACAGGCACTAGCCCACAGGGCACAGTCTGAGAACAGACAATGCACTCCTGGCTTTGTCAGGGCTACACGTGAGCACAGCAAAACCTGCAGCTTTGCCAGTAGTCAGATCCTTCCAAATCACCTCCAGGACACACATATGGTTATGGTCACAAAAGCATATAACTACGTCTTAGCCTATCCACAGATAGCACATCATCAGACACTAATAAGGAAAACGCAAAAGTGATTTAGATTCATCACGACTTAAAGGCATAGTAAATAGGATCTCCACCTATGGACGAGCCCGTAAGTTAGGCACCAGTATGAATTGATAGATTTCCAAAAACACCACCAGAACCTTCCATTGTCTTCTCAGAACCAGGCCAATTATTTTTATATTTTATAGAACAGTTTTGACTTCAAACAAGTATGTGTGTGTATATATATATATTTAATGCTTTGCCAGTCGTTCATGGAAAACTCAAAGTAAGTGACCATTTGCTAGTGACATTCAGGAGCCACTCAAAGGCCATCTAGAACTACATCACTGTGAAACTGGTAAACAATTCTGGCTACTTATTATAGACCCTGGCCCACTATCACCCCGTTGCATTTTCAGTCGTAAGATTCATCCTATTCAGCTTCATAACTGAAAAAGTTTGGAAGAGCAAAGCTTTCAGTGAACATATTTGCAATTTATTTTCTGTCACACACATATATTCCCTACATAAGTAGGATATCACAACAAGCATCTAAGTGTGTGTGTGCGTGTTTGTGACTTACTAATGGCCACTTTCTTTAAAATTTTATTTTTACAAAAATTGGTAATTATAAAAAAAAATAATCTATTGTGATTTCGTACTAGCCGATCTTTGATATTTTTGAAAAGTCTTTACTGGGAATTTTTTTTTTTTTTTAAATAAGAATGTTTACTGCAACGCTGCTCCAAAATTTAAAAAGAAAAATCTGAAGTGAACAAGAAGTGAAATGAGGTAAATGTAAATGAAACTTTCCAATGATCAGTTCATGGAACTAAGATCAAAACCAAAATCAGGAGTATCACACAAACTAGCTCAGCTTCTTTAACTGAGATTTCTTCAAAGAGCTACAAACAGGTTTTAGAAATTAAAATATTTTTATGTTGCTTTACTGTGAGCCGGCATTGTAGTAAGGTGCTCTGGGGCCTAACTTCTTATCTGAAGTCAAAAGACATTCTCCTAATGACAGCTCAACCGAGGCCTTTGGGTATTGGAGGAAACCTCCTGAACTGAGGGCTAGGGACAGCAGAGAAACTGGAGCTCATGCCAAGCAGCAAGAGAAAATGCCACGCACACCCCCAGACCGCAGAGCTGCTCTAACACTGGGGCAGAAAGTACCTTCTTCCCACTGGAGGAGGTGGTGTTAGGTGACAAAAATTATTTTAAAGACATGAACGGTCATCTATGCCCACAAAAACTTACATCCACCCTCCTAACCCGGTCCCTCAAAAAAGCAGCAGCACAATGCACAGCTTCAAAATGCCATGCAACTTTCTCTCTTGTCAGTAGAGCTTGACATACTCAAACTCCACCTTTTTATAAAACAAATTAGGTGTGAAGCGAGTTATTTTGTACTTTCAGTTTTGATTTTAAATTTCCTAATTCGAATTCTTTTCTCATTCATTCCTTTTAGATATCATAGTCCTCTTTCTAGAAACACAAGATTGGAATCATAAACACACATTGCTAAATATCCAAAATTTTAGTGAAACAGAACAAATTATTAGCTGCCTAAATAAATAAAACAACGTTTCATTTATTTAAAAACAAAGTAGCTTGCCTGCATATAAAATAAATTTTATTTAATATTCATTAATGTCTCTCTAAACAACATATCAATAAAAGAAATCTATTCTTTCTTTTTTCATAAATATATTTATTGTTCTTTACATTGTCCTTTCCAAATCTTTGTGGACAATCAGGTCCACAAATACTGGGTTTGCTTTTTACAGAAATGGTTATATTTCCAGCTGGATTGATTGTTTTCCCATATCCAGCTATTTCAGTGTGTTCCTCAGAGACATTGAGTGGCTTCACTGACAGTGAAATATGCTAAACAAATGACATGTCACTGAGTAAATTAGCATCTACTCTCTGATCAGCTGGGTCATGTTTTCTTTTCAAAATCCATGGCCTCTTGATAGAAAATAATGAGTATTTGATGGGCCTTATTAGAAAAATCAATATATTGATGCCCATGTCTGAAACATCTACATAATAATAGATTCTGTTAACCCATTAAGGAGAAAATTAAGATGTGTTTACACATTATTAATTTACCATGAGCAGAGACAATTTATTCACTACTTTTCTCAAGAGTTTAGCAAAAAGAAGAAAAATTGTAATATCTGTATTTAATGGCATGGTGACATAAATTGAAAGATTATCCAAATTTTTGCCAGCTAAATAGCACATTTCCACCAACACTAACATGAAAAATACAAACACACAAACGATACTGGTAAGAGTATCAAAGCACTTGCTATAAATACTGCATTACTTACCAAAAAACTTCCAAAAGCAGAATTAAATATAGCAGCTGCCTGAAGAGAGAAAAAGATAAATATCACCAATGGTAAAACGGCTATAGTACAAGAACAAAATGTTATTCCCCCATCCAACAAGCTATTAGATTCTCCAAATACACACGTACACAGAGACCATTAGGCAGTTAGCCACTGCTTAAAAAATTGCCAGTGGCCTATAACTTATGAAGACTGATAGGTTGCAGTTTATGCGTTCATAAATAATGTGCTGAAATGGACAAAAGCAGGAGGAGAAGAAAATCCTTGCCGGTAGACTTTAGAGGAATATCCCCAAGTACTAGGAATATTACACAGAAGCTTAGTCTCACTGCTTTTGCTCTAATTTGCCAGAAACATTTTTACATATTGATCCATTAATTAAAATAAATATAATTTAACTAAAACACTGCATTTTCACAGACTTTTAACAATTTTTAATGGAATACTAGTCAGGCAAGCAAACAAATTTAACTGTTCATCATAATGAAGTATTAAAAAATTCAGAAGTTTCTGTAGTTTGACCAAAAAATTTAAAATAGGAACAACAAAAGAAAACAACAAACCCCCCCACACTTCTGAGGCCAAAATGTCTAATAATTACTTTTTACTCCATCGTCCTTTAAAATAAGAAAATAAACAATTTTTATAACGACTTTAGAAGTGTTTGTGCTTACCTAAATATCCAGGAAATATAAGGGAGCAGTATTATTTCTTAACATTAACTCATTAAATTCCAGAAGGTTAAAACTTGAGTCTTGAAAAGCTTTCCCCAATTACCAAGAAAGAACAGAAACTCTTGTATGGCAGCCAGTCTGATGATGAAAAGCCATACAGCAAAGGTAAGAGGGAAGGGAGGAGGGAAATCTACCATTTACATGAAGATTTAAAGCAGAGTCAAATTAATCACCCTGGACACTTCCAGCCACAGATTAATAATAAGTGGATGCTAGCGAGTTTAGCAAGTTTGAATAAAGTCCAAAATCTGGGTAGGAGCTGACGCCGAACCTGCCTTCTGCTCCATAAGAGGATGCAATGAAAATGAATGGGTAATGAGATCCTTGGCTCTAGAGAGCTTAGCTTTCTTATTCAAGTTCATAATTAATTCAAAGCTTTGATAATTTCATTAGATTCCTCCTCTGCTGGCCCTATCAATAAAAGATGGCACTGGACCGCAGCTCCTCAGCGGCCCAAATACAAAAACAAATGCAGACTGGGAAACCTTTGCTGACTTGCTTACTAACAGGGACAATGGCATATGGCACTCCATGTTGCGGAGGGAGCATCTGAATAGATACAGCTAAATAAAACATTATAGTTGACAGTTGTAAACTACAGTAACATATTTTAACACCTCTTCCTCATCAGCATTCCTTTTTTGAACATTAAAAAAAAAAGAAAAAAAAGAGGCACAAGTCCAAACAGCTCCTATTGCCAGAGATCACAGCTGAAAGCAAGAGTGAGTACTACTTAAAACAATTCTTCAACAAGTGTGAATTAAATCAGGGTTTTCTACTTGTATTTGAAGCAGTGCAGCTGATACTTTCATATGGCAAGAGATACACACTACACCTATGCACACAAAGCTACTACAGTGGTCAGTTTCAGTACAGGAGATGTCCTTGTAGGTATCTTTGTCAATATAGTTATTTATAGTTAATATAGATAGCTCCTACTATCATTATATTTTTAAAAATCCCATTAGGTTTATCAAGTCTCTTTGTTATTTGTTAGACACGTGCCATTCTTTTACACAGACTGATTGTGTTTGACCACTTCAATATGACAAAGATGCAGAAAGATCCTTTTTATTAATTACATCCTGCCTTTGAATCCAAGGAGGACGACCTAGACTTCCATTTTTAAGCACACTTAAAGATCTCTTCCGTGCAAAACAGTCTTTGCTATATAAAACAGTGTAAATCAGCTGTTAAGATCTCAAAGACAGAAGCATCTGGGCTCCACTTCTGCAGCAGAAGGCTGGGAGGAACCTTAATGGTCCCCTCCTCCCCACGCAGATTTTGTGTGCAGAGTGAGAGCTATGTTTCTGTCTTTCCTCCCTAACTAAGCTTACCTCCTGTCTCAAAGATGCCCGCTCCCACCAGAGCCTGGGCTCAGGCCAGGCTCCGCTTACGTTGCAGGTGAGCCTGCCAGACCACCTCCACCAATGCAAGAGTGAACTTCAGTGCTAGAAAGCCCTCAGCTCTTCTCCTGGTCATTTCAATACTGCACAAAGACCAAAGCAATACACTTAGAAGGACACTGTGCCTCTATTTTTTAGCCGTATCAGTGGCTACCAATCCTGATTTGATATCACCTGGAGACAGGAATTTTGTACTTAAAATCCACTGCAATTCCACTTCCAGGAGAAATTCTGTACCTGGAAAGGTGTTATGGTTCTATGATGGTGATACTAGACAGTGATACTCTGGCCATAAATAAACTTCTTTTCTTTCTTCCTTCCTGATCCACACGGAAGATTCCCATTTGTTTGGTTTGTTGGTTTTTTTTTTAATAATCTCAAGCATGTAACAGATACTAAGACAACAATCTTAGACAAAATTTTATGCTTCGGGTATTCAGCCAGTCATGTGCAGAAGTCATAATTCAGACTGGTCCAGGGGTACATTAGATTGAAACTTTTAATTCCCTTTCTCCAAAATGTCAGCAACCACCCGTGGCAGATGACTAAACACTCATTACAGGCAAAAGAAGAAAAAAAAACATCAGGAAGACCACAAACTAAGCTATAATCATTCAGATGGTCCACCTCAGTGAGGGAGGACCTACACACATTGATTTCTCTATGTGCAGTTTTCTTTATAAACATTTCTCCTGAAAAATAAACTTAGAAGTAAAATCCTGGGGCTTTTATTTGTGATTCCGGTTCAGCTTACACAATCTGGTACTAAACTGAATCAACTGCTCCAATTTGTAATTAAACATACCTAGTAGCATGACCCTGTAGAATTTAAACACTTTGCTTCCAACTCCCTTCTATCAAGAGGGATAATATTGCCTACATACCTCATAGGGCATTGTCAAATTAATTCATTGCTTAAAAAACACTCTGAGATCCTTAGAGGAATGATACAAATAAACATTAGTGCTGACACATGATACAGCTAGGCTCTTCATTTTTTATTTGAAACGTTTATTAGTCACTATTATTGTATAACTTTTTTTAATGTTTGCTCCTTTTGCGCTTCAACAGATATCAGACTATCTGCAGTCATCTTAAATGAAACAATAAAACATGAAAACATTTAGATGTCCTTATAATACTCCAAGCTCAGATTCGCATGTGTTTGTGAACTGTTCGTTGCATTTACCATTAATATGAGGGGAGAGTTCTCTATAAAATCAACAGTAAGATCCTTTCAAAAGGTAAATGCAGTAGTAAGGTTAAGTACAGAAGAGCACGTACATCTCCACTTGAGTTTAAAATAGTACATGCTAGCTCCACTAAGCAACAAATTTATTTAACGTTAAGCACGTGCAATTTCAGTCAACAGGCAGCATTGAGGTACATGTGACTGGGCAGCAAATTAAAGAAACACACTAAGGTTTCCATAACATTACACACAGGACACATTCTGAACTCTGTTCTATTTCCTTTTATTTTGGTATCAAACTAAACTCTCTTAGAATTTAATAAATTTAATAAACTTTCAATAATAATGTAGCAGGACTACATTAAAGAAGAGGAAAAGATAAACTGGCAAGATTTGGAACACCTGGGTCAAAAATTAATATTTTGTCATTATTGGCAGGATTTGAGTGAAATTGTTCTGCACAACTCAGCAGGAACTACAATTTCCTTTACTGTAGTGTCACAGGGAAACAGCGGTGCCTCATAATTCTGGATGAGGACCATGTAAAAAAGTCTTTTTTGCCAATATATATACATTTTTTTAACACTAAAACATTTGATTCTTAAGTGTCATTCGGGAGCCTTTAGGGAGCTAATCTTGCTAACTGCACTTAACCCTATGCTTACCCCCAGACACCCTACAGCTGAGAAGGCACACGCTACACACAGTAGGACCTGTCTGGCCCCAAGTCACCCCTGCTCTGTGGAAAGGACATTCCAGGGCCAAGGCCACAGATGCAGACTAATGAAACTAAATGGCCTCAGAAGGAAGCAGCCTGGGCACCATACAAAGCTGCTCTATGTATGCCCACAATTACCTGTGGTTAAAACTTTATCATTTTTAGACACGCACTAGTGGGATATACAGCTCAAGTGCCAGGCATAAGACTGAATATCCTATTTAACACACATGGCACAATGAAGAAGAAAGAAAAACCCAGAACAGTAGAAAAGAACTAGAGAAAGACAAGGAATATCTACACCATATGCAAACAAGATTCTTTACTGTGAGGGTGGTGAGACACTGGAACATCCACTTCCCAGACAGGTTGTGGACACCCCATCCAGGAATGTCTTCAAGACCAGGCTGGATGGGGCTTTGAGCAACCTGGTGTAGTGGGAGATGTCCCTGTCCATGGACGGGGGTTGGAACTAGATGATGCTGAAGGTCCCTTCCAACCCAAACCATTCTAGGATTCCATGACTAGCAGTACTAGTGCAGGATTACGCAACAGAGGGCAGAGAACACAATGTGGTGGTATAACATTTTAGTGTCTATGTTATCAATGCCAAATTTAATAGATCAATGTCTTCTATTTGACAGGGAAAAGAGAAAAAAAAGAAAATTAAAAAAAAAAGACCGAAGAAAGTGATGGAAATGGTTTGACCAAGCAGGTCAGAAAAAGAAATTTTATCTACCCAAAGAGATCAGTGTAGTTTGAGAAGGAGGAGGAAGAAGGCAGGACATCAGAAGTAGCTTGAATGAGTTGGCAGAGTCCCTTTAAACCACTCCTTCAATCCCCTATTTAAAAATAAAATCTCACGAGTGTTACTGCAGCTCATGTCTTAACTGCTGTTTCCATTAATAAGATGTTACAGCTCTGTAGAAAGCTATTTGCCACAGCACTGTTACTGCAAACAGAATATAAATATACCTAATAAGGTTTAATCTGTGTTGCTGTTCATAACTATTCATCTGAGTTCAGACGGAAAAAAAAATATATATATTCAAGTTCCTGGTTTTGAGCACCAAATTGAATCAGGTGTCCTCTTCTCTTAAGAAAATTAAGTTGCTTTTGTGCAAGAGTGTTTTAATGAGAACAGAGCCTGCCGACATTGATAAATGGGAATGACACCAGAGAGAGCATGTAAGCAGGACAATATGTGCATGTTACAGTCTTAGAGGCTATTTTTCACTGACTATCCTGAATGACTTCGCTGTTTCTTAAGGGGCCTATTAATCTCAAATTTAGTTATTACACAACGTTTATTTGAACATATATTCTGTGGATGATGACAGTTAATAAAGGAAATCTTTTACAAGCTGTATTTTTACATATTGTTCCAACTGCAGCTTCCAGTCATTCTAGTGTATTGATGGAATAACCTAGTTATGATGCAGCTTTAAAAAAGGCACATATATTCAGATTCTTTTCTAAGCATACGGGGACTCTTAAATAACTGTTAAAATGCATATAAAAATCCTGCTACAGCATGGCAAAAATAAGAGAGGTAGTGTTAACTGCTCAACAAAATCTCTACCTTTCAGAGGGTAACTGCACACCTAAAGCACATGCCTCTTTAACACTCCAGCATCATCTTTGAGAAACAAACAGGGCCTAGATTTGACTCTTGGAGATGTAGATGCACTCCATATTGAATTCAACAGAAGTTGTGGTATGTATCTTACACATGTTTTGAATACATGACAGGGCACCCCACCAGTGTCTTTCATTTAAAAAAATTAAAATGAAATCACACACAAAAATTCAAAACAAAACAAAAATACCCCAAAAGCCTGCACAAACCCAACGTTGGTAACAATTAAATTTGGATTCCAAAGAAATATTATAGAAGCATGAAATAATATTCAAAAAGTGTCTTTTAAAAATCCCCACTGAATTACTCTAATTTTTTAGTGCAGCATATACATCATTCTCTTAAAAAAAAAAGCACACACACAAACAGCACACAAACAGCACCACCATACACACAAAACCCCGACACCCACCAACCAAGGAAACCCCAGAACACCAGCAGAAAAACCCACCAAGATAGAGAAAGAGTTATGTTTTTATCTACCGCCATATTCCCTGTGGTCCAACAGAATTTGTTGGCTGCAAAAAAGCTATCACCCCAACCTGCCTCTAGAGCTGTGCTGACAATATGAAAACATTTGTTTATTTCAACCATGTTCAATAACGTTCAGTTTTATGGAAATGATGCTGAAAAAGCACCAGAAAAAAATGAAAACAGAATAACTAATATGCTGTTTGTTCCTATTTCAGCAGGGGAACGTCATCTAGAGAATGATGTCCTCTAAAACGCCTCTTTGAGCCGTGGATCCGAAGCTGCACACAGCACAGATTTGTTCCTGGCTGGCAGAGGTTGCCATCACCTGAGTAGAAGTTTGTGCTGCTTCAGCCAGGCTCAGCATTCTGCCACAAGCAGTGCAGGGAAACAAGCTGGGAGCTCTGCTGGCAGAGAGTTATTGCCTCCTACCTCTCGCCAGCCAAGTTCTTTCTGTTGAAAAATCAGTCTTTTCGTTCCCCCATTTTTGTAGTTCGTCATAACCACCGCCGCCTGTTGGTAATAATATTTACAAATACAAAGCCATCCATCAAAAAGATGTCAAAAAGTAGGCTTCTTAGACACACTTATTTAGCGTACGTGGTGCTCTCCACTGAAGGATTTCGCCGATAGTTTCAGCAATACTGAGACAGAAAGAAAACTATCCCATTTGCTTTTCTTTCATCAGAAATAGTAACTTCTCTCCACTGTGAGCAAGAGGTATGACTCAAGGGAGTTCTGAGGAGACAGCATGGTATCTCTCCTTCAGAGGCTGTAGGAGATGGAGACTGAAAACCAGGAGAGGATATACATAAAAGATATTTTTTTTCCCAGAGAGTAAAAACCAGAACGCAAACGTTAACAATTCAAATGGCAAACATTAAACTTTCAGATCTCAGGAAAGTTTATGTGTCGGTCTGCAAATTTCCACCAATATTAATATAGAGATTAATAACAAGAAATCTACGTTGAGCAAAGGTTGAGAAGCAACACTGTCCTGTATGGCTGGATAATTTTACTTGAGATTACTTGCAGAATGAAAACAAAAGCCTTTGTCATCAGTATCAGCAAGATCACCCAAAGGAAGCCAGGAGGGAAGAACCTCCTTTAGGAGTTGGAATGTCCATCTCCACATTGAAAGAACCAAGACTTGGTCTCCTCAGGTAAAGAAGAGACAGATGCTTCAAGAGACACAGAGTGCACAGTGCCTGACTAGCCCAGGCTACCAGCTGTGCAATGCTGTTGCTTTGTTCGCAGTTTCTTTGCTTTATCCTAAATGCCACAGATCCACCCAAACCAGATGCTGACATGGCAGTGTAGGATATAAAACTGGTGTGATGCTCACAAGGCTTACCAGGGGAAAAGGCCTATCTAGGCCCTATACAGAGACACAAATGTAAGCAACACACCTTTTGCAACCTCACATCTATTCTTTCGGGATGCCCAGGTGAAGAGAGACTTCCTCCTTCTAACAACCATGGTCCGTTTTCTTTCAACAACAAGAAGGGCTGTCAGCAGAGACACCAATAGTCTCAAATAGTCCTTGTGTGAGGCAGTCCTTGACCAATCGTACCCCAAGCCCAGTGATACCCTGAAGCTGTAGCTTAATCTTCCTGTCCTCCCATCATAGAGTCATAGAATAGTTAGAGTTGGAAGGGACCTTAAAGATCATCTAGTTCCAACCCCCTGCCCTGGGCAGGGACACCTCCCACCACACC